>OY728164.1:2004044420-2005294420 GCA_963277665.1 Viscum album | reverse complement strand
GTGAGTGTTTTTTAATGTTGAATGCAGTTGTGGACTCCATAGTGGATTTATAGATTTATGTGATATGTTATGATAGTGAAGCTAAGTTATGTGATGATCGATGAAGATAGTAATATGGTAGAGAATCACCAAATACACTAGAGTGGAACCCCCTGAAAGACGGTGTCATAGATCCTCTATCTTCTGAGTGGAACCCTTTATTAGATCGGGCGAAGAGCTGTTTGAGACTATATTTTAATGGCCATGACAGAACAAGGAACGATACCTCTATCTACCAACAAGAAACCCTCATATCAGATTTGGGCTGAGTCGTCCTGACACTCTAGGGGACCCCCTCCCCCACGATGCACAAGGGTGAAGGTCCTCGAACTATAGAGTGGAACCCCCCACCCTTAGGTACCAGGGAATAGGTCCTATATCTGTTGAGTAGAAACCCCTATCAGATTGGGCGTGAATCCTCAAGAAAATAGATTGAAACCCCCTTAATCATACGGGTGTGGGTCCTCTACAAATATATGTTTAGTAGAATCCCCTATTTTACTATGGAATGGGTACCCTACATGGTGATTATTACCCCCTCGACTGTGTGACATTGTGGAGAGGTGTTGTCCTTTAACCAATTACTTCTTGGAAGATTCCTGAGATTTTGATCATCATTGATGGACTTTTGGAATTTTCATCACTCTTTTATGTGTTGTGTTGTCATATATAGATATCCTTTCTCACTATTTCGGTATTATTTTACTAATTTTATTTATATATATCCATGTTTTTGGATCCTTTTTACTCTCCTGATTTGGTTTGATATATTTACTATCTAGTCTAATTTTTTCTCTTAATACTCCCCCTATATCATTTGGTGAATACTACTATGTATGTATATACTCACCTATTCATGGAATTTTCCTACACATATTGTGTGTTTTGTCGAAAATGGGTAAGTCAATGATGACTACATAAGAACTTTGGGATACTTGGTGCATTGGACCATGTGTGGTGTTCGAAGCTAGAGATTTGGTTTCGAACACTCTTAGCACTTTTACTTCAATTTTATCATGTTATGAGATAATTGTGGTTGGTAATGTGTTTTTCCCATTTACATTTCAGTTTTCATAGTTTTACAATAGTAAACCATAAAATATTTGACTTATTGGTTGATATTATAGTTATTACATCTTGTATTATTATTCTTATTAACTTCTTCATTGATATGGAAAGGTGTGTGTCTGTGTGTGTGTATTGAAATTAGGTAAAGGACTCCCATATATTATATGATTTTGAATACCATTCACGACCCCCTAGACTATGGAGTCGGGATTGGGGTTATTGTGGGTCAAGCCCCAATTAGGTTTGTGTGATGAAAGATTGGTATCAAAGCAATTCATTAATTAGGATGGTCATTGGAGTATCCCACTTATGAGGATTTTTTTGCGATTTAGGGAAACAGTGTCAAAGTGTCTCAAGTAAAACTCTTAATCTAGGGAATAAAGTGATGGTGAAGATGGATGAGTTATCCATTCACTGTGATAATTACATCTTGCTTATCAACATGTTATACAGAGACATTGGGTATAAGGATCAATGGTGAAATAAAAATATTGGAATTAGTCTTTGATTTTCCCTCTTCATTCAAATTACCATTTTTCATATAAGATCATCTAACCAAGGATTATCTTGATTAAATTTTCAAGATTACTCCATGATGAAAGCCATTTAAATACCAGTTCTATATCATGATGAAAATCTGTTGAGCAATGAAGCATGAGTATAGGTTCCATCTTGTGAGATTCTTCCTCCATGTGGATAGGTACAAACACACCGACCTATTGAGAATCATATGACAACTAGATGGTCGAATGAGGATGTGAATAGACTTAGATAACACCACAAGTTAATGTACTATAGGGCATGTTTTTTATGTGATGAGTCAGATCACTAGGAACTAAATGATCTTGAGTCACTGATTTGGTTTTTCAGACTTTTGTCGATCCTGAATGATCAGGTGGTTTCACTTGCAACTACTAAACTTCATAGAGCTTTTGTTGGTTTCATTGGTACTAATAGATGACACACCAATTCAGACTGTCCCTTGTAGGTTCTGGGGGTAGATATCACCTCATTATCATGCTGATCCAGCCACCCTTCTCATGTGGTTGAGTTTAGGATTGATTTGATGGTTTGTGATATCCATCTCTGTTAAGACACAATTCAATGGTGATCCTTGATGTTATACCACTCTGTGAAGATTTTGGGAATTAGTAGAGTCCTGTGATGGATTCATTTTAGTATTTCATTAGAAATGCGATTAAGAGGGATTCTTCCCTCCACCAAGATCCATCATTTTGATGTGGTTCAAAGCCCTGAGGGCTAGTTAGTTATGACTAAATGGTGAGTTTAATGTTTTCCTAGATGATTCCCATGGAATATTGGTCTTGGGATGTGCAGATGTTATGTAGTGTCAAAGCAGGACATGGATGATGAGAGAAGGATGTTGAGGGAGAGTATGTGCCCTCATAATATGGGACTTATGGTGGGGAGACTCGAGTGTGGTTCAAAGTATGACCAATGTCAATACTATTATAGTTTTTTTGGTTATCTCTGACTCAAAATCCACATTTCCCTTTCATATCCCTTTTTTTACCTAGAGATACTACAACATGTCCTGTTTCTTGATCTTAATGTTGTAGGTCACTCTAGAGAGCATCGATGGTTTCACATATCTATTGATGAGGTGACCGTACACTGTGAGCTGAGAGAGTCTCAAACCAAATCATTCTATAGAGGATGTGAGAACCTACAATATTTCCCTTATTATTTATTATTCACTGATCATCTATGCTCATATTATTTCTACATGTGTGTATGGTACTTTTTAGGGGTTATGGGATCGAATTATCCTCCATGACGATGACTCATCCCCGAATAGATTAGGATGAACTCATTCATAGAAGGTTACAACTGATTTATCAATTTTTTTGTTTTACCGTTGGAGTAATGGATGTCATGGGCTCTCAACTCCCTCCAAAGATAGTAGGGTATGATGAAATTCTATTAATAGCTACCCAACAAGAGATGAACCTCTATAAGGACTTTCACCAGGGATATCCCGAAGTTTTCTCTATCATGTATGATGAACCCCTGAGGATATGAGATCTATTTTTGGTGGTTAGAGATTCTATAGGGGTAAGGATTGATAATAACTAGTGTGTTCACTTTTGTGGACCTTTTTGTTTTCCTAAGAGGTTGATGGGATCTTGCTTCATTTCATGGATTATCATCACCCAAACCATGCCATGATACAGGACAAGTAACACTTGTTGAGTATTAACAGCCTCTTTAACTTGTTTTAAAGCATGATATGGTTATCAGAGGCCAATATTAGGTTATTATACCCCTATTAGAGAATTTACGATCCTGATATTGAAATTATACCTTTATTATATAACTATAGACAATATGAGTTCTTGGTGATGCTCTTTGGTGTGACAAATCCCTCATCCGTGTTTATTAATTTGAAGAACTGGGTTTTCTAGTCATAAATAGACCTATTTTTTTGTTATCTTCATTGATGAAATACTGATATACTCTATATCAAAGGAGGATATGTATATCACTTGAGAATTGTCTTATATTTTCATTGAGAGAACTATCTTTATGGTATGCACTCGAAGTTCCAGTTCTAAATACTTATGGTTCAATTTCGGGGAAATGACATTAATGTTTACGGTCTAGCTATGGATCCAGAAAATATGTATTAAGTGTTTTCATTGGGGCCACACAAGGTCATGTCAGATATGTGAATATTTCTTGGTTTGGTGTGGTACTATAAAAGGATTGTGTCAATCTTCTCCCGGATTGAATCCCTTTTGACCACCAGAAGTAGAAAATGAAGCCTTTTACTTGGATTGAATAGTTAAAGAGGTCCATCAGGGAGTTGAGGATAAGGTTGATGATTTATACTATATTGAATATGTTGGATGAGGTAAAGGATTTCAATGTGTATTGTGAAACATTATGAGTTGGGCTCAACTATGTGTAAATATAGTGGAATGAAGTAATTGTATATGGGTTGAGGTAATTCGGACCCCTAGTAGAAGAACTATATGATTCATCACCTACGGCTGGTTGTAGTAGAATATTCCTTGAAAACGAGGAGGCACTAAATTTTAGGGAGAGTGATTTATGGTTTACTCAGACCATCAATGTCTAAAGTATGTATTTATATAGAGAGACTTTAACATGAGATATCGGCTATAGTTAGAGAAAATGTAGGACAATGTCATTGATAATGTCTATACCCCTTGGAAGGGAAATGAAGTAGTAGATTCCCTTAGTAGGAATTCATAGGCTCACTTTGTATAGGATGATTTTGAGTATATGGATTCTTTACAGCTGACAGTTGTGGAGTAGGAGGGTGAATCATTTCATTAATAGATGGTTTTGACAACTCTGATCTGTTATCATGTGAGACGGTCCAAGTTTGGAGACATAAACTACATGGTATTTCATTACTATATATCAATAGGAGGTTCAATAGATGGATATTCTAAATGTGTTAATCACATTATCCTTTTCCATGTATGGAAAAGTTCTCTCTGTCATGACGTGGGAGGAGGTGATGCGAGAGTCACACACATATATTTTGGTTTTACATCCCAATGTGGGGAAGATGTAAAGAGACCTTCAGTAGTAGTTTTGGTAGTATTTCAACAGATGGATTTTGGCTAAGTTCATCTCATAGTTCTTCACCTATCAGTAGGTGAATTCAAAACTAGAGGTTCTGGTAGGTTTTTTAGAACCTTGAGATCTCAAAGTGGATGTGGTGGGGAAAATCAATAGAAATTTTGAAAGGGATTCACCAAAAAATGAAGGTCCATGACTCCATCATTGTGATATTTGAACAACAAAGTAATTCATAACACTTACTTACTACTATGGAGAAGAGGTTGTTGGATTTTTAGTGATGATGCATAAAAGGTAGATTATTCTCTTTCATGGGGTACCCCAGACTATTGTCTCTATCCAAGTTATGTGGTTCATATAATGGTTGTGAAGAGGAATACTAGAGTAATTTGTGTCTTAGATGAGGATGAGTATATAAATTCACCCCCAAAAATATGGGAAGACTTAGTGCACTGTCCAGGTATTGGAGAACATGCTGAGGGATTACATGATAGACTTTGGCTGGAGCTGGGACTACCCATTTCCCTTGGTAGAGTTTATAAAAAACAATAGATACAATTATTCTATTGACATGGAACCTTTTTATGAAATTTATGGGACACCCTAAAGGTCACCCATTTACAAGAAAATGGTTGGAGAGGAATCTCTTGTGGGTCTATAGGTGGTGTAATCAATGACAGAAAAGGTCCAGGTCATCCATGAGAGAATGAGCATACCGAGAGCGTGCATAAATCTTATATAGATTCTCATCACATTAAATTGGAGTTCTATCAGGGATAAAAAAAATTCTATAGAGTCTCCCCATGAAAATAATTGCATATAATCTTTAGAGGATTCATATTTTTCATGGGTTTCATTAGTCCTTTCTAGGTCTTGCAGAGGGTTGGGGAGATTCATGCAACCTCACCCTTCCCCCATAGTTGGAGTTGGTGCATGAAATCATATATGTTTTAAATATGAGAATATATGTGTATTCCCCTACAAAATTTATTCAATGGGGATATAAACACATAGAGGATGGATCTAATTTTGTGGAGAGTCTAGTGGTGATTGAGGATTAATAGGATATGACCCTACATGGACATACCATCCCCCGGGTTCACATGTAATGGTAGCATGGGAGTGTGCATAAGAGTTCATGGGTGAGAGATAGACATATTTGGGTTCAATATGTCAGGATTTATTCAGTTTTTCATTCCAGTGATGAATTATTTTAAGGAGAGATTGATGTAGAGACCCATTTAATTTTTTAAGACTTTGAAATATTTCTATATTTATTTTTGTAGCTAGGTGCTAAGACAGAGAATGATTATAACACCTAGTTTTTCTAGATTTAATTTAAAAAAATACCTAATTATATTTTATATTACGTGCATAATTTTTCTTACAAATAATGAGATAAATATTAAATGGAATATTGGGTCATAAATATGAGACAAATGTTTTGTCTACAATGTAATGTTTACCCAATGAATGACCTTAAATGGGTCGATATAGGGAATTTAAAAATAACTAATGTTGGTTGGAGAATTTAGTTAAATAATTTATTTATTTATTTTATTTCAATTATCCTAATATAATTCATATAAATCCACTAATTTTTAAATTTTCTATGATTCACTACATAAACCCAGTGATAATTTAGAGAGATCATCATCTCCTTCTATTGGGAAATTGAACCAGACGGCGATGAGACTCTAGAACGAAGCATATCAAATATCAATAAATTAAAAAACACCTATCAAAAATTTGTGACAATTTTCTTCAATAAAAAATGATCCAAAATTTAGTTATGAATCTCCATTTTATTAACCAAATTTTATTAAATTATTCATCCTCTTCATGCATTTTCTTTAATATCCGTCATATCTTTACAATTACATGTACTCACCAATTGAAATTAAATTGTTTATTAAATTGTTTTTCTAAACCTAGATATCCACATTCATTATTATTTCCCAATAATACTAATAAAATATAGATAAACATTTGTTTTTTATGACTTTATCCAAAAAAAATTCATGTTAGTCATTGTTGGACCTTGGGGTCATGATTCCACAATATCGGGCAAGACCACGGCAGAATAGACCCTAGGATTCATGATACATTCACATGTGATGAACATATCTATAATCAAGGATATATTTGGGGATGAATCATGGAATAATTGATGTTTTTATTGTGGATCTGGTATCTGAGATTGATGGTGGTGGCGAGATCGATTGAAATCACGGAGACGTGTAAGGGTTCAAATGGGAATAGATATCGTCCAGTTTTAGGACACTAAAATAAACAAAATCTCTTAGAAATGGTTATATCTAGAATTAGTGAGAATAAACATGGTCTGGTCCAAATGAAGAAAAAATGGATCTAGTTCAGGGATAATGGATCTAATGTACTGAAAAAATCACAAACACACACCATGTATCCTGAAGAACACACATGGTGTATGTCCTTGGATGTGCGGTTAGGGATTCATGTGAGTTAAGTATTACACACAATTTGGGACCCCCACATGCCTTGTGACCCTGTGCTATCAATCTCACCATGTATTCTAGGACAACTTGTTCATGTGAACAGACAATGAAAAACAATGTAATAAAATAAACGGACACAACCCAGGTGCATGGGATGAAACTCTGAGTGGCTTGGACACACCGTTTAGAGCTGCACAATTAGTGTTCCATGTACCACCAAGGGAAAAAAATCTTGATAAATTGTGTCCATATATCATGCGATTCCCCTAACACACCGTGTACCCCATGGTTTATGCTAGGGAAACATTAAAGTCTGATATATCCTTCATTTGGACTAATATGTTGACTTGTGTGTAGCCTATCCATAGTTTTTTCATTTAGATTATTATGGTATACTCCACATTGGATATTGAGATTTGATGTGAGAGATTCTGGTCATGATTCTTATTTTGGAGTTTTATGATGTTTGTTGT
Organism: Viscum album; assembly: GCA_963277665.1. Classification (NCBI taxonomy): domain Eukaryota; kingdom Viridiplantae; phylum Streptophyta; class Magnoliopsida; order Santalales; family Viscaceae; genus Viscum; species Viscum album. The sequence goes on along the minus strand of OY728164.1, from coordinate 2,005,286,787 downwards.
GATCATGCATAGGATCACCAAATACACTAGAGTGGAACCCCCTACTAGAATAAGGTGATGGTCCCCTATCTATTGATCGGAACCCCTATTGGTTAGTTAATAGGTCCCCCAGAAACTATAGTGTACCTCCCCCGCAATAGAACATGATTTGGGTCCTCTATCTACCATCTGGAACCCCTATCATATAGTGTGCGGGTCCCCGTGACACGTGAGTGGAACCCCCCCCCCCCCTGACACACGAAGGCGCAAGTTCTCTACTTATATAGTGGAACCCAAACGATATACTATTGTTCAGGTCCTATATCTATCTAATATTAACCCCTCTATGATAGGTATTTGTTCCTTCTGATGCTATAGTGGAACACCTCAGATGCATCAGGGTGCGTGACCGTAATGGACATTTTTTTAGTGGAACCCTCTGACACACTAGTGCACGAGCCCTATAATTTATTATTTTCCCCCATGACTATGTGATATAATTGGGAGGTGTGTTCCACCACCCAATTACTTTGAGATAGACATGTGTGATGCTAGGCATCATTGATGGTCTTTTGGAACTGTCAACACTCATTCCTGGGATTGGATGGGAGATGTAGATCCCATTTCTCTAATGTTTATGATTATTTTAATAAGGATATATATATATATATCTATGAGTGTTCCTAGGTTTTTGTGTTCATGTTGTTGGATCTGGTTTACTCACTTGCATTGGGTAGATCTATTTAATACCTATTCCTACCTTGTTTCTTACTTCGACACTACTCACTTTTAGGGTGTAATACTGGGTATGTGTATACCCACCCTTGCAAGGGGTTTTCTTGCATGTTTCATTTATTATAAAGAATATAGACAATTCAGTGGTGACTATATCAGATCATAGGGATACATGTTTCATTGGACTTTCCATGATGGTCAGAGCTTGGAGAACAATAAATGTGACTGTTGACACTTTTACATTATTGTTTTTTAGTTTGGAACATCATTCTGGATGGGTGTGTATTTTTTCCCATTAAGTTTCGATTTTCCCTATCATAATCTTTTTCACCCTAGAGGTTTTCATGCTTGGTTTATATTATACCTATTACATATTTTAATAGTATTAATTTGATAATCTTATTTGATATGGTCTAGAGTGTGCTATAGGTGCATTGGGACAAGGCCTCCAATAGATTATATACCTTTCAGTTAATTTCACCACCCCTAACCTGTGGAGATGGGCTAGGGGTCGTTTTTTCTAAATCCAGTGTTAGGGTTAGTTCATGAACAATATATTATAGTTAAATTATTATTGATGTCCTACATATCATAAAATACTCCTTATTATGTATGGTTATGTATTTCTATTTTTCTTTTATGTAAAACACCTTTATCCAATCCATTGGATACCCTCACCTCCATTTGAGTAAAACATTATGCATGGATGGACCTCCTAGGTTACTAGAATTGTCCAATTCCTAGAGAAAAGGGGAAACATATTAAGGGAACATATAAGAGAAAATGGGGAATGTTAGAACACAATATGAGCTATTGATAATGGTGTGTTATCATCTATGTTTGATGGTTAGATTATCATGATTTAGAAAAACTAACCATTAAAAAATATCAATATCAGTCCTCTTATATTTTTTTCTATCTGATTCATGGTTAATTATTTCTATCTGTAAATGATGTGTGATCACCTAAAAAATTAATTAATATACATGAAATATGAAATAATACATAATCACATAATATGTAAATATTTTATCATAAATGGTAAATCACTTAAGTAAAAATCACTTAATATTAACAAGTCTTGTAAAAATAAAAAATGGGATTTATATTTGTGGATAAAAATTCATAAACTAAAAAATTATGTTGTTATAGGATTCCACTAATAATTTTAGAAACAACATCATAGTTATAAAGTGTTTGGCCAACCCATGTTTGCGTGCATTAAATTATAGAGAAACATTTATCTTGAATTTTTGTATTTACTTAACATAGATTACATTAATGGTTAAATTCCCAATAATTACATTGTGTAAATGAGATTAATGTGTTGACGAAACCTTAACATGGGATTTCATGATTGGGAAAAAAACTCAACAGATCAAGGAACTATGAGATAATTCATTTGACAAGTTACATCTACCTAAAACCATTTAAATAACATGTCGAGCCCAATTCTAGGCTATGAGAACTGTAATATTCATCATTTCCAAAAGAATATCTAAGACAAAATATCATACAAATCTAATGGTAATGCCTATTGTGTTTTGAAAAATATTGGAAGGTTAATGGAATTTAATTTATTTTTGATACATTAATTTGTTTTTGTAAATAAAAGCTACTAATTATATTCTATTAGTTAGTAGAAATGGAAAATAAAATGGATTCAAAAATATCATTATAGTACATATTTAAGAATAATAACCATCCCAAAAGCAAGAATTAATAGGAAAGGTATATGCGCTTTCATGTTATACTATTCCATGATTGGAAAATTTACATACTAGAAACCTATATTTGGGAGTTTATTTCCTGGGAGAATAATTAGGAAGATGTGTATCTCTATTTAAAACATGTGGATGACATTGGGTGTGTAAATTTTTTCATGATATCCTCTATGTCCAATGAGATTAAAAATCAATATGTTGATATACGTACACATAGAGTCATTTATCACCTTCTATATATCTATCAAGAGAAGGTCGAGTTACATATATACAAGGTCTCTAATGCACTTTTCGTGTACAAGCATAGAAATGTGGTGTCATCTGGGGAATATGTTGTCAAGATGATTAGATAAATTGGGTTCTCATAAATCATTGGTTTTAAGATCTCTTATTATCTGAACGTAGATCTCATTCTATCCTCACTATATATGGACTTCTCTATTTTTATTTTGTGTTATAATATTAGAAATTGTTATTAGAAACTATTGAAAAATCATAATCAAGTATGGAAGGTTGATAAATACATTAGGATTGAAGAAACTATAAAAACCCATTATTTTCACACACACAGAGACCCATATCATATTAGTATATTAATATTCATTACATAACATAATGATCCATTCAAGAATTTTATTGGTCCAGTATATTTGGAATATTTGAAGCATAAAATCAATTTTAAGGGAAAATGACATATCCTAATAAGTTCTTCATATAAAGAATCCTTCTTGTACATATCATAAATAATACCATTATTTATATCCTTTGTAAAGGAAACATAATAATGGGTGATCTCAGATTCATAGTAAGGGTAAAAAATTATTATTGCAAAGATCATGTAATCCTAACATGAAAATGAATATATGATAACCCAAGAATAACATTTGAGAACCATACCATTCATGTGATAGAAAATAAACATGAGTCTTCGAATATATATTTTCATTTCATGAGAGTGCGATAATAAAATAATCATAGAAAATAATCCATAAATGAATAAATTTTTCATAAGACATTAATTTATGGAATACACATAAGAATATAAAATATTATTTGACGAATATGCACTATTTAATTCATATCATGTTTGGCTTGGTATGAACAACCATGTACCAACTCTGGGATAGAGAAAGCCTTTTTATACCCTCTTTTTGTCTTGGTATGACATCTCATGAACCCTATTTTTGTTTTGGAATAACTTCTTATGTACACTTTTAGATTATAGAACATTAATCATTTCCCAATGCATTATAGGGAAATAAAATTCTAGGAGAACCCATCACATAAGGAGAATCATAATTATGAACTCCTCACGATCATAAAAAAATCATCATATCATGAAATATGATATCATATGGCTCTCATAAATATTTCATCGTAGCATACCTCACGAATAAAATGGGATTTTTATACATTTAATTATATAATATCAACATATCCCATGGGAAACAATAGGTTTCGTAAAATTCATATCATCATAAATATTAAAAAAAATCTATTAAAATAATAAGTATATTATCATTGATTCATATCCCTATTAAATCATAAGTAACTTCAATGTATGTTTTATGAGATTTAAAATTAATTATAAATTTCACCTACAATATTTCATGAGAAAAAAATATTTTTTATTCTGAAAAAACCTAATTAAAATCTAAAATTTTCCCATTTATTATAGAAAATTTTTTATTTTAAAATAACCTTGATGATTTTGAAGTAATATATATATCATTGAGTTTTTATATTGGAAAAAAATAATATTCATTTTCTACATGTTAAAACCATCTCAAAACAATATAGAGATTTATAAATTCATTATATGGAAAAAAATTAAATAAATATCATTATTTTCATAATTTATTAAAAAAGTGTCTTTTCCAAAAGTTATCATTGATTAAATCTAAAAAGATTTACATGTTCTGATTTAGAATTTTAATTTAATATTTTTAATAAACATTTCTTAAAGTGGAAATAAATTATTTTATTACATTTCACTAAAATTAGTAAAATACTTTTTTTTAGAAAATTGTATTTTTTAATCATATAATGACCTTGAAAAAAATTACGTATTTATTTATAAATATATTTTCATTATATAAAACAACCATACGTAATTTTTTAAAAATAGTATTCCTATTTATACATCCATATTTATCATCTATGTTATGCATGTCAAATCAAATAATAAAATTTTAACCGTAAGATGTTTCTAGTTTAAACATAGTGTTGCATGCCACCCAAACTATCCATGAAATTAAATTTATTTGAATAAAATATTTCACAAAATCATGGATTTGTGAAAAAAATATATCCTTATGATGAATAAGAAAAATAATATTTTGTAAATGGGTATCAAGGCACTTTCCATGTCAAAGCCTATAAAGAATCATCCCTCCAAGAACAAGAAGATCCTTATGCATAGAAAGGAACAAAATGTGATTTGTTTTCTATATGGAAAGCAGGGCTAGTTGAAAAATAATTGAACCTAGAAAAATATGAATGGGGAAGATTCATGGGGATTTTTATTGAATATAATATTTCAATATCAACAATTTAGGTATTATATACTACATGTGGTCCTCACATTTCTATTAAAATACAAGAACCAAGTTTATTTTATAAGGTTACAAAGGCATGGTGAAACTACAAATTTTCAAGAGAGAAAGGATGGATAATCTTTCCATTAGAGACTACTATATGACCTTACTAATAGTAGTGATTATGGTTTTAAATAATATTCATTATGTTAATAGTGTTACTAAGAATAGTATGTCTATTTATTTTTTAGATATGGATAGATATATTTTCCTCATTCAAATTAAGGGCACCTTCTTTTTCTAAAGAAATCATATGTTATGGTATGGAATAGTTGAATTATATTCTTTCTGTATTAAATTATTTAAAAAAATACTATAAATTGATAACAAAAAATTATTCGAAATCCATATAACACCAAGGTATGGTACCACCATTTGTTTCATGTAAATAAGAAGTGTTTGAAAAAGATATACCAAGAGGCTTACTTGAAATATTTTTATATGTATCCACTTGAAATATGTCATTCATGTTTACATGTTAATATGACCAAGTAATAATTTGGTGGTTATGGTGAAACATCCATAGATCTTATATATTTAGTACACATGAATGTGTGATGACATTTTAAAGTTGGGTATGTAGGTGGATACTCATTATTTTTTACTTTTGAAGATAACATAAGTAGGTATGGGTAAATATACTTAATAAAGTACATGTATAAATAATTTGAAAAATTATGTGTTGTCAATAATGTGTTCAAGAACCGCCTTGGTAATAAGATAGTGAAACTATGATCGAATCGAGGGCATGCATATACAAACTAATACTTTATTGCCTTTATAAGAGAGTATGTGATTTTATCATATAGTAATCTACTTTATACACCATAGTCGAATGGTGTTATTGAAAACATGAATGGTAACATAATGATAATGGTATGGTCTATGATGAGTCATGCATGCCTTACATTATAATTTTGGGGATATTAATTACAGACAATATAATAATTACTAATATGACTACCAATCAATGTGAAAAATGGTATTTCCTTAAAGTAATGGAGTGGAAAGTAACTTGTTTCTTGGCATGATCATGAATGGGATTGTGAGGAAATTTTTAATGCTATAACATGAAATAAACTATAATTATGAGGCGTAACATGTATTTTATGTGCTATTCCAATGATACATTTTGATACTATCTATAAAACCCTTAAAACAAGTATTTGACTTATGAAATATTGGACAATTTCTTGAGAGGGATCACATTCTCATGGAGGATAATGGGAGAAATATCGATATCGATGATGTTTATTCTCATGAATTAAAAGAGTATGTATGTGCACCGATTCCATCGGTTCTAATAGAAGATATTGTTCTGAAAAGATATGAACTAAGTATGAGTGATAGATAGGTAAGATAACTGGGGAGATATGGTGTTCTAGTCACTAACTATTATGACTCATTATTGATTGAAAATGGGGATCCCCTATCCTAAAAGAATGAAGTAGATAACTCATATGCTGCAAGGTGGATGCAATCCATCAATTTTGTTATGGATTCCATTTATCAAAAAAAATGTTCGAATTTATTCATATATTGATGTAAAAACTGGTGTCTGTAAATTTGTATTCAAGGTAATTCTAGACATGGAATGTAAATAAAATACCTATAAAGTATGTTTTGTGGATAAAGGGTTTATAAAATTTCAAGCAAGTGAATATGACGAAAACATGCCCCCCAATTTCCATGTTTTAATACATGGGATTATTTTTTCTATAAAAATATTTCATGACTATGATATTTGGAAAATGAATTTCAAAACTGTCTTCGATAATGAGTACCTTAAAGAAGATGATTATATGACATAGAAATTTTTTTTAACATTGGTAAATTCCAAGAAAGGTATACGAGTTGTAGACAAACAATTATGGATTAAACTGAGAATCCAGGTCTTGAAACATTTGATTAGTTAATTCCCTAAAATAATTTTTTTTTCAATAAGAAAAATTGTGATCCATGTGTTTAACATTGGATTAGTAGGAGTACATTTGTTTTTATAGTAGTATATGATGATGAAATATTCCTAATTTGTAATAATACTCCATCTTTACAAGATATTAAGGAATGGATGAGAAATTGTTTCTCTCGAAAGTGGACTTTGGTTAAGTGTACTACATTATAGGGATCAAGATCATCAAATATAGATACAATATGATACATGGATTATTAATTGTATATACATTTACCATATAATGAAAATGTTTAGTTTTGGAAAATATAAGAGGGGACTTGTTCCAATGTAACATGGTATACATCATTATAAGAAAATGGGCCCAAATAGATAATACTAAAGAATATAATAACTAAGATGTCATACAATTCTATGGTATGATCCATCATGCATGTCATGTTATATGTGAGGATTAATGTTTCATATGATTTTATCCCGGTAGGAATATATTTAGAAGCTCTAGGAGAATAACATTGGACCATTGTTAAGGATATCCATAAAAATTTAAGGTGAAAAAAGGATATGTTACTAGTGTTTGGAAGATATGAGGAACTATTCATTAGTGGTTATAGGGATTATATCTTTCAAATATAACAAAATGATCTGAAGACATAGTATATAAATAAAATTTGTGTCAACAAGAAGTTATGAACATGATGACTTTAATGAAGCTTGTTTTTTCTGATTCTATAGTAAAGACTATGTATATTGAAGATTCTAATGCATATTAAGATGTAGTATATATGACAAAATTTTCCCATAGATTGATGTGGTGACTATCAGAAAATACCCTATCACAGTTTATTGTGATAACACTATAGTTGTATCCTTCTATGAGTATTCAAGTTTGTACCAAAGGATAAAAACAATAAATTGTATGTTTCACCTATTGAGGTATTATCCATAGTGGGGATATGTTTTAGTGAATGGATTATCCACTAAGTAAAATGTGGATGGCCCCATTATGAAGGATGTATCTTAGTAGAATCCTGATTATCATGTGAGAGCTAGTGAATTGAGCGCTGATGTCAGTTGGATAATGTGATAGTGGGAGTCTATTATAGTTGTTTACCTATAAGAAACATTATTAGTAATTTTTCTCATGTTTTTTCTTATTAATTAATTTTTATTATCACATCATTGTTTTCTTGTACATGATCTTTGTATGTGACAATGTTCTAAAAATAAATGTCTCACTGAAAGCTCATAGTCATTCTCTGCTATGATGAGAAACACGAGGTTCCATGAAATTATTCATATACCTCATCTGATTTCTATATGATATTATCTGATGGGACATACATGATATAGATATCATGTGAGGTAGGATTATATGTTATTCAAGAACCTTCTCAATTTATTCATTTTTTCTTATTTAAATGATAATAGGTTCTAAGATCAGAATGAAATCCATATTTCGATGAGTCATTAGATATTCTAATAATATTTCATGTGCCTTTATCAATAAACATTTCCATTATCATTAATGTATATCATGACTCTTATGATTTCATTTATTGATGAAATTAATGATGACATTTGGCCGTGGTGAAGTAGGATATGTTGAGAGCATCATTAGTTATATTGAATTACTGGATAATGTGAGAAAGAATTTATCCATTTTTATCCCTTAATGAATGTTAATATCTCTTACCAATTGATTAGTATTAGAATACACAAACAAAACAATTTATAAAGATGTTGAGTCTACAAATGAACTAAGGTAGGTGGTGTCATACTTATATGTAACGTATAAGTGTTTAGAAATTTTTAAGGTTGTCTCGCACACCTGACCTTTTTTCTATTAAAATTAAAAATTCTTTTACCTTAAACTAATCAAATTTACCATGATTTGATTTCCCATGATTCCCATTGATACTTTTTTAGTTTTATTACCTCCACATGGAAAAACCTATAAGGTTTATTTTAAATACTCCTGTAATAATGGTTCTGTAATTACCAAAACACTACTAAGGTGTCTTTTATAAAAAATTTATAAATGAATGACTAGTTTTAGTTAAATAAATGATGATATGGAAAGTGTAATTCACCTGTACATTTATTTTTTTTTCATATATATGAGCTTAATGGATTAATTGAATTGATAAATTGCAGAGATTGTATTACATGTCATTGAAATGTAGTATGAGATGGATATTTATATATCACACATACATTTAAATTGGGTATGGATCATTATAAGGTTTTATACCATGTTGAATTATTAATTGAAAATTTGTATTATGAATATCATTATCCACCTTAATGATACAATTAGGAATGTCCTTATATGATTTAGACATGGATTCCAAATGTGGAATACCATGAGAAAAGTCAAAGGATGCCACTTTGTTCATTGATGAGGCTTCCAAGTGGTGCACTAAACATAGACGTGATCTATATCATAGATTTTTGAATTCATTGGAATGAAATTTATTATTCACCTACATTATTTCTAAAAATTAGGATGCCATGGATTTTTTTCGTTAGACCCGGCTTGATATTCATGGTCATGGATGGCCTCAGATTGTCTCTATAGGATTTTATCAAGTCTTTGGGAAGTTTACCAAGGAAAAGATCCTATTTTTTAATTAGAATGTATCATCCATGGGACATGGGTAATTATCATACAAATGGTATGACACTCATAAATATCTAGCATATGTCAAAGATGGTGGGATTTACAAGGTTTACATTTATGTAAGATTTTTCCTAATTGATTAACTAAGAATTATGATAAATTATACATGTGGACTAGATTTTATAGAATTCAATTATATATATACATTTGAAATATGGATTATATATTAATATATATTATATTCATAGACTTGATTGTATTAGGCATACTAGGAGGTGTCGTATTGAATTTTTCTCACACCCTATTTGAGATTTTGTTTGGTATAATGAAAAAAATGTGGATGCATGTAGGGATAAAGGGTGGCTCCCAGAAATGGATCGTTGAATAATTATTTAGTTATATGAGCTTTGGGGAAGATGATTGAGATAGTGCTCATAATTCCAGGGATAACGATATATGGTATTTTTGGATTCAATTTGTATAATATTTATTTTTTGTATGGATGCTTCTATGTATGTCTTCATCCATTTTGTATTATCATGAATAAATCATCTCTATTTGACATTATTTTCTACTAATGTTAGTTTAATTTATCTGGATTTTATATTTTTCAATGTATTTAAATCACATCTTTTGTTTTATTTTTTATACACTATTATGTTGGACTCTAATAATGATGGTATTGTCTCTGAAAATTGCCACATAGACCCTCAGTGGTAGTTGGTATCATCTTTCATATGGGGAGATGTAATTAAGGCCTTGTATCCAACTAGGTTTGGATACATATGTGTGAACCATGTGTAGTATGTCTCACATAGGTCCCTTTGTTATTTAGGATCATATTAGGGTTTCATTGTATTGACATTCCCTTCCACCAAACATTTATCAAGTGCATAATTTCTTCCAAGTATATCTCTTATGGATTTACTACAAAATATATCACATGTACTAAATCCCATAGTGATATTTTTACAATATGTTCTCCAATGGGAGGAGAAACCAATGGAAATTTTTTATTATAGAGGTAATGTGATATGAAACCCAAAAACATCATATTGTAAAATTACTTTTTATTTATGAAGATGAAACATGAGAACCTAGAGATTTTATAATGTAAAAGTACCCACATCTACACATTTCATAGGATTTCAGTTTAAAAATCAACTATTAAAATACTAATGGGGGATAATATAGCAAACTATAATTTTCATATCCATAAAAATTACCCTCTCAAATATATATGTGGTACAATGTAAAATTTAATTCATGCAAATGAAACATGTCACGACCCACCTTCACCAAAAAGGGGGGAAGGGTCAGCAAATTGCCAGGGCCTTCATTCGTTACGTTGAAGGAGAGATAGTGACCCCTGAGACCCTCCCTCAATAGGTCCCGGAGTTACGACTAGCACCAAGGGTATAGAAATTATAGAGAATTGGAAGGCATTACCACTTTTTGTTTTATAGGATCGGGAGATAAGATGATGAAACCCAACAACATCAAAACTAAAAGAAAAGTAAAGCCAAAATTAAACCATTCCCAAATGCATTTTCATAAAGTAAAAGCCACAAAGTACACAAGTGACTACAAAGGTAAGTACTAAAGAAAGGAAAAAATCAGCAATTGCAACTACCCCAAAGGTCCGAGCTAGTATGGTCTTGTGCCATCCCCGAAGTCCTCCTGGAAACCTGAAAGCAGTTTTATATACGTAGGGTGAGCATATAAGTACACTTAGTAGGAAAAACCAAAGACTCTCGTGCACAGGTGGGGTAACGTACTAAGGTCCCATGAGAAAAGGAGTAAACCAAACACCTAACAAGGTAAACGATCCACCCAAGCCTCACCAAGGCACACTCCACAAATAATACAAGTCAAGTAAGATATATAATAAGAGCACATCGATGTTTGGGTACCCTACGCCACTTTCCCACTGGTTATTGAGACATCCTACGCATTGAACCAATCCCTCCATTCTCACCGCAGTCCCACTACCACATCCGCCTGCACACACCTGGGCCACAACCACACACAGTTCCACTGCCGAATCCTGACCGAAAACACCTGGGCCACAACTGTCACACGTAACCACACCTGCAAACACATAGGCCATAACAACCACCACCATGCCCGAAGACACCTGGGCTAGAAGATCCACTGCCATGCCTGAAGACACCTGGGCCTCATCCCGAAGACACTTGGGAAACCACATGCCACACACAACTGGCCAACCCCTACACTACCCTGCCCAAAGATTCTTGGGCTAATAATGGACCTTAGGCCATCAAATTCTGCCCGAAGACACTTGGGCTATCCGGGAAAGGGATCAGAAAAGGAGTTAATAACCAACCACTAATAATAGTGTTGGGAAAAATACCCTCCCCCATTAAATGGGGGTGTTCGGAACTAAGTTATCAACTTGGGTGGGGCGCGGATAAGAAAAAAAAACTACAAGTATGTATATATATGTAACAAGAACTCACCCAAGTTAGGTTTTTCTACATCCAGCCTAAATGACACAAACAGCACTCAGGTCCGAGTCACGACTCTCATCAAAAAACCCATTTTCCCCTTTCTTGTTTTCATGTTCAGTAATAATGTTCAAATATGTTTAAGCACTATTGGGCAACTAACACCATAATAATAACCAAGGAAATGAAACCATCCAAACGTCAATTAAGTATCCACACCCGGTTCTCTTGAAAAGTCACAACAACAAAGGAATAAGTGAGATCCCTCAAAGTACTGGACCCAAAGATAACCCCGAGACACCGCACCATGTCCTGTCCCCAAAAAAAGTTTTTCATCAACAGAGGATCCCACCCCAATTCGTGATATAAATAATGTGACCACCTGGTTTTAAAACTCAAAACCACTGAATCCATAACAACAGGGGATCCCATCCCCAATTTCATAACCACCAAGAGTATAAAAACAGGGGATCCCATCCACTCCCACATCTCCAGAAATCGGCCAGTAAAGGAAAACAACCAAACCACTACCACCAACACAAAGCAGGTCCATGCCGGTATTTTCATATTTATAAGATTTAACACACTCCATGATTTCAATTTCCGTGTTCTTTAACCGGGGTTATCATAGAAAAGGATTTATCCTGGTGCTTCAAATTCATTTAGCCGAATATATGTAATTAAAAAAAAATCATTTACACAGCAAGGGTTATCCACCACAAACACGATCCATTTAAACATCACCAGAGGTAATGGTCCGTTAGAGCAAAGATAATAATCACCAACGGCCTCAATTTTCAGTAGGCTTAAGCCGCACAATTCATAAAGAAGATCATAATATAAAACATTATCAACGATCACAACCACCCCTATTTCTTTAAATAATCCAATCATTATCTTTATTTAGGACTAGTTCATCCAATTCTACTGAATCAAAAGCACGCCCACCCCGCATGATACACAAAAGAGAGATAGGGGAAGGATAAATTCCCTACTTTTTGGTCAACGATCGATGCTGAGGCCTGGCATGGAACTTCACGGATAGCGATGTGGCTCGCCTAAGTGAAAATATCCCCGTCTATCAATGCTTAGGCCGGGCATGGAAATTCATGCCTAGCGATGCGGCTTTCCTGAAGGAAGTGTAATCTAGCACAGGGTGAACGAGAAAAGAAGAAACCCATGGCGAACCCTTTAGTTTATAAGGGTATGGGGCGGTTGAGATAAGAACGTGAAACCACGTAAGGAGCGGGGGTCGTGGGTTGACCACGCGTCCCCACATGTTATTAAAGTGGGTGGGTGGTTTAAACTGACACACACACCAGGTTAATTCATTTAATATTTTATTAAAACATTTATGGGTGTTACCGGGCATTAAAACTCACTTAAAGGAGTCAAAATAGGGTTTAAAACCCTAATTGCGCAAGAAGGAGCGCCACTGGAAAGAACCCGCGGGGTAGGCCAGAGCCATCGGTCGGCTTCAGCCACTGGTAGACCGAGCTACCCGTAGGCTGCAACTAACCATAGACCGAGCTACCCGTAGACAGAGCTACATGTAGCTGCAGCTACCAGTAGATCGAGCAACTAGTAGACAGAGCTACCAGTAGGATATGGCTACCGGTAGACCGAGCTACCGGTAGGCCTACTAACGGTAGGCTAAGGCTACCGATAGGCCTAGCATTACACCAAACTTCATCGAGATTCCTAGACTAGAAAACCCAACATGAGATTTTCACAAAGTAATGGACCCCAAAAACCTTGGACATTACATCAGATACCTCTTAAATGATTATCGTCCTCGAGAATCAAAACAAACTAGAAGGAAAGAGAGGGTCCGAAAAACCACCTCGAAAGATACCTCTTCGGAGTGAACCCATGCTAATTAAAAACACTTTCCTATCAAGAACCGAGAAACATTCCATGTCAAACTTCCTAGGCATGTGGGTTGGGGAGTCTCCTCCCCCATGTCAAGATATTATCCACTTTCAGCGGCACTTACTAGCCCGCATGGGTTTAATCGCATCCACCATAATGCGTCTTGAATAGGGGTTGGGTTCTCTCCTCCCCCATAGCCAGGGCTTTTCACACACATTTAGTGGAAAGAAAAACCAGTACATTTCATATCCAAAAAGACAAAACATTCTACCACTACAGGTGAAACAAGGAACAAAACTCAAAACCACTCTGGGTACTGGGTATAAATTTGTGCTTCCCTCTCCCACGTACTCTCCTCCAGCCCACCATGTCTCCACAACACATGAACCAAGGGAATGGTTCACCCACGAATCACCTTCTTCTTGCAATCCTTGATCATCACTGGTCTCTCCACAAAAGTCACATCTTCCTCGATGTCCAGCTCACCCCAATCAAGGACGTGTGAATCATCATGTAGATACCGACGAAGCTGGCACACATGGAATACATCATGTAACCTCAGTAGCGGCGGTGGTAACGATAAATGATAAGCCACTTTGTCGGCCTGCCGCAACACTTTGAAGGGTCCGATGAACCTGAGAGAAATCTTACTCCCCTTGTCGAACCTCCACTGCCCACGCCGATGGTAGAACTTCAAGAACACGTGGTCTCCAACCTCAAACTCCAACGGCCTCCTCCTGGTATCTGCATACAACTTCTGTTGGTCCTGGGACGCCTTCATCATTTCTCGTACAAGATGAACATTATCTGTTGTTCTCTGAACCACCTCTGGGCCAAGGATTCTTGCCTCTCCTACTTTGGTCCAACACACAGGTGAACATCATGGCCTCTCGTACAAGGCTTAAAACGGGGCTATACCAATGGTATAGTGGTAGCTATTATTGTAGGAAAACTCTACCAGGGAAAGTATCACACCCATGATCCCCGTGAGTCCAGAACACATGCCCGCGGCATATCCTCCAACGTCTGGATGGTGTGCTCTGTCTACCCATCTGTCTAGCGGTGGAAAGCGGTGCTAAGGCATAGATGGGTTCCAAAAGCATGCTGCAAACCCCTCTAGACTCGTGAGGTAAAACTTGCATCCCTATCCGAGACTATAGTCCTCAGAACTACATGCAACCGCACCACCACATCCATGTACATTCACACAGAAGCATCCACTACACTCGGGTCCCTGATCGACAGAAAGTGAGACCATTTCATCAACTGGTCCACTACCACCCAGATGGTGTCATATCCCCCATGGACCTTGGGTAGTCCCTTGATTAAATCCATCGATATGTCGTCCCACTTCCACTCGGGGAAATCTAGAGGCTGTAGTAGGCCGCCTAGAACTCAGTGGTCTGCCTTCACTTGTTGACACACTAAGCACTCTGCCACAAACTCTACCACTGCTCGCTTAACTCTGGGCCACCAAAACTACCTCTTCAGTCCCTGGTACATCTTGGAAACTCCTGGGTGTACCGCCAGGGGTTAGTTGTGGAACTCACTGAGAACCCTGCCATGCATCACTTCTGGAACAAAAAACCTTCCCTGGAAAAGCATCTGGTTCTGCCCATCCTCTGTACATCCTTCCGGAGCATTGCTCTGGTCATCTCGGTCACACATCACTTCGCACTCTAGGTCTCCCCACTAATACTCCTCTACTTGTTGAAACATAGATGACTACACTGTCATCTGATACAGGCATCCTCTACTATTATCCATCCTCGCATCTAGGTGTAAGGTAGCCAACTCCTCTCTCGCCTTCCAGGCGTCCGCCGACTCTCGGACCGCATCATTCTGCATCCTCTTTCTCAAGGAATTGGCCACTACATTTTCCATGCCCTCAGTATAATAGATCTCAATGTCATAATCCTAGAAGAACTCCACCCATCTCCACTGTCCCATGTTTAGGTTCCGTAGGGAGAAGATACACCTCCAGATTTTGTGATCTGTGAACACCAAAAAGCGTTCTCCGATGACGTAGTGCCGCCATAACTTTTGCGCAAAAACGACCGCTGCACGATCTAGGTCATTGGGGGAGTAATTACGCTCATGAGGGCATAGCTGCATGGACCCATAAGAGATCACCCCTTTTCACTGCATCAACACACATCCCAGGCCTTGTCCTAAAGCATCACAGAACAGCTCATTAGCCTCCCCTTCTTGTGGTAATCTCAGCACTGGGGCACTAACAAACTTCTCCTTCAAATAGCGGAAGGCTGACTCGCACTGCTCACTCCACATGAAAACCTGGTCTTTCTTGGTCAGGGCTAACAAAGGGGCTACTACTCGGGAGAAGTTGGGTATGAACCTCCGATAGTAACCTACCAGCTCGAGGAAACTGTAGACCTCTGCCACATTATTGGGTGCTTCCCAAGAAACAACTGGCTCAACCATTGACGGGTCCACCGCTACCCCCTGCTCGGACACCACGTGACCGAGGAAGTGCACTTCTCGTGTCCAAAACTTTCATTTAGACAACATACCATAGAGAAGGTGCTGTCGGAGGACCTCCAAAACCATCCTCAGGTTCTCTTCATAGTCCTCCTCTGATCTCGAATAGATCAGGATATCGTCGATGAACACAACCATGAACTGATCCATGTACTCATGGAAGATGGAGTTCATAATCCCCAGGAACACTGCTGGGGCGTTCGTAATGTAGAAGGACATAACTATGAACTTGATGTGTCCATATCTGAACCTGAACACCATCATTGGGATTTCACATTTTGTAACTCTCATATAGTGATACCCATAATGTAGGTCGATCTTCGAGAACCATCCTGCCCCTTTCAGCTGGTCGAAAAGATCGTCTATCCTCCGAAGAGGGTAGCGATTCTTGATTGTCAACTGATTCATCCTCCTATAGTCTATGAACAACCTGAGACCACCATCTTCCTTCATTGAAAACAACACCGGAGCCCCTCACGATGACGTACTCGGCCGAACATAACCCCTCTTCATCAGATTGTCAATTTGGATCCGCAACTCCCATAGCTCAGAAGGTGCGATCCGTTAAGGAGCCATCGAGAGCGGACGAGCACCGGGATGAATGTGTATCCCAAACACGATATCACGTTGAGGGGGTAGAGTCGTCACCTCCTCAGGGAAGCCATCCATAAACCCATGGACGATCTCTGGCACTTCCACCATTTCATCATCTACTGACCCAACTGACAACTCAACTAACAAGGAGATGAGGGGTTCCTCTCACCTGTTGCCCTTCTGACTGCTCCGCTCACCGGTGAAAACAACATGCCGGCCGCCCAAGTCTGAAAACACGACCCTCCTTCGGAAGCAGTTGATGACGACACACATAGAGAATAGCCAGTCGATGCCTAGGATGACATCGTATGGCTGTATCTGTAGCAGAAGAAGATCCCTAACTGACTGATGTGTCCCTATCATCAGTCTGCATCCCTGACAAACAAACAACAAGTCGGTCTGACCCCCGACTGGTGTGCTTAACACCAGGGGCACTGGGAGTCTCTCAGCATCTAGACCCAAGGCACGGGCTAGACTAGGTGCAACAAAGGAGTGAGAAGCTCTGGTATTGAACAAGGCTTAAGCAAGGGTACTAAACAAACTGATCGTACCTCGAACAGCCTCCGGCCCTGCTGGGACTGCTGCCTCTGTGGCGTGTAACTGTCCGTGCCCAGCTCCTCTACCCCTCGACTATCGACCACCTCCCCGACCACGCCTCGGTCGAGGTCCATGAGGAGCGCCCGGAGGTTGGCCTCCTCCTCCTACATTTGCACTCAGAGGAGCGGGAGATCGCTGTCCCTACTGCTGCTGCTGGAAAGGCCTGGATGGATGCTGCGGCTGGGGCGGTTGGTGGGGCTTTCCGCCACCGCCGTACTGTACCCGGTCCAGGCACTGACTCTGGAGATGTCTATGGATCCCACAAATGAAGCACCACGGTCCCGAGCCCGATGGAAAAGGGCGAGGATGAGGGGATCGAAACTGAAACTATTACGGCCTGCTCCCTGCCGGTCAGAACCTGGAGGGTCCTGATGCTGGAGGCCTGGTGCTGACAGCCTTTCCCTTCGATGGTACCAGCTGGATCCCCTCTCGTGACACTCCTCCTAGATCATGCATCCTCTCCACCACTTTGGCCATCTTTTGGACCTCCAAGTACATCGGAAGGGTAAAAGGGGTAACAGCATACTGGAGGGAGGGTCAGAGCGCCTCCTCCAAATGTCTTGCCCGAAGCTCCTCATCGGGAAAGTGGTCTGGATAAAAACGTAGGAGGTCCTTGAAATTGATCCCTAGCTCCCTCAATGACATACTCCCCCGTTGGAGGGTGAGTAGCTCCTTTCTCTTCTCCGCCTTCATCGTCGAAGAGAGGGATTCCGTCCGGAACTCCCTCTCGAAATTATCCCATGCCACCTCAGCTTCTATCCTCTCCCCCAGGTAAAGCGTCCACCACTGAAGCACCGCTCCCCACATCTGGATGATGGCCAGAGGAACCCAGTACTCGGTTGGAGCCCGGATCAAGCTGAAGGCTATCACCATCTCCTCTAGCCCGCTCTCCATCTTCATGTCAGAGGTGTTTCCCTCATACTTCTCGAGGGTCTGTCACTGGAAGGCCCAAAGAGTCCTCTACCACTGGTCGTCCTCTTCTTCCTGGTATTCTCTTTACCGATCGGCCAAGGTAGTCTGCAGGGCCTAGATCACCTGTACCGCATGCGGTCACCTTCCATGTGCCATAGTTGTAAGGTAAACAAGGAATGCCTAAGCCCATGTTGTGAAGAATGTCGTTCTTTAAAACTTCTTAAACTTTTCATTTATTCATCATTCCCAAAAGACCACAAGAAAAAAAAGAACACAAGTCATTATGATGCATGTACCATTCCTAGGGTCTCCTTACCCAGCAATCAGCATGGCCTCACTTGGACATTCGGTAGGTCCAGAGTCATTACATCGGATCACAGGGGGCCCTAAAATCTAGTGTCCTAGCCGATCTTCCCTGGGCTAATTCACACACCAAAGTCACCCAACACTATCTCCCTACCATACCATGAAATCCTCACTATGCCTAAATCCACACTCCATCCTATCTCTCAACAATAACCTCTGATACCATTCTGTCATGACCCGAATTCACAAAAAAGGGGGGAAGGATCAGCAGATTGCTAGGCCCTTCCTTCTTTAATTTGAAGGAGAGATAGTGACCCCCGAGACCCGCCCTCAATAGGTCTCTGAATGGCGACTAGCACCAAGGGTATAGAAATTACACACAAATGGAAGTCATTACCCGTTTTTGTTTTATAAGAAAGGGAGATAAGATGATGAAACCCAACAACACCAAAACTAATAGAAAAGTAAAGCCAAAAGTTAGCCATTACCACATGCATGTTCAAAAAGTAAAACCCACAATATACAAAAGTGACTACAGAGGTAAGTACCAAAGAAAAGAAAAAATCAGCAACTGCAACTGCCCCAAAGGTCAAAGCTAGCACAGTCTTGCATGATCCCTGAAGTCCTCCTAGAAACCTGAAAGCAGTTTTATATACGTAGGGTGAGCATACAAGTACACTTAGTAGGGAAAACCAAAGACTCTCGTGCACAAGTTGGGGAACGTACTAAAGTCCCAGGAGAAAAGGAGTAAACCAAAGACCGAACAAGTTAAACTATCCTTCCAAGCCTCACCAAGTCACACTCCCCAAATAACGAAATTCAAGTAATATATATAATTAGAGCACATCAATGTTTGGGTACCCCGAGCCACTTTCCCACTGGTTATTGACACATCCTACGCATCGAACCAATCCCGCCATTCTCACCGTAGTCCCACTGCCACACCCGCCCGCACACACCTGGTCCACAACCACAGGCAGTCCCACTGCCGAATCCCACCCTCAAACACCTGGGCCACAATTGTCACATGTACTCATGCCTGGAAACACCTAGGCCAGAACAACCACCACCATGCCCGAAGACACCTGGCCTAGAAGATCCACTTCCATGCCTAAAGAAACATGTGCCTCATCCCGAAGACACTTGGGAAACAACCTGCTGCACACACTTGGACAACCCCCACACTACCCTGCCCAAAGATTCATAGGCTAATAATGGACCTCAGGCCATCATATCCTGCCCGAAAACACTTGGGATATCCGGGAAAGGGAGCAGAAAAGGAGTTAATAACCAACCACTAATAATAGTGTTGGGAAAAACACCCTCCGCCATGAAATGGGGGTGTTCGGCGCTAAGTGCTCAACTTGGGTGGGGCGTGAATAAGAAACACAAACTACATGTATGTATTTATAGGTAACAAGAACTCACCCAAGTTAGGTTTTTCTTCAGCCAGCCTAAAGGACACAAACATCACTCAGGTCCGAGTCACAACTCTCATCAACAAACCCATTTTCCCCATTCTTGTTTTCATGTTCAGTAATAATGTTCAAATAAGTTTAAGCACTACTGGGAAACTAACACCATAAGCATAACCAAAGAAAAGAAACCAGCCAAACGTCAATTAATTATCCACATCTGGTTCTCCTGTAAAGTCACAACAACAAAAGAATAAGAGAGATCCCTTGAAGTACTGGAACCAAAGACAACCCCGAGACACTGCCACGTGTCCCCTCCCCCAAAAAGTTTTTTCATCAATAGAGGATCCCACCCCAATTCGTGATATAAACAAGGTATGCACCCGGTCTTAAAACTCACATACATCGAATCCATAACAACAGGGTATCCCATCCCCAATTTCATAACCACAGAGAGTATAAAAATAGGGGATCCCATCCCCTCCCACATCTCCATCAATCAGTCCGTAAAAGAAAATAACCAAACCACTACCACCAACACAAATATGGTCCATGCCTGTATTTTTAGATTTATAAGTTTTAACACACTCCATGATTTTAATTTCTGTGTGTTTTAACTAGGTTTATCACAGAAAAGGATTTATCCTAGTGCTTCCAATTCATTTAGCCGAATATACATAATTAAACAAAATTCATTTACAGAGAAAGGGTTATCCCCCACACACACGATCCATTTAAACATCACCAGAGGTAAGGGTTCGTTAGTGCAAAGACAACGACCACCAACGACCTCGATTTTTAGTAGGCGTAAGCCGCACAATTCACAAAGAAGATCATAATATAAAACAGTATCAATGATCACAACCCCCCCTTCTTTCTTTAAAAAATATGTTCATTATCTTTATTTAGGTCTAGTTTATCCAATTATACAGAATCAAAAGCACACCCACCCTTCATGATACACAAAAGAGAGAGAGGCGGAGGATAAATTCCCTACTTGTTGTTCAAAGATCGACGATGAGGCCTGGTGTGGAACATCATGGATAGCGATGCGGCTCACCTGAAATGAAATAGCCTCATCTATCAACGCTTAGGTCGGGCACGGAACTTCACGCATAGAGATGCGGCTCGCCTGAAGGAAGGGTAATCTAGCACAGGGTGAACGAGAAAAGAATAAACCCATGGAGAACCCTTTAGTTTATAAGGGTCTCGGGTGGTTGAGATAAGAACATGAAACCGCGTATGGAGCAGGGGTCATGGGTTGACCACGCGGCCCCACACGTTATTAAATGGGTCGGGTGGTTTAAACTGACACACACACCAGGTTAATTCTTAAATACTTAATTAAATCATTTATGGGCATTACCAGGATTTAAAACACACTTAAAAGAGTCAAAATAGGGTTTAAAACCATAATTGTGCAAGAAGGAGGGCCACTGGAAATAACCTGCGGGGTAGGCCAGAGCCACCGGTAGCTGAGCGCTACCGGTGGGTGATAGCCACAGGTAGATGAGCTACCAGTGGTTGTCAGATACCAGTAGTCGAGATACAGGTAGGCTGTAGCCACAGGTATACCGAGCTACCGGTAGGCTGCAGCTACCGGTAGACCGAGCTACCGGTAGACAGAGCTACCAGTAGACAGATCTACCGGTAGCTGCAGCTACTGGTATACCGAGCTACCGGTAGAAAGAGCTACGGGTAGGCTGCGGCTACCGGTAGACCGAGCTACCGGTAGGCCTACTACCGGTAGGCTAAGGCTACCGGCAGGCCTACCGTTACGCCAAAAATCACCGAGATTCCCAGACCAGAAAACCCAACATGAGATTTTCACAAAGTAATGGACCCCAAAAACCTAGGCCATTACAAAACAACATCATTTCATATTAGAAAAATATGGAATTTAATAAATATTTATAGAAAAATGATTGAATTTATAGTATTAAAAATGAGTAGTATTTATAAATATGAACAACTGTTCATTCATAAACCTTCTCTTTTTGATGAATTTTTATGTAGACAAAGTTTAGCGTGATGAAAGTTCACATAAATTCCAAGAAATTTCTTCACAGTGAATACATGATTATAATGAATATGTAATATATATATATATAATATTTATATATTATATTAAATAGTCATGTGATTAATATTTATTTATGTTTCAATAGATTCAATGAATGGTATTTCAAGTTCATCCCACACTATTTTCCATAACTTACAAAAAATGTATTTTTTTCATTATGCTTATCTCATTAATTGAATTGTTCAATGATTGAAACACTCAACACAAATACATAATATGATTTTAAAAGTAGATGTTTTTAGATGAAACTATTTAATATATTTGATTTATTCTATTTACTTTGTTTGAGGAAGTTTTTATAACTTTATTTTGATGACTTTTTTATCACTGGTTTCATGAAAAGACCCTAACACTCTTATCAACCATAAAATTATTCATCTCATCCTAGAAGGTACTATTACCCATTCATATTCTTGGGAATCCTCACAATATGATCATGGACCCACTATAATGAATTTAACCTTATAGGTAGGAGTAATTAATTTGATTACTTTGGGATCTTAATTAATTATTTACATTTTGAAGAGAATATGGTAGTTGATACAGTTATTGTTTTCTAGGTACTCTATTTTTACAGTATATTTCTGTATTGAATTATTAAATATACATCTTCCTATATTTTTGTTTTTCCAATTAAAATAATAATAATATCATTAAACAATACACATCACTTATAACATATTGTGTTTCTACAATATTTAAACATATTTTAAATACTTGTTTTTGTGCTATTGTAAAGGGAAACAATATCTTAAAATGATGAAATAATTTGTTACAATTAGACAATATCTCAAATGGTAATAGTATGTCACAATTACACATATAGGATTTGTCAATATAATCTTCAAATTACCATTTTCTGAAATCCATAAACTGTTTAAATACAGTTAGATGTATAATACCTTTATATCGATGTATAAATTTTCCTAGCTCGCACATAGGTAAAATGTTGTTTTCCTTTATGAGTGTGGGCCATGTTTGGGTGACATGTGGTGTACCTTTCTGTTGTGGGGTTCACATAATTGTAATTAATTTGTTACTATTAATTGGATCTTCTCAAATAAGGAAAATTAATGATTTACATCTATATGAAAGGTTCACATATCATTAAATTCTTAAATACCATTATAAAATATTCATTGTATAATGTCCATAAATATATAACATTATGTGGACAGTATAAATAAATCTAGTGAGAGTTTTCCCCTATTTATAATGGGATTAATTTGAAAGGTAAACAGAAAATAACAAATTTATTAAATATTAAATTGGTGTTTTTTGTTTATAAATCATGATAAAAGGTATTTTAGAATATTTTAATTTAAAATGAATATATAAATTAATTAATTTATTCTAAAAGTATTATAATCAATTAAATGTTTTTAAAACAATTCATTTGAAAATTTTAATATTAATATATAAAATAAATTTTAACAAATTATATAGCATGAATTATGTTCTATAAATAATAATTTTATTTTTAAATCATAAGTGGTAATTTAAAATGTTTTTATATTTTAAAAATATATGATATTTAGACTATATAAATTTTTATATATTATAAATTGAATTTTATAATTCTTATAGTACATGAGATATCATAAACATTTCATATAATGAAAAATATAAATGATTTCATGTTGAACTGATTATAAAAAGTTTTTATATTATATTTAATTGATAAAATGTTTATAATTATCATTTTATTATGAAATGTTCATGAATTTTTATCTAATGTTTTGGAAAATAAATAAAAATACATTTATTTTCTAAATTTTATTAATACTCAGGTTCATTAAATTATTTATTAAATTAGAATATTGCGTATACATTATATTTAGTTGTTATACTACCTCTAGGAGTTAGATATATACATTAAATGTTAGGTATGGCCTTATAAATTTTACTTTTCATCAACCTTAAACTCATTTTAGTTTCTTTGTTATGGTCATGAATATGTTTATTGAATATAGTTTGTTCATATTATGATTCAAGGATACAATGAATTGAATTCTCTCTTGTGAAAATTATCTGAAGGTATTGGGAGTTAGGATCACACTACCTTCTATCCCTAAGGTTTATTCCTTATTAGATAGGTGGATCTGTTAGACATTTTTTACTTTATGATTAATCATGTGTTGGTTTCCAATTTCATATTACTATATTCCCTTACATGAAGAGTCAATGTATGTAATGAAAATAAGGATTACAAAAAATAAATTGATAGAAGCATTCACACATAAAAAGTAAAAAAATGACAATATAAATACTAAAAATGGATTAATTGTTTTGAATTTAATATTCATATGGCATATATTAAATTTTTGATATGTGGAAACCCATAAAACACTAGGTTTGATATTCCGTAGAAGTGGCACTTATGAAGATATAAATCATCCAATAGGGTAGTTTCATATAAATTTTGGGTGCCCGTCGATTATCTTTTATATGGAAAACATGTAATAAATGATTTTAGATTGTATTGTCTTGTAATTTTGCAGAACATTTGTGTTCCAATATATTATATAAGGTTATAATGTTTTTATAATTTCATATGGGTAAAACTGGGTTGGGGAACGCTATCAGTTAGGATACCAAAGAATAGAGTTTAGTGGATCAATATGATGGGGTTTGATAAAGAGTTATCCTCTTAATTATCATAGATTCTTGCATTTTTTTGGGGTGATTCCTTGATTGAATAATTATGTATTGAGATGGAAACTATAGTGGACTCATTGCTTATTGAAATATGGATCATGGATCACTAAATGGACATGATTCACGAGGCCAAAAATTTAAGTGGGAAATATTTCATTTAAATTATTTAATAAAAAGATATACTTCACGATACATACCCACCAATAAGTATTTATTATAATTATTACACACATAATCAAAATCATTTTGAGATCACTAATGGGTATGTTATATAAAAAATTAATTATTGGTGTCTAAGGTTGAGAAGATTTCTCATGGTGAACTATCCTGGTAATATGAATGTGAATGATATAGTGATTAATTTCACAAAATATGGATCATGGGTATGAGATACCATGTTTTCATCATACATTTATACTGATAAAAACAAATTCGTAGATTAGAGGTAATTAAAAACAGTAGAAGTAGATAATCATAATATTAGTGGAGAAAACATTATTGAATCTATAGTTATATTTTTTTCATTCTAGTATACCCACTGGATTATTTTTAAAATTAAATAATATTCCTTGTGTTTCTTCTATAAATAATAATTTTTTTGTATCTTGTTTGAACAAGATGGGATTTTAATTCCTTATAAAGAAAAAGTGGTGTGTAATATATAAAAAAATGTTTTGTGAAATTGGGGGTATAATGATTTCATTATATATTTTAAATATGCATAATTATAACACCCAAATATTTTATGATATTTTTTCCTATAAAAAATTGATTTTATTGATTGAATTAATTATATGTGACATTGAGTTTAAACAGTATATGTTATACTATTAAAATATTAATATATAATGTGATAGTTATTGCCTATATATTTGATTGTATAGTATGCATATGAATAACAAAATTATGAAAAATATTTGTTCTACACATGTATAAAATTAATTCATTAGCAATCAATTGATTTTAAATGAATATAAAAAACAATATAGAGTAAAAGAGTTGTTTTTTGGACATATGTTTTATGCACAAAATGTGTTTTATCTTATGAAATGAAATTATCAAATGTTTTCGGATGAAGTCATTGAAATTTAAATATAATATTTTTAATAAAATTTTATAACATTATTCTTCTATTTTTTTCATTATGGAATAATAATGAGTCCATTTTATGTTAAATATGAGTTTTTCAAAAAACAATTTTATTCATGTTCTTTATAATTATATACAAATGATGTTTTCCCAATTATTGAAATTAAATCACTAAATATTTATTTAATTTTTATAATTTTGGGAAAAAATTTGAAAAATAATTCTGTTTTTATTTTTTTCAATTATTAATGGTTACCTTGAAAAATATTTATCACTTTGGTAAGGGTGAAATGGGGAAAACCTAGGTAAAAACATGATATAAGGTCTCTAAATCAACCCATCATGTCACATTATTTAATTATATATAATATATTTGACCATATACATCAAAAATTATTAAATATTTCATTTGGGACCAATTTACATTGAAAATGGAATTTATATTATATTATGTAATGAATCATAGAAAATTTCAGTCACATGAATTTAATATATATAAAAATTTTATATAAGATGAAAAAAAATTATGTTCAATTATAATTGAATATTTTAAATTTAAATTAATTTTTTATCACATTAACTTACATTAAATATTTAGTTGTGAAATAATCACATTAAATTAATACACAACACTGACATAATTGTTGCATGTGTAGTAACCAAATCAAGTATAGGTTTTTATAAAACTCTAAATATAATATTTTTTTTTCATTTATAGTGACCCAGGAATTTTAATGATTATCGTTACATATTATTAATATCTAAAAATATTATATTTAAATTCAATTTTTTTCATGGTTTTTTCAAATTAAAATTAATATATCATATTATAGATATATAAATGTTCTTAAAATGACATCATAAGTATACATTCAATGAATTATAAAAAACGCCAATCTCCCATTTCATTACACATGTTGACCCATCTATATCAATGAAACCCTAGAACAATTATATTCTAAAATTATTATTCCATAAATTAGAGGTTCTTTTCATCTTAAATTACAATTCCAAGGTTCGATATAAAGGGATCTAAAGGGAACCATTCAAAGAGGTGTTAATCATCATACCCAACGTATTTCAATATATTTATTACTCTACACTCTATACATATAAGATATTAATCATAAAATAATTACATAAACACCCTAAATAAAATAAAATGTTATTATGATTATGGAACTACCATTATTCAACCTATTTTCCATAAATGGGATGTGTGAGTATCACTCGTGTGTACGTGTGGACTACTTCCACCACGTAGCAATAAAAATCATTTTCCAACACCATATTTTGTAGATTGTAATTATGATGATTTTACCATTTATATATGATATTTATGAAATAATTATTAAAATTTATTGTAATATAATACCCTCTTTCATACATTGTTATCCATTGCAAAATGATAGCATCACACTTTTGTGCGTGGGGACTAGCACCTCCATGAAGCGATGCAATAAATTATTAATATCATCATTACATGACTGGTAATAATGATATATTTTAGGAATAAATAAATATTATATGATATATTAATGACCAATTAGTGGTCAATTATTATTTACCTTCCATTTTCCATCCATCAAAATCTGAAAAAAATGTCCACATTTATGCAAGATATACCACTGTAATGAATGATGTAATTTAATTTTATGTAGTTTCCTTTTATGAATGAAAATAAATAGTTTTATAGAAAATATATATATAATATTTACCTCGTAATTAATTTTTTTATATCATGGTACCATGATAAATGTATAAGGACTATAACTTTTAAATCAAATTTCTATTGAAAAAATGAAATAGTTAACACCCAAAATAATGATTTTAATAATGTTTTATAAATTAATGGGGTTATGATTTTAGAATTGGATCATATGTGAAATTTGTAATATGTTTATGGCCCTCATATAGAATTATCATATATAAAATGTATCATATAAGTGGTTAGATCACCATTGAAGTGTTTCAAACTCGAAGTCATGGATTTATGTTATAATTTCATTTTAATCAGGATTATTTATGACTGAACACCCACTAAATAAAATTATATGTCAATTTCTTAGTAAATCCATTTAATTTTATTCTCCTATGGTTATTTCATAAGAATAAATTTTTTCCTCTCATTTTGGTCACATTGTGTTCTCAAGATATAAAAAGAACATTTTTAAGGAAAATATACTTTATTTCTCTCTTTAATCATAATATGATTGAAATCACTATTAGTTATACTTGATTAGGGTTTTTAATTATTTAAAAATGTTTTAAGTATTTTTTATGATACATTAAATTGATGAAATATAGTAAAATTAAATAAAAATTGATTACCTTTACACATATTTTGTAAAGGTAAAAGCATGATACATTTACAGATATGGGGATGTGTAAATATTATCTATAAATTACCCTTATGTGAAATGAAAAATTGTCTGTGTAATGGAAGATTAAGAGTACCTTTATGCCACTGTATAATTTTTCTTAGCTCTTATAAAGGTAAAATGTTTTATTCTATATGATATTGGATCATGTATGGGTGGTTTGAGGTTTATCTTTAGATAATGGGGTTCACGTAAATGTAACAGATGACTTGCCATTATGTGGCAGCTCTCACATATGGTTAATCAGTGATTTAATTTTATTGGAAGGGTTCTTGTACTAGTAAATTTTTATGCAACATTATGAAGTATGCATTTCGTAACATCCATGAACATCTTTGTTTACATAGCCAATATATATAAATATAGTGATTGTTTACCCCTATTTATATTGGGGATTCTATCTAAGGGTAAATAGAAAAAATAATTACATAATTAATTGGATTTTAATGTTTAGAAATCATGATGAAATATATTTAGTGATATTTTAATTAATAATGAGTTTATAAATTAATTTAATAATTAAAAAATAGTTATAATTAATTAAAATGTTTATAAGAAAATTATTCCCAAATATTAAATGATAATATATAAAAAACATTTAAAAAAATTATTTGCCACACATTTTGATCTAGTAATAAAAATTAAATTTAGAAATCAAAAGGGATAATTTAAAAGGTGTTTATTATTTGAAAATATTAAATATTTCAATTATAAGAAATGTTTTTATATTAGAAATTGATTTTTAAAATGTTTATAATTCAGGAAATATCATAAACAATACATGCAGAATAACATATTAAATTTTACATATTCAAATGTTTATAAATCATGTTTATATTATAATTAATTTATAAAATCTTTGTAATTATTATTTATTTATAAAATGCTCATGAATGTTTGTTTCATGCTTTCTAAAATAAATATATTTATTAATTTATTTTATAAATTTCATTGATAATATTATTTGGTAAATTATTAATTATACGAGAATATGTTTATGCTTTATTTTTAATTCATAAATTTCATCTATAAGTTATATATATACACTAAATGCTTTTTATGACTTAATAAAATTTAGTTTTCATCTACCTTGGACACTATTTTTATTTCATGTTATGATCATGACAATATTTATTGAATATAGTTTGTTCATATTTGGTTTTAGGATTAAAATGAATTTAATTCCCACTTTGGTAAAGTCTCCCCAGGTATAGGGACTTAGTATTAGACTATATACTAGCCTTGAGAGTTATGTCTTATTGGAAAAGATGATGAGGATGGATATTTTTCACTCAAGGATTAATAATTTTGGGGGTTTTCAATCTCATGTAACTCTATGAATTTATATAAAGATTTCATGTTCCTTATTCATATGTGTATTAAAAAACTAAATCAATATTACAATTCCCACACAAAAAGAAAAAATTATTAGTATATAATGACTGAATAATATATAATGGTTGTTTATTTAATATGAATATGGAATTAAATAATTTTTTGATACTTGAACCCCCTAAAATACTAAGTGTGATATTCCATCAGAGTGAAACATATAAAGACCCTGATTATTCAAAAGGGTAGTTTTCAGTCATAGACTTGTCCCTTTAGATTATATAGGGTAAGTAAAACCTGTAATAAGTGATTTTAGATTTTTCTGATTCTGTTGTTTTGGACCATTATTGGGTTGCCCTGGTTTTTCCATGTTCAACATGTTTTGGGAACATTTTTAAGTGAAACTCAATTGGAAAAGACTATAAATTAGGATACAATTTGGATAGAGTTCAATGGATCAATAATATGGATATGGATAAAGAGTTTTCCTATTAAATATCCAAGATTCATTCCTATTTTTATTTTTATAATTCCATATATAAGAAATTATGTAATGAAAATAACTCTATATTGGACTCATTAATTATTTAAATATTTTTCTACGATCATTAAATGATCCTGGTTCATGGGGTCAAAATTTTTAGTGCAGATGCATTCATTTAAAATTATATTATAAAAATATAATGCATGATAATTACCCACTAACATGTAATTGTGGTAGAATATGGCATAACTAATCCTAATAATTTTGAAATCACTAATTTTTATGACATATACAAAAGAAAATGAATAATGTCTAAGGTTATGAAGAATTATCAAGGTGAAGTATTTTCAGAATAATAATGTGAATGATATAAAAATTATGTTCACACACTATAACACAAGGGTATTATATACCACGTTTTCATCACCTGTTTATGTTGGTAAACACATTCTCTAAGATAGGAGGTAATTAATGAAGGTATAACTAGATATATAGTTTTTTATTGGGGAAATTATTTTTAAATTTTAAGACATCAATTATGATTATAGTATAACTACAATATTTGTTTATAATTAATGAATTATTATTATCATATTCCATCCATAAATAATATTTTTTTACCTTGTTTGAACAAGATGGGATTTTCATTCACTATTATAAACATGTTCGGTTATATATATAAATGAAAATATATATTGAAATAGGGATATAAATAATCATTTATATATTCATGAAATTGATTATTATAACACCATGAGATTTCATGATAATGTGCCCTATAAATAAATTTTATATTCTTAATAGAATTCATTACATGAGACACTAAGTTTAAAGAGACTAGATTATACTATTGAAATATTATTATTTAATATGAAAATTATCACCAAGATAATGAATTTTTGAGTATCCATAGGACTAAATAATTTTTTAAATATGAATGGATTACAGATGTATAAAATTATTTCATCGGTTATCAATTGATTATAACATAAAATTAAAAATTTAAAGTAAAAGTGTTTTTTTCTAAAAACCCAATTTTTATGCACATAGATAATTTTTATCATAAAAAGTCTAATTAACCACCATTTGATAAGTAAATTAATGAAATTTATATGTCATATATTTAGTAAAATTATATAACATTCCAATAATGTTTCATTATAATTGAATTAAAAGAAATCATTTTTATGCTAAAAAATATATTTTTTAAATATAAATATCATCATGTTTTTCATAATTTTATTAAAATAAAAGTTTCCCACATGTAGAAGTTGGTTATTTAAAAACGGATTCTATATTTATTAATACAGGGAGTAAATTTGCTAAATGGTTTTTTTATTATTGGTCATTATTAATAGTTACCTTGGTAAATATTTATCACCTCATTATGGGTGAAATGGGTAAAACATGGTTAAAAACATGAAATAAGGTCTACAAATCAACCTAAAACATGGGTTTACTTCCTTTAATGAAACAATTAGACCATATAGATCCCAAATTTGAATATTTTTTCATTTTGGGCCGATTTCCCTTTGATAATGAAATTTATGTTACATTAAACAACGAAAATTACAAAATTCCACTAACATGAATTTAATATCTCGAAAAATTTAATATTATGATGAAAAAAGATATGTTCAATTATAATTAATTATTATAAATCAAAATTAATTTTTTATCATGGAAATTCATTAATTTTAAATTATGTATAAATAATCACATTAAATTCTTACAGAAATCGAACCAATTCTTATGCAAGCCAAAGAGAAACCATGTAAATGTTTTTATAAAACTCTAAAAGTAATATTTTAGGATGAGTTGTAGTGATAAATTAATTTTATATATTAATATAACATATTATAGTAATGTTAAAGGATTATATTTAAATTTAACATTTTCATAATGTTTTCAATGTCAAATTATTTGAATAGTTCTTAAAATGACATTAATAGTATTTTATGATAAAAATATTTTATTATATTATTTTAAAATCATCAACATATTAATATGGTATAATTATGATTTTAATTAGTCAAAAACTTGATCCCTTGTTCTTTTTTGTTATAATTTTTAACTATTATGTAAAATTATATCCCTTTAATAATTAAAAATTTATTACCATGGTTGTGAATAATATTTATTAACCAGGGGGATAAACCAAGTTATATTATTAAAAATTACCCCAATATCATTCAAAATTTCAATGGATAATGATATTTATACATTATATTCTATTTATTTAAATATTTATCTAATATTATACATTTTCCTTGAGAATGAATTAAATAAATTTTAATACTTTTTGAAATTTTAAGTGTCTCCTTTCCCTCCCTTATAAAAGGACACCACATCTCACCATTCACTACAAAAAGTTGTTCCATATATATAAAAAACCACTAAACAATTAACTTAAAATATATTATTCCCTAAATTAGATGTTACAGCCATATAAAATTATGATTCCAAGGTTCCCTATAATGGGATTTAAAGGAGACATTTTGAAGAAATGGTAATATTCCAACCCAACCTCTTTACATTCATTTTTTATTATGACTTCTATAAATACATGGTATTCATAAATAAATAATAACATTAGTATCCTTGATATATTGAAATGTTATTATTATTATGGAACTCCCATTATCCATCTTACTTTCCATAAAATCGGAACTGTGCATATCTCTCATGTGTGCGTGTGGACTACAGCCTCTATATAGAGATAAAATTCATTTTACGACGCCATATTTCAAGGATGGTAATTATGATCGGTTTGTAGTTTATATATTACACTTATTATTTAATTTCAATTATTTATTATAATATAATACCAACTATATTACCTTTAAATCTATTGTAAAATTATATCACCACTATTTTTTATGTGGGAACTAGCACCTCCATGATGTGATGTGATTAATTTTTAATTTCCTTATTACATGAATAGTAATAAAGATGTAATAATTGAATATATTTATATGTGCTATAATAATGAGTTTTTATGATGAATTATTACTTACCTTCCTTTTGTTCCATATATGATAAAGTGAAAATAACTGTCATTCATACTTATGGTCTATCATCCCTATAAATGATGTAATCCGTTTTTCTATCTCTACATTTTATGAAATACTACATATATATAAATATAATAAATTATAGTAATATCATAATAAATATTATTAAATTTTTGGAAACATGACCATTGTATAATGACTAAAACTTATGAATCAAAATTCTCTTCTAAAATGAAATAGTTAAAAACTAGAAATGATGATTTTAATAAATAGTTTTTAATAAATGTGTACTAATATTATATTAGTTGATAATATTTTATATTATAAAAATTTACATGACCCATTAATGGAATTATTATAAATCTCAATAAATTTTATTGGAGGTTAAATCAACTTCGATGTAATTCAATCTTGAGGACACAAATTTTTGTTTCAATCTCATTTTATCTGGGATTATGTGTCTTCAACATCCCATAAATGAAATTTTATGATAAATTCACAATATATCTATTTAATTTTATTCTAATATTTTAAATTCATTAGAATAAATTTATTCCATTTATTTTTTCCACTTTATATACTAAGGATACATAAAAACATTTTTAAGGAAAACATTATTTATCTATTTGGTCAAAATTCATTTTCCTTAAATGTATTGTTTTATAAAAAAATTCGACATTATTTTTAATATTATCCTATTATTTTTTAATATATTTTTTCAATGTTTTATGGTAAAATTTTTTTAGACGAATATTATTTAGTTTTCCGATCGAGGTACTTTTTTACTTATTATAATGAATTTGAATGGAATATATGTTATAAATTTCACAAAAAGAATTTAATTTCCCTCCATAATGTAAAATAAATCATTTTGATATTATCATAAATGTTTTTAAGGTTATATTAAAATAAAATATTTCTTTAATATTTGTAAAAAATTTATATTTTAATATGTGATTTAAAAAAATGGTAATATCCTCAAAAAATATTCTAATGATCAAAAAATGTAATTTTTATTCAATCATCCCATCCTTTGATGTTAATTATGATTCATTAGGTATATGATGCATTGATACCATATTTAATCACTCTCTAGATGTTATATTTTTGTAACTATGTAATATCAATGAAATCGACTAACTTTTTCATGGCTTATGTTTTGAGAAATGGTTTTATCAAATTTCACAATAGATAT
This sequence comes from Viscum album, assembly GCA_963277665.1. Classification (NCBI taxonomy): domain Eukaryota; kingdom Viridiplantae; phylum Streptophyta; class Magnoliopsida; order Santalales; family Viscaceae; genus Viscum; species Viscum album. Next base: position 2,005,252,318 of record OY728164.1, on the reverse strand, counting down.
GAAAGGATTTATTATTATGTTTTGGTTGTGAATAGAATTATATAACCCTAAAATACATTGGGTATGAATTAATGTTTTATGACCTCAAATGGTATATGGGAGGATTCAATAAGTCTGAATTAGGGTGCATGTGAGTTTTTCCCTAGCCCTAAGTAGGTACACGAGTAATTATTTAAAGAATAAAATGTTATGAATGTCTTGGTGTGTATAGATGACATAATATATTAAATTATTATCATTATTACACACTTTAGGAAACTATTTTATTGTACAATCTTATGCCAACATTATGTTCTCATGGAACATATTCCTTGTTCCTTTGTGATTCTTGTTTTATAAACTATCATGTTTTTTACCATTCCTCGTGTTTATGGTATATGAATTATTGGGGTTGATTTTCAAAGGTTAATATCATGTTATTGTACAATTTATTCTCATGTTATGTTTAACTGATCATTTTCTTCTCCTTTTATACCCTTACTAATCATTTGGGCTCACCCTTTATCATGTTTGCGTTTCTTGATGGTATAAGGGAATTTTTTATGAATTATGTGTCTAAGATGTATGCTAGTTGTGATTAATTATGTAGAATATTATTTAGATATTTTATAAATTAGTTTATTATGAATAAAATATGACAAATACACTAAAAATATAAATTTTTGGTGTGTATCAAAATGTTATGTATTGAATATTCATCTAATAAGATGTTATATTTCTGTATTAAATTTCTGTGTAATAATAGAGGGAAACGAATAATGTTTTAGTTTTTATTGGAAAATAGGATGATAAAAAAATTGAGAAACCATTTTATAATCGTATGTATAAGATAGAATTCTACGTTAGGGTACAGAATGGTTTTTTTCCAGAAAAACATCCATGTCTATATATAATATGTGAAAATGGTTCATAAATTGATGAATATTGGGGAAAATAACCCAAAATTATTTTCTTGAGTATATATTCGAAATAATTTTGGGGTAAGTTTTTCCCTTATTATGCACAAGGTTTGATTCTCCAAATTTATATGATTTTGTAAATTCACATTTTCATTATGAACCATCCAGACAGATTTGAATATATTATTATCATGGATGGCCTTGGTTAAACCAAAGGATTTATAGATAAAAAATAAGTGGTAATGATTTATAAATTCTATAAATGATTTTTCATAATTTTTTGGTTTCCTACTATGATTATTGTTTCTAACATAATGATATTTTCTTTCAGTCAATAATAGGAACCCAAAGGAACAATATTAATGTTTATTTTATGGAAAATGTAATGACTTTCCTCTTAAGAAACAAAATTTTATGGTGGCTAAAATGAACAATCTTTTTTATATTATTATTTAAATTTATTAATATTTGAATATTATTGGGATTCATATGAGAAAAAGAGGGAAAAATATACTATTGAGACCTTAGTAGTCAAGATCCTCCTTATTTTTTTAAATATATGGATCCACTAGTTTTTTATTAATTGGTTAGAACTATCAAAATTTTATTTTTTATTTTGTTTTGTTAATAACATGAAAAAGTAATTTTGGATTTCTATCAATTTCAAATTGATTAAAATAAATGGTGGATTTTCATCAAGAATACGAGGCAATGGGAAGAAATTTACTCCATAATGTGGGATGGGTTTACACGGTTATTTTTCAATAAGAAATATTTTCCTATTAATTATATAAAATTTGAAAGGTAATTCATTGATTTATGGTAGATATATGATAAATCCATTAGCGAAAATGATGTAAAATCTAATACTTGTTAAGTATTATTCTATTATTATCATTATACTAGAAAGTTCGATTGGTAAATTTTTCAGTAGCATAAAACCATATTACCCAGGTGTCATAGTCATACATAACTATTTTAGTTATTATTAAATCATTTGATATGCTACCAAGGTATAAAGAGATATTACAGTTACCCTAAAATATCTTGTTTTTTTAAAAAAAATATTTAATTCAAAGGGAATTTAATAAAAAAAACCATAAAGGGAAGAAGATAATCCTTATATTATGGTCAATGTTTTTAATGATGCATAGATTAAATTTTCTTAATGGGTATAGTAAATTCATTATGTTTGTAAAGGAAGGTCATTAGGAAACATATTTAAGAAGTTATAGGAATAATTTATCCAATAATGTGGGAAATCCAACATAACATGCACCACTGAAAATCTAGAATTTCAAATGCAACGAGTTTTGTCATTATGATAACCAATGACCAATCCTAAATGTTAACGAAGAAGATCTACATAAAAAACCTATTATGACAACATAAAATTGTTATCTCATAACATCACTGTTGTGGATGAGGATTGCAATAATGAAATAGTAAAAGGTACGCATACTATCCACTTAGAACTAATAATAACTTATTTGACTCTGGATCCACTCAATATTTTATATCATTATAATTCAATAAGGGTATCAAAATACCACCCCAATAAGTATAAATTTATTTATTATTGAAAACCACTAATGTTATGATGAAGACATATCAAACCTATGATTCTTATTTAGATTAATTTTGTGGGAATTTTCTCCATGAAAATATCATTATTCTCCCTATATATAAATTATATTTTATATTAGGGATGAATTGGATTAATTTACATAAACCAAACATAATTTGACATTGAAGGGAACTCATGTTTTTATATTCTGATCAAACAACTAGCATCTATCAGTGTAATTATAATTTGTTAACTTATTATAGAAATCACTTCCATTATATAGAACTTGATTCCTATTAAAAAGGGGATTTTATGTCCATTGGTTGTAGAAAAAATCAGCATATAAGATATTCATATTGTGTGTGAGTTTGTTAGTTTATTTATTGAATGGTTCCAAAGTAGTCCAACAAATCATGAAGTTTATTTTTCATTATTACTCCAACCTAGTTAAACATCTAATTCAATGAATCCATATATAATATACTTGACCGAGTTATAGGAATTGAAGAACCAACTATATGATAATATTGAAAAGGGGATCATTTATCATAGGGTATCAACTTAGGGTGCAACTATTTTTTTCAATAATAAGAAATATAGATCAATGAAACTCTATACTGATAGTAGATAACTTAATAAGATCACTATCAAGAGAAAGTATCCTCTTCCCTGTATTTATGAATGGTTTGATCAACTACAGGGAGATGGATAATTTTCAATGGTTGACCATAAATCAAGATATTAACATTTTACATTTAAAACGAAGGAAAAACCCAATAAATCAATCAATATATGGTATAAACACTATGAATTTATATTGTTTCTATTTGATCATACTAATTCCCCTATAATATTCATGTATTAATTGAATTGAGTATTTATAGAATTTCATGATTAGTTTGAGGTAGTATTTATTAATGACGTTCTTACATATTCAAATGGAAAAAATGATAATGAAGATTACTTTAGGAATGTACGTAAAATCCTAAGGAATGTTTTTTATGAAAAATTTTCATAGTTTGAATTTTTACTATTTATTTTTCTTTTTGGTTATATAATATCAAGTGGTGGTATATTAGGGGATCAATCAAAGAAAAAAATTTATTAATAGTCTCCCATGACCCACCAGTGTAACTACGATCCATGGTTTTCTTGGTTTGGATAGATTTTATTGATTTTTTGTAGAATTTCTCATGGCTATATAATCTACTTACCATGTTTACTCAGAATGGATCATGTTCCATTGGACTTATTAATATGATGAAAATTTTGAAGAATTGAAGAGGATCTTAGTAATTGAACTTATGATTACATTACCCAATAGTGGAAAAGTATTTTCTATTAGTAGGGATTAATCAATGATAGTATTAGGATGTTTCATCATTTATAATTATATAGTGATAGATTACTCCACAATCGAACTATTGGTTCATTTTGAAAAATTACCCAACTAGAGATTTAGAGATAGCAATGGTACTTTTCCAATAATGATATAAAGGAATCATATTTATGGATATAGTTATGATACATATACTAAAAAATACATATCTAAATAACATACTCACTAAAAAATAGTTTAATATACACCATAGAAGATTGTTTGAGTTAATTAAATATTATGAATTCTCAATACATCACCTCCATGGAAAAGAAAATAGGGTGGATGATGCTTTGAGTAAAAAAAAACATGTGATATCATCATTGGTGAGGATTAAAATGATCCAATATTTCTAGACTTAAATAGGATTTATCTAATAATCATTAATGAAGGTGATAAATAGTATATTTTTCAGCTGAGTTTTCATCCATCTATACATGTGTGGTAGAAGTAGCATAGAAGGAAGATGTGGAACAGCTGATGAGGTTAAAAAATGTTCCTCGCATATAGATTGATTATATTAGAATGACAAAGTTTCGGAACCATGTATGTTTTTTCTTGAAAATATATTTTAAAAAGGCTCTAGTGGATAAAGTTTATAGTTCATAATTCTAAATTCATCCAATATGTTTAATGATGTATAGAGATATGAAAGGGTATTATTGGTAAGAGAGCATGAAACGATATATGGTAGAGAATGTTTCTAAGTTCTATGTATATTTGTATGTTGAGGCTAAGATAAGAACGTCATAGGGGATTCAATAATCATTACCCATACCAGAATGGAAATGTGAAAACATTGACATGTATCATTTTCAAACACCCAAAAAAGATAAAAGTCCATAATGCTATTTTGGTTTTATGAAATCACCTTACAAAGTCAATAAAATTCAATAATATCCGAGAAAGATTATTTTTTGATCATATAGAAGGAATATATATTAATGAGGTGATAAGGTTGAATGGAGTGAAAAATTATACTATTTCTGATTGTGATCCTTGGTTTACAAGATGTTCTTGGGAAGTCTTCAGTAGGCTATAGATACATATTTTAGGTTTAGTTCCAATTTTCATCCTATGATATATGGAAACACTGAGAGAACCATTCAAACCTTGTTAAATATACTGAGATATTATTGTATGTATTTCAATTTTTTTTGGATCAACAATGTCCTTAAGTAATATCACCTTACAATAAAACTTTTAATTTGATCATTCAGATGGCTCTTTATGAATCCCTCTATATATGAAATTAGAGCGCAATAATTTTATAGGATGATGTTAGAGAAAGAAAACTATTAAGACATGATCTTTTAAAGAAATTGTAATAGAAATTAATAACAATTTAGCATCACATCAAGGTATCTCAGAGTCTACAGAAAATTTATATGGACAATCATCAGTGAAATATGGAATTTTATGTTGGTGAGAAAATAATTACTCTATAAATGAAGGTTATGATATTTGGTAATTAAGGATATTTAATACATAGTAATATTTTACCATTATATATTACTTTTCTATTAAGGATGATAGCTTATTTATTGATTATTCCATTTAATTACTATCAAGTTTCTGATGCATTCAATGTATCTCTCCTAAGGAAGTACATATATGATCCATACCATACCCTAAACTCAGAGGTCATACCATTTTAGAATGATATTTCCCATAAATAATATCCAATATAATTATTGAATCATATTGGTTAAGTTCTAATGGACAAAATTAATGCCCGGGTTATTTTTTTTCCATGGGAATTATAAACATGAAGAAGCTACTTGGAAAATAAAGGATGTAATGAAATAGAGATATCTACATTTGTTTGTATCAAAGTTATAGAATTTTGAGGGTGAAATTAAATTTATGGGGGGTATAATGTAATACCCCATGATTTTATTACACAAATTATCTATTAAAAAATTTTATTTCTTTGACATCAATATTTACATGGAACATTGATTTTGAACGTATTACGTTATACTATTGAAATATTATTATTTATGGTGATAGTTACCTCCAAACCATTGTATTATAGGGAATATATATTAATTAAAAAATTGTGAAAAAGTAATGGTTTATATGTTCACAAAACTAATTCATTTCTTATCAACTATTTATAAATTAAAACAAATATCATTTATATGTTCAAGAGATGCTATTCTGAAGATGTAATTTTATTTCTGTAATGTGTTTTTATCTTAATAAATTAACATAATAACCATTGGATAATTATTTTAATGAAATTTATATATTATATATTAAATCAAATGTCTTATCATTCATGTAATGATTTTTTTCTCCATAGAGTGAGAATAAATCCATCTTTCGGCATAAAAATGTATGTTTATTAAAACAGTTTTCGATATATTCTTCAAAAGTATATTAAAATTAATTTTTTGAATTTGATGAAATTGAATCTTAAAATTTTTGATCTATATTTTTTATGATGATGATAAAAAAATTTATACAAGATTCATCTATTTTTTTCATTATTAGTGGTAACCTCAGAAAGTATTTGTCATATTAGTAAAAATTGTGTTAAAACAATTAGATAAGGCCTCAATATCAACAAAATAGCTTCCTTTATTTATTTTTATAGTATAAATATCACCATAGACATGCCAAATTTAATAAATTATATTTTTGTGCTCTTTTAACTAGAAAATATAATTTATATTCTTTTAAGAAAATAAGATTCCAAAATTTCACCCACTTGAATTTAATATCTTTAAAACATTTACATAACGATGAAAGGGGACAACTTCGTTGAAAAGTGTTATCTAAAAGTTAAATTAATATTTTTTAATGTTAATTTATTTTTTATTATTTTTGATGAAACAATTAGATTAAATTCTTAAGCAATGCTATCGTGATGCTTACAATGCTGTAGAAAAATCACATAAATGTTTTTAAAGAGCCTTAAAATTAATATTATTTATGTGAGTTATAGTGATCCTGAATTTTATTAATTAATATAAAAATTAAAATATATTTTGAAAATTTATATTCTAATTATATTTTTTCCATTCTATTTTTAAATATAACTTATATGAATAGTTCCTAAAAATTACATTAATAGTATTTTATGAATTTGTATTTTTTCTAATAATTTATAAATCATTAAAATATTGATATAGAAAATGTATGAAGAGAAATTATCAAAAACTACCCACTTATCATTTATTATCCAAATTTTATTTACTACGTGAAATTATAAACATTTACTATTAAACAAGTCATTGACACTATTCATATTAATATTGTTTAACTATGGGGTTAAATGAATAGATGAGGTTTAAAATAAAACCCAAAATATCTTAATCTCATTTAATTATGATATTTAGTCATCAAAAAAATATTTTATTATTTATCAATTTTTTATTTTTATTTATAATGAGTTGAATATATTTTAATATGTCTCCTAACTGTGTCCTTTCCATTGCTTATAAAATACACCCCTTTTTTCAATACACAACTTTCAGACATGTAGGTTGACTAACCCCAGCCAAATTCACTAATAAAATTTACAATCCAATACGTAGATGTATTTTTCCTCTGTGGAGCATTCCATGGTTCCATAATAGGCTATCTAAAGGTGTTTTAGCAATGAAAATGTGATCAACACAGATGTAAGATTTCACATTATCTATTCTTAAACCATCATTATTAATAATTTATTCATCATATAACAATAAATTTAGTATCATAAATACATTTGAATTTTCTTATTTTTATATAGCTACCAATATCCACACCATTTCCATCAAATGGTATTTAAATGTATCACTAATGTGTACGTGGAGACAATCATATTCATGTAGCGATAAAAATCATTTTCCATCATCATATTTCATTGAAGGTTATTATAATGGGTTTAATGCATATATCTTATATTTCTGAAATTCTTTTTTTATTGAATTATAATATCATATATAACTTCTTACATTCCTATCTATTGGAAAATTATAACATCTCTTATGAGTATGTGCTAACTACAACCTCTAAGAAATGATGTAATTTTTTTATTTCCAATTTACCAGGATGTTAATAAAGAAATATATAATTAATATATACAATAAACATGAACTAATAAAAATTTTATAAATGTTAATTATTATTCATATTTCTTTTGTTCTATCTGTTGAAAAGTGAAAATAGTGTTCACAAGTACATACGACCAACCATCTCCACGAGCAGTGTAATTAATTTTTCTATCTCTACGTTTTATGGAACATGCTAAAAATGTTTACAAAAATATATATGATATTAGTATTTTTATAAATATAATAGATATGATGTAACAATAATCTGTGTAGAATGACCAGAACTAGAGAATAAAAATTCTCATAAAATAATGAAACAATTAACGCCAGAAAAATTCAATTTTAATAAATATTTATTTAAAATTTGAGTGAAAATATTGTAATCAAATCATATGTTATATTATAAGTATGTACATGACTGTATTATATACGTGTAAAAAATTTTATTTTATTTTACACAAGGTTATAGTTCCTTCATAACAAGTCAAACTTATGGTAATTGATTTTCCTTTAAATATCATTTTAATCGAGATTTTTTATTCTTCAATTTATATTAAAGGAAATTATATAGTCCTTTCCTGATAAATATATTTAATTTCCTTATCATAAGGTCATTTTAAAATAATGCATGGTTTAATTTCATTTTCCACACCTTAAGTACTCAAGCAACAAAAATATTATTACTAAGGAAACCTAATATTATTTCTCCCTTCAGTCAAAAGTCATTTTTCTTCCATGTATATTTCTTCTGAAGATGATTTTGTGAATGTTTTTATTATAATATGAATTGTTAAAGTAATTTTTAACCAATTTTTCATTTTTAAACAATTTTTTAAGATTATTCTTTTTTTCATTTTCTTAATAATTCACCTTTTAATTTTTACTAAGAATATGAAAAAAAATATTAATGTTAACATAACTGACGATAGTGTAATTCCCCAAAATTATGAACAATCAATTATATAAAACAACTTTTTAATTATTCAAACATTATTAAAAATAATATAGGCACATTAGTATTTATTAAAATTGTTGATTTTAATATGTGATTTAAAAATGAAAATGGTATTTTACTCATTAATTATTTTGTAGATGTTCTAAAGTAATTTTTATTCTATGATAACATCATTGGATGTGACAAAGTATTTACTATGTACGTAATAAAATCTTACTGTATTTATCATTTCTCAAGATGTTTCAGGGTTAAGATAATGATGTATCTGTGATTTTTGTTTTCTTTTCCATATATTATGTTATGGTGAAGGTTTTTATGAACATGTGGAATATATATTTATGGATTTATTATTTTATGATTGTTGTTCTTGGAATTATATTTTCCTCTAATGAATTTGGTATTCTACAATTTTTTATAAGATCAATGGATACCTGATTTGTTTTTCCAATCCAAAAAATGGGTACACGAGAGGTTATCCCTAGACCAAAGTAGGTACACGTGAAGTTATCCCAAGAATAACACGTAATAAATATCTTGGTGCGTAGACTTGGAATAAGATTTATGGTATTATAATTACTCAAAAAACTTATGAAATGATATTATTTCACTTTTATGTTCTCATGGATTATTTTCTTTGATCACATTATGATTCATGTTTTATAAAATTCCATGTTTTATACCATAACACATGTATATGATCTATGAATTGTTTGGTATGCCTTTTAAAGCATAATATCATATTCTCAAACAATTTATGGCAATGTTATGTTTAAATGATCTTGGATATATCTCTTTTTTATCTTTATTAATAATTTGATGTCATGATTTTATGTGTTTTCATTTCCCTAATATGTGATGAAATTGTAAATGTATTATCTGTCTAAGTAGAGTGAAAGTTGTGAATAACTAAGTGGGGTATGAAGTAGTTATTTCATGAACTAGTTGATTATGTATCTATTAGTATAAATGCACTATAAATATATTATTCTATTGTGGATTATAATGTTTTGTATTAAAACATAATCTTATAAGATAGGGAATTTTGGTATGAAAATTGTCTGTTATTATAATAATCTTTTTATAAAGACCATAATAATATGTTCATGGATTATTCTAATCCCACATAACATTAGAATTTTCATATCTATGATATAAAGGTGAAATGAATTAAAAACTCCTTATATATATTTATATTTGAATCATTTGACTATTAATCTGTAGATAACTTTGAATCTTTTTTACTGGTAAATATTACAAATGAACCTTTTAGGAGAATGGGTGAAAGGGATAGTGGACTATTGGATCATGTGCTTAGTGATTTATGTGGACTAATGATTACTCAATAAAGTGGTGGTATAGATAGATATTTACTTTTATCGAGTAATTTAGCCATTATGGTTTTGTTTTTCCAATGAATCATGTGCATGAATCTTTTTAAACGTTCAAAGAGGATCAAAATGATGTATAGAATCAACTGAGAAAGAGTAATAAGATTCTCAGAGCTGATTAACCTACTGAAAACATTTTATAGGGATTCAATTGTCTTCTATGATATTATATAATTTTTCCACAACAAGAACCTTTAGGAAAACTAGAATAGAATGTTATATCATAAAAGAGGAATCAAACTCTTCAGAACATGGTTTGGTTGATGATGAGTTATCATGGACTTCCTATTTCAGTCTAGGGTTATGCTCTAGAGGATTATTCATTCATACAAAACTATGATCCATATAATAGAATCATAAAGACTACCTAGGATATATGGTATGTGAAACATTATATTTTTTGTTTATTGGAATTTTTTATGAAGTATTCATAAAATATTTGGATTAAAGTATACATGACCCAAATTCTAACAAGTTCTTATTTCATGGTTATAATAAAGATGAATTAGGATGTTATTTCTATATTCATACTATGCACAAAGTGTTTGGGGCTCAATATACTATTTTCCTTGAGAAGTAACATATTAGTTGATATGTTAGTGGGAGGAAAGCTGATCATAGAAAAGTTGGAACCAAAAAATAGGATGTGTTTCTACGATGGATGTTGAAATGGTTCTAAAAGGATTTATAAAAAATATCCAACTCAATTTATCCAAGAACCTCAAGGGACTATTAGGATACATCATGAACCCATGATATATGGATTCCTCAGGGATAATGATGATAAATTAATTTTTATAAGACATTATCCTACTTAATATATAGATGTTATTGAAGTTATAATTCATATAAATTATTAAAAGCCAAGGAATTTTAAATGGAATAAATATACACTAACCAACATTGAAACATAGAGAATGCTTCCAAAGGGGTAATTATGGGAAACAACCTAGGACGACCCGGAACTGGTCACCCAAGACGGTCTGTGGCATGGCCTGAAGGGAGTTTCGGATATGCATGGGCTAGAAACTAGTGTCATGCAATAAGTTAAATACGTTGGGAATGATTTGGACCATGAATAAAAGATAAACAAAAAAATAAAAATAAAGGTGACTAATTAGAATAAATTATCACATAGGAAATAAATACAGTATTACACGTACAACTATATGACCTCATGGGTCACCACCAAACAAAGAACCTAACATTCTCTGATAAAAATGTAAAATTGGGAGAACCATAAACTGAAATATAGAGTATATGTTAGCATAGAGATTCTAAACAGTAATGCCAACAATAAACCATGCCTAATTCCCCCCCATCTAAAGTGAAATCCATTATTTCTAGTTTGAAAATTGGATGCATGAAAATAAGGTTATCCACTCTTTTATCAAAATAGGTTAGTAGTATTTATATTTAATAAAGCACCTTTTACATTTATTTATTTTCCTAATCAGTTACCAATATATATAATCCATTTTGATGAATTATCTAAAAAGTCAACCATTACTAAAAGGGTCTTTTAATATAATAATCAAATAAAAGGTACCATGAGTTCAAACAACTAAACGTTCCATAAAATAATCGGAATAAAATAACTATCAAATCATGGGCATTTTCTTAACATCTCTAGAAGAAATCCCTGGATGTAGTCGGTTTGGAACCACCTAACGACGTATGTTGAATCCTCTACGTAAATAACCAAATCGATGATCTAACATAGACTCACCAATGAAAAATCTCTACTGTCATGTGAACAACTCCATGGGGTACCAACTCATCTATTCAGGGTCGATCAAAAACTATCGCTCAATCCTCTAATAGATGCCCTTGAAACCCGTGATAATAATATACAGTGTAAGTAAGAGACCCTCACACGTATGACTAACCTTACCTATTGTCACCGCACTTGCCTATACCAAACACATAAATCCATTATAAGACAAACCATAATGGAAAATCCTAGATAAGGGTGGCCCTTATATATATATATATATATTTTACATCATGGAAGGTGGTAACTAGACAGTAATTTCACATAAACATTCAAATCATTTCATAAAGTACTTCAAGATTCCAATAAGATGTTCACACTTACAAAAAAAATATCAAAACCAAATTACACAACAAAAAATGACATAAGGATCCAACTGGGCCTTTATTACTATCTCTCATATATATCATAAGCATACTCCCAACCATTTTTATAACAAAATGAGACCCCACTTCCACAAACTCTTTCCATACCTGCCTTTACATTTTCCAAAATCAAATTCACAGTCTAAAATAATTTCCAATTCATGTTTAAAAAAACAAAACCCATAGAAAAAGTAACAAATGGTCCTTGATGATATTTAATTTAAAAACTACACTTCATGGTTCCAAAAAGCCATGTTTTAAATAACACACTTAACCAAATCATTTATATTCCACAATATACACTTCACCACAATTTCAAAATGATATTAAGAAGATTTAAAACAACATTTTCTAATATACAATGTCAAAAGGTCTTCAATACATTACATGAAATATTTAATTATCCGATAAACACTATTTTATAACACCCTTATCTTCCAAAACCATTTAAAATTACAATTACACAACCAAGGCGCCACACATTTTGGTTCAAGACTCAAAACAGACTTAAATCAAAGAAATCCACTACAAATTCTTATTATACACTAAAAAAAATTGAGGAATCCATTTTTATAATATTCAACAATTAAAACCAATTGAGAACTATAATTACTTCACTATAACGAAACAAGGTAGAAGACACATTTCAATACAGAAAATTTGGGCTGTAAGATTAGATAAGTTATATAAAACCAAAAATAACTATTTCTAAAAACAACAACCAAATCCCAAATAATATGAATACCACATAAATATAAAACCCATTTTAAACAGATCAAGAAATTATGGATTTCAAATTGAAGGTGCGGACTTAGGGAACCTACCTCAATAAGGGTGTGAACCCAGACTATACACTTCATTCCTTGACAAATTAGGTGGTGACCACACGTAATCGGCCTGCACTCGCACAAACATACCTATATATATATCCATTATTTAATTCAAGTATTCACATATCCATGAAGTAATATGAATGTAGAGGATAGTATATGTATATATATACCTTAATTATCTTTGTGTTCATACTCTAATGTTGTCCAGAATTCAGTAAAAGATATCATTGAATTACAAAAACAAAGAAGAAAATATCAAATCACCAAATTAAATTAGCAAGGACTCATATATCACAATCCACCCTAATTATGAAATAGGAGACAACATGAACAAAATAAAATAATTACCCCAAAATATTGGCAGTTAACCAACTTGAGACGAATCACCACATCTTTGGTGGTGGTTGCCGGAACATGTACCAACGAGTACCAATAAATCATCTCCATAACATTAGAACCAAAGAACACAAAAAATATAGATTAAACCCTAAATTATGGTTTTGGCCTCACATCATAGGGGGAATAATAGGATGAGAAATTATAATAAATAGAGAAAATAATGGATGAGAAGACACACATTCATGGATCTAAGAAGAAAATCTCAAGAAACAGATGTAATTGATCGTTGATGGTGGAGTCGTAGCAGGAGGATTGGGGTTTGGCCGCCAGGAGGAGGAGGTTCACATAGGGGGAGGGATGCACCAAAGAAATGGGGAGTAGAGGGTTGGACCATCAAGAAGAGGTCACAATGGGAATGAGAGGTCTAAGAAGATGGTTTTTTCAGCACAAGGGGATGGAGGTGCTTCGGTCACGCGTTGAAGGCCGAACTACTGGGGTAGGGGGTTCATGCACCGTAGGTAGAGGGAAAAAGTGAGATACCACTATTATGTTTTTCTAAATAACTAATTAAAACATTTAATAATAATATAATTATTATTAATAATTATAAAACTAACAACAATAGTAATAATAATAATAATATTGTCATTATTATTAATATTTATAATAATATCAAAACATATTTTAATAATTCTAATAAAAAAATTTATAAAACCATTTATATTAATAATAATATATATTTTAATAGTAATAATAGTAATAATAATATTTTTTTAATATAGAGCAACCACATGATCACTTGGGTCAAAGATAAAGTCAGTGCTAATCATGGAGTGCTCATGCACTATCTCGAAATAAACCAAAAACATCAAACATAAAAAAAATTAAACTTTCAATCAAATCGAGCTTCAATAAGAAAACCCAAAGAAATGAAATAATAAATTCGAATAATTTTAATGGTCTGTATGTGACAATTCTCCCCACAAAAAAATTTTCTGACCAAGAATGTCACCAAGCTAATAGTTAATCAAAAACAAAGTCCATCATCGAAAATAATCAGAGGGTGACTTTATTCCCCCAAGTAACACCTGACTAATCTAGACGAACCCAAAACCCAAAATAAGGGGAGAACACGAGAGTGTTATACCCACCACGAGGATTATACTAGAATAGGAATTAAAACTCAAACATACCACCCTAGGAAGGGGCCAATGCGGGAACTCCTAACATTGGCTAACCAACTTATATAGTTTGAGTGATGTTACACCTCCACTAAAACATAGAACTCTCTGTCCAGACTCAAAAACCCCCCAACACTATGGAAAACCCGTAGGAACAACATAACCCAAATAGTTATCCCGAGAAAAAATACATACATCAATTCTTTCATAGGAACTTACATCTCCAAAAAAACACAACTAAACCGAGATCAATCTATACAAGGTCCAAAAACCTTTTAAAAAAAGCTCGATTCACAAAAACATATTTAAAAATATAAGACTGTTGGGATGAGAATAGAATAAGTTCATAATAATCTCCAATGAAACTGATGGATATATAATGGTGGGAAAATATCAATAACCGAAAACAAGAAAAAAATGTCTTCAAATGTTCAAATCCAAACATGTAATACAAAACCCAGACTATGGATTCACACCCCCAGAAGCTCTTGACTATGCATGAGCTTCACCCAGAGAACTATAGTTGGTGATTTTTTGGTTGAAGTGTCTCCTATATAACATTCAGTCATAGGAGTCCCACGATAATAATGTATTCATCAGGCGATTCTTCCTTTAAAACATATCTAGGTGACCTAGAATTTTAAAATGATGGATTGTCTTTAAATGGATGTAGCATGATGGATTTGAATGCCCCGAACAACCACACTTATAGAAAACAACTAAATAGTATAATGGAATGGATCCAAGACCACTGTATAGGACACTTTATATATAGGTCCCTCTTGTCTGCACTACTCAACATATGGGGAACCTTCCCACGAGCCAACAACCAACGATTGTACAGGAAGAACATTCTCATCTAAAAATGCCTAATCTATCAATTTATTGAAATGAATCACACGATGATAAAAACATTTCCCCATTCTCCAAAAATAGAACCCATAATAAAATCGGATATTTCATTTGATCCCATAAGGTTTTATCCAAATATTATAGGACGAGCTCTTCAAATTGGTAAATGTATTCATTCACCGTTTGATCGAATTTTGAAAAAACATGAGCTATTCACTTCACCTTGATTACATGTCATCAGGAATGAACCAAAAGATTAAAATGTAATTAAACACATCTAATGTCATCTCAACTCACTATTATGGTGAGGTTAAAAACTCCCATTCACCCAAATCTAGACATTCAAATAACCCTAGGATAGCTCTAACTCTGACAACCTCGGTAGTTCCAAACATCTTAAAGAACTGCTCTACCACTTCATGCCACATAACATCCTCTATCCGACCTCGATCTCTTCTTAGAAAAAGTGACACATGAAAAGAACAACACAATAGGCATGAGTCATTGGGAAAATAGGAGTTCTTTCTAGGTGGAACACTATGAGGAACATGAGGAACACAAAACCAAAAACACACATCAATCCAAAACACAACCAAAAATTACACTATGAGCCTAGCCAACTGGCCAAAAATCCAGAAAAATACTAACACCACCAAAATCCTTTTTTTCCAAAATCAACATTTTTCATTTAAATTCCCAAAATGCATTATCCCGAAGAAATTGTTTGAAATACACAAGCCTCTTTACACAATTCAAAAGTCAACTCTTCATGGAAAAATGAATTTCATAACCCTTTTATTTCAAAAATACACTCACAAGAATCCTTTGAATCATCACATGTGAATCCTTAAATTTCCACCCTCATCATCCATTAATAAGTTCACCACACACATTTGCTCCTATATAAGGAATAACAAGGGCCACCTCCTTCCATTCTTCATCAAAACCCAAGAAGTCACCAACATTTCCATCCAAAAAACAATCAATTTTTAATCTCAATTCATCATTTCGAATCCATTTTAGAGAAACCATTTTCATTTCAAAGTCCACATTCATTTTCCAAATCATGATTACACCAATTGAATCCAATTGGAACCCAAATCACAATGGAACACACAAATGAAAAACTAGTAGTGATTCTTAACTTAGTTAAATGGAACTGAGCTATGCCCCATGTATGTATCAACCCACAAGGGGAACTTAAACTATATACTCAGACTCTACATGGGCCATTACTCCATATAAAATCACAACATATCACCGGATTTCCCCTGTTTTCATCTCTTATTCGAATAAAAAACAAGACATGATCGAGACACAATTCTTGAACTACCTAGAGTAACTCATGTTTCATCATGGGTGGTGGTGACCAGGCACAAAATGATGACCTACCTCCTTATGCCCCGACATTCTTGATCTCAAAATTCTGGATGCCCCAAATAACAAGGGCCTCCTCTGAAAACAATTTTTCATGAAACACCATAGGTTAACTGTGATCTGGTCAACTGAGCCGGTCAGCAGCATAAACCAAAAGGTGTTTCAGATCACCATAGGCTGGAAACTAGTTTCGGGAATTTTGTTAAAATCATTGGGAACGATTTCTTCCGCAAAAATAAGATAAAAAATTACACAAAAAACAAGCTAAACAATAAGAATAAATGCTTTTAGAGGAAATAAATAAACTAATTCATGTACCTTTATGTGAACTCATGGGTCACCACCAAAAACAAAACCAAACTCGCTATGAGAGTGATGTAAAACTAGGAGAAACTGAAACAAAAAAGATTAACTAGGTGTGAGCATCGAGTTAGTCAAAAGGAATTCCAAAAATAAACCACACCTGATGCCACGCCTCTAAAGTGAAATACTTTATTAATAGTTTGAAAATAGGATTCATGAAAACAAAGTCTTCCACTATTTTATCAAATTAGGACACAATATTTTACTTTTCAGAACATTCCTTTTTCATTTCACTTTTTTCAAAATGTATTACTAAAACATATAATTCATCGCAATGAATTATTTTGAATTCGAACTATTACCAAAATATGTCTTTTAACAATAATAATATAATTAAAGGTTCCATGAGTTAAAATATTAAAAAGGGCCAAAGAATAAGAAAGAACATATATGTATTTAATCATGGTAATTTCCTAGACATCTCGTGAAGAAATATCTAGATGTACTTAGTTCGGAACCACCTGCTGTCATATGGTGAATCTCCTAAGTAAATAAAAAACTAGATGCTCTAACCTAGCCTCACCGATAGAAAATACATCACAGTATATCAACAACAGCATAAGGGTACCAACCCATCTAATTTGGGTCGATCACCAACTGTCAGTAAATCATTTAACAGGCGCCTAGTAAACCCATTATAATAATATACAATGTATGTAGGAGGCCCTCTCATGCATGACTCACAGACGCACGCCTGTCGTAGGGCGTGGCAAAACAATTTTTTTTCCTAAGTTAAAATGTAGTAATGTGGTTGACCTAGGATGTCTCCCGAAGAGGAGTGCACACAAAATGGGTTGTCACTTTAAAACGGGGGTAAAAATGTTGTGAAACGAAATTTGAAATTCAAATGATTCAAAAACTATGAAATTAAATGGGTGATTAGGTCGGGGTCAGTTTCTAATTATAATGCTATCCTTGTTCAATTTAATTCAAACCTCTTCTTCTTAGTTGATTAAAGTGAGTTTCCACAATCGTTTCCTCTCACTTCCTTGGTGAAATTATTATTGTGAGAGAAAACCTTACCAAGATCTTTGTTTGGTCAACTCTCCTTCCATGTGTAAAATAGTTTTATTGAATATCCATAATTTAAATGGGCAATACCCGATCGGGTTTTGTTTATCCCAAACAATCAAGAACATTCACTACACCTTTTACACGTACTGACGATCGTCGAGTACTTCACCACTAATTCCTGGTTTATTCCATCGTATATAAACCAGAAATTAGTGGAGGGAGATATTGATTATTTTACCAAGGAAAAACTCAATAACGGAATTAATATTCAAGAACGATCGCACTTTATTATAAAATCCGCTATAAGAAATTGAAAACAACTTTGAAGAAGAAAGAAATTTATTCAATTGCGTCCAAGAACTCAAGCATTACAATATAGAAAACCAACCCTTCCCCAATCACTCCAAAAGTTTACCCCACCATGGTAATGGTAATAGAGTTGAATGGGGAAGAAGAAGACATTAAAAAACTATGAAAAATAAAATAAATAAAATAGAAAGCCGAAAATTTCTCCTTCTTGGTGTCCCGGAAGGAATGGGATGGAGAATGGATGATTTGAGAGGGTGGAGCTCTCCTCCTTTTATAGCCAGAATGTTTCCCCTCGAATGTAGACGCGTTTTATCCCCAGTAAATATCATATTCACGCGTTGATCCCTTCTTGAATGTTGTTCATAATTCCCTTTTCAGTGTCCCCTAAAAAGTCCAGCGGCGTTGGACATGTATTAAGAGAGTTATGGCCGTTTTACTATGAGAATATATTCTGTCCAGTCAGAATCTCCAAAACGAAATCCTCCGGATTAGGGTGCTTTAATGACCCAATAAACGGACAATTCACTCGGTTCTTCCTTAATAGAAGATGATCCAAAACTCTTTTCGCGTCCACCCACCGAATTTAACAAGCTTTGGTCCCACAGTGGATGCGTTATGGATCCCACATCAAAACTAGGCAGAACTGAAAACAGTTTTCTTGAGCCAACTTGTGAGCTTCTTTTGAGCTTCCATATGGCCGATTCAGATTTTGGTCCAAATATATTAAATGAATCCCTGGATGTGTAGAATATGTAAAGGAACGAATTTTGCAATTTTGATCAGTGTATATAATGTTATGGCCAACCTACCGAAATAATTTAAAACTGTTAAAAATCCAAAATGGCCAATTTTTACTATTCAGCTCAAAATAACACCATTATCATAAAAATGAAACAATTCATCTTAGAGGAACAATTTTGTGGGTTTAAAACAATGATATTCAATATAAATTAATTGAAAATATTTTCTCTATCAATTCCCCCACACTTAGCACTTGGACTCCTGGACAAGTAAAAATCAAATCAAATAAAAATCAAAACACATATCAATGAGATCAATCAAATCAATTTCAAGAAACAAAAAGATATCATGCATCAACAAAAACTGTTATTTCAAGTTCTCCATTTAATATTTTAATATATTTCCACTTCATTTCTTATCCCATGCACACAAAACACCTACCTCACATGAATTTTCTCTCATCTCATAAATGTAAAGGCTGAACAAGGATTTTCTCATCCAAACTCACACAAGAGTCACCATAGGTTTGATAAATTCCTACTTATTCACCAGATTTGAGTTAAGGACATGTGTTTCTCATGAGGACTTTTCAGGGTTGTTCTGTGGCTTCCGGTTGGTAGGATTTAGAAGTTAAAAGTTCTGAGGCCGAAAAAGGAAGGCTTGGCTCTTATTGAAGTAGAATTGCAAAATTCTAGTTTTCACTAAAATATGGTCTCCTTCACTTCCCCTTTGTTGAAAATAGGCTCTATCATCATTCAATCAGCTCAGCAGCAAACATTTCAATCTTTTCAAACATATTTTTTTTAAAGCTCCAGATAGGAACAGCTTTATTTTTACATTGGAAGCTCCAGAAAGGCACAGCTTCTCTTTTCATAAAAGCTCCAGAAAAGGCACCGCTTTCAACAGAATAATTTTTCAGAATCTCACACATCTCTTCCACAATTTATTTTCCACCCAAAGTATAACCAAATGAGGTAGTATACCACAATACATCTTCCCCCACACTTAAGTTCAACTAGATCATGCAATTTTACTTCAAGAGAAGGTATGATAGGGAAAATTGGCTTGTAATGTGGCTAACCTAACAAGCAATTCATGGATACTAGGGGCTACAATGAAGGATAAATGTAAAGGTGGGCCATAATGAAAAGGATTATTTTGAAAAGGGGGCTCCAAACAAAATAAATGCCTCAATCATTTAAAACACACGTACCCCAACCCTCAAGTTTTGAAAGGAATAAATCAAATTCTGGTTAAAGCAAGCATGGTCTGGTTCTCTCAAGAAATGAGGTGAATGAAAATAATACGACAAAAATGGTTCAGAAGCCTCACAGGAAAGTTATTTCAAAGATATAGATAGTGAAATATGGAATGAGATTTAAAAATCAGTGTACTTTTCATGAATTTCAAAAATATTTGAACTTGAAACAAAGTTATTTCAGCATTCATTTAAGATCAGTTTCATGAAATAGACTGGTTCACTCATTGACATGGGTTTCAAAAATGGTATTGATAATCATTTCAGCTCAAAAGTATCAGAAACACACCAAAAATTGAAAAATAAACACACAAAAATTTGAAAACACGCATTTGTTTTTTTTTATTTTTGAAAAAAAAACATCAAATAAAAATCCTATACTACAAAGGTTCCCTCCCCCACACTTAAATGATGCAGTGTCCTCAATGCATTCATGTTTATTTAACATGTAAGCCAATTTTAAAATGAATCACAACATCAATAAAGTGTGAAGGAGAGGTACAACCTGACTTATTGGGAATGTAACTTTGAGTTTGGATCCTAAGTGTTGCTCTTTGAAAACCTAATAAAATGTAAAAACATAACATAAGAAATATATCAAAAGAAATGAAAATAGAAATAGGATGAGGAAAGAAGGATAAAACATGGTTTAATCCCCCAAGTGGGCCCTGGGTTTTGACTGCCTCCAGAGGGGCAGTTCTAATCGGTTATCCCCAATCTGATGGTGGATGGGGTTTCTTTGATTTGAACCACCACATGTGGCTCTTCCTAGCTTTCATTTCATTGTTCTTGTTGAGGAGGACTCCATAGATATAGTACACCAGATTCACCCCCTTTGCAATGTGGTACACCGTGCATAGTGGGGGTAGGATGAAGTATAGAGCCTCCTCCTTTTTGGGTTCCGCATGAACAACATCATCTTTACTCTCCAGTGGTTGATGAAGGTATGATACATCTAGGGAAAAATCAAAGGGAATGTCAGAGTTTAATTCTATTTGAAAAAAATTAAAGCATGAAGAATCAATATCAAATTCTTCCCTTTCAAAGTAAGTATCTTGTGTCTCATTTTCCACCAGAAAATCCACTTTGATCTTCTCTTGTACTCCCTCCATTAAATTTTCAACAGGTTTGGGGAGAACCAGAAGTTCCTCTTCAGATGCATATTCTCCCTCCAAGGAAATACAAGTGTTGGATGAATCTGAAAAATTAAAACAAGGGGAGGTAATACTCAATTTAGTTTCAAAAAAATCAAAAGATAATGAGTTTATGAAAAGATTAACTCCCTGATCTTGTTTGGCTTGAATTGGTTCTTCAATGGGAGGTGGCTCTTGGAGTTGAATTTCCGTAGATATAGGTAGGTAGTCAGACTCCTCTATCTTCTCTTCAAATTCCACTGCTTGGTTGGCTTCTTCCTTCAATGTTGCTGAATCATTTACATTATTAGGAATACTTGGATCAAGAAGTTCCTCACACTCATTCCAGAAGTTATCCAGATCTTTTTGATCTCCCGTATGAATTTCAATAGCTAAATTTTCTTTATCAATCTTCTCCAACATTGATTGAGATGGGCTCAATGGATCTTCTTTTAATTTCATCAAGGCCTCCATGGGTTCTTCAACTTGATGGATTTGTGAGGATACTTCTTCCATCAATTTTTCAGGTTCTGGTTCTTGTTCTGGCTCTAATTGTGGATCTTCAGATGCATGTACTTGTTCCACAATCCACTGTATTGAGGTCTCTAGGTTTTGAACTGTTTGACTAATTCTTTCAAATTGGGATTCAATATCTTTGTGAACTTCTTCTTCTTGGTGTTGTACTTTGATTATGTCTTGATAAAATTCCGGAAAATACTCCTGAAGTTCAACTAATTCTCTGGCCAATCCCTCCAACACTGGGTATTCGAGGTTCTCTTTAAGGTTTTCAATGTGATCCTTGAATTCATCCTCGGTTATGATTTGGATTCGAGCTCCCCGAATTTGTTTAGCCAAGAAAGAAACATTATACTCTATAGACCAAGGTGATTCAATAATTGGCTCTTGAACTGGTGGGTAATTATTCCATGAATTTAAAAAATAATCATTTGAAAATAACATGGTAAAAGATTTTTTTAATAAAAATTAAATTTGAAAAAGTTAAATCTTTAAAAATAAATTGTCGCACTACCTCCCCAGCAACGGCGCCAAGTTTGACGCACGCCTGTCGTAGGGCGTGGCAAAACAATTTTTTTCCTAAGTTAAAATGTAGTAATGTGGTCGACCTAGGATGTCTCCCGAAGAGGAGTGCACACAAAATGGGTTGTCACTTTAAAACGGGGGTAAAAATGTTGTGAACGGAAATTTGAAATTCAAATGATTGAAAAACTATGAAATTAAATGGGTTATTAGGTTGGGGTCGGTTTCCTAATTATAATGCTATCCTTGTTCAATTTAATTCAAACCTCTTCTTCTTAGTTGATTAAAGTGAGTTTCCACAATCGTTTCCTCTCACTTCCTTGGTGAAATTATTATTGTGAGAGAAAACCTTACCAAGATCTTTGTTTGGTCAACTCTCCTTCCATGTGTAAAATAGTTGTATTGAATATCCTTAATTTAAATGGGCAATACTCAATCGGGTTTTGTTTATCCCAAACAATCAAGAACATTCACTACACCTTTTACACGTACTGACGATCGTCGAGTACTTCACCACTAATTCCTGGTTTATTCCATCGTATATAAACCAGAAATTAGTGGAGGGAGATATTGATTATTTTACCAAGGCAAAACTCAATAATGGAATTAATATTCAAGAACGATCGCACTTGATTATAAAATCCTCTATAAGAAATTGAAAACAACTTTGAAGAAAAAAGAAATTTATTCAATTGCGTCCAAGAACTCAAGCATTACAATATAGAAAACCAACCCTTCCCCAATCACTCCAAAAGTTTACCCCACCATGGTAAGGGTAATCGAGTTGAATGGGGAAGAAGAAGACATTAACAAACTATGAAAAAGAAAATAAATAAAATAGAAAGCCGAAAATTTCTCCTTCTTGGTGTCCCGGAAGGAATGTGATGGAGAATGGATGATTTGAGAGGGTGGAGCTCTCCTCCTTTTATAGCCAGAATGTTTCCCCCGAATGTCGACGCGTTTTAGCCCCATTAAATATCATATTCACGCGTTGAGCCCTTCTTGAATGTTGTTCATAATACCCTTGGCAGTGTCCCCTCAACATTCCAGCGGATTTGGACACGTATTCCGAGAGTTATGGACGTTTTACTATGATAATTTATTCTGTCCAGTCAGACTCTCCAAAACGAAATCCTCCGGATTAGAGTGCTTTAATGACCCAATAAACGGCCAATTCACTCGGTGATTCCTTCATAAAAGATGATCCAAAACTCCTTGCGCGTCCACCCACCGAATTTCACTAGCTTGGGGCCCACATTGGATGCGTTATGGATCCCACATCAAAACTAGGCAAAACTGAAAAGAGTTTTCTTGAGCCAACATGTGAGCTTTTTTGGAGCTTCCATATGGCCGATTCAGATTTGGGTCCAAATATATTAAATGAATCCCTGGATGTGTAGAATCTGTAAAAGAAATAATTTTGCAATTTGGATCAGTGTAGATAATGTTATGGCCAACCTACCGAAATAATTTAAAACTGTTAAAAATCCAAAATGGCAAATTTTTACTATTCAGCTCAAAATAACACCATTATCATAAAAATGAATCAATTCATCTTAGAGGAACAATTTTTTGGGTTTAAAAAAATTATATTCAATATAAATTAATTGAAAATATTTTCTCTATCACTCACCTTACCTACCAAACCTCACTTACATATCCCGAACATGGAAATCCCCTATATGATAACCCATAAATGGAAATCATATATAGGGGTTTCCATTATATACATATACAGATTTCATATCGTTAAAGGCTCCAACCTGGCCATTATATCACATTAACATTCAAATCATTTAATTAAGTATTCTGAGTTTCCAATAAGGTGTTCACATTTCCAAAACCACATCAAAAAGAATTCCACATCAAAAAATGAAAAAATATTCTAATAGGTCCATTAATACTATCACTCAAACATATCAAAAGAATATCCCCAACCATTTATATAAAAAATTGAGACACCACTTCCACAATCAATAGCTATACGATCCTTTAAATTTTACAAATCAAATTAAATTTATAAAACCATTTCCAATTATACTTTAAAAGAACATAATAAACCTATTAAGTTCCAAATGATCCATCTTAAAATTTAATTTTAAACTATAGTTTATGGTTCCAAATAAGTCATGTTTTAAATAACACTAAATAAACCATTATGTTCTACAAAATACATTTCACCACATTTCTAGAACCATTTATATGATTATATAAAACACAATTTTATAATATAAAATTTTAAAAGGGCTTCACTACATTACATGAAATATTGAATTTTTAGAAAAAAATTACTTCATAATTACCATAAGTTCAAAAACAATTTAAAAACACAATTACACAACCAAGGAACCACACATTTTTTTGTATTGTTGAAAAGATGAATAAATCAATGCAACCTATTAAAAATAATTATAATACATTAAAACCATTTAGGTACCCATTTTTTTAACATTCAACATTTAAACCCAATTGAATGTTATATATTCTTAAATACCACCAAACAAGGAAAAGGAAATGTTTCAATATAAAAAACCTAGGCTGTAAGCCTAGATAAATTGTGTAAAATAAATAAAAAACTATTTCTAACTACTGAAACCAAATCACAATGAATTTGAATGCTAAATAAATAAAAAACAAATTTTAAGCAATCAAGAAATTATGGATTTCAAATTAAAGGTTCGGGCTTAAGGAAACTACCTTGACAAGGGAGAGAACCAAGCTAATACACATCAGCACTTGAAAAAATAGGCGGTGACCACCCGTTATGGTCCCACACTCACAAACACATTCCTACATATATATCTGTAAACAAATGATCGTATTACCAACTCCATGAGAAAATATGTAAATAGTAAATATATATATATATATATAAACCTTAATTATATGTGTGTCTGTCCTCAAACACTGTCCTGAACTCAATAAAACATCTCCCAGAAATAATAAAACATATCAGGAAAATTCAACAAACCTCAAAATAAATTATGATGGACTCATATATTTCAAAACCCCCCATTTATGAAATAAGTGACAATAATAATGGAAGTAAATATTACCCAAAAACATTTGTGGTGAACCAAAATGACCCAAACTGCCTCTCCTTCGGTGGTGGTTTCCAGAACAAGTACCAAAGGGTCCCGAGACAACCTCTACATAACCATAGAACCGAAGAACACTAAAAATCCAGATTAAACCGAAACACAGGGATTCACATGCCCGCTATAGAGAGAAATATAGGCTAGGAAATCACTAGAAATTGGGAAGATAATGAAGGAGAAAACTAACCTCCCCAGATCGAAGAAGAAAATTTCATGAAACATATGATATCGATGGTCAAGAGAGGAGCTGGAGTAGGGGGTAGGGGTCGGGCCGATAAAAGAAGGAGTGCATGGGGGTTGGGACCCTCTAGAATAAGCCGTAGGATAGGGTCATGCTGTGGGGAAGGGGACCACTGGATGAATGTTTCTCTAGGAAGGGGAGGTACAACTAGAGGGTGTCATCAGTGAAAGGGTAATAAGGGGCTTGGGTCGTGTGCTACAGGTCGAACAACAAGGGTGTAGTGGAGTTTGTTTGTCATGGGTAGAGGGAAAATTGGAGGTCCTACATCGAGGATTTCCTAAAAAACTATTTAAAACATATAATAATAATCTAATAATTATTATCAATATTAATAATGACAACAACAAAAACAATAATAAAAATAAAAATATTATGATTATAAATATTTATTATAATATCAATTAATGATTTTAATGAACCTAATAATATCCAAATTTGAAAAATATCATTTATATTAATATTAATATCTATATTTATAATATTAATTATTATTATTATTATTATTTTAAATATCGGGAAACTACATGGTCACTTGGGTTTACTGCATGATTACTGTTAAACATGCAGTGCCAGTGCACTAGCCTAAAACCCACCAAAAACAATTAACATCAAAATTTTTAAACCTTCCCTTAACCCAGGCCTCAATTAGAAAACCCAAAGAAAAGAAATAATAAAATAAAATAATTTTAATTATTAGTGTGTGGTGTGTAAGACCCATAGGGATTAAGGGGGTTTATATTAATGAAATTTTCATGGATGGTAGAGTGTATTCCCATAAATAATTCATGGTGGAATGTTGTTGTAAAATATATCATGGTAATGACCATGAAAAGACCTTTTCCCATATTGAGATGATAAATTCTATTGGTATTTTATTTCCATAGCACCTTATTATGATTATGAGATTTGTCAAATGGATGTGAGAAACCACTTTCCAAAATGGAAATTTAGTTGAGGATGTGTATATGATATATGCCAATGGTTTTGAAGTGAAAAATGAGGATGATAAGGAATGTTAGTTACAATTGTATGTTTATGGATTGAATAAATGTTCTCTATTATGAAATATCCCATTTGATAATGCAATAAAAGTGTAGCTTCATATGTTTTAATAAAGAAAAAATATTTTTAATAGTGTACATGATTGCCCACAATGAGCTTAAATGAACAATGAAATATTATTATTTAAAAGTTACTATTATAACATAGCTGTTTGAAAAGATGGAATGAAAAATATTAACTTAATTATAAATTTTTTTTTACACATATTAGTATAATGATTAATTGGATACAAAATATATTATAAATGTAATTAAAAACTAATTCAATAAAAAGGATGTGTTTGTTGGAAAATATTTTTAAATGGGAATAAATGTGTTTCTAAAATCATATCACCCTTGTTTGATTATATTAATGAAATATAAGATGAATTTTTTATTTAAAATTCATATAATATATTTTTTAGACATGATAAACGAAAAAAAATCAATTTTAAGTTTAAAAAATATATTTTTCAAAAAATTCTTTTTACCGCTTTTGCTGGAGAACCCATTTTAAATCTCGTTTTGACACATTTTTAAGTTATACAAAAAAACAACATATTTAGAAGTGGTATATAAAAACTAGATTGGTTTCGTTTTTGGTATTTTCTGATAAAATTCATATTTTAATGAATACAGAAAAATACTGCATTTTATTTCAAAATAGTTTTTTCATATAAGTTATTTATATTGCTAAATTATATATATAATTTGTTTTAATGTATAAATATATTTTTTTTCATTTAATCCATTTTTTCACTATCATTAATTTTCCATTAAAATTTAATGTTAAAACATATCAATCTTTTGAAGGTTTTTACTTTTAAAAAACATGTTTTCTTATTTTGACAGCAATGATTAATTTTTTTTTCAATTCATCCAATTTAATGTTTTGAAATGAAAAAATATCTATTCCTAATTTTTAATCAGGGTATCCAAATTATTTAAATAGGTTGATTTTATTTTCGATATAAATTAATAGCACCTTTACTAATTATTTTTAATTAACATGGATAAAGGGTATATCAGGTAAATAAGGGTAAAAATAATATTATAATAATATAAAAATACCCTACCACTTATACTAATCCTACTGGATTATATATTTACAAAAAATAAAGACCATGAGATAAAAATTTTACCTTTGTATGCCACTTGGGTGTGATTATGACACATATAACACTTAATTTAATGTAAAGGAAAATATGTAATAAACCTATATCTTCTTACTAATAAAATTTTAATATGGTTTTATATAAGTGATATATTCTAATATAAGTAGTAATTAAAAATATAGAAATATTTCTTATATCCTGGTATTTTATTTATAATTTTGAGTAATTAAATAAGTATATTTAATTATGAAACAATGATGATACAGTGATTGCTTTGTTAATTATGGAATAAAATTAATGATATTATAATTATTAAAAAAAATATTATATGATATAATTTATGTAATTAATGATTTTAATATGTGACTATGAAATTATATAAGACTATTAAATGCTTTATTGAAGTTATTTCTCATTTAAGATTTTATATAAATTCAATAAAATAAATAGTTTAAAAATTGACATTATTGCTGTTTTAAAAAAAATTGTAATTTATTAAGTTACATAAAAATCCGAAAATTATTTTTAAATATACATGTTACAATGATAAGATATAATATTTTATTATGTGACCAATTATATGAAATTTAATTCATAAAAGTTAAATTAATAACCTCTTAATAATTAAAACATTTTTACCACAATTAAAATTAAATGAGAATAATTAAGTGTGAACCGAAGAAATAATGTTGAAAATAAATTTAAAATGTGTCTGAAAATTATTTTATTTGACTATTTCTAAATATCCTCATATTATATTCTACACATCTCATGTTTTATCCATTTAAATTAATATTTTAATTTAAATTATTTTAATTATTTAAGAGTTTACAAGGGTGCCACTTCCATCTCTTATAAAAAGGTACCATCTCTTCACAAATACTCACACTTCATGAAATATTTTATTCAGCCATTCCCTTCCCAAAATTATTCCTAGAATACCTCACCTCATTATAGATGCCTATTATGTTGAATTAATCCTCCCAATTAAGACTTTTGGTATAAAAAAATAAGTTACCTGATTAAGATGTAATGCATTCTCTCATGCTTTTTAGTATCATTTCCTTTATCCACCCCCTAAAATATTCTTATACTATGATAACAAAAAAAATGTATCATAAAAATATTATTATTTTATATTCTATGTTTTTTATCTACACATAAGCACAACTCTTTTCAATTGGTAACGAACATACTGTTTCGGTGTACGGAAAACTACTACATCCTAAAATGATGATTGTTCTATTTTCCCCTACAACCTGTCATGGTGGAAATTATGATAGAAAATATTTTTACACATAATATATATTTTATATATACTTTAAATCTGATTTTCAATTTTTTATATCATACCTTTGTGTTTTATAAGTTTGGAAAACACGTGAATTTTGTTTAACGAGGTATGGACTACCACCCCCTCAAAGAAATACGACACATTCCTACTATACATAGAACATATAAAAGATGGTTTTATTAAACATATGAGACATATATCATATTAATATAATACTAGTATTATAATATACATTCATATAATTTAATTATTAATCTTTTAATAGGAATAATAAATAAAAGTATCTTTAAGGCATACGTACATCGTAAGGTCTCCATAAACGATGCATTTCATTTTTATCTCCAAATATTATGTATTATTTTTAAAACAAATATACATGATATATATGATATTTAAATCTTGAATATTATTTTTAATATGATATAATCTTGAACACATGAACAATTTAAATCAAAACAAGGTCATTTTTGACTCATGTACCGAATATCGACAAAACGTACAGTATGAAATTAAAAAGTTATTTAATTTGTATAACATGGTGATATTTGATATAAAATAAATAATAGATTTAAAAATATTTCTCATGAAATTATAAATTATCTTATGTTTATTATTCTTAAAATAAATAATGTGTGAGTCAAGTCAAACTCAAGGTAAGGGAAATCTTTACACAATCTCCACTAATTGAGTTAAATATACATATCATTGGTTTTTTTTCAAAGAATATGTTTCAATGACATATACTTGTTTTACACATAATATTCAATTATATTGGGTGTATTTATATTTGTCACAAAAAATTATTTCATTGATTTATCCTTAATAAAATGATATTATCTTTCATAGGGATTTTGTTTTAATGTCATTTCATTGACCCATAATTTGATACGATACACCACATTATTTCCTATAGTGTATTATAAAATAATTTTTATTATAATTCCATTTCCGAGTTTTCAGAAGGAATATTTTTATATAAAGCATTCAAAAATGACAAAAGGAATTTTTTTAACGTACACGGCAACAACACCTTATTCTACTACCGCAACCATTATTTTATATTTGGATTACTTTAAATGTTGTAATGTTCTCAAAACAAAAATAAATAAAATATACCCTTTTCAAAAATTATTTTATTGAAAATTATGTTGCTAATGAATTTATTATTCCAATATCTTGAAATTAATTCTTTTGATTGCAATGTGGAAAAGTTATTTTTCCTTTATTCTTGTTTTTTATGTTATGATTATATTATGGTTATTGGAAATCATTGATTTATGTGGGTGGTTTTAGGATAAGATTAGGTTGTGGAGAATATTATAGCACTCCAATGCATTTAGTATTGTGAAGAGGTTAAATGATATGGTTTCTCCTAAGGTATTTAGTGAATCTATTGTAATGGGTATTCTCAACGTAACCAGGTAGGAAAATCCTTATGTAGCTATCAAATATACATTGTAAGTATGTTATGGATGAAAAAATTTAACTTTATAGTTTATGATTCAAAAAAAGTCTTAAATAATCTTATTATATAATGAGGTATGTTAAATATTTTATTTATTATTGGTGAAAAGTTTGATTTTGTGAAAATATTTCATGAGTTTTAAATATTCTTGGACTAACAATTTGTTTTTTTTTTGAATTTTATATCTCTTATGGAGTTTTGTGCTCATATAATTTTTATGAAATGTATTCCATAGGGTCTATGGACTGGTAAGATAATGAAATATGTCATTATAAATTTTAGTAGGATTTTGACCAATGAAAATAATTCGTGTTTTATTTTAATTTTTTTTAAATTATGAAAAATAGACAGTGTGTAGAAATGTTTAATTTGTAAAATTTGATTTGTTATATAATTATTGCCTCATAATTATCTAAAAATATAATCCTAAAATGATCCTCAATTTTAATTCATGACATAAATTAATATTTTTTATTTTTTATGGATAAGTTCTTATATTTGGTAACAGAGCATAGTTTAGACAACATTGGATATTAGGAAGTTTTCTAAGTGTTTTTTATATCAACATGTGATTATAATTTAACGGTTGATAACAAGTTCAATTTCTTATTAACCACTTTTTAGGCATTGGGATTTGAAATATTAAGGGGACTAAATGAATGTATGGAGATTTTCACCTTTGAGAAAATTATGGGTTATTAGATTTTGGGATGTAAAATGAAAGGTATGGAATAAACTTTGAGGTTAAAACCTGTTATGGGCATTTTTTAGGCCCTTATAATATTTTTAGAAGATTATATTAATTATATATTTTTATGAAAAGGGCATCCCATAGGATGGTTTACAACCCATTGGGTCCAACAAGGCTCTGGGAATCAAACCAACAGCCGATGGGAAACAAGGGTGTATCACATACCACTGTCCAACGTGAAGTCCTTATTTAGTGTTAATTTTTCTTCTTAGTTGATGTAGTTTAAGGAATAAGTTGAAGTTGATTTTTGGAACATTTTTATCAAATGGATATCCTTATTTAATGGAAAATGATATGGGGATTGAGTGATACATTTTATTTTGGAATACATTCACTATTTATGGAACCCTATATGCATAAATAAAAAAGAATAATATGGGATTTTATTTTAGGATTAATGGTTAAATTTTACTTTTGATGAATATTTGTTTTTATTGAGGACTTATACAGATTCAGGTAATTTATGGTTGTGATTAACCAATATTGGAGAAAATTTGATTAGGTTAATTAATTTTTGGTGTGATACATTAAGTGTGTTTGATGTTATTTGGAGATAAATTTTAAAATTTAACTTGGGAGACCATGTTATCAAATCCATCTAATTTTTGGGGGTTTAACTTAGTTTTAACTATTTTGAGTAATTTTAATGAAAATTATTTATCAAATGGTCTATATTGAACTATTGGTATTGGTGTTGAATTTTGGATATTAAATGTAGGTTATCCAGTATACAATGGTTTATTATTTTGGGGTAATTATATAATTTTATCCAAAAATTTTTTCTTTTGGATATTATTTCATGATAGGATGAGTAGATTTTTAATATTTCATGGATAATCTGATTCAATAGAATTTTATTCTAGTGCTTCAAGTGTGAGAAAGTCATCTTGAATAGTCAATGTTTTTTGAAAAGAAGAGTTTGTGGTAGAAATTTATTAAATTATAAAACTATACTTTATAATTAAAAATATTTCCATTTGTTCGTAGTCAAATCTTGTAAATGAATTCCTCAACCTTATGAAAAAGATCTTAATCCCAAACCGTTTTCTATATACTTTTCATACTATGAAATAAAAGACTGTTAACAAATCAAAATATTCAAGATTTTGATTGTTAATTTTCTCCTAATAATGTTTTCTATCACTCTCCAACATAACATGACACTTATTTTATCTTCCATATCCATTTCATCATTCCGAGAATCCTAGTATGTGTTATCTTGGGTGACCTTTGAACTTTTTTTTCATTTATTTAACATTGTTGTTTTATTAACCCTTTTTACAATTTTTGATTTCAAGAAAGGTTTTTTGAAAATTCATACCCAAGTTATGGACCCCAAATTCCAATTTCAATGAATCAA
Organism: Viscum album; assembly: GCA_963277665.1. Taxonomy (NCBI): domain Eukaryota; kingdom Viridiplantae; phylum Streptophyta; class Magnoliopsida; order Santalales; family Viscaceae; genus Viscum; species Viscum album. Next base: position 2,005,219,144 of record OY728164.1, on the reverse strand, counting down.
TTTATTAAATGTGGGAGGATGTAACATCATGAGTTTTAAGAAATAAAAACTATGTTCTACAACGTACATGATACGCTACATCGAGTTTAAATGAACAACTACACGTTTTTATTTAAATGTTACTGTTATAACATATCCATTGGAATGGAGGGAATGAATAGTATAAACTAAATTATGAAAATATGTTTTACACATATTCATATAATGATTCATTGGTTTCTAACTTTATTAGAAATAGAAATAAAAAACCAATTGAATATAAACGATGTCTTTGTATGAAAACCAATTTATTGATAATAATTGTGTTTATAAAATCATATAACTCTTTTTGGATAATATTAATTTAATATAAACTAAATTTTATATTTAAAATGAAAATAATATGATTTCTATAAAAGATATAAGAACAAAATAAATTTTATATATAAAAGAATTATTTTTCAAAAAAAGGAATTTTTACAAACACTAAATGGAGAACCCATTTTAAATATTGTTTTGAAATTATTTATAATATATATTTTAAAAAATAAACTTCTTATTTAGAAGCAGGAAATAAAAATTTGTATTGGTTGAAATTTTGGTATTTTTATGATAAAATTTATATTTTATAAGTATTGAAACATACTTCATTTTAATTAAAAATTGTTTGTTTATATATGTTGTTTATGTTCTTAAATTATATATTCAGTTGGTTTTAAAGTTAAATTAGATTAATATTTTATCAAGTAATCCATTTTTTTCATTGGATATAGATTCCTATTGAAATTATAGATAAATACATGTCATTATTTGGATGGTTTTTTACTTTTAAAAATCTTGGTTTCTCGTTTTGACAACATCAATAAATTTTAAATTATTTTTTTAAATTATGTGATTTTAATATTGAAAAATGGATTTCATATTTGGAATGATAAGGTCGAAATTATGTAAATATGCCCTTTTTATTTCTAGACATAATTAATAGTAAGTTTATTAATTATTTTTATTTTCCAAGTTTAAAGGGTAAATCAGGTGAATAAGGGTAAAAATATTATTATTATAATACGAAACTACCCTAAACCTTGTCCTAATACTATTTCATGAGATATGGCCACCCAAGAAAGCCGATGGTTGGACAATTTGTCCCCTGGAATCCTCTTGGGTTGGATTATGGCTCTTATAACATTTAATTTTAAGTAACTGAAAATATGATGTAAATATATAAACTATTACTAACAAAATTTTAATATGAGTTTATATAAGTGATTTGTTCAACTATAAATATTAAATACAAATATAAAAATATTTCTTACATCATGGTATTTTATTTATATTTTCTAGACATTAAAAAATTATATTTAATTATGACACAATGATGATTTAGTGATTTATTTATTAATGAATGAATCAAATAAATGACATTATAAATATTAATATAAACTTTATATGACATAATTTATGTCAAACACCACTTTTTAGGTTCATTTCGATTCTTCACTCCATAAAAATTTATTATTCTATGATTATATAAAAACACAGGTATACTAAAGATACTAGGATTTTTTAAAAAGAATATCTACACCTTCCCACACCTCCATTTAATGGGTAACGAACATACTATTTCTATGTACGATAAACTACTGCCTCACAAAACGATGATTTTTCAATTTTCCCTTACCACCTCTTATGGTGTCCATTATAATGGAATATATTTTTCAATAAAATTTATATTATATTTATATTGTCTACATTCTTCTCTAATTTTTTTTATAACATACTTTTATGCTTTCTATGTTGTGAAAATATGATAATTTTGTTTGGGTAGGTGTGGATTATCGCCCCCTCAAAGTGATATGTCTTGTTATTCCTATACATGGAACATTTAAAGGATGTACATATTTTAAATATGAGACATATATGAAATTAACGTAATACTGGTATTTTAAGATACATTTATATCATTTAATTATTATTCTTTTAATATGAAAATGAAATCAATATTGTGTTCATGTGTACGTACGACATACCGTCTCCATGAACAGTGCCTTAAATTTTTATCTAAAAATATTATGGATTATTATAAATACATATATACTATATATATATATATTATATTTAAATCATTAATACTATTCTATAAGTAATTTAATTTTTATCACACAGACAATTTACATCAAAATAGGTTTATTTTTTACTCAAGTACCAAACATCGACAAAACATCCTATATGAACATAACTTGTTATGTAATTTTTATAAAATTCAAATAATTTTGATAAAAGGACTAATAAACATAAAAAAATATCTATAAAGTATAAGTTTTCTAATTTTATTATTGAGGAAAACAGAGAATATACAATACTAGTCTTACTCAATGTAAGGGAAATATGTACACCATCTCCATTCCATGAGTTAAATATCCATGTCATTTGTTTTGTATTTACACGAATATGTGTGAATGGTCTATAATTGTTTTAATCTGAATATTCACTTATATTTGGTGTATTTATGTTTTTCAAACATAATTATTTCATTGATTTATCCTTAATCTAATGATATGATCTTTTTAAGGGACTTCGTCTTAATCTCATTTCGTTAAGGCCTAATTTGATATTATATACCAAATTTTTATATGGTGAATAATAAAACACCTATTATTTTAATTTCATTCAACAGTTTTCAAATGGAATCATTTTCAACAAATCCATTCACTAAATGGAAAAAGGAATGTTTTTTAATGTCTGCAGTTACTATGAATTTTCCATCCTCCACAACCATTATTAGATATTTGGCCTCCTCTACAAGACATAATGTTTTTAAAAATAAAATTGAATTCCATATAAGATATTATTATATTTTTTTATTGATAATAGATTTGATAAATGATTGATTATTTTATAATCTTCAAATGATCTTTTGTGATTTCAATGTGGATATGTTTTTTTCATTTATTCTTGTTTTATGTGCTATGCTTATATTATGTCTCATGGGAATTATTTAGGTATATGGGTGCTTCTATGATAACCTGGTGGAAGGTGATCCCATGATATCTCTTTAGTTAATTGGTTAATGAGGCGTAGTTAAACGATATGCATTCTCCTAAGCGATTTAGGGAATATACTTCTATGGGTATTCCAGACGTTACCAGGTAGGTTACTCCATATGTACCTTTGAGTGCTAAAACGAAAGTATGTCATGGATATTGGAAGGTACATTAATGATTTATAATTTCTAAGATGTTTGACAAAATATTATGATTTCATGAGGTATGTTAAAGAGTATTTTTTTATTGGTGAAACATATGATTTTGGGAGAATGTTTTCATGAATTTTAAATATTCATGGAGTAACAGTTTCATTACTCATTTTATATCCCTAGTTTAGATTTTTGTTTCCATCACTAGTTTAGAAAATATTTTCCATGGGGCATAAGGATGGGTATTAAAAAGTAATAAGTGAAGATGAATTTTATGAATATGTTGATCAAGGAAAATAATTCACGATTTATCATAAAATTTTTTATATTATAAAAAAATGCATGGTGTATAGACTTGTGTAATTTATACTATTTGAAATGTTATGTAACAATTATGGCCTAATTATCTAAAAAATGCAACCTAAAAAGATAATCAAATTGAATTCTAAACTAAACGTTTGATTATGTAACGTTTATGGATGGTTCCTAAAAAATTGTATTGTGTTTCATCAAGAACATAGAAGATTCTAGTGTATATAATCCTGTTAGTGGGTTTGTAGTATTATTAATAATATTTTATATTGATGGAATACTTTTTATCATAAATTACATTTAGAAAATTCATTATTTCATGGTGCGGTTGGAAAAAATTTTGTCAAATAAATACATGGGTGAAAGAGCCTATACAATGAAGATATATAATTACTGAATTAATATGATTAATTAAATAAGTCAATACATGTATATTGATAATGTTGTAAATTTATTTATCACCAAGAACCCCAATAATGGATCATTACTAGTGTTTCATGGCATAAATTTTAGGAAGATTTTGGATCCTCATTAAATGTTAGTAATGACGTAAAATATTACGTCTGTGTCCACTATAGGATATTTCGTGTAATCAATGTAATATAGTTGAACTAATGAATATTATGATTTGATAATATCATGTTGATACTATTTAAATCTTGGTGAGGGTCATCATATTACTATAAATAATATTCTTAATGACATGATAATGATTAATTATTTATTATTGGACTCTAAAAGAGAGGATAAAATTTATGTAAAGGGTTACATAGATGCTAGTTTTCAATCCAACAAATTTGATTTAAGATCTCAATCTAGGTTCCCATTTTTCATAAATATCGGGGTTATCAAATGGAATAAATCTATGTAAATAATCGTTGTGGACTCAAAAGTAAAGGCATTGTACATCATTTAATATAAGTTTTTGAGGGAATATATTTTGGTCATGAAGTCTATTACTACACATGTGGTGGTTCCTAGAATCAAATGATAAAATGATCTACATTATAACAAGTGGGAGGTTATTATTAATCAATGGAATCGATGTCCCAAAAAAGGCCAAAAAATATTTCAAAAATATCATCGCACAAGGATTATCATTGAAGGGGTGGTATGATGATTAATTCATAGGGTTTAAATGAGAATTTATTATATTTATTAAATAAACCACATATAATGTTATAAAATGCGACTAATGTATAATCTATGGTTGTAAGAAACATGATATATTAGATTCAATAGTTTTAAATGTATCAAATATTTATAATAAATTAAATCTCCATTTTACCTTATATCATGTGTTAAATATTTTAATTTACATGATCAATTGAACGATAATATCTCTCAATGTGAGATATTTATTTTCCTTAAACTGCTGATCATTAAAAAATATTATATGTAATAATGACATCCTAAAATTGGAAATAGTTATTCTTATGATCATTATAAAAATTTTATATATGAGTTATAAATAATTGATTCATGTGGTAATAAGTAGAGATGTTTTACTTCAACTAACTCCCAAAGTATTTCTCATACAATTTCATACAATCATCGATATACTTAAGGGTGTATCATTATTATCAATATTATTACCAAAATTTGGTGAGATTACTAACATGATAATAATTAAAATATTATATCCTACTTATTAAAGTCTACATATTATCTTAGACTATACTGGAGGGTTTGGGTTTGTTTGAAATCATGAATTCGGTTGTAGAACAACCAAGATGAGATTTATTAACATGTATGAAATGTAAATAAATATTTACCTTGACCAAATTATCCTAAATAAATTAATATCTGTGATTATTTTCGTCACATATATGGTGTTCATCTATGTTATTGAGAGACATGATATTATATTATATGTAATATTAATGACATGTGATGTATCGATCAACTTGTTTAGCCTTTTTTGGATAATCAAGAAAGGATGAGTAGTCATTAATAGATTAAAATTTTCCATGTCTATTGGTGGAAACTTTCTTGGATAATGTGATCATATAGGTATAAATATGGTTTATATGATATTTATTATGATTTACATGTTTTTATAAAAGATACGAATATGTTTTAGGGAAATCACAGCAAAACCTTAGTAGATTGAGTAGATCTTATGATTTTATAAAGGTTGACTATTTATTAAATTGATGAAATAGATATTTCATAGTATTTTTCAACAATTATAAGGGCTACAAGCTCCCAAAAATATTACATTTATATTTATAAGGTTTTAGAAAAACGTTATCATTCAAGATGAAGATTGTTTGATGGGTTCATATCCAAAAGGCTTTTGAATAGATCCACAAAGAGTTGTCATGTTTGGTACAAGCCCATGTGGATCTTAGTAAGAGTGGGAGATTGTTGGATGTTCACATACAATCCATGAATGTGATGGATTTTGAATATATACATAGTATTATTGTGTAATATACATAGATATATATATATATATATATATATTATTTTTATATAAATAGTATTCGATTGTTTTTCCTTCGATGTGACGACTTACACTAACACTCTATGTCAGGCGGTTTCCAATCAGATGAAAACCAAAGGGATTGTTTATTAATATTCTATTATTAATTGAGGTGTTTAATTAATGAAAAACTCAACAACAGAAATTAATAAGATTTATTACAAAGGATTAGTATCATGATTCATATATATAAGAGATATGATATCTTTTATATATGTGGTTGAGGGTCTACTTTTCAATGTTTTTGAATGATTTGAGACCACCAGTTTCATGAAAAATTACTAATGTTCTATTATTCTAGATGACTATTTTTCTCACCAAAATAGATCTAGAACCCCTCCAGAATCTTGGGTATCCTCAATATATGATCTTGGATTCTCTTTCTTGTGTTCCCCTCAGATTTAGGAATCATACACATGTTACATCAATGATGTTAATCAAAAATTCTATTTATGAAGATAAGTTGGATATTTTTGTAGTTAACATTATCTAGGTACTCTATAATTATTATATATTTATATAATGAAATATTGAAGATATATACTCCTATATTTTTGTTGTTTTCATCTACTAATAATGATAAGATGATTAAATAAAACTCATCACACAGAGTTGGTTCCCATACAAAAGTGGACATAACACACAGTTAAATAAGAATAGATATTCTTGGATATATAAATTTATTAAAATTACCATATCACATCCTTCAGCCAAAATGTTATGGAATCATCATAACAACAACAATTTTAGATCTTCTAACCAATTTTAATTTACTTATGGAAAAATTCAATTCCAATGTCGTGTAGTAACATAGGTCATAGATTTCACAGCATGTAGATTCTTATGTATTACCTACCTTGTATCATCGCAAATCATATCGTATAGAGGGTAATGTTGGAATCTTCCACTTGCCTATGAACCACTATCCATCAGTCCATATATGTTTCTTCATATACTTCATATGCAAGTCGTATCCCCATTCCTTCTATGTGTCATTATTGTGTTCACCCACTAGTATTCTGTTTTTGATAAAAGACTGTGTCCCAAAAAAAAGGTCCAAATGAAGTGGTCTGTGGGATAGAATTTACGAGCTACTAATGTGGTTTCTAATAACCAATACACTTGTTCACAAAGTTTTCCATACAAATTTTATAGAAGTTTAATGGTTTTATGGCTATTGGAATAGTATATGACTATTGAGAATAATTATGAACCACTGAAATAGTAATAAGAGTGATGATAATAGTAATGTGAATAAAATATATTATTTATAATGATTAAAAACAACTAAATATAAATACTATAATTTTATAAAATGAATTATCAAGTAAAATAACCTGAAATAAATTTTTTTATTAATATTAAAAATGTCTATTTTAATTTACTGTGTAAAACACTCATCATTATGTGATAATTTAAATATTTAATTTTTAAAACTATTTTCATAATATATATATTATCAATAACTATAAACCATATAATAATTATGAATTATAACAAGAATAAATGTAATCAATTTTAAAAAAAATATTTATTTAAAATAAAATTCAATTTTTATATCATTTTTCTTAAATTATTATATTTTATGATGAAAATTTTTAAATTTTATGAAAATAAATTTATTTTTTTAATTTTCATATTGAATGTACCGTAGAGTATTTTTTTGAGAAATTGTTAGAGAACATGACTTTTTATGATTAGTAAAAAATATAGTTTTGATGAACAACGTTCCATTTGGGACATCAAGATTATTAATATATGAATAAAAAAAATTAAAAAAACCACTTTCATGAAATATAATGAATTTAAAGAGTAAAATAATTCATTTAAAACAAATTATTTTTCTTTAAAAATTACTATTTTAAATTTGGAAGCCTATGAAATATATTATTTATTAAAAAACTATTTTGGACTTTTTAATGTTAATTTAGTGTACATAAGAATACATTTGGTTTGGAAACCTCTTTCATATCAATGAAACCTACTTTTTAATCATAATTCAAAAAAAAACCTATTAATAATGACTATTTATATTCATTGAACTAAATGATAATGTAATCAATACATTAATAATAAAATACCCCCACACTATGAATATGAAAATACATTTATTCCATCCCTTTATCACCACATTAAAATTTCATTCAATTTCTAAATATATTACAAAATATCTATATAAATGTTCATATCCACATCACTTGTCCAATGTTGAGTGAAATGTTCCGAATCTAAAGGGTTCTTTCTAAATATAAAGGAGTTTACATAAAAGTATGAGGTAAGGGTTTCAAAACCCTTGTATCCCTTTAAATTGTTCCATTAAAAATTCCAAAGGATTATGTAAAAAATATAAGTAATATTAAACTAGTGTATTTAATATAATTTTATATTTTTATAAAAATGTATGGTCATCGAGCTAACCTCTTAAATACATCATTTTTCATGTTGTCGTTTTACCCTACTAAAGGGAATAATGATATTTTATTTTTCAATTATTCATTTCATATCTATTCATAATAATTTATTTTATTACTAAATATTACATAATACGAAATTAAATTATTTATCATGATTACAAAATTATAAAATATTTGAGGTAATAAAAAAACTAAATGTAAATAATCACAATCTTTTTTAACCATAAAAAATAATCTTAATAGTAAGGATTCCATTAATTGTTACCACCTACTAACCAATTAAAATCCATAAAATTTTTAATGATATAAAATATATTCTATTACTATACTTTATCTTATAAATCCACTATATGATGACCATATACATATACCACTACAAGAAAATGGCTTTGGAACCATGAATTAATTAGTGTTCAAATGGCCTCGGTAGAAAAGATAAATTTCATAAAGGAATAAAACATGATAAAAATATATTATAATAGAATTAATAAATATGTAAATAAATAAATATTGTGATTTATAAATTAAATATTACTATTTTTGAATTTAGTTATGTATCAAACGAAATTAGGGACTAAAGATAATGTCTCATTCCTAATTCATTCATACTCATCCTCGTTTTAGAATATATGTACTCTATAATTATCCATCCCTGTCATTTCCACAAAATAAAATTATAATATTCATAAGATATTTCTAATATTATTCCTCTTCATTCCTTTTTGAGGATATTTATTCCATTTTTTTCATATTTGTATTTCCTAAGGTTAAAATTGAAGAAGCTTATAAGGCTAAATTTTCCACCTTCTCTAGATTTTCCCAATTTCTTATAATATTTTTATAATCATATAAAGGTTATTTTATCTCTAGAATTTAAAATGAAAATAATACTATTTTCAAAAAATGAAATTTGTAATTTTAATTTTGGTTTTATTGAAACCCTATTCTCTTTCCCCTTTTATATGTTATTTCCCATTTGTTTAAAGTTCAATAAAAGAGTTAGTTTTTTAGGAATTTTCATCATATTTTATTGTTATTTTCCAATCACATTGATATCTATTTTAATTAACAATTATCCTCTTTTTAATAATTAATATATAAGAATATTTAATTACTTATTTTCATTGGATTCTACATGATTTTTTAATGATTAATTATTTATGGACATATTATGTTAGAAAATTCTTTATAATATGTTTTTTAATATCCATGATTTATTTATGTTTACTTTATATTTTTAATTCATATGAATGATGTATTATGATGAAAGGGGGGCACATAATTATATATCCTCTTATTATAATTTAAAATTCTTCCATTACATGAGGTATAATGTATGATGCACTAAAAATGAGCCTACAACTTTATGTGTTTTTAAAGTGATTATTAACTTATAACATGAATTCTTTTTATTTGTGAAGAAATCATGTGATTGTTATGATTAAAATGTTTTGATGAATAATTATATGTTATTCAATTTTTTATGTGATATTTTATTATCTTTCCTTTACATATTCCATGTTATGATTATTGAGTCTGTTGATAGCTCCATTAATTTTTGTCTTATTTTACATCATTACCAAGATTTATGGATCATCCCTAATATTATATATTTCCCTATGTTATTACAAGTATTGATAAGAGTACATTTAGATCATGGATAATTTTATGAATATGTAAACAGAAGACTATATTATTGTTATATTATTTTATAATGTCGATAATTATTATAAATTGTTACACCTCTAGTTTTCTTGAAGGGTTTTATAAATATTTATTCATAAAATTATGTAATATTATGTGTAAGATATGTGGGTAATTATATCTGTACATTGTCTTTGTGTTTATTCCAATTCTATACTATATTTCAAGTGTTCGACATTTCTTTGGATATGAATACCCATCTTATTAATCCATCGATGACCCAATTTTAGTGAAACATGAAGAAAAACATAACCATAAACCTAAAATTTAAAATGTCACCATTACTTCTCCACGTCAGACATTATATGGATCTGAGATATTTAAAGATATTTCAAAATAATATTTTCCTATTCTCTCATTTGTTAGACAAGACTATTCCCAATTATAGATCATTTTTCTATCATCGTCCAATAGAGAGGATAAAAATATTATATCTCATATAATTACTTATAATCATCAATATAGAAGATTATTAGTATCTATAATTATAGTATAATTCATTAATAGAATGGCGGTCTTCCTAAAATCCACAAAAATTGATATTATAGGCTCAATGCATATCCTCCAGTATCCTGATAGAGTACTATGACTTCCCATAAGTTAAAGGATGAAGGAAGGTTCTCAATTTTATCTCATACCCTAATTCACATTCAATTAATTTAAAAAACTAATATGTTATGATAAAATACTGATAATAGAGGATACTATCTGGTACACCATAAAGATTCATTATTTCAGTAATGAATAGCTTTTAGAGTTCATTAAAGGAGGAACATTCTTTAATAGATAAAAATTGTATCATCTTGTTTTACCATTCCACAACCATACAAGATATATATTTCTTTATATATGACCTTAAAAACTATTCATGATGTCTATCATGATTTGATATTATTTCCAAAAGGTTAGAGTAAGTTACTGAAGAGTTTTTTTTTTGATTTTGAGTTTTTTTAATTTACCTGTTAATAAGTGAGATATTTGTGATGAAACCAACAATAAATTACATCATCCCAGGCCACCATAATAGGATATAGATACCAAAATACTTTTTTATAACCCTTGTTTACAATATCCACCTATAGAAATAGTATTCATTCATCAATTCCCCCATTATAATCAATGTAACTAAAAATATTTCGTGGGTGTGCCAAAAAAAATAATGAGTATCCCCCCACTATTAAGGAAGTACTGAATAATGGTAAAATAATGGTATGAAATCCAAATTTTCTTAATATGATCCAAAATAAACATTGAATGATAAAATTGGTGTGGGTGTATCTATTGTTTTTTGAGTGGTTTCCCTATAATCATATTCTTTATATAAATTGATTTACATTACATGTACACAGTTTTATATACACATGTGTTTATTCATCAAATAATAGTATTGATACTTTTGCATTCTCTATTTACTTGTTATTGTCCTTAGATTATGTATTGTATATAAAAATTATAGCAGTTTCCAATTATAATTAGAAACTTAAGAAACAATTACAGTAATCTTAATCATATGTAATGTGGTCTATACACATCATAATGATAGTAAAAAGATTATGTCTTGATATCATGTTTTAGGGGATGATAATAATTGAGACTTCTTCCCACGAAGTTTACAGTTGGCGATCCAGGGTACATGAGATCACATGGAATTACACTCAAACAAGAACACTATATGTTTCATGTGTCATTTGTGTTTCCTATCTATGAATAATTTCATTGTTATCATACATGTAATTATTATTGACATGTACCATTTCATATTTTACTTTGATGAATGTCAAAAAATGGAATTGATATCATGGTCATGTAGCTTGTATTGGGTGCTTCATTGGTTGTATATCAATGGTTGAATATTTAAGATAGATTTTTTAGAACCAGATTAAAGGAAGAGATACATCATATTCTTAGTTTGACAGGGTGTATAGAACCATTATTAAATAAATTCCCATTGTATGAGAAGGTATATCTGTCTAGTAAGTACATGAAATATATAAATCAATAAAACTATGAGACATAAGTGTACATCATACATTATGTGATATCAAAATAAAAAATTATTTTATTGCATTGAATGTGTTCCTAGATGAAATTCATACTTTTGAAATTATTTATCTCATTAGGGATCATGATGGGTTTCTAAAATCCACTATATTTCTTATAGTTTGAGATACTACTATTGAGACAAACAGATATATGGTCATACACTAAGTGTATCCAAAATTTCAACCAATTCAGTTTTTTAAGAGTAATGGTTTAAGTAGTCCCCACATGTCGGGTCACTAAAATTTATAGTCTAATTGATTGCATATAAAAATAAATTATATTCTTATGGTTTTGAATAATGATTATTGAGTTAATTTCTCAAGGTATTTATATGTTCTTTGATCAAATAACTGAATGGAAAAAATATAATTTTATTAATAAACATTTGATGTTCAAGGATTATTAAATTATTTTTAGAGTTTACTGGCCATGTTAATGGTTCTTATTTTATTACATAACATGTTAATTTGTTACATGTATGTGGTAAAATATTTGTGACATTTATTAGAATATTATTATGTCATAAGTGTGCAGAAACATCTAAAAATATGTTTATTACATTCCACACATGAATGTACATTTTTAAAATGAATAACATAGGTATAAAATATCATTTAGACTCTTTTATATTTATTTCTTCCATTTGATTGAATTTATACAGAAAATATATCATATCCTATTCCTTAAAGATCATTAAAGTTAGAGAATGGTTGGATCAATCTCATCTTGTCGATCAAGCATGCATTATTCACATAGTCGAAGGGATGGTATAAAGCTCTTTAATTTCATATATTCACACCCATGAATCATCGATTGATGATGCATGTGATATGGTGAACATGTTGACTGTATAAAATATTTCTATCTAATATTCTATGTTCCATGAAACACTGACGATGGGTGAATAAAATCGTCGATTACAAATGAACATGAGATCATTTACACATTAGTTTTATTTTTCATACTTAAATTGAATTGTAAGTGATTATTTAATATATTGAGATAAATGGTTTTGTGAACCCAGTGTTCTTAACAAGAATACAAACCAAAACCAATAAATTATTAATTTTTCATGCTTCCACAGTGCCCCATGATAATTAGTATTAGAGAGAACATGTAATAATTTATATCAAAAAATATGAAATTTGAATTAAATTTGTTGTTATTCTGAAATAGGGTTTCAATACAGTCCCAAAAAAACTGATGATTTGAAGATATTTTTTCTTACATCCATGATATTTTTTATCAAATATATATCGACTTTTCATAAGGTTTTTGAAAAGAAAATTGTAATATTTCATTCACTTTAATGGAAACAATTGGAATTTTTTCTCAGCTGCAGTAGAATGGAAGAACCATACATGTTAGTCATAAATAACAAGACATGGAAGGGTATTTAATTAGTGTTGTAATCCTCATGATAAATCATGTTTTAAGGATCACAACTAATGTTAATCAGGTTTAACATATCAGAAATCATGTTTGGAGATTATTGGTTCCTTATGATATATTTCTTACAACTATTGGTATAAATTTTCACACGATCCTGATTCATAATCTCACAGATCATATTTGAAACTTGTAAACTATGTTTGATCTTGTTCTATATTGTTTTCTAGTATCAATTTTTAAGTCTAATACATTCTCTGAATATTTGTTCTTAAGACTGTTTTTTGATTCCAGGCCAAGTGTCTGAAACTCTAAGTCTATCAGCAGTTCCAGATTTTGTAAAAGTCACTCAAACTATAATCCAGACACCGTGACTAAGGAACCATCACCCAGACACCATGACTCAGACACCGTAATCAAGACATTGTGACTCAAATTCCATAATAATATTCAGATTTTATAAAATATGTGACACTAGTTCCTTTCTACCATCTCTAAGACACTGTTAACAATTGTGAAAAGTTACTAGAAACAATTACCTAAGACAACATTATCCTAACACCACATATGTTCTCCTGCTTCTAGATCTCAATGAAAATGTATCACCATGACTGTATCACCACTGAAATGAAAAGGAGAAGACATAGTTTTCTAATGAAACTTTTTCAAGACAAACTGTGCCACAATTCCTATATCACTTTCTATCCTTTTTCAATTTACATTAAAATTTATTGCTAATATTCATATTTGATTTGTAACACCCCAAGATTTCATAGTACGTTATTTCTTCAATGTAATTCAATAACTTGTGCTACACGCAGCACCGTGTTCAAGCGCACCACAACTTATCAAACTGGTCGTTAAAAAGTGGTTATGAATAGTGTTAATTAAATTTTGAATTTTATATACTGCTTAGAATTATAGAATCCATATTATATGTTTCTTTGACATAATATATGACCAAATTCATTACTTCAGATAAAAGAAGTATTTTTTAAAAAAAATGCAATTTTACAGCATTTTAATAGAGAACGCATTTTAAAAGTAATATTTGACACTTATATATATTAAATTTAATAAAATTGAATTCTTAATATAAGGGGGACATAAAAAATTTAGTTTGGATAACGTTTTGGTACTTTTTAAATAACTTTCAATTTTTTGATGAATGGTGAAAAAAACTAAATTTTAATTGAAAAAATATTTTTTAAATGAAATAATTTATGGTGTTAAATTTTTCATTTGAGTGGGTTTAAAGTATAATTAGATTATATTTTTACAATTTAATCTAATGTTGGTCATTGTAAATAAGTTAAATTTGAAACTTAACATAAATTAGTGTCAATCTTTTGATTGTTATTATATCTTGAAAACACACTTTTGGGTTTTGACAACAAGAATTACTTTTAAATTAATAAATGAAACTTCTATGTTTTGAATTTTTTAAAAGAGAATTTATTTGTGAATTTATAATATCAAATTTATCTTTGGGTGAAATTTTGGTATTTTCTGAAAACATTCAATTTTTGATGAATAGGGAAAAACACTGCGTTATTGGTTAAAACTGACTTTTTATATAAAAAATTACTTATTCTATTTCAATTTATTTTAGGTAAAAATAGTTACATAATACCTATATAAGTTCAATGTAATTCATTTGATTCATTTTATAATACGTTTAGATATATAAAAATTTTATTGAACTTTTTACCGTCTTTTACCCACCTTCTAGAAGAATTTGAAAATTTGAATAAAATATAATTTTACCGCTTCTATGAGTTGAATTTCAAAAATCTGAGACACACTATTAACCTTAGAATGTAAAATTTGGTTCAATAAGATAAAATTTTCAGGTGAATAGTATCTTTTAACTATTATTTACCACGGTTAAAATTAAAAAGGGTAATTAAGGTTAAAATGATATTATAATTACTTTAACACATGTCCTAATTCTATTGAATAATTATAATTCGACCAAAAAATACATCGGGATAAAATATGATCCCTTAGGTCCACTTGGATAGGATAAGGACATTTATTATTTTTTTACTTAAAGAAGAGTTAAAAGAGTTAAAGTCAAAGTTTAATAACTGAACCATTTTAAATATATGGTTATACATAAGATAAATTAGACAATAATTATTAATTAAAAATCTAAAAATATTTCTTACACAATGGTATTTGATTTATAATTTATATAAATTTTATAATTAAATTTATTTATGACACAATGATGATATAGTAATTACATTATTAATGAGTGATTAAGATAATTGACTTGATAAATATACTATTAAATCTAATTTGAGACATTTAATGATTTCCACTAATTTTCAAGGTTAATATGAAATATTAGGGTTCAGTTAATGAATTGGTTTCTATGTATTAACGTTTTTATGAATTTAACAAAAACAAAATACCAAATAGTGTCAAAATTGACATATAATAGTTTTTAAAACAAATATTATAGTATTAATTGATATTCTATTAGTAAAAATGTAAGGTTAGGGAAAAAGACTTAAATAATGTTTGGCGTATCATTAATGAATCAATAGGGGTTCTCTTGAATGTTTATAGTATTTTTATTAACCATATAATAGAAAACTACAAAGAAATATGGAAAATATCAAACAATTTAACTAAGAGTTAAATCTAAAAGATAAGGTTAATATAGTGACCCAAACCTGTCTAAAACCTATTGGTTGAGTGTCAACCCGTCTGCACCTTTTCTATAAATAAATCATCATAGAGCCATTATAAACTAAAAATAATTTTATTATAAAATAACATTTTAATCATTTTCTAAGGTGCCCCTCACCCCTCTTAGGAAAGGTCACTTCCCCTTCTCTTAATTTCACACCTTAAATGTCATTTGTATCTACCAAACCCAGCCCAAATATCATCCCAACTTTCCTAAAATCATCCTAGAGTCCTTCCTTTGGTCATAAATCTAACCTAAGGATCTCTTTTGATCAAATCAAAATGGAAAACCTGAAGAAGAGGTAAATATTTAATCACCTCTTTCAAGTTATTTTCTTCTTCCACTTCTTCTTTCTTTGTTGTTTCCCATATAAAATAATAACTTCAGTATCATATATATATAGTGATATAATTACAAATATGGTATAACCATATTCATTATTCTGTCTATCCTATGAATGACATGTCAGTGTACGTGCGTACGTACAGCTTCCCGTCTCCACGTCGAGGTGTAGCTATTATTCAATACATAATTATTTAGATGATTAAATTAATGAAGTATAATCAATGTAAATATTAAATATATCATGTTAATGATTCTGTATATATGATATCCCATCTATTTACATACGATTTTAAATCAAAAGAATGAAATTGTCGCGCGTGCGTACGTACGGATTACCGTCACCACGAACGCGATGAGATTCATTCCACATCGTATCAATTTAAGAAAAAATGTAATTTGATGATTAAGAATAATGTTTAAATACTTAATATCATTCTGAATATGAATAAGATACATCCTAGCCATAAATAACAATACTTAAGTAAAAAATCATATAAATGAAAAAGGATTAGTTAACACCTAAAACGATGATACTACTAAAATATAATTAACAAAATAATATTAGAAAATAATATATGATATATTATTAATGTACATGGTTATTTTATATTTTAATAACAACTATTTCACCATTATACAGGAGGTGAACCTACCTTCAACCACAGAAACGTACAAGGTTAGTGTTAATTATATAATCTCTTCATTATCCAAGGTTGTTTATACGTAATTATCTACTGGGACCTTTTTATCATCCACATCCATGTTTTCTAAAAATTGTATTTCAATTTTTTTTAATATTTAGCAGACAACGGGTTAAAGTCATTTATACCCTTATTTGTCCTTATATGTTTTTGGAAGGAATCTTTCTGTCGTTTTCCAAATAATGTACTTGATGAACTTTTTTACAAAAATATTGTAAGAATGTTTTTTTAACTTATACGGTAGGTGAAGCTATTTCCCACTGTTATAACATCGTCAAATCTTCCCTTGAATTATTATAAGAATATTTTCCAAAAAATGTTTTCTTTATAATTATGTGACTCTTAAATGATTTCAAAATAGAAATAGATGTTTCCTTCAAATAGTATTTATTTCATCTATGTCGACATCCTTTGATAAATTTTACACTTGTTTGAATTTACGTTATTATGATACAAATATTCTATATAGTATTTATGGTTTTGAGATATGTTTTAGTATGGATGATTTATTTTTATACCATTATTGGTTTCTGGTTAATGTATTGACATTTCGTATGTTGGTTTTAATACGAATTTTTATGTGATATTTCAACCTCTTCTTTAGATAAATGTGTTTGACTAGTATGTTCCAGGTTGGGGACGGGTAAAAGTAGGCCCTCTAGGTTAGGGTCTAGCTATAGAAGACCCTCTAGGTTGGAGTCCAGTTACTGAGGCTCTCTGGTTTGGAGTCCAGTTACAGAGGCTCTCTGGGTTGGAGTCCGGTTAAAGAGGCTCTTCGGGATGGAGTCCGGTTTCAGAGGCTCTTCGGGTTGGGGTCCGATTACAGTTAGCACCTAGATCTTGGCATGAGGCCTTGACATAGAAATTAATGTCCAAAATTATGCATTCTATCATTATGAAATTGGCTATTGATATTCCAGGAGATTATTCAACAAGTAGAATATCAATGTGTATAAGTAAATGAAATTATTTGATCTATCATTTCCATATTATGCTAATGTTTATTTTTTAAAGGATTATGTTTTAGTCATATACATTTCCATAAATGTATATTCTTATTTATAAAAGTTTTCTCTATATTGTTATCCTTACTGAGCATCTAAACTCACCCTTATTATGTTCTATTTTCCCATGCTTCCAAGAAGTGTTTTTGATTGATATACAAGGTTTAGATAGGGGATTAATGGGAGTTTCCAAGGATAATTTATGTTTTGTTTTATTTTATAATGTGTAATGTAACGTTTGTGTATTTAATGTATTTGCCTAGACTGCTAAACTAATTAGTCTTTTGGGACGTGATTCCTTGTAGTCATGCCAATGTATTAAAATAATGCACTGACTCTGGGTAACTGGGTTCGAGGCATTACAGTTGGTATCAAAGTAAGTTTAGCAACAACTATAGAAATATATTTAGATAAGATCTTATTAGATAAAATTACCCTAAGATAGACTTTGAGGATTAGTATATAATAACTTCATAAATTTTGGTAATGTATATATTTTGTGAGTTTTCCATGAAATACTTCCCTATCTGGATACGAGAAGGTAGAGGTGGCTCTGGCACAGATGAACCAAGGAGTGAAAACTTTGTCAAGGGGTTTCGGGATTTACCTACGGCATCTTGATGCATGACAACCGACCTTGCTGCACTCTTGGTTACGACTCTCTATGGGGATGTGATTTGGAAAATTCACATTTTCATTACAAACCATTTAGGATTAAATACTTTTTCAATGAAAACATTTTTATGATTATGGATTATATCTATAAACTATTCAATTTACGTTAGTTATTTGAAAAGTTTTGAATTAGTCATTGTGATTAATAAACTGACATAGTGTATTTCATTGTTTAGAAATGGCACCCAGTAGAAGGAATGAGGACTCCAGCAATACGTATGATCCAAAGATTAAGAAGGATCATATATTTCATGTTATTAAGATAACATTTAGAAGGGAAATAGTCTCCCAAGTATTATCATCCCATGTAGAAATAGTATCATGTGTTAATAAGATATTCAAAATAATTATATGAATCCTATGGAATTGAAGGGATGCAATAGAAGAAAAAGATTCTAGAGAGAAAGATGGATAAAGGGATGATTTGAAAGAAGGATTCTCCCATATGTGACAATTATGGGATGAATCGCCATTGAAAATGATTGAAGGGAATGGGATTTTGTTATAACTATGGAGAAAAGGACCCCATGTACGTGATTAGAAGGGTAAGAAAAAAGATTCAACTGTACAATGATTCATCTGCAAGGAGTTGGGACACTGCACGAATCAATGTCCAAATCATCAGAGTATACCCCAGACGCTTCTATTGGATAATAATCAAGTTAAGATACTGCCGAAGATGAAGATGACTGATTATATTTCTTATGTTTTTGTTAAATTATTGTGTAATTTTATTATTGTATTAATTATGTACATGTTATAATAATTAATGATTATATAAGGATTTTATTTCAATACTATTTATAAGGACATGACCTTAAACTATACATAATCATGAATTAAATAAATAATTCACATTGAGGATCTTTTCAGTTTTAGAGTTTTAGAGAATTAGGACATAACTATTACATCTCAAAAGATTAAAAAGTAGACACATCAACTCAGTTTCCTTTTTTTCAAAAAATAAAAACACTTGAACAAAAGAGTCATGTCTATATTCCATGTTTTAGACTACATGACATTTCCTTGATCCCATCCTTGACCCTATTCATCTTTAAGTCATGTGGAAAACATTTCAAAAACATGGGATGAGCATAAAAACCTCAGTAAGGGTTATAAAACAAGGAAAGAAAACATTAGAGACCATCAATATATACAAAACATAATCTTTTTAACATACCTCATGAAATCATATGATTTGTGAAATACACATCGAAATCATAAAACATAAAAGTTAATTGAGGCGTTCATAACATTCTTACGTATGGAGTAACCCTCACGGTTATGTTTGGAATACCCATCATTGTATAATCAATAAATCGCTTCGAAGAATCTTTAGAATTTAACTCCATCTCGTTAGCCAATGCATTGGAGAGCTATCTCGGGCTCACCCACCCTTATTTTATCACGGAACCACCCGACTTCATAAACAATTCCCAATAACAATTACATAATCGTATCACATAAAACAAGCATAAAGGAAATATAACATTTCCACATTTCAATCACAGTATATCAATACAACACATTGATATAATCGAAACATTATCAAAACCATTTTCAATACCAAAATAAAAGAAAAGTAAAACATTGTATTTTTTTAATGTTATGGCTTGTAGAGGAAGCCGGAACTCAAATAATGGTCACAACGACGGAGAAGTCGTTGTCGTCGCATAAGTAAGACAAAATAAACATTTATTTTGTCATTTAGTAAAACGATTTGAGTAAAAATATTCCTTTTGAATGAAATTAAATGTAAAAAGGGTTTTATACACCGTATAAAGTAATGTCGTGTAGGAATCAAATGATTCCTCAATGAAAGGAGATTGAGACGAAGTCCGGTAAAAAGAGGGTATCCATATATCTAGGATAAATCAAATACATAATTATGTGTAAAAAATATAAATACACCCAATATAAGTGGATATTATATGTAAAAAAATAAGAGGTCATCCACACATATTCATATTACGACATAATTAAGAAGTGGAGGTTTAACCCAAAGAATTGAAATTGGATTAAGAAGTTCCCTTACAGAAATTTGACAGCCTAACAATGTCACATTAAAATTCAGAGAATGAGTTGATGAGAGATAAAAATGGTATCTCATCACTTGGAAATAAAATTTAGAGAATTAAGGATATATAATAACATATTCCCACATAAGAAGATTTAAATTAAAAGACCTAACAAAAAGAAGACTTTTAGAAATAGGTGGGTGAAAGGTTCCCTTACTGATTTGGGTAACTTTCGAAACGTACACCCCATTAAAGAAGGAACATTCAATGTTGATGTAAATATCCATAAATTGATTTATATTACTCAAAGATTACAATAATGGGCAGTACATACACCACTCAAAGGAGACAGTGTAAAATATATCATGAATCTCGTGGGAATAAAAATTGAGATAAAAACCCCATACCTCGTTGTAATAAATCGGGTCATATGACCAAAAGATAATAAGAACTAAATTAATCACATAATATCATGAATATAACTAGAATCATGATAATATATGTCAAATTTAAGTACACAATACACCACATTCCATAAATAATTGGCGAAGAATGGAAATCTCACGGAATTAAAGTTGATATAAGAAATCCCCTTACCTCATGTCCTAATTTTCTTGTTCGTTTCATTATATTACTGAATAATAAACATTGGTAAATTTATAATTTCTTATCTAATTCCTTTAATGTTTATTATTCAATTCATATCACACATTATCATTTTATAATAATTATATAATTATGTGAGTTCATGTCACACGTTTTGTTGATGTTCGGTACATGAGTCAAAAATGAACTTGTTTGAAGAGAGTTGTCCATGTAGTTATAAGTACCTCATCTCTGTAATGGTTTTCATGATTTAAATGTCATATGTATCCAGTATATATATATATTGAATAATATTCCATTATTTTTGGAGATATGAAATGAAATGTATCATTCATGGAGAAGGTATACCATAAGTACGCATGAACGCTACTTTCATATTTTTGTCATATTAAAGGAATTAAAACAAAATGAGACATATATATTATAATTAAAGTATGATATATATGTTATAAAGGTAACATATTTTCATTAATTACATTATTTATAAATTCCATGTTTTTCATGAATGAGTCACATCACTTGGGGGGGGGGGTAGTACGCACTTCCTAAAATGAAATTATCGCATGTTCACAACATGAAAAGTTTAAATTTATGTTATATATATATAATACAGGAAAATTGAGAGGACATAAATATAATATATATCATATATAAATATATTTCCATCATAATGGCCTCCATGAGAGGTGTTTAAAGAAGATTGAACAATCATCATTTCACGAGGCAATAATTCGTCACCCACAGAAACAGTATGTTCTTTAACCATTAGACGGAGGTGTGTGTAAGTGTAGATCTAATAAATCTCATAAAAACATCCTAGTATGTTGAAGATACTTATTTTGTTACAAAATAAAGGAATAAAAATATATTAAGTGGTTGGAGAAGTGAAATAAAACATAATAACAAAAGAAAAGACATTACCTCTAAATTGGGTAACTCTTTTTGGTTTTAGGGAAAGGCTTCCTTGGAAATACTTCTACCCAAAGTGAAGCTTCTAGGAGTAATATATGGATTTATATATATAATATGATTAGATGTTTGAAGATCCATGTGCTTTAGAGGTGTGGGTACGGGGGTAGAGGTGGGGTCCTTTTATATGATGGAGGAGGGTCACTTTTGGAATGTCTTGAAATGTTACTTCAATAAAAAATGTTTTTCAGATTTTAAAGGTCACAAAATGATAAATTTTTAGGATAAATTGATAGGAGTTATAATTCCACCCATCCAATAGGTTTTAGACAAGTTTATGTCTTATATTTTTACCTTATCTTTTCATTTTATTTAAATTGTTCATTAATGAGGTAATCACTTCATCGTCATGGTGTCATAAATGAATTTATTTATTTAATGTCTAAAAATTATAAAAAAATATATCATGATGTAGGAAATAATTTTATCTTTATAATGAATATTTATATTCTAATATATCATTTATGTAAGAAATATTAAAATTGTTTTACTTGGGATATACAAACCTTTGTTATATTTCTCTTCTTTTTTAATAAATAATTTCGTAAAGGTCACTGTTACACCCTTGTGACTCCATGGGCCCTCAGGTTCCGTAAAAAGAATTCCATGGTCGGCCATGACTCAATAAAGAGGGTTTAAACACATTTTGGGGAAATTTTATATTATTATTATATTATTTTATTACTGTTAACTACCCAATTACTAATTAATCACGATAATTAAAGATAATTACTGTCGTTACTATTCATAATATCAGAAAACAAAAGAGTGTTAATTAAATAATTTGGATCTTCTAATTCTAAATATGGAATAAATTTTATCAAATTCCAAACACATAATTTTCATTAATTAATTTTAAAACAATTCACATTGTCAAAACCAAAGACGGGTTTTTAAGAAGTAAAACTTATCAAAAGCTTAACTGGATTTTGAATTCAATTGAAAAGTGAAATTACTTCCAATGAACAAAATTGTATTAATTTATGAAAACATAATTCAGTTACATATTAAAAACATTTAAAATAACAATCTAATTATATAAATAAATTAGATGAAAATGAAGTTTTGAAGTAAAATGCAGTATTTTTCATTGTTCATTAAAAATGACCATTTGTCAGAAAACTACCGAAAATTTACACAAAGTAAAAATGATATTACAAATTAAAAAATGATTTCCATTTTACCAAATTAAAAACATATATGTTTCATTAATTAATTTTATAATTAATTCCCGCTATCAAATAGCGTGTTTTTAAGAAACAATATTTATCAAAAGATAGACACTTGTTTATGTCCAATTGTAAAGTGTAGTTAATTCCAATGACCACCATTATATGAAATGGTAAAAATATAATTTAAATACACATTAAACACATTTAAAAAGATAATCTATCCATATTAATAAATTATTTTAAAAGGAGGTTTTGAATTAAAATACAGCATTTTTTATTATTCATAAAAAAATGAACTTTATCGAAAAAATAAAAATTTTTACACAAAGTAAATTTTGATTTCCCGATTCTAAATAAGGATTTTATTTTTGAATATATAACAAATAAAAGTGTAAAAGTTATATTTAAAAAATTTTCTCCATCAAAAGGTGGTTAATCAACCTTTTAAATAACATTATAATATTTATACGTAAAATCGAATTCTTTTCTTATTTTAAGCCTCTAACTTCTATTGGATAAATGTAAAAATATTTAACAAACACATATAATCACTTTTTAGTTAGTTCAGATCATTCCCGCCATTAAAACGGCTAGGTGTTTACTACAATTTATAATAATATTATTATATTATTAGTGTGCATTGTAAGACTTCAAAGAAACTTGTTTTTGCGTATTGGGTACGCCATCAAACATATCATTACATTTAAAGTGATATTATCATTTTATTCACAAATATTAATAAATATGAAAATTTAATATTCTTTATTTACCTGGGATGTTACATCCTTTACCCCTTTTGGGAATTACATCCTCGCAATTTTAAAATTGGGCTCGGAAACATCATTGAAAGCCCCACATCAGAAAAGGAGTAAATGAAACTATCTCTTTAGAAGAAAGAAACAAAGTACAAAGTTCACCCGAGACAACAGAAACTAGTATTACATGAAAACATGGATATGTAAGAGATAAAAAGTGTCATGTTATGATGGATAGTGATAGAAAATATGTCAAGGAGAATGTTAACCACCAGAAAATCACAAACATCTGATGGGTTAAATGGTATTTGATTCCCTTGTAGGAGAAGTTAACAGACAAAGTTTTTTTTATGTTACTTTTCATTGAGGAATTTATGGATGATATTAACTAAAACATAAGGAAATATACTTACTTTTCATGTATACTTTAATCTCTTACTATATTTCTTACACAAAATCATATTTTCTCTAAATGATGAGTATTTAGGATGACTTGTTCACATTAAGAGCGGTATAATCAACATCTTGAGAATCACCTAGTATACAAAAGATAAACAATATATTTACCATGTCTATAGAATCTACCAAAACCAAAATGGTTTGTAAAAGATTAGATAATACTGAAAAAGGATAATCTTTTACAAAAAGAAAAACTACTTTTAATCTCCAAAATTTGTCCAAGAATACCCAATGTTCAACAAAGACCATTCAATAAATAGTTATCCATAAAATTCTACCAAGTAATCCAAACTACGATTGAAATCAAATTATCTGAAGGATTTAATCATATAGTCTTCCATGGTAAATCTTAACATTTATCTCCAAATAACATCAGTTACACTTATTGTATCATATTGAAAGGTAATTAACCTAATCACATATCTTCCGTGATAGGTTAATTAATTCCATAGATAGCCCAAAATCAACTTATTCCTGATTCATAAGATCATCTAACTAAAAATAATTATTCATACTAACCAGGGACTTGACGTAGCCCAGTGCTAGGCGATAAATATCAGTCACACTTTGGTTGTGGGTTTTATTCCCACAGCTTCATCCGACATGACGGGTTGTCACACAGTCTGCGTGTTGTCCCATTTAAAAAACTATATAATTTTATAACATTTCCAAAAAGAGAAAAATTCATCAAAAATAACCATAACATATTTTAACAACAAAGGTTATATAATAACTTTCCTTTTGCATCCCAACATGTATTAACCTATAATTACCTCAAATTCAAGGATCATATAAACTAAAATGGTTCTTTATACCTATATCCACAAAATAAAAGATAACTATTCATTGAATAAAATTTTCATATATCAAACTTCGGTGTTAAACATACTATAAAAATTATTCTAATATAATATCATCATCAAAAGAGCGTTAATACTTTTAAGAATTTCACCATCCTAAAATAAATCATAACTCTTGAATCCATTATATGTTGACTTCTTACTCGTTCAACAATCCTCATGATCCATTAACCATTCCATTCCATCTTATTTTGAAATACTTATTTCCTACAAACGAAATCATGAATCATATCCTGATATTTCAATAATAGGAAAACATATTTTAAGAAATAATCCTTACCTTTCATTGGTCATTGTCAGTTTCTTCATCCTCAATCAGAATGAAATTAGGTATTGGTAAACCAATATATGTACGATCTTGGTGATCCCATTCGCGAAACTTCTTCATAAGACATGTGTTTGCATAATGACCATGCACACCACATTTAAAACATTCAATTGATCCCCTGGAAAGGACTTATTTCCCTTTACATGAGTCAACTAGATGCTTCCTTTTTCTATGGAAGGTTCTTGCTTGGTGACCTTCATTTCCACATCTATAGAATCTTTCTGTATATTTGAAACATTTTCCTATGTGTTTCATTCCAAATCCTTGACACATAAGTTTTTCAACATTTTTACCTTTATGATTATTACCTTAACTTCCTTATGAATTTGTTTCTAACATATATGATGCCTCGTAAAACTCACTAAGATTTAGGTAGTCAATCATGACTCCAGATAGTTAGTTGAGAATAACCACAAGGGTTCTCATTGCAGCTCCCATATAATTCAACTGCTCGCTTGGAAAACTGTCACAGTTTTCTTCACAACCACTGTTACCTTGGTTCCTACTAGATCCATCCATTTACTAAAACCTGAAAGGTCAGTGTGAGTATATTAGAAAAATCATCATATATTACTAAGTTATAATTATTCATGTTATCTTAAACTCATTCACATTATCTAAAAAACTATGACTCTTTCTGAAATCATAACCACTATGGTAATGACACTTAAGCTTAAAGAATACCCTAACCTCTAAAGATATATAAATAGACCTTTGATACCAACTATAAGGACCTAACCCTAAACATTACATAATCATCAATTAAATGAATAATTCACATTGCGGTTCTTTTCAGGATTAGTGTTTTAGAAAATTAGGACATAACTATTATATCTCAAACAATTACAATGTAGAAACATCTACTCAGTTTTCATTTTTTTCTCAAAATAAAAACTCTTGAACAAAAGAGTCATGTCTAGATTCCATGTTTTAAACTGCATGAAACTTCCTTGATCCCATCCTTGACCCTATTCATCTTTATGTCATGTGGAAAACATTTCAAAAACATGTGATGAGCATAAAGGCTCAGTACGGGTTATAAAACAAGGAACGAAAACATTATATCATCAATTTATACAT
The DNA here is from genome assembly GCA_963277665.1 of Viscum album. Lineage (NCBI taxonomy): Eukaryota > Viridiplantae > Streptophyta > Magnoliopsida > Santalales > Viscaceae > Viscum > Viscum album. Next base: position 2,005,191,949 of record OY728164.1, on the reverse strand, counting down.
AACATAAGCTTTTTAAAATACCACTTGAAATCATAAGATTTGTGAAATACACATAGAAATCATAAAACATAAAAGTTACTTGAGTCATTTATAACATTATTACGTAGACAGTAACCCTCATCGTTATGTTTGGAATAACTATCACAGTATATTCCCTAAATCTCTTCGGATAAACCATAGAGTTTAACTCCTTTGCGTTACCCAATGCATTGGAGAGCTATCTCAGACTCACCCACCCTTATTTATTAATGGAACCACCCAAAATCATAAACAATTCCCAAGAACCAAAACATAATCATATCGCATAAAACATGCATAAAGGAAAAAAACATTTCTACATTTTAATCAGAATAGATCAATACAACACATGTATATAATCAAAACATTATCAAAAACATTTTCAATACCAAAATAAAAGAAAATTAAAACATGGTATTTATTTTTCTTTTAAAATTGTTATGGCTTGTAGAGGAAGCCGACACTGAAATAATGGTCACGGCGGCAGAGAAGTTGTTGTCGCCGCATATGTTAGACAAAAAAACATTCCTTTTTTTATTTAGTAAAATGATTTATGTAAAAATATTTCTTTTGAATTAAATGAAAAGTCAAAAGGGTTTTATAAACCGTATAAAATAATGTCGTGTAGAAATCAAAAGATGCCTCAATGAAAGGATATTGAGATGAAGTATCGTACAAAGACAGTATCCTTAGATTATGGATAAATCAATTACATAATTATGTGTGAAAAATATAAATACACCCAATATAAGTGTTTATTAAGTGTAAAACATTCATATTTCATCCACACATATTCATTGTATGACATAATCAAGAAGTAGAGGTTCAACCCAAAGAATTGAAATTGGATTAAGAAGTTCCCATACAGAAATTCTACAGCCTAACGACGTCACTTTAAAATTCAGAAAATGAGTTGATTAGAGATAAAAAGGCTATCTCATCACTTGGACATAACATTTACAGCTATAAGGATATATTAGAACATATCCCAACATAATAAGATGTAAATTAAATGACCTATCAAAAATAAGTCTTTTAAAAAGAGGAGGGTGAAAGGTTCCCTTACCGATTTGGGTAACTTTCCAAACATGCACCCCATGGAAGAAAAACAATACAATGTTGATGTAAATGCCCATAAATGGACTTATATTACTCAAATAGTATAATAATGGGCAGTACATACACCACTAAAAGGAGATAGTGGCAAATATAGAATTAATCTCACAGGAATAACAACTGAGATAAAAACACCTTACCTCGTTGCAATATATCTGGTCATATGTTCAAAAGATAATATGAACCAAATGAGTCATATAATACCATGAATATAACTAGAATATTGATATTATATATAAAATTTAATTACAAAATACACCACATTCAATAAATAATTTGCGAACAATGGAAATCTCACAGAATTAAAAGTGAGATAAGAAATCTCCTTACCTCATGTCCGACTTCCCTTGTTCGTTTATTTATATTCCTGAATAATAAACATTGGTCAATTTATAATTTATTAAGGAATTCTGGTAACTTTTAGTATTCAATTCATATCATATATTATCATGTTATATTAATTAGTTAATTATGTGAGTTCATATCATACGTTTTGTTGATGTTCGGTACATGAGTCAAAAATGAACTTGTTTGAAGAGAATTGTCCATGTAGTTATAAGTACATCATCTCCGGAATTGTGTTCATGATTTAAATATCATATATATCTGGCATATATGTATTTAATAATATTCCATAATGTTTGGAGATATTAAATGATATGTACCATTCATGGAGATGGTAGGTCGTACGTATGCATGAATGCTACTTTCATTTTTTTGTCATATTAAAGAAATTAAACCTAAATGAGACATATATATATTATAATTTCAGTATAATATATATGTTATATAGGTTAAATTAGTTCATTAATGACATTTTTTATAAATTCCATGTTTGGCATGTATGAGTCACATCACTTGAGGGGGCGGTAGTCCGAACTTCATAAAATGAAATTATCGCATTTTCACAACATGAAAAGCATAAATGTTTGTTTTAAATATAAAATTAAGAAAAATTTAGTGGACTTAAATATAATATATATCATATATAAATATACTACCTTCATAATTTCCACCATGAGTGTTGCTAATGAAGATTTAACAATCATCGTTTCGTGAGGGAGTAATTCGTCACCCACAGAAACAGTATGTTCTTTTACCATTAGACGGAGATGTGTGTAAGTGTAGCTATAATATTTCTCATAAAAGATTCCTAGTATATTGGAGATACTGATTTTGTTACAAAAAAAGTAATAAAAAGAGTTTAAGGGGTTGGAGAAGAAGAATAAAACAAAAGAACATAAGAGAACACATTACCTCTAAATCGGGTAACTCTTTTTTGGTTTGAGCAAAAGGCTTCCTTAGAAAGACTTCTGTCGAAAGTGAGGCTTCTAAGAGTAATAGAGGGATTTGGAGAGATAATATGAGCAGAGTTTGGATGAGCCAAGGGATTGAGAGGTGTGGGTAAGGGTGTAGTGGTGGGGGCCTTTTATAAGAGGGAGGAGGGTCACTTTTTGAAGGTCTTGAAATGTTACTTTATTATAAAATGATTTTCAGATTTTAAAGGTCACACAATGATTTATTTATAGGATAAGGTGATAAGGGTTTTAAATCCACCCATCCAATAGGTTTTCTACAATTTTAAGTATTTTATTTTACATTATCTTTTCATTTTATTTAAATCATTCATTAACGAGGTAATCACTGCATCATCGTGGTGTCATAAATAAATTTATTTATTTAATGTCTAAAACATAAAAAAATATCATGATGTAGGAAATAATTTTATATTTTCAATGACTATTTATAGTCTAAGAGATCGTTTATGTAAACAAAATTAAAATATTTTTTTCTGAGGATATAAAACTCATTGTTATATTTCTCTTCTTTTTTAAAAAATAATGTCATAAAAGTCACTATTACACCCATGTGACTCCATGGGACCTCATGTTTGGTAAAAAGCTTCTAATGGTCCACCATGAATCAAAAACGAGGTTGTGGACACATTTTGGGGTCATTTTATATTATTATTATATTATTTTATAACCCTTAACTACCCAGTTACTAATTAATCATGATAATTAATGATAATTACCGTCGTTACTATTCATAATGTTCAAAAACAAAAGTCTTAATTACATAATTTTGACATTCTGATTTCAAATATGGAATCCATTTTTTTGAATTCATTACACAAAAAATTGCAGCAATTAATTTCAAAATATTTCTCGTTGTCAAAACCAAAGACGGGTTTTTATTAAGTAAATTAATCAAAAGATTGACGTGTTTTTACATCCAATTGAAAAGTGAAATTACATGCAATGAACAACATTGTATTAATTGATAAAAAGATAATTCAGTTACACTTTAAAACCAATTAAAAGGGAAAAATATCTATATAATTAAATTAGTTGAAAAAGCGGTTTTGAAGTAAAATGCAGTATTTTTCACTATTCATTAAAAATGACAATTTGTGAGAAAAATACCAAAAATATATCCACTATAAATTTGATATTCCAAATTTAAAATTGATTTCTATTTTACCAAATTCAAAACATATTAGTTTCATTAATTAATTTTTTAATTAATTCCCTCAGTCATATAGCGTGTTTTTAAAAACCAATATATATCAAAAGATTGACACTTGTTTATGTCTAATTTCAAAGTGAAATTAATTTCAATGACCACCACTGGATTAAATGGTAAAAATATATTTTAACAACACATTAAACCAGTTTAAAAATATAATCTAACCATATAAATATATTATATTAAAAAGAAGTTTTTAATTAAAATACATCATTTTTCACTATTCATAAAAATGAACTTTATTGGAAAAATAACAAAAAATTACACAAAGTAAATTTTAATATCTAGATTTCAAATAAGGATTTTATTTTGTCAAATATAACATATAAAAGAGGAAAAATTATATTTTAAAATTGGTCTCCATCAAAGGGTAGCTAATCGACCCTTTAAAGAACATTAGAATATTTATGATTAAAATTGAATTCTTTTCTTATTTTAAGCCTCTGAATTTTATTGGATAAATGTAAAAATATTTAAAAAACATATATAATCACTTTTCAGTTAGTTATTTTCATTCCCTCCATTAAAATAGCTAGGAATTTACTACCATTTATAATAATATTATTATATTACTAATGTGCATCGTAATATTTCAAAGAAACTCATTGTTGCGTATTGGGTACGCTATCAAACATAGCATTCCCTTTAAAGCGGTATTAACATTTTATTAAAAAATATTAATAAATATGAAAATTTCATAAACTTTATTTTATTGTGATGTTATAGTATTTCATTAAGGACATGAGATTGTGTGGAACTAAGAAAAGTGATTGAAAAGTTGTTAAATTTTTGGAAAATATCTGGTTGAGAGAAAGATAAACCATAATATGGTTCTGATACTGAGGTAGTGATTTTGGAATAATACATGATTTATTTGGATAAATTATAATGGATATTATTGACTACCTTGAAACTGATTAATGATATGTATATTCCATCATTGTTCGACTTTACAACATTTTATGATAGGAGTTTATAGAGAATTACATAAATAATGTGGGAGGATGAATGAAATCAATAAGGTTTTATGGAAAATTTGGATGTTGTAGTGTTTTAAAAGAATACATGATGAAGGTGTTCACATGTAATTACGTGTAAAAAAGGATTTTCATTATGTTTAACTTATAAATTTTGGACTGTGAATTTGGAAATAAGTATTTTGGATAAGTCTAAATGTTGGAATCAATTATGTTTAAGATTATTTTTGTATTGTCATAAAAAGGACAACTCAGAGGTCGGGTGAAAACTCATCACGTCCGAAAAAACCGCGAGACTTGAACCCACAACCGATGGGTGACAAGGGTGAATCACCAACCACTAGCCCACACGATGTCCTGGATTGAATAAGGTATTTTTTTAAAAGTTCTGGTTGGTGAATTATAAATTCATGTATTTGGAACCATAAGCAAATAGGATAAGTAGAATATTTTTATGTTCTATTATCTTTTAGAGTGAATGATGATTTTGTGGTAGAAATTAGATAATGGATGGAACTCCACTTTTCATGTATATTTTTTTTCTCATATTCTATGAATAAATTAATTCATAAACATTAAGAAAGGGATCTTAAAACCAAAAATGTGTTATTCTAATACCATAGGTTTTGTTGAACCAATGATATTTTAAATCACCATATAATGTTGGATTTGATGCCCTCAATTTAACACTTGTTTGTGATTGATGACCTCAATAAAACCATATAAATATTTATGTTTTCCATCAATTATGTGTCTCTAATTGAAACCAATGTTCTCTTAATCAAGATCATAATTTTTTGGTGACTTTTTCATTTCCAGTTCCTGCTTAAAAAGGGTGAATTTTATTAACCCAATTTCCGATGTGGGTTTTCCACAAATGTTTTTTTTTTCAATTTTTAACCTTTTATTTTTGAATAAAAATTTCAAATTGCGAGGAAAAAATTTCTTTAAGGAGGGGAGAATGTAACAGCCAATGATTTAATAGTACGTTATCTCTTCAAAGTAATTCAATAACTTACGATACACACAATACCGAGTTCAAGAGCACTATGACATACCAAACTAGTCGTTCAAAAGCGGTTCTGAATAGTGTTAACTGAATTTTGAATTTTATATACTCCTTATAATTATAGAAACCATATTATGTGTTTCTTAGACATAATATATTATCAAAATAATTTTTTCAGATAAAAGATGTATTTTTTAAAAAATGAAATTTTAATGCATTTTAATGGAGAACCCATTTCAAAAATATTATTTGACACTTATATATATTCAATTTAATGAAAATAAATTATTCTTTATAATAGACACATAAAAATTTAGTTCAGATTACTTTTTGGTACTTTTCCGATAACTTTTAATTTTTGATTAATATTGAAAAATACAAAATTTTAATTGGAAACAACTTTTTTAATAGAAATAATTTAAAGTGTTAAATTATAAATTATTGTGGTTTTAAAGTATAATTTTATTAATGTTTTAACATTTAATCTAATGTTGGTCATTGGAAATAATTTTACTTTGAAATTGAACATAAATAAGTGTCAATCTTTGGATAGTTATTATTTCATGAAAACACACTTTTTGGTTTTGAAAATGAGAATTAATTTTAATTTAATAAATCAAAATTCTATGTTTTGAATATTTTAAAATATAATTCATTTTTTAATTCATAATTTCAATATTATCATAGGGTGAAATTTTGGTTTTTTCTGAAAACATTCAATTTTTGACGAATAGTGAAAAATAGTGAGTTTTTGGTTAAAAGAAAATTTTTATTTAAATAATTAATTATTTTATTAAAATTTATTTTAGGAAAAAATATATACATAATACCTATATAAGTTCAATTTAATTCATTTTAGTCATTTTATAATAATTTTAGATATATAAAAATTTTACTAAACTTTTTACGTTCTTTTACCCACCTTCTAGAAGCATTTAAAAATTTGCATAAAACATTATTTTACCACTTCTGTGAGTTGAATTTTAAAAATATAAAACAGACGATTATCCTTAGTAAGTAAAATGTGGTTCAATTAGACAAAAGTAATTTTGTGAATAATAACTTTTGACTTTTATTTACCTTAGTTAAAAGTAAATTGGGTAATTAAGGGTAAAAATGATATTATAATTACCCTACCACATGTCCTAATTCTATTGGATAAGAGTAATTTGACCAAAAACATCCTTAGGAATAAAATATAATCCTTTTGGTCCACTTGGATTAGATTATGACATTTATTATTATTTTATTTAAAGTACAATTAAAAGAGTTATAATCAATGTTTAATAACTAAACCATTTTTAATATAGGGTTACACATAATATAAATTCGACTGTAAATATTCATTATAAATATAAATATATTTCCTACATAATAGTATTTTTTATAATATTTAGACATTATATAATTAAATTTATTTATGACACAATGATGATGCAGTAATTACCTTATTAATGAAAGATTATAATACTTGATATTATAAATATCCAAATAAGTTTAATTTTAGAATTAATGATTTACACTAATTATCTAGGTTAATATGACATGTTAGGGTTGATTTAATGAATTTTTTTCTATGTAATAATGATGTTATGAATTTAACAATAACAAAATACCAAATAGTGTCAAAATTCACAAAAAAAAGTTTTTAAAACAAATATTATATTATTAAATGATATTATATTCCTAAAAAACTAAGGTTCAGAAAAAAGACTTATATGATGATATTTGTATCATTAATGAACCAATTGTGGTTCTATAGGATGTTTATAGTAATTTTATTAACCATATAATAAAAAACTACAAAGAGACATGGTAAATGTCAAACTATATAACTAAGAGTTAAATCTAAAAGATAGTGTTAATATATTGACCCAAACCAGTCTAAAACCTATTGGTTGAGTGTTTTTCGACCCATACCCACCTTAAACTCGAAATGAATCATCTTGGAGAAAATAAAAACCTACAAATATTTTATTACAAAATAATATTTCAATCTTTTCATAAGGTGCCCCTTACCCCTCTTATAAAAGGGAACATCCCCTTCTCTTAATTTCACAACATCAAATCCATTTGGATATTCCAAACCCTTCCCAAATAAACTCCCAACATCCCTAAAATAATCCTAGAGTCTTTACTTTGATCATAAATCTCTCTTAAGGTTCTATTTTGATCAAATAAAAGGAAGAACCCGAAGAAGAGGTAAATATTTCATCACCTCTTTCAAGTTCTTTTCTTTTCCACTTATTCTTTCTTTGTTACTTCCATTCTAAAATAATAACATTAGTATATTATATATAATATGATGGTATTATAAATATAGTATAACTATATTTATTATTCTATCCATCATATGAATGACATTTCACCATGCGTGCATACATACGGCTTATCATCTCCACGTCGTTGGGTAGTTGTTATTCAATAAATTATTATTTGGATTGGTATAATAATGATGTATAATTTATGTAAATAATAATTATAACATGTTAATGATTCTTTATATATGATATACCATCTATTTATATACAATTTTTAATCAATATAATGATATTGTTGCTCATGCGTATGTACAGATTACAGTCTCCACGAACGCGATGAGATTCATTACCCACCATATCCATTCAAGAATAATTTTCATTTGATGATTTGAATTAATGTTTAAATACATAATATCATTATGAATATGAATTAAATAAATCCTATCCATAACAAAAATTACTTATGTAACAATTTATATAATTGAAAACGAATCAGTTAACACCTGAAATGATGATACTACTAAAATATCATTAACAAAGAAATATTAGAAGATGATATATGATATTATATTAATGTATACAGTTCGTGTATAATTTAATAAAAATTATTTTACCATTATAGAGGTTTTAAACCTATCATCAACCAATGAAATGTAAAAGGTAAGGGTTAATTCTACAATCTCTTCATTTTCCAAGGTTGTTTATTGATAATTATCTAATATGACCTATATATCATCCACATCGGTGTTTTCATAAAAATTTATTTCAAGACATTTATACTCTTTATCAAAAAAGGCTATAAATTCTTTTATACATATATTTGACCTTATATGTTTTTGAATGGAATTTTTTTGTCATTTTCCAAATAAGTTACTTTATGACCTTTTCGATAAAATTATGGTAAGAATGTTTTTTTAACTTATACAGCAGGTGCAGCAATTTCCCTTTGTTATAACATCTTCGATGCTTCCCTTACAAACTTATAAGAATATATTCAAAATATATTTTTTCTTAAAATTTATGTGACTCTTAAATGATTTTAATATAGAAAAAGATATTTCTCTCAAATAGTTTTGATTTCATCTATGTCAACATCCTTCGATAAATTTTACACATGTTTGAAGTTGATTTATTATGATATAAATCATTCATATTGTATTTAAGGATTTTTGATATGTTTGACTGTGGATGAGTTATTTTTATTCCATTCATGTTTTATGGTTAAAGTATTGACATTTCTTATGATATTTTTAATACGAATGTTTATGTTATATTTCAACCTCTTCTTATGATTAATGTGTTTGAATAGTATGTTCCGGGTTGGGGACCGGTAAAAGTTAGCCCTCCAAGTTGTGGTCCAGTTACAACAGACCCTCTGGGTTGTAGTCCAGTTATAGAGGCTCTCTGGGATAGAGTCTGGTTACATAGGCTCTCTGGGTTAGAGTCTATTTACAGAGGCTCCCCGGGATGGAGTCCGGTTATAGTGGCTCTTTGGGTTGAGGTCGGGTTACAATTAGAACCCTGGTCCTGGAATAAGGCCTTGAAATAGAAATTAATGTCCAACATTATGCATTCCATCATTATGAAATTGAAAGTTGATATTGCATGTGATTATTAGACTAGTAGAATATCCCTGTGAATATGTAAATAGAGTTGTTTGATATATCATTTTCATATTATGCTGAAGTTTATGTTTAAAAGGTTATGTTTTAGTCTTATACATTTCCATTAATGGTTGTTTTTATTTATGAAAGTTTTTACTATATTTTTATCTTTACTGAGCTTCTAATCACACCCTGTAATTATGTTTTATTTTCCTAGGATTCCCAGAAGTGTTATTATAATTAAAAGAAGGGTTAAGTTGGGGGATTAATGGCGGTCTCCAAGGATCTTTGAAGTTTTTGTTTATTTTCTAATGTGTAATGTTACGCTCATGTATGTAATCTATTTTTCGAGACTACTAAACTGATATGTCATTCGGGACATGATTCCTTGTAATCATTCTAGTGTATTAAAATAATGAACCGACTCTAGGTAATTAGGGTCAGGGCATTACATGAGTCATTTAGTGAGACTGACATAATTAATGTCTCTTTCTATACATGTCACCTGACAGTACGAGGTACGAGGGGTAAAAATCATGCTTCATGTCATCTCCAACATAGGTACCTGAAATTAAAGAAATTTGTGTCCCTAAAGCATGATATAAGTAGAGTTTGTGAAGTGAACTGAATGAAAGATAGATAAACATCCATAAACAAAAGAACACCTGGTGAACTCCCAGTTCTTTAATGGTGAACTTATTTATATCAGAACCTCAAACCTTATCGCAGTAGAAAACATAAGTAGAAAAATGGAAAAAATAGACATATCATCAAACTGGAAACTAGAGCACGAGACTCTCAATACTCTGTTTTCACAAGAGGACTTGAAAATCAAATCAGCTACATCCTACGAGTCCAAAGACTCATAGAGAAATACTCATAGCATTTCTAACTCTTTCTTGTCAACTTCTCTCTATTGCGTACTATGGTTATTAATTTTACAGAAGTGTGTCTGTCTGTATTAAAAAAAAATTTTCTCCAGCATTAAACTGGATGATGCAAGATATCCTCCCTCAAATATCATTCTACACTTTTCTTCACCAACGTATAATAGTGTAATAGGTCTTCGATGACCTGGTTTTTTGTTTCTTCACACTGAACAGTGGAAGAGGTCTTTTGACATGGATAGTCCATGGTACTATTGTTAACCCTGATCCAGGGTGTGGATCAATTTTCTCCATATAAACTTCTTTGTGGATGGTGATCACTAAGTGGTGTGGATTAGGTATCTTCATAAGACTAAACCACTTATTTTATCCACCGAGTGTTTCTATTTTATCTTAATCTAGTTTAATTTATATTTCAGAAAACTAATTTTTACATTGAAAGGAAATCCCGGATAATTTCTCTAAACTATCTTTCATTATTATAACAGTATCAAAAGTGGTTTTGATATCGCATATTTATATTATTGAGAATTAATCAATCTTTTAAGAAGCTATTTGAATAGTCAAACTATTATAATCATAGTACCTTGATTAAGTGTCCTATTTTAATTTTATTTGTGGGAATCTTTTAAGTAACTATTTAACAGAAATATTTATATGGAACTCAATTCACCCCGTCTTGAGTTCCCTACTCTATCCAAAAATTAGAAATATAATATTATTTGGAATTCATAATTATATTTAAAAAAATAATTATAACTATATTTATATCCATATACATATCTTTCCAAATGGAATGATGAAGTCTTTTTTAAGGTAAATTTTTTTCATGCCCCATTTGTTTGGGAATGGAAATTTTTTCATTCCCAATTATAATAGGGTGATAATTTTAAACTATAAATATACTGTGTTTATTTATATAACCTTTAACGGATACCCCCCTAGACTCAATGTGGACCATATTATTTCATATCTGACCTACCAAAACTAAAAAACCCCATCGTAGTCACTAAATTAATTTTCATAGATATTATTTTGGTCCAAATAGCGCCAAAAAATTAAAAAAATAATTATTTTAAGAACATTATTTTGAACAATTTGGATGTATAAATAATTGTTTGAAATTATTTTAATCTAAGTGAAAGTATTAAATAAAAAACTGATATTTAATTTTAAGATATTTTATTTATTTTATTTAATATAATTACATGTTGAATGATCATGAGTTAAGATCAATCAATGCCTCGTTGTTTTTTATTTATTTAATTTATTTATTTCATTCATAATTTTAAATTGAATAATTATTTTATTTCGAATATCTTGACATCACCCCTATATAATTAATTTGTATAAGGGATAGTGTGTCCTAATTTCAGTGATAAATTTTATTTTATTCACCGTGAGTTCCCATCACATATGGGTGGGCGTACATTTTAAAGATAAAAGGAGATTGTGGAAAATTATCTTGACTTTTTAGTCATTTTTAATCTAAACTAATGAAGTGTACATGAGTTACAGGTGCTACAATTCAAGTTAGGTATATACTTAATGAAATCTACTAGGTTAATAATTAATCCATTTTTCACTATATGTGTTCAAGAGTTGTTAATTTCTTTGTATCACATAACTATATATTTATTTTATCATTTTATAGTTTATTATTTCCTGAATTTTTATTTATTATGTGCAATAACATGTTATTATTAACAAAAGGCATGTAAAGATAAAATTAACATGTGTGGAGAATATTTTTTATTTAAAATAATGTTTTGGTTATGAGTGTCATCACAAGGAACCATAACATTAAGTATAAAATTATTTCATTCACTATGATTAACATACCAAATCACTCAGTGAAAATATTAAATCATAAAATGTCTTCCATCGGTTGAATTTGGAAGAAACCAATTGTTTGGTGTGCTCATCAGCAATAGAATAGGGTGACTCTCATAACTAGGGAGTTCTTATAAGAGTATTTGGTCAACTTAACTAAATTTTGAAGCAATGGAGTATCTATAGATATATTTTTACACATTAGTGAAAAATCATTGATAAATGAAAAGAAATTATTTACAAGGGAGGGGACTCAACTCTTTGGATAAAGTAGTCATGATTTAACGTGGTTGGATAGTCATAATCCTTCACTTGACACTCAGAGTAGTGGGTATTTTCATAGCTCAGTCTATAAAGATGGGTTTGAGGATCCTTTTCACTAGAATACTCAATCAGGCGAGTTTTCCAAATATAGTAGTTTAGGTAAACTACGATTCAAAAAAATAGTGGGAGACCTTTAGAGTTGATAATTTGATAATTTATACATGTAATCAGGATAATATTATTAATCTTATATTGTTAATTTCTTTAGAAAAATAGAAAGTAATATCACATATAAGCATCAATTATTATTGGAAAAAGAACATGACCTCACTAGCGTGAATTTATAAGAGTAATATATAGACTTTATAAATGTACTATGATATATAAAATTATATTTTTTAGTGCCCCACTACCTCTTGATCCAGCTAAAGAAGTGAGGGCGAAAAAAATGCTTTAGAAAAAACATTTACGTCCAATTTTATGTTTTCATCATTATGTTATCACAAAGGTTTAGTGATTTTTGGAAACATAAAATGGACATACAGGGTTTCACATGTTGTCTCATCTATGATAATCTTGATTGGATAAAGTAAATTGAGATATAAATTCATGATGATTACACAGAATATGTGCAAACTGAATGACGGATCACGATATTTCAGAACATCTCTTTCAGTAAGGTTTATCATATAAATTATACCAATTTCATTTACGATAAAAAAAATTAATAGTAAATAGATAAAATTATTCATTTCCTTTGGGTAATGTTCACCAAGTTGACGAAAACATAAGGAAATATTAAAATTATAGTTGATATAGTGAAAACGATGGATGTAATGGTGAAGTGGCCAATAAAAAGTGTTCCACCGAATGAAATTTAAAAATATCTATTAAGAATTGGTGTATATCACTCTATAAGAGCTGTCTTTCTTTTCATTTAAAAAAATAATTTTATGGATGATGAAATGAAATTATCTGAATTTAAGAAGAAAGTGGTCACTCTTTCTTCAGGTATATTCATCAATTTTATGAAATGTTTTTATTATTCTTCTTAGGTATTTTATAAAATTTAAATTTCAATTATGTTTGTTAAAATATTTTTACAATGTATGAAAAGAAATTTTACAATATGTAAGGTGAATCCTACATGTTTCTAAGAGAGGGTGATTCTTAAGTCAAGGGTGAGAAGTACCCAACATATAATATCCACGTTTAATTAATTTAGGTGATGTTTTATTACTAATAAATTTATCCTATAGGTCCATTTAAATAACGGAGGCAATATTCATGTTTTGGAAAAAAAAATTGTTCCTCATAATCAGCTAACGTTCTATTAATGGATGAATCATTACCAATTACTAGTGAATATAAAATTATAAGACTCAGTTATACACAATTATGGGAATATAATTCTTTTTATATAAAACTATAAGTACATTTCAAGGATATAACATGTTTAGTATTTAGTCACTATAGAGATAAAGACCATATTTTTTATAAATGTTTGTACTTATCTAGATTTAAACGCAGAAACATTGTGAAATAAATGTATGAAATAGAGTATTTTGATTTTTTTCATCTAAATATCATAAACTATTAAAAGGTTAATATCGTGGTAAATATTCATTATATGATTCCTTTATGTGTTTTTATGGAATTTGAAACTAAAGTATGATATATGTATGGTTAGAATATATATGTTTCTATTGGAAAATGTTTAGAAATATATATTGACCAATCATTAAAATATCATGAAATATATGATGTATTTATTCCTAAACATGGGTTTTCAAAGACATATGAATGCTATGATGTTCATAAGGATGATAGATAATGATAATTACCTGAAAATATTGATCAATAAAATGTAGTGTGGAGAAATATTTAAATTCATATTTCCTTATACATATCAAAGTCATGATGTGTGTAAATAAAGAATCAATTATCATTATCTGAGCGATAGAGGCCCTCCTTCCTGGAGATAAACTGGGTGTGGAAATGCCAAGAACTCCACGAATAGTATAGGGGATGGATATCAACATTCAGTAGTAATATCATGCATATGGAAGGGCTTAACCTATGGTACCAGTATGTATGCACACACATCTCTCTCTATGAAATAGTAAAGAGATAATAATAAAAATACAAATAAAAAACAATAATATATATGTCCCACATAATGTGTACACAAAAAATATTGCAAAGGTATTAATAAATTCCCACATGAAACTGATAAAATCACACAACATACTCAGTGGGTGGGAAATACAATCAAATGATATCATTTTAACACACCTCGGTTTTTCTAGCTCACATTTATTCACATACATTAGGTCCTCCTAATACTCCATAAAAATGCTTATCATTTCCGCAAACCATTTCATGCATGGGAACATCCCATGCTGAGGTGAGTATAAAAATACAAAGTAGGTTCCCTAAAACTCCAAAATAAAATGGATCATCTAAAAGGAAAAAATATTCTCTACCGATATCCCAGGGTTTCAGAAAAACAATGTGAGAGAGAATAAGAATACTCAATATCAACCACCAGGAAACTCATCACAACCTGGTATGTTAATAAAATTTGAGGCATATACAAATTACTCCTATTATATCTAATATATACTCATCAAATACATCATGTCTCGAGGTATCTACAATCCATCATACAAAATGATTCTATTCGAGGTTCAAAATGCATCTCTCTCTATGAGAACTCACTCCATGAGCTCTGCCATCCCTAGTGGCACTCATCCAACCAATCTCATCCATCTGGTATCACTATGCTAATGGAACATCCCTACCATCCCTAAATATATCTGTTAAAGACAATATTCTCATCAGTTATCTCCATGAAGAAATCAACACTAGAACCCAGCCAATCATGATACTCAAATAGGATATCCTTACCATACCACATGGGGGACACTATGAACCCTATTAGAAATATTAATATCTCATCATAATGATAGGGGATCATTCTCAAAAATATTAGGGGATACCAGTAACCCTATCTGAAACTCTAAAGATCACATCTCTATGTTAGGGTACCCGACTCATGACTTCTGTGGGATGACACAAACCTGACTAAGACTTTGAGTTAAAACATACAATATGGGATCTCAACTAGTACTGATGGGAGATATTTCAAAAAAAATCTAAAACTACCCTATCAGTAGGGTTTCTTATAAATGTATATTTTGTAAAACCTTTTGGATGAAGATTTTATGTAGGGATTTAACACATATGTATTAGGGTCATGTTGATACCACCAAACCCCTTTTGGAAATACGAAGAGATGATAGAGGATCCCACCTCAATATCACATAGGGATATAACAATATCAATCCAAAATAATCCCATAGAGAGGATCACAGTCCAATTTTGAGGGAATGATGCAACACTTTTCCCCCATAAGAAAGAACCAAGGGAACCCACCAACTAATACTGTAAAATAATCATTGAATGATGTAACCCACTACCATCAAAGAATATTACATATCTAATAGAAAAACCATGTCCACCGTCATTTTCAATATAGAAAAAACATATTATTGGATACTCATGAGCCTCCACCTGATTTTGGATGATGGAGATAAGAATGGGAGAAGTGTCAAAGGGGAGTACCCAGAGTGTAACAATAGTACACGATGTGTACCCCCAGTATATGGAACTTCTCTCAAAACTAAACCCTAGATACGTCCCCTTATTATACCTATAAATCATATAGAGAATACATGGAAGGTACCTCCAATTAAATTTCTTGTATCCTCAGCTATTCTCATAGGATGTTCATCTCACACACACATGAACTTGGTTTCCATGTCACCCCCCACATCATGTGTCATAGTTACACGTTGTGAACCTATTAGCCCATATCATTACTATTTCCTTGTTTGTTCCTATCTATAGGATATAATTCCCATTTATCATGTAAAATTACCATATACCTAGAAATATATCATTTCTCATGTACACCTGCGGTCTGTCCATGAACATATACATGACCATGTCCCCACACATGGCATGTATGTCCATGTCCTTGGCGAAGAGGCCATGAAACACTATATGGTGTGTACCCTAGTACGTGGTGAGTCATTCCAAATTTTCATCTTCCTAACAAGGGAAGAACGCACAATGTGTGTTCCTACAATACATTTCAGGTGTTTAGGATTTCTAATTATGGAATCTTTTCCAACATGTAGATACTTTTCATTTTCTCCAAAATACCAACAGATCTACCTCCAGGGGATCTAAAACAATCATAATAAGAATATAAAACAACAAAATAATTTCCAAGAGGTTATTAAGTAATATAGATAATAAATATTCATATATCATGGTTAAATGATGATGCTTCAGTTCTATATTCTCACACTAAAGCTGTTGCTCCATGATCCAAGAGTGATCACCATCATGATCGAAGTTCGGTGGAACCTCCCCACTCATAGTTCCTCCTTAGGACATTTACCACATTAATTAGAAGCATAATATATACAATATCATGATTCAATAAAATTGGATGATTAGTTTTATTAATTTAATTAAATTGAATTATTAAACCTTCATTAACATCCAACCAAATGATCTCCTCGGACCATGTGTCAGACACCAACAAATTTTATATCGCACTTAGGATAAAAAAAATTCTCTCTCAACTAGGGTATGATATTTCTAGTTCATGACTCAATTCTACTGTAATTCTATATTTCCTAAAAAACTTCATCTGAATCATAAAATATATTTAATAATTTTATTATCATTATTCTGATTCTCTCTAGGCCAAGGATTTTTGATGTGACTCAATTTCAAGTTTCTGATATATTCCAAGATATAATTCAAAGTCATCTATGTTAATAAGTTTCAAAAATATACCCATATTCATGGATTTTCATCCTTTAAATTGAATACCTATGCAGAATTGGGGAAACTAATATCTCTAGAGGGTTTTTATGTTATTAACAAACACAAACCCAAGGGACACTCAAACCCATGAAGGGTATCCTATAGCCAAATATCAATCACCACTGAGTACATCAAAGAGAAACCCCAGACCCACTTTTAATCTAATATATGTTAAATCCTGAAAAAGTATGAAAAAGTATCTTCAGCAACAAGAAGTGTAAAAACACCAAAATTCTAGTCCAACTATGGTCATTGGTTCTATCGTACACATTCTCTCTAACCTAAGGTAAAATATAAAAAAGGATTATGAACCCTAGAGATATCCCACTATCCAATCAAACACTCTACTAAACTATACTATTTTATTTTTTGTATGTGGGCTAACATGGAGAGTCTTACTATGATCACTATGATTGTGTCATGACCTATTTCTGATTATGGAAACCCCATCACGAAAACCATAGCCACCACACCATTACAACTACCATTCAGGCACCCGGGTTTCCACCTATTGATAGGTTGTACATAAATATATAGAATAGAAATAGTCTACTGCATATTTGGCCACTTCACATGATACCAATTGATTAGTGTACAACCATCGCTCTCATTGGGGTAATACTAAGGGAATGAATCCACTTCATCATCAAATCATATAGTCCGACTAGTGTCATCGCTAGTCTTATAAAAGAGTATATACTCCCCACACTTAAAAAATCCATCAATAAAATTTACGATGCAAATTTATTCATAAAAGACCTTGAAAACAAAATATCCAAGTTTTACCTCCCTAACTCATTGTAAAGGAATAGTTGTAGAAACCATCTATTGGACATAGGTTTCACCATCCTCACCCACATGGTCCCATATTAATGATATTAACTCCACATCTACCTCACCTATAGAAATAGTATAGAATCATTGTTGGGAGAATTAGATTCTATGACCATATCCTGGGGTGGACCTTATGATACTGTAGTCTCAAAAACATTTGAGTATACTATCACTCTTATGTTTTAGACAAAATCTCACAAGAAGTGGACAACCTAGATCAAGGTCTACCTCAATGAGAGCTTCCCATGATTTTGGTACTCTCATAGAATTTCAACACTATCCTAAAGTGACATGTGTGGAACCATAACGCCATGTAAATGAGGGTACTAATGAAGGCAACCACAAACCAATCCAAACTAGGTTGTACGAACTAGTTCACTAGTCTCCCAGACTATTGTTAAGAGAAAAACATTGGGAGTCCAAGATTTCACATTATGCATTATCATGACCTCATAATGAAAACCATAAACTCTAGGTGTGGATCTAAACCTGAAACATACTCAGGTAGACTTCTTCACACTCCACCACCACTGTATGAAAAAAAATCCTATATAATCCACTTATCTAAGGGTCATACTATCTCGGTAGACTTCGTCAAACATGATCTCGTTCTAAATGACATTGTATAACACCCCTGTAAATGGGAAAAACTATGTACCATAATCCATAAACACTTCCACACCATTTAGAAACAATCATAGAATCATTGATGGTAGAAAACCAATCTACGTTATGAAAACCATAGTAGAGAATCTCTTCCACTATAGAATGGTTCTATGTGACACACTCTCATATAGAGATTGGTCACACCAACAATAATATTTAATAGCCGTATATCCTCTTTGATGGATCCTCCAACTTGAAGGCCCAACATAAATGGATCCACTGGTTTCAAGAGGTGTCAAACATGGACTATACTTAGGGAAAAGTGGATCATGAGTTTTCTCTAAATATAGTCAGGGTAGTGAAGTAACATTACATAAATCATACCATACTCGAGCCTCCATGATAGAATCACCTCTTTGAATATAACCCTTTCCCTTAACTTCATTTTCACTTCAACCAGGGCCTACTCTAATGCCTCAACACATCAACCGGCCTGGAACACAAAATTTAATGCAACTCATCTTCCACATTCATAATCTATCCTCTTTGGGTGACAATGAATCTTCAACATGGATTTTTATCATATATCCATAATTTTTCATGGTGGATAAACTTCCCTATCTCATGAAAGTATGAATATATAACATACATCACCATAATACGGCTTCTCTGACACTATGCACCACCCTAGAAAGGCCTCAATAAAGAAGAGGGAAAAAAGGGGTAGCTCACAGCTGTGTGTAGCAGTACACTTCAAAAGGTAAAATGGGAAAATATCATAACTATAATAATCCTTAGATCACAATGGTCAAAAACATTTATTATTTCCTAGTGACTCTTTCCCCTTATTCCACCTCCTTATGGTTGGTGAAGACACCATGGGGGTGCTGGTGGAAACAGATTGAACCATCTTCCACCATAAAATGATATCCCCACTCCTCTTTCGTAAACACGATCATTTAGAAATATTTTCTCTTATAACCATATTCAATTGGTTTATCCATTAATATTATACATATTTGTTTCATAGGGGGTCGTATAATCTCATACGATATGTCCCTATCAATCACAAGTGAAACATGCCATCTTCCGTAGTTGGATAGAACTGGCCAGAGAGCCCTAAAACATAGACCCTCCATTCTATGATCATATCCTGAAGTGTCTCAAAATCCTAGATCAATGTTCCCACCATCAAATACCTATTAAATATAAATTAACACATCTATTCCCAATACCATATTTCATAATTTTCCCAACTTTAAATCTATCTGATATTAAGGCAGGAATGAGCACACTGATATATGTTGGAATATATAGATATAAAAATAAGGCCATACTATCATAAATAATATCTGAATGAAGTTCTGTTATAAAAAATTTGATATAAAAAAATATCTAAATATTATCTTGAGAAGCTGGTGAACATAATGGAATACTTCACCTTGGCCACAATACACTACTAAAGCTGTAGAAGCATCGAGATATGCACCTATAATAATATAGAGAGATAAAAATCCATCATAAAGATATTATCAAACTTTTTCCATGTGGGAATCATTTCATCATGAATTTTAGTTAATAGAATCCATTATCTCCTATTAGAACCGTAAATAATATTCCCTGTTAGGACAACCATCCTATCAGGAGTTGTCCTCAAATGAAATAAATTTTGTTTTAAGGCCTCAGGCCATTCATCGACTTCCTATAGGTATGTAGGAGGACTCTGACTTTAAAACTCATTTATTTCACCAATACATGTGAAACCTCTTCCATTTTCATTGGCATAACCTTTTGGTCAATGGGTGGTGGCGTAACTCGAAGAAAACCAAAAGCAACCACCTCCTATATAAACCCATACACTAATGCCTCATCACTAGGATGATCATCATTATGACTCCCCTGTGGAATACTAGTAAGATATCGTCATTGATACAAACTAAAAAAATCAATTTATACTTTGTTAAAAGAGTATATTTGGAGAGCTAACTCAATATGGACATGGAAACCACAACCAAGTCATATATAATGCATGTTCCAATGATTCCCTGTAACCAAAAACTCATGTGCCAAGTCATCAAGAAAGTAATTAGAATCCCAGTGAATGGATTAAATGGATTCCAAACCAATATATTTGTACCTACCCTGAAATAATAACTCGATACATTTACCACTATTGTAATATTCCCAAACTAGCTCACAAATATATAGTCTCTACACTCCGTTCCCAATGTAGAACCTTCTCTAATTCCACTCTATCATAATCTAGGCCACTATGGCCCACCTAGCCATTGGTAATATGAATGTTACAACCCCAAACCTACCTCCAATTTGCTGGGGTCTAGAGACAAGTACCATGTCGGCATGTCACACTCATGGGAGGCCCTAGCCTGTGGTAGATGTATGTTCACACACAGATAAATCTCAATGAAACATTAAAAATATAGTAATATAGAAAAAACAAAAATTCATGCATTAATCATTCCAATTATCGTTATATCGAAAAATAATAGAAAGGGGAAAAATATAAGAAAATACAAAATAGATAATATCATCCAACCTACTTAGTGGGAGGGCACTATTGTCAAAGGAAACCATTGGTACAAACCTCGTTCTCTCTAACTCACTATGTTATCCCTTCTTCAGGTGCTCCTACAACTCCGTTAAAAGTCATGTCATCTATATAAGACACAACGTTTTAGGAAATATCCTTTTTAGGGGTGAGTATAAAAATATTTAATAGGTTCCCCAAAACCAAAAAAAATAAAATGGACTAACTAAAAGGTAATAGTAACCTTAACTCGTAGTTAGGGGTTATAGAAACCCCAAGTGACAGAGTGCAGGAAAACTCCATCTTGACCAATCAATGACTATAAAAGTCTAGTCATGTCATGAACACACTGTATTTCAATCATATGTAATACAAACCAAAAGGAATCTGATAATAACATTGATTTAAACCTCATAAACTCCAATTATGATGCTCTCATCTAACCATCCTTCCCCTTGATTCTACTCAACGCTCAAAAGGTATCACTCTTCTGGGAGAACTCACTCCATGATCCCTCCCATATCTTATGAAACTCATCTGAGAGGTCTCACTCATTGGGTATCATTAAGCTGATGGTACATCCCTACCTCCCCTAATAAAATCCATCCATGAGAACATGTTCGTTGGGTATCACCATGAAGAAAATCAATACATGAACCCAACAGATCAATATAATCAAATAAAGGATCTCATCCATGCCACATGTGGGTATTCATACACCCAACTATAATTACAAATATCTCATCATATAGATAAGGTATCACTATATGAAATACTCACGGGCACTACAAACCCAATATGATACTTTAGATATCATTTATTTAATATTGTGGATCATACCCATGTCTGACAGGGGACACCGCAAACCCTATTAGGACCTAGAATCGTTATAAATTGATAATTTATCTAAAATAAAACCCCTAAGAGATACCGAAAAACCAATCTTAAACTACCTACCATGTAGGGAATCATATATAATATTATACTATGAACCATACTTCATCAAAACCCTAAGTAGGTGATCAATATGCACGAGGGTCACTCCAAATCCATAAACCCAAAAAAAGAAAGGAAAATATATGATATAGAATCCTACTTCAATATCTTATATGGATACCATGAATTCTATCAAAACTAATCTTGTATAGAGGTTGAAAATCATATAATGAGGACACGATTCCACACTATACCTAGAAAGGAATAAACAAAGTGATTTCACCCAAAAAATATTGTCCAAGATTCTCTGAAATAAGTATCACACTATAACCTCCCTACATCACATCATTAATAAAAAAACCCATTGTGACCATTGTATTGTATATGATGAAACACTCAGGATTGGATACTTATCGGGCTCCATCCAATTCCAGACGATGTAGATGTACAAGGAAGTTTTCTCTAAGAGGATTACATGGTGTGTACCCACTATACACAATGTGTCTCTCGACAATAAAAGATAGACATAACCCCTCACAATATTCGGCATGCATAAGGAAAATACTTGGTGATTAATTCTAGTTACACAATATGTAACATCACCCTATCACTTGGTCATTCCCTCACACACACAAAACCAGTATTTCCAAGTCACACCACATGGTGTGTATCTTAGATATATGGTGTGTAACTCTTTTAATAGTGCAAGAATATTTCCTTTGTCATTCCTATGTACAATTCCATGTTCCCCTGTACCAAAACCCATTATAATGTACATGTAAATATGCTCCAACTTGTGAACACTCGATATTTGGTCATGAAATTCCACAAGATTGGGTCCCCTCACTTGCTGGGTCTTACCATGTCCTTGGACACCAAACTGAGACTTGCTACATAATGTATACCCCAAATATATGGTTTTTATTTAACAATGTTCATATTCATAAAATTAAAATAACAAATGTCATGTACTCTTCCACTGCACACCGTGTGATTGGGATTTATGGTTTGAAAATTTTTATGAGCCTCCCTAAACCACCTATTTTCAAAAAATCCCATAGATCTGACTACAGTTGATCTCTAGAAGTCATAATGGGGATCTATGTCCTTAAAAAACTGATAATCATGGTTTATGACAAAAATCTAAAAAATATGCAAACCTCTATGTGAAACTCCAAATCTTCAGTTCCAAATCAATGCACAGAAGATACTACACCATGATCCTGGAGTAATTTCCATCTATATCAAAGTCCATCAACACATAATATCTCTTGATTCCTCCTTTTTAATCCATTATGTGGGGTATAATTCTCTATTCTCATCTTCCATACATGGAAAAAATTGGGTGGGGTTGGTTTTGTTAAATTAATTTTATATATTAATAAATATATCCTCAACGTCCGACCAATGGTTACCTCTATCTAGGTGCTCGACAGTGAATACTTTTATGTCATGCCTAGGGTAAAAATCACATTCCAAAATCAACAGTGGTCATTTTTTTATGTATGACTACAGTTATTATTTATTCCACATTTCATAAAAAACAATGTTATAATGATAAAATATATTTAATATTTGTAATTTCAGCATTCTAGGGCTCTCTGGTCCCTGGTATTCCACACTAACATAGCACTTGGATTCAGAAATATACATAGAAATTTATAAAAGCCATAAAAATAAAAACCAAAAATTCTACATCAATGTTGAAACTAATTTTCATTTTTGAATCTTCCCTTAGTTTTCCAGACATTTTATAAAAATAATGGTGTTATCCCATGTCCATTATTCAAATATAATGAAATCTTTTATAATATGATATATATTATGATATAATTCTATTATGACAAAATAACATGCATTTAGATAGAAAATTTATATTATAAACATATGAAAACATGACTAAAAAAAATGTATCTATAGTAATTATCCTAGAGGTTTCTAAAGATATTATAGAAATCCATGAGATAGAAAATTGGTAGTCTTGTAATTTACAATTTTTCTAGAAAATGGTGAACTTATCTCTTTTAGATAGTAGGGGAAATATTGAATTGGATTTATTAAATTACCTAAATGCACAAATAGTTTTCATGTGAAGGAGATCCAAAATATCATGTGGAAAATAATATTTTTTGACAGAAACATACTGCATTGGAAGGTTAAAACAATAGTGGTTCTTCTATATTCACTATGGCCCGTGATAAATTATTCAATGAAAGAAATAAATACTACAAGTAATAAGATTATGGTAATCATATTATTTTAAAAAGTTAAATTAAAATTCAATAATGGATTCCATCTATCAAATTAATGGTTTTTTGTATTTGGTACAATTTTATTCTTGATAATGTGGTGGTATTCAACTGAAACCCTACATGTGTAGTACAAGTGTTGTACTAATAATGTATGATTGGTAATACAAAGTCAGCATTGCCAAATTCATTATGATTTTTCTTATAATAGATACATTATATTATCATTTCACATTGGTGATTGGATGTCAAAATCTCCAATCATTGAATGTGTCTATAGAATGCAACTAGAAAAGGGTTCGTGAAACCTTGGAATGTAATAAGGGTTAAAATTTACTAAAATCATGTTTATGATTAATGTAATAAAAAATATCATTTAATAATCATTTAGAATTACTTTTTTCATTGTATCTACGATTTTTTGGTTGGAGTTCCATTGTTTTCCAAGTAAATCATGTTTGATAACATAGGGAAAACAATAATTGGTAAAATAGTTGGTTAATACCAAAATAAATGCATCTCCCTAGAAATCTAATTAATGTAAAATATAATGTTTTAGGAAGTAAGATGTACTGAGTTAGGTCAAATGGTTTTCTTAGAAAATTTCATTGTACATATACTAAAATGTTATTGAAAAAATAAGTTGGGACAATTCATGAGAGAATTTTTACCATTGTCACATCGAGTGACTCTCTCTAAGAAGACATGTATGGAATAAAGGGGGAGATTAATGTGGTATGTAGAATTATATATGATTATTTTATGGATCAATCACATATTTCATTTTATGTTAATTATTTGATATTTAAAACTTATATTATATAGAAGGAAAATATGGGTTGAATGCTGGTGAATATCATGGGAAACTATCATAACCATTCATTTATGGTTGGGAAAAACTACAATAATTATGCTCTATACAAATGTACCTACCCCAATTGTTCTTTGAAACAATAATAATTTTTTCATCTATCCCCATCGTTTTCTCAAAACCATTTGATAAGGTATATTTTTTATGTTTTACCAATGATTTTGAACACCCATTAGGAATGGGAAGTCTATACCAATAGTTTATAATAACCATTATAATAGGTTTATAAAAAACCATTGTATGACAAAAAAATATTATTAGTTGGTATAGAAACTATATCCCAATGGTTTTTAGAAATGGTTGGGATACATTTCCCCCAAATGATGTGTGGATCCCACATTCCCATTATTGATCTGATTGTTTTTTACCTAATAGAAACACTACTCTCTCCCAGCCAGTGACCATACTTCCAATTTGAAATCCGTCGTGTTTTTAAATCGGTTTCTCTAATATCAAATAAGATTCTTCCACTTCAAATCAGTTTCTACCTAGATATATCTTCAAACTATTGATTTTGGTTTCATCCATTTATTTTTTGTTTCCCCATATAACTATAATCTATCATTATTTATATGTATTTATTATTTTACATATAATATATATATATACACATACATTTGCTGATTTTTTTATATGAAACATCTCTATACAGAAATACACACTAATTTTTTGTAAATCCATTACATTTCTTGTGTATAGATACACAACATTTTTATACACATATATGACGATTCTGTTTCATATACTACATCTGTATACATACATTACATTTTTTTTAAACATATATTTCATTTATATAAATCCAATATACATTTTATACGTACACTGCATTTTTTATAAAATATTATATTTTGAAATAACAATCTATTGCAATATGAACCATACATTGTGCAATATGTAATTAGTTTTTCTAAAAAAAATTTCATAAGTAATATGTTTTAATATAAATCATAAAATATAGTTTTTAATCAATGGACACACAATGAAATATGTAATATTTTTTTCTATTATACCATCCAAAAGTAATTTGTTTCAATATGTATCAGACCTTAGGAATTAAGTAATTTCAGCACACTGTGTAATATGTATTATGTTTTTCTATTGCACTATAAATATGTAATTTGTTTCAATATTTATCACACAATGTGAAGTATGTAATATATTATTCATTTTTTGTATTTAATAATAATCTATTTCTATAAGTAATCTATTATGTTATTACACTATCCAATAGTAATGTGTTGTAATATGAATTGTACATTTTTCAATAGTAATCTGTGCATAAATTATCATTCATTGTGTAATATAAATTTATTACAATATGAATCAGTATACGATTTTTTATATATTATAACCAATTACTGTATGCAATACAAATATATCAGATACACTACTATAGGAAATATTAATTATGTATGTAATCTATTTTACTATTATATATTGAAATGATATTTCATATAATAGTGTATGTATTCAATTTTTAATATATGCAGTACACCATGTATAAAATATTATTGTATAAACTATATTCAATAAACTAAAACTACATATAATAAAAATGAAATAGTTTTTTAATATGTTTTCTGTGTGAGACGTGCTTGTTCAGTGACATGTGTGGTGCACTAGGGAGAAGTGACCTATGTAATGCACTTGGTCATAATTCATGAATTTTCCATGTTCATGTCCAATGATGAAGATCCCACATGAGATGTAATTAACACAAATTTTTCCATGATAGCCTTTTCCCAATCATACATTAATATAATTACATTGGTACTAATTAAATCGTGTATCCCTATTTCCGTACGTTTAATGGCATAGAAAACTATTTATATATTAGATGAAGAACTTTCTACATGAATCTATGAGATATTCAAATTTCTGTACCATTATATTTTTTTATATAACCCCACACTTCTGAACCTTTTGAATAATTTGAAGAAGTACCATTTTATTATCCTAAGGGAGAACAATTACAATTATATGACCCCATATTTAGAATGAAGTTCTCATCCTAAAATGATGTGTCCCTTGAAAATATTGGCATGTATTGGAGTAAGTAAAATATAACACATTGGGGAATACAATGAAGTCCATTAACTCTTAAATAACACATCTTCTTGGATTTATAATATTTTTATTGAGAACCTACATGTTTCTAGATCTTGAAACCAAGATGGATACATTATAAATAACACACCCAATAAAAATATCATTTATCACTAATACTATAGTGAACCCAATGATTAGAAATATGTCTTTAATTATAAAATAAAATGACCTCAATAAATTTAGAGATAATGAAAACTATTTTCTCATAATTATCCTTGATGGATCATTCTTTATAAAATCATTTTCCATCACATCCATCCTGTTTCAATTAAATATCATGGTTTTATATTTATAGTATTTTATTTTATATATATATATAGTATTTTATTTTCTTTAATATTATGATTCTCATGTAGATTATTGTGTCAGTTATGGCTTTCTATGAAGTGAACAATTCTCATTAACTTGAATATAATTTTGATAGAACTTTTAAATTATTGAATTAATTTCACAAAATAACTTACTAATTATATTTTACAAAATGCATAGAAATTTTATGTATGAAACTAATTGGATCCCAAGTGATTCTCAATATAATTTCGAGAGATTTTTTGATTTCTCATTTGATAATTCATCAAATAGTGGTAACATGCATTACCAATGTCATAATTATGTAGGAAGATCTTATTTAAGCATTGAAAAAGTTATCTACCATATAACCAAGTATGGATTAAAACAGTCTACTATGTGTGGTATCACAATGGGAATAAAATGTAATATCTAAATATTTATGGTCCACATAAGGGAACTAGATTGGAGAATTTTATATATCACTATTTTTCATGTATTCGTCATCATGAGAAGGAAAAAATCTTTACCCATAAAGACAATGATATAAGAACGCATGATGTTTCCAATGAAAATTATGATGTTGATAGGGTAAAAAATTGAATAATGTTGCGACAACTACAATATATCAATAGTGTGGAAAAATTGAAAAATAATTTTTTTAATCTGATTGTTTCATGGGAAGGCCATGTATCCAATTTCTAATAATTCCAACTATTAAAACATTAACTTATTGATGGGGTTAATTCTATATGATGCATATATTCCGTCAAAGTACTATATTGCATTGATGTTAGTTCAAGAACTAGTATTTTCAAAAAACAAAAAACATGCTTTCCCGAAAGATTTTAAATTATTCTCGGAGGAAACTATTGAAATAATTTTTAGTTTAAATTGTGGAAAATAAAAATGGAAGCCAAAAGCTGATGTAACACCATCCCATGATCCATAGAAAGCGATGTAGATTTTTCCATTTATCCCCAAACTCCTTAATCATTTCATGTCTGGTGAAATATCAATAAAAATGTGATCACATGATTCTGAGAGAATGAAGAATAATAAAGAGTGGCTGCACCATGTAGATGGATTTTCACGTTATAGATTTGATGCTCGATATCCAGATTTTTTTACTGATGTGATTAATGTGAGGATGGTACATATATGTGATGGTTTTAATCTTTTTGGTCATATTATTACATTTCACATCACATGGATGGTTTTCGTACATATTTATAACCTTCCCCCATGGTTGTGTATGAAAAAACATTACACAATCATGAATATTCTTATATTTGGCCCTTATGATACTAATAATGATATAAATGTATACATGAAACCATTCATAAAATATTTCAAAATACTTTTCTATGTGGGTGTGTGCACATACAATTCATGTCTCAAAAAGGAATATTTCAGATTTGTGATGACTTTTTGTGAATGATAAATTACAATCTTATATATAAAATGATTTATTATAAAGACCCTGAATTTCAATGTATTTTTTTTAATTATATGGAATTTTATGGGTCCATAAAAATTGACAGTGCATGATTCCATGGCCTGTGTGCCCGTAATGAATTTTAGTACAATTTTTCAAGTACGTTCAGTAAACATGCGAGCGGGTTTTTGTAAAATTTGAACTAGTCTTGGAATTTAAATCTGATGACACTGTTGAACTCACAGCACCAGTATTCGCTTAAAGAGACCATTACCTTAGCCACAGTAGGTCGAGGGTGAAATATAGTTTTTCAATTTTTCGTGGAAATAAATATAATAAAAATAAACTTCTATTTTATTTTTTGTTGAAACCTCCAATGAAATTGTTATGGAGGTGGGGACCACCGAGGCTAAAACCCCCATTTTGAAATCTTAAAGGTGGGGCCACCTGAACTCTCCTAATGGGAGAAACCCCTTTAACTCCTTCTTTAATGAAGAGTTAACCCATGGAATTACTCCAGATTTATTATGCCAATGTGGTATAATTAATTGTTCAAACAATCAACTGTTCCAATGTAAATTAAATGGATGGACTTAATTTAATAAGTTGGCACCTCTCATTTTTCCGGGTTGGATGTTTTTGGAAAAGGGAGAAGTTTGGGCGAGCTCAGAGAATCTCATCTCCAATGAAGAACTTCTCCTCCAAATAAAGAACACCATCTCCATCATAGAACATTCTTTAGAGCCAAGGAACATGACAACGTAAGAGCCCGACATGAGAAGCATGGTTACAGAAGTGACGATTGTTGACACCCTCTTCGCCTTCACCATATTCATCGTGCGACACATAAACGAATCTTCTATGTAGGATTTGATGTTTTGAGTAACCCTTACTATTCCTAATGTTGTTCATAAAAGAATTATTAAGCCTCTTTCTACCACCCTAATGCGGAGGGTACGGGCTAAACAAACATGGAATGACCAATTCGAAATTCCTTGAGGTTTTTTTTGTTCCTCGCAATCTAAGAGAGAGGTGACCGGTGTCGGTGAATGGCACCGGTGGGATTCGAATACGGATTCCAGCACACTACCAGCTACGACGAAGGTGATGGGCCGACCACGCCACATGACAGAAGGGAACCACTGCTCGTGCGACGGCGGTGAGGGGAGTAAGGATCACCATCTGGCCAGCCGCGACAGACCGCTGCACCGCGGCCACCCCTCTGCACATCAGTCGCCTCGTCGCCCTGCAGATTCCCAACTGCACCATGGAACCATGCCACATCGTGGCCGCCCAGCCACTCTACGGTGCCCTACTGCACTGTAGGGACACCAAAGCCAGTCCTTCTGGTTAGACCACTCCGCGGGCTGGGTCACACCGCGACCACCCCACCGCACCGCGGCCACCCCCGCACCGTCCGGCCAACAATCCTCGAGCCTCGGGGCTGGGGGACTCCTCGGACCAGGTCGCACCACGGGTCAGGTCAGCCTGGCCAGGTCGGACCGGACCCGGACCAGTTTCGACCCATTTCTTCTCTTTCAGCCATAACATTGGCACTTAGCATCGTTTGATGAACCATTTGTGGTGCCATAATCCTTGGAGCGAGACAATACTTTTTGTATACCCCACTTTATATTTGTATAAAGTTGAGGTATGGTCTGGTTGGATCGAGCACGAATCCAACCCGTCCCTCGGGACTAAAAGGGTAATAACTTTCAGACCAGGCATCTGATTGATGAACCGTCGGTTTCATTGAGGCAACAATGAAGTGGCAGTCCTTTGAGATACATCCTCTTGGGGCTTTGTGACAGTTGGAGTATCGACCAGTGGCTTGAGGAGTGGTCCCTCTTGGAGACAAGAAAGTTTAGTGCAGGAACCCTGTAGCTGTTTATGACGATGTACTAGGATCCTATGTGGGTCAAATGACTTACTGACAATGTACTAGGATTCTGTGTGGGATTGATGATATACTGATGATATACTAGGATCTTGGGTGGGTTTAACAATGTATTGGTGATGTACTTGGATCCTATGAGTGTATGATGACGTACTGACGATGTACTAGGATCCTTTGTGGGTTTGAAGATGTAATGAAGATGTACTAGGATCGTGTGTGGGTCTCACAACGTATTGAAGATGTACTAGGATCATATGTGGGTCTGACAATGTATTGACGATGTACTATGATCCTGTGTGGGTCTAACGAGTTACTAATGATGTACTAGGATCCTGTGTTGGACTGATGACATACTGATGATGTACTAGGATATTGTGTGGGTCTGACGATGTACTGACAATGTACTAGGATCATGTATGGGTATGAGGATGTACTATGATCCTTTATGGGTTTTATGATTATTTAGGATCCTTCGTGGGATTGCCTATTAACAGAGTAAGATGATTTAGTAGTTACATCTAGTCATCTCTACTACTATATCTAAGATATACCTAGTGTGAGCTGAGTCCGTACCTGTGTGGTTCTTTCCTTCATCGAAATACATTTTGTGGTATTCTTCTGTGTGGCATATATGTGTGGTACTTACATTCATGGTATTCCTTCCTTAGTGGAACAGTTGAGCTTTGGGATTTTTAGTTGGACCTTGTGTTTCCTCTTGACTGAGATGGGTATAATTGATAACTTAGGTATATGCATGGGAATATATCTAAGTAGGGATTTTAAGTTTTTTTCATGATTTGTGGTCTATAATTTGTATATTGTGTGATACCGTAAGGGTCTCGGGGTCCTTATTGAGTATCATTATACTCACCCCAGCATGGGATACACCTGCACATTGTTGTGTTAGTTGTAGATGATAGACAGCGCTGATTGGGGATGAGGGTACTAGGACTAGAGGTAGCTCAGAGTTTGACCCTAGACTAAGGGTATCGTAGAGATTACTGATCGAGGGTTGTACCTACCCTTAGGTAGGATCCTTGGTAGGTGTTCATAGGTGCTATTTTAGTTTACTTGTACCTTTTATTTTTCTTGTAATTTCAAGTCGGGCTTGAATTCTGGACCCTTTTAATTGCGGTACTCACTCTTTTTACTATTCAGTTTCCTCTTGTTCATATCTTGTTGTGTGCATGGATTCATGTGTTTATAGGTTATAAAGGAAATACTTTCATTGTTTTAGGGATATACACCTTTAGTTCGAGTCTTCAGCCCCTGTACAATGAAAGGTGGGTTTGGGGTAGTCACGGAATGGGCCCCGAGGGACGGGTCATGATAAATTGGTATTAGAGGAGTCGGTTTTTCCATAGAACGTAGGGATCTGATCTTTTTAATGGAAATTGTGTTTAGTGTAGTGGGTGAAGATATTAGTTTAAGGAATCTAGTGTTGGTTTGGCGGCAGACATATCTATACACTGGAACCCTGACTTCCGATTTCTGACTCAGTGTATGAAAAAAATGATTGTGTGTGTGTTATCAAGAGTTTTCTTTGTGATCTTTTTGAGTTAGCTCACCAGGTATAACTTATTGACCGTGGCGCACCTGTTTTGTTTTAGGATGCCTCCATGCAGACATCCAGCTAGGGTTCTTGGTATAGTATGCATTGATAGCCCACTGAAAGATGAGGACTTGGTACATGGCCCTCTTCCAGTAGAGGCCCCAATGGAGGAACCATCAGTACCATTTCCTGTTGGGCCACTGATGCCACTAGTCCTGGTAAAAGAGGGTGCACTCTGCTTGAGCACATGGGACAAGTTCCAGCACTAGAGGTCACCCTGGTTCAGGGGAGAGATGGACCCACAGATGGCTGAGGATTATTTGGAAGTTGTGGTGAGAGTCTTCAAACTATTAAGGACACCAGCTGATCTCATTTTTATCCTTGCAGTGATTATTCTACAGGAAGCCGTATGATGAAGGTGGAGCTTGAGGCTCTAGGTTTACGATGAGGTGACGCTTCTCTGGGCTGAATTCCAGACCCTGTTTCGGGTAGAGTTTGTCCCAATTACTCTTCACATAGTGCGCATACATGAGCATCTTCATCTGCAGCAAGGCAGCAAGACTGTGGCTCCGTACTCAATGATGTTCACCGACCTCTCACGTTACTCCACTGATATGTTGTTGGACTAATTCTTTATGACCCATACCTTGCAGTATGGACATAAGCGGGATATCTGGGCTTCAATGATTTCATTACGCATCCCGACGTAGATAGGGGTGTTAGAGAGAGCCCTCTTTGTAGAGATTTTTCTTGCTAAGTAGTCACCAGCAACGAGACCTACCACCAGGCGTCACGTAGCAAAGTCTTCTGTAGCTGGTAGAAGACAGATGAAACAATGGTCCAAGAGGACCAACCCTTCTTGTGGACGACTGCCTGACTTAGAATCGGTTATGCAGGGAACCGAAGAACGATTCAGTCATGCGAGGGGATGGATGTGTTTCACGTGTGGTGGGAAGGGTCACATGGTTCTTGACAATCCGACCCACAGTACGGATGATCATAAGGTTTTCCATAGACCTCCCATACAAAGACATAGGTTCGATCGAGGAAGTCCATAGGGAGAAAGAGGACATGGTAGAGGAGCTGTCTGTACAGCTGTCAGTGTTCGAGATCTTACCACCGCCAACACAAGGTGGTTCACCCCGACTATAGGGAGAAGGAGGATATGGGAGAGATCTGCTCCAGGTAGCTGAGGCCAATGACCATAGCACTCCAGAGATGATTTTAGGTTCGATCTGTGTCTATTCTACATTATCTTTTGTACATATAGACACAGGTTCCAGTCATTCTTTTATTCCCACTGCCCTCATTCGAGGCATGGAGATTCTGACAGAGTCGTTGGATCGATCCTTATATCTAGAGGCTCTTATGGGAGTGGATTTGACGATTACTCACTAGTGACGCAAGCGTGACTTTACTCTAGGCGGCAAGTGAATCAGCTTAAAGATCCTAGTAGTAGCGTCGAGGCCTTATGACATCATCTTGGGTATGGACTGTTTATCTACCTTCAATGTTCAGATCTACTGTATTAGGTGCAAAGTTATGTGTTTCTGCACAGATGGGACCATGATTACATCCACCGACGAGAAGGGAGCCTTTGCAATACATGATGGACTTACTCAGAGGAGAGTGCAGCCGATCACTCATCAGTTGGATAACCTTACCCTCGGGGTGGTTGATGTGGAGGGTCCAAGTTATCCTATAGTGGTGGATCGGTACCCGGATGTCTTCCCTAATGATGTTTCACGTCTAACTCCTTGTAGAGAGGTGGTATTTTACATTAACTTTTACCCCGAGATGGAACCGATATCTACAGTAGCATATCAGATGCCTCCCAAGGAGAGTCATGAGTTGTGGGTACATCTGGATGACTTACAGGGGAAGGGATTCATTCAGCCCAAAGTTTCTCTTTGGGCAGCCCTGATTTTGTTCGCCAAGAAGGCGGTTGGGAGATTCAGGATTTATGTTGACTATCAGTTCCTGAACCCCGTGAACGTGAAGAAAAAGTACTCACATCCAAGGATTGATTACCACTTTGATCATCATAAGGGAGCACGGTGCTTCTCATAGATAGACCTCAGATCAGACTATCACCAGCTCATAGTGAAATATGTGGATGTGTAGAAGACGACTTTCAGATTTCGGAATGACCACTATGAGTTCTTTGTTATTCCATTCGGTGTGACCAACACCCCAGCAGTGTTCATGAGACTCATGAATAAGAACTTCTAGCCATACCTTGATCGTTTTTTAGTAGTCTGCATTGATGAAATTCTAATCTACTCAGCTACTAAGGAAGATAAGGCCTATCATTTGTAGGTAGTAATAGACACAATCCAAGAGCACCAGCTTTATGGTAAGGTCTCGTAGTGTCAGTTCTGGATCTGGGAGATTCACGTTATGGGACATGTCATCTCAGAGGCCGGAGTTGCATTAGATCTAGTGACGATTGAGGTGGTACATGCTTGGGATCCACCCAGGAGTGTGATGGAGGTATGAAGTTTCCTGGGTTTGGCTGGATAGAAATGGAGGTTTGTGCCAGATTTCTCCAGAGTTTTGCATCGTTATCAGTGTTGACAAATAAGGGCCAACCCTTTGTTTGGTCAGATATATGCCAGAAGAGTTTTCATGAGCTAAAAAAGAGGCTGACTAGTTCCCCCATCTTGAGGCTACCAGAGGAGGGCGTTGGGTATGTAGTCTACTGTGATGCATCAGGGACCGGGCTCAGTTGTGTCCTGATGTAGGAGGGAGCAGTGATCTCATATGGTTCTCGACAGCTGAGATAGTAGGAGTAGAACTATTCTTCCCATGACCTGGAGTTTGCAGTAGTGGTCTTCACCTTGAACATGTGGTGACATTACATGATGACTGAGAATTTTACAGTCTACTCAGATCATAAGATTCTCAGCTGTATCTTCTCTCAGAAGGACCTGAATCTGATACAGTGACGTTGGCTTGAGATCCTCTTGGACTATGAATTAAAGATTGTCGATACTACTGGGATGGGAAGCATAGTATCAGATACACTCTGCCAGAGATCTGGTATTCAACTTCTAGGTGAGGGGACAGAGCAACTTGTCGCTTTGAAGATATCCTTTGTGGATCGAGATGGAGCAGCTTTTCTTCAGTCTCTTACAGTCACTCCCCCACTTTTTCAGCAAGTCAGGGAGGCAAAGCTTGGGGATTTTGACTTTGGGACTCTACGTGATCAGATATCCACTGGACATACACCTGATGGATTTTATGAAGGTGGGGAGCACGTCATCCCATTCAGAGGACATATCATGGTTCCTGTTTCTCTTCGAGTAGAAGTATTGAGGGAGTTCTGAACATTCCCTCTAGAACTATATCTAGGAGTGGAGATGATGTACTAGGTCCTCTGACGACTACACTGGTGGCCAGGAATGAAGAAAGAAGTAGCAGAGTTTGTCTCTTGGTGCCTCACTTGTCAGCAAGTGAAGGAGGATAATCTTGTACCAGTGGGCTTGGTTTATCCTTTAAAGGTCTCAGGGTGAAAGTGGGATGGGATATCCATGGACGTCATGACAGGACTTCCATGTACATCAAGAGAATATGATTCTATCTGGGTGATCGTCGACCGACTCACCAATTCGTCCCAATTCTTACCTATCAAAGAGTATAGTTCAGTAGAGAGATTGGGATGGCTCTATGTGCAAGAGATTTTATGGATACATTGAGTACCATCGACGATTGACTCCAATTGTGATACACGTTTCACATCCCAGCTATAGAAGGGGTTCCACGAGGATTTCGAGACGCAGCTTCGTTTGAGTACCACCTTCCATCCACAGACAGATGGACAGACTGAGAAAACCATTCAGACACTTGAGTACGTGCTACGTGATTGCGTCCTCAACATTGGTCATAGTTGGGAGGATCACTTACATTTGGTGTGGTTTTCATACGAAAAAATATATCACTCCACCATTGGGGTGGAAAATTTCTAAGCATTGTATGACTGACCTTGTAGATTGCCTTTGTGCTGGACAGACCTATGGGAGTCAGCACTAGTGGGACAATAGATGGTACGAGGTACCAAAGAGAAGGTGCAGATCATCCAGGAGTGGATGAAGACTACACAGAGTATCCAGAAGTCTTATGCCGACATGAGTTGGAGACCTAAAGATTTCTAGGATAGAGACCATGTCTTTCTATGGGTCTCACCTTGATGAGGTTTATAGAGATTTCGCTGGGCTAGGAAGTTATCTTCGAGGTTCATCGAACCCTTCCAGGTCCTCAGCATAGTTGACGAGGTAACATCCCACCTAGAAATTCCCCCTCAGTTTCACGGGGTGCATGACATCTTCCACATATCCCAGGGGAGGAGATATGTTCACAATCCTTCTCACAGCATTGACCACGGTAAGCTGGACGTCGATGATGTAGTGACTTTTACGGAGGCTCGAGTCGAGATTGAGGATCGATAAGAGAAGGTCTTTTGTGGACAATCTATACATCTATTTCACACTCGTTGTTAGCACAGAAACATCTAGAAGAGCACATGGGAGCTGGAGGCTCATATAGGTGCTCAGTACCCCCACTTGTTCATTTAGTTTGATATGTGGCTTATGGGGACACAAATCCCTAAGGTGGGGATAATGTAAAGACCCAGAATTTCCAAAAAATATTATTTTAAATTATCTGGAATTATTTGAGTCCGAAAAATTAGAAGGCGCATGATTCCGAGGCCCGGTGTGCTCGGAATGAATTTATGATTTTTTTTTTGTACGTTTCGTAATCGTGCAAGCAGGTTTTTGTATGTTTTGAATTGGTTCTTGGAATTTAAATCCAAGGGCATCGTTGAACTCACAGCGCTGGAATTCACTTAAGGAGACCTTGACCTCGACTGTCGTAGGTCGATGGGTGAAATATAGTATTTCAATTTTTTGAGGATATAAAAAAATAAGCTTCTATTTTATTTTTTGATCAACCCTCCCATATGAATGTTATGGAGGTGGGTACCACCGAGCCTAAAACCCCCATTTTGAATTCCTAATGGTGGGGACCACCCAAACCCTCTTAATGGAAGATACCCCTTGAACTCCCTATTTAATGAAGAGTTAACCCATGTAATTCATCCAAATTTATTATGCCAACATGGTACAATTAATTGTGCTAACAATTATTGTGCCAATGTAAATTAAATGGATAGAATTAATTTAATAAGTTGGCACATCTCATTTTTCTGGGTTTGAAATTGTTGGAAAAGGGAGAAGTATGGGAGATCTTGGTGAAACTCATCTCTAATGAAGAATTTCTCCTCCAAACAAAGAACATCATCTCCATCAAATAATTTTATTCAGATCCAAGGAAGAGGATGATGTACTGCTCCGACATCGGAAGCTTGGTTTCGGAAGTGACGATTGATGGAACGCTCTTCACCATCACCATATTCATCGTGTGACACATCAATGAATCTTCAAGGTAGGGTTTTATATTTTGGGTACCCCAATTCCATTATTGACGTTATTCATAGAAGATTTATTAAGCCACTTCCTACCACCCTAACGTGGATGGTGTTGGCCAAACATATATGGCCTGACCTCTCTAAAATTCCTTGTAGTTTTTGTTATGTTCATCACAATGGAAGAGAGGGGTGAAATGTTCCAGGGAATGGCACTAGTCGGACTCAAATACGGGAGCCGACACACTTTGGATGCAATAAAGGCGGCGGCACGACCGCACCGCCCGACAAAAGAGAACTGCAGCTTGTGTCGCGGTGGTGAAGGGAGGACGGATGGCCATCCGGCCAGCCATGGTGGACCTCCGCGCCTTGGACGCCCCACTGAACCATGGCTACCCCGCTGCACAGGGGCCACCCCGCCGCACCGCGGCCACCCTACAACATCGTGGCGTCGTTCCCCACCGTGGCCGCCCCGCCGCACCGTGGCTGCCCTATTGCACCACGGTGCCATGGCACCCCGCCACCCCACCGGGCTGCCCAGGCCAGGCCTCTTGGCCTAGTCGGAACCATCATGATGGGTCGGGTTAGTCCGACCGGGTCGGACTGGACCCTGACAAGTTTCGACCCATTTTCACTCTTTCGGCCTTAACTTTGGCACGAGGTATCTGTTTGACGAACTGTTTGTGGGGACGGAAACCTTGGATAGAGCTGGTACTTTTAGTATAACCTAATTTATATTTGGATAATATTCAGTTATGGTCTGGTTTGATTGAGCACAAATCCAACTGGGCCCTCATGACTAAAAAGATAATAACTTTTAGATCGGGGGTCCGATTGAGGCACCGTCTGTCACATTGAGACACCTATGATGTGGCAGTCCTTTGGGATACATCTTTGTGGGATATCATTGAAGTTAGTGTATCTACCTGGGGATTGAAGAGTGGTCCATCCTAGAGACAAGCAAGCTTAGTGCGGGAACACTATAGCTGGTTGTGACGATGTACTAAGATCTTGTATGAGTCTGATGACGCAATGACGATGTACTAGGATCCTGTGTGAGTTTGATGACACACTGATGATGTACTAGGATCTTGTGTGGGTATGACAATGTAGTGATGATGTACTAGGATCCTGTGTGGGTATGACAATGTACTGACGACGTACTATGATCCTGTGTGGGTTTGAAGATGTGTTGACGATGTACTAGGATCTTGTGTGGGTCTAACAACATTGTGAAGATGTACTAGGATCCTGTGTGGGTCTGACGACATAATGATGATGTACTAGGATCTTATGTGGGTCTGACGAGGTATTGATGATGTACTAGGATCCTGTGTGGGTCTGATGACGTACTAACGATGTACTAGGATCTTATGTGTGTTTGACGCATACTGACGTTGTACTAGGATTCTGTATGGGTATGAAGATGTACTACAATCCTCTGTGGGTCCGATAATGATTTAGGATTCCTCCTGGGTCTGCCTCTTAATAGAGTAAGATGATTTAGTAGTTACATCTAATCATCTCTACTACATTTAGGTAACAATTTAAATCATATTCCTTACATTAAATCAATAAATTTTATTAATATAATATTCCTTGAAAATGATTTTTAAATATCAATTAAAACCAATTTTTTGAATAATTTTGTAGAAAACAAGGTTTTTTAATAAAGTAGATTTCTGATCATAGAGAGTGATAATGTTGAATTTTCTAAAAAACATTTCTTGAATAATCTTATGTATCAAAGAATGAAATAAATGGTACCAATAAATAAATATATAAATAATAATCATATTATATTAATATTTATATGATTTATTTAGTGACCTATCAAAATATTTCATTAATTAATTCATACACATAAATAATACCAATAAATGATGAGATTTTATCAATAAATTATTACCATTTTGGTAACATTGAATCTTAATCTGCATGAAACACTACATTAAATAAATTCTAAAATTTAACTAAATTAATTATATTCATCATATAGAATTTCAATGCAATGTATATACACTTTTTATAAGAATATAGTGTCATAACATGGCATGTGTCTTCAATAAGGAAAATTGACAGAAAATTACGTTACCAATTTGGATTCTTTTGAACAATAAACCCCATGAAAGACATATAATAAAATGGATATGTAAATATAGAAAAATTTAAGGATTATAAAAATATAATACATTCATTTGTATTGTTTAAACAACAACAAATTTGTTAATTTGGCATAAGTCTCATAGAAATAAAAGTGAGACTAGAAATCCTCTTAATACATTATTAAATTTTTAATCATGACTACCATGAGAGAATAAAATCAATTAAATCATTTAATGTCATTAAATAAATTAAATTCATGATATAATAGTATTTTCTTAGAATATAATCACACAAAATAAAGAATAAGTTGTGAATATGCCAAATATCTCACAAAAATAAAAAGTGAGATGAGAAAACTCTTACTTCAAGTCTTGAATTTCATCGCACATGTTCAAAAATACTATATAATAAATATAATTTAATTTAATATATACCAGAGAACAATATTATTATATATTATACAATATATTATTTGATTATGACTTTATATTACCCTTTTGTTTTCAATTCAATATTAAGGTGTCATTTCAGGTAAGAGCTTCTTTGTTTTGGGCATCTATTTTGATTTTTTGTATTTTTTGTTCCTCCGAATCATATAATGATTTCATCGCCTACATAATGATATAAACTATAGAAATATATTATATATTTAGTATATATGTATTTATAATAATCTATAATTTATTTAAATATTTAGTGAAACACACTATTCATGGAGACGGTAGGCTGTATATACGCATGAACACTAGTTCTGTTTTCATTCCATATTGAAAGAAAGAAATAAAATGAAATACAAACATTTATATATATATATATTATCATTCCATTATAATTATTATGAAATATATTTTACATATATTTACTAAATCCATCAATATGAAATTCCACATAAATTGTGAATGAATCGCATCTTATTGAGGAGGCAGTAGTCCACACATCCAAAAACAAAGTTATCGTATTCTCACTAATTGAAAAGAATGAAGTTATGTGTTATATAATAACACTAGAAGAAAAAAAACCTAATAAAAGGAATATATATATATATATTATAAAAATACTAATTTCATCATTATTCCCATCATTGAAATGTTGTAATGGAAGAATGAACGAAATCGATTCTCAAGGTTATAGTACATTGTACACTTTAACAATGATTATGCATCCCATATAATGGAAATTTTTATATGTGTTGGTAAAAAAATAAACATAAAACCATTGAATAAAATTTATTATACTGATTTTTTTATATAGTAAAGGAATTTTAATATTTAAAGGGAGGATAAAATATAAAACAAAAGTTCTTGTTAAAAGATGTTACCTCTTCTTTGGGTGATTTCTTTAGGTATTCACCAAAAGACTAACCTGAAATTATTTTTGTCTAATGTGTGGCTTATAACATGAGATATGGGAAATTTGGATCCTGTATTTTAATTTTTTTACATGCCAAAGGGATTGACATGTGTGAAAAAATGAGTGGGGTGAGTTTCCTTTTATAGGGGAGGAGAAGTGACATTCTTATAAATTTAAAAAAGAAAACATTACTGATGGGCCTCTCTTAAATAATGTGACTCCAATAAGAATCCATGTTTTATAAACGAAATTATATGGTATTAATATGGATATAAAATGTATTTTTTACATTTTTATAGTATATTTTCCACTTAATATAACGTTTAAACAGTAATTAAACTCATTATAAACTCAACCACTATATTGAATTTTAATTACATTCACTAGTATTTTACGTCAAGAAAATAAGTTTAACACACTTCAAATTATAAATTATTAAGATTAAAATTATTTATTCCATTTTTTGCAAATTAGATGAATTTAATTTAAATTAATCTCACAGTCGGTACAAGACAATATGTTTTTAATTTGAAAATTTTCAAATGACTGAAATATGTTTACATATAATTTAAATATCAAATTAATATCGATGAACAAAATTATATTAATAGATATTTAATTTATCTAGGTAAACATTAATACTAATTAAAGACAAAATTTTAATATAAAAATAAATTGTTTAAAAATATAGTTTTGAATTAAAATTCTCTAGTCTTCATTATAGATTAAAAAATTAAATTCTCAGAAAATATAAAAAAAATTCATTCTAAGCTAATTTTGAAGTTTCTGTTTAAAAAATAAAGTTTATTTTTTCAAATATAGTATATTACTATTTACAAAATTTATATTAAATTCATGTTATTCATTAAAAGGTGTTAAAATTACCTTTTATAAAAATTAATATCTTTGTGTGTCACCTTGGTTTTTCTTGCATCTTTCCTAGAGAACACATAATATGAACATTAATTAGTTTTATATAATATATATATATATATATATATATATCATTAAAATCAATTATCAAAAGTGGTTTAATTAATTTAAATAGCTAAGAAATTTTAAACATGATTAATATAGTTTTCCAAGAAAAGATTTCAAATATTTTCCAAGTGGTTTTATTGTAATTTAATGTTAATTGGTCACCCAATAATTCTTATTCTATACATTTGTAAAATATATTTACATAATTTAATTAAAATTATTTATAACTAGAATTCCAACTCCAATGTGAGAAATATTATAATATAATAAAAATGATATAATAGTACATTGTGGTTT
Organism: Viscum album; assembly: GCA_963277665.1. Classification (NCBI taxonomy): domain Eukaryota; kingdom Viridiplantae; phylum Streptophyta; class Magnoliopsida; order Santalales; family Viscaceae; genus Viscum; species Viscum album. Next base: position 2,005,149,056 of record OY728164.1, on the reverse strand, counting down.
GGTAAAATATGTCTTATTTGTAAACCAAGCGATCAATGGAAAATCGAACATTATATTGCACAATAAAAACATATGTTTTCAAATAAAAAAAAATATATGTGTTTTTTGGAGTGAAATATTTACATGGTGTTGCAAACAACATGAATAATAACTTGGTTGTTTCTTATATAAAAAGCTACATTCTGGGTTTCGTGAAATAAAAATATCAATTAGTTTAAATTAATTGATGAAAAATATATCCAAAAATAGAATGGTGTAACATTATACCACAGCTAAAATTAATTTCACCCTATAAATTCATCTGGGATATCAATTGTTTAATACATGGATGTTTCTTTAATTAATCCCCGCATCATAAAAATGAATACAAAAAATTTCCATAAAAATAATGTTGGAACCATTATGGTTACCCCAATAAAATCATTACTATGTTTCCAAGTAAGATAAAACTGGTGGAATTAAATATAGGACATAGAAGAAAATCATAAATAATTATTTGTATTAAAAAATAACTTTTATCACTATAATCTTAATGATCAATGTAAAGATAATGGCCTCAAAAACCAAAATTATATGATTATTTATAATACTATCAGTTTAATTGAAACAAATGTATTATGATAAATATTTTTAATTTTTTTAAATATAATTGTAGATTTTTTTCCCATGAAGCTATACATACATGGTTTCATTCCATTCCAGATGCAAAATATCACCCTTCATATGTTCCTGTATCTACTCCCACATCATCTCTTCCTTCTATGAATGGAGGTAAATATTTTATGTTTGAATTATTAAAAGATAATGACATCGATAAATAGAATGATATTTCATTCCATATGTACTTATATAACATAACATAAAATTGTTAGCACATGTTATCCAATATTCATGAATCCTTATATGGGGAGATAATACTTTAATCTCTAAAACATCATCCGATGTTTAACTTAACAAATATATAAATGTTTAACCATAAAACCCTTAAAAAACATAAAATATTATACATTAGAAATAAGGTCACTAAATTTATCAATATCATATTAAAATTGATTCCTATATATCATAAATTTTATCTTTTTTTCACATTCAGAACATGTTAATACCATTATCATGTATTCTCTTGAAACATGGTAATAACCAAAATTAGCATACAACCTTTTTAAAAACATGCATGACTTATTATTAAAAATATTATTATATATTTGACTTAAATTACAGTAAAAAATTAAACGTCATCCATGATAACATATTCCACTCATTCGATAAATCAATAATCAGTTCACGCATAATTGGTACTATCTATTTTACTTTATCTATATCAATCATCTATTATCCAAGATGAAAATATTTCTCATCATTCGGGATGTACTATGGGTTACCATCCTTTAATAAAAACAAAACATTTCCATTAAATTGATTTTTACAGTTCATCATCACCTTTAAAGAATTTTTTTTAAATAATTATTGTATAAAGATCAATTCAAATTCATATAACATAATTATTTAATTCCAATATGTATAGAGTTCAATCATCCAAAATTATTCGTGAATCATTATTTATGATTTTTCATCTACTTCGTTAATACTATATTCATAGAATATGAAATATGAACCATTTATTATGCTTCGTCCAATATAATTTAATAATTCTTCTTACATTTAATGTAAACAAGACTATTTGAATATCCCATTACTTTCACATATCATTTATGGTCTATTTCAATTTTGTATTATAACCTACATTATTACCACCTTCAAAATTAACATATGAGATTTCAACTTAGGATAGTGGTTTGTATACTTTCATTAATTTGAGCTTAGGAAACATTCTTTGAAAACCCTAATCCTTCTAGTATAGGCTATTGACTAAGAATAGAAAGCAGAGTGTGAGCATCAATTATCATAGAATGAAACCTCATAATCATGAACAATTACTTATAATATGCCTAAATAATGAATACTATATTTAAATATATTACACCAACTTATTATACATAGATACATCTCTATAAATCTTCTTATAAATATCCCCATGTATTTGACTATTTTTTTCTCATCCTATTATCCAAAGGGTAACCAAACAATTTATTTGATACCAAATATAGAGACGCAGGCCTAACATGAATGGATATTATATCATTTTACATGAATATTAACAACATTAAAATAATTAATTCTTGAGGAAAATAATATTTTTGTGTATTTGGAAACATGGAACATAATATTTTCTGACATGGTGAAAGTTCTCAAAAGTTTCCCATATAGATCATCTCCTATAGTACTCCTAGTCCAAAATTTTCTTAATAACAAGGGGAAAGAAGACATAAGAAATAGTGAGGTAAGATTCCCAATAAGTGTAAAAAAGGATATATGTAATAATAATGATGATAATAAGGAATTATAATGGGATCATAAAATTAGAATATCATACCCTTCATATAAATATCGTAATCAAGAGTCATGGAATAAATATTGGAATTTCATGAGACATGATTCATAATATAATAAATATCATGAACCGTTGGAGCATATTATAAGAATATGTCATAGATTTTGGGCATAAACATCATATTATAACATTTTGAATATGTATAAGTAGAAAAAAAGTTCACTCATTAAGTTATATACGTGAAATCAGGTCCTCAAATAAACTTATGGACCTATAAACAAGATCATGCATAACATTGTGAACAAGTAATCATTACCATTAATAACATCATAGTAATCGTTGTTCACTCCCAAGACTTTAAATACAGTGGATAATGACACACATATTAACTATTATGTATTAGGACACACTTGTTTCCCATTGTTGATCAAGAAATACGTTTTTACCATTTTGGATCAGGAAACACATATTTTCCATTGTAGATGAAGTCTTTCATCTTGTTTCCGATATTTATATCACGAGATATAATATTTACCTAATGAATTGGAGAGATTTATAGGTCCCACCCATCACATTATTAAATAATACAAACAATTTCTACAAGATAAAGTAACACTCATCATACTGTGACCCAGAAAAAGATATGGATTTTATAAACATCATATCATAAAACATGATGTGAAATGGGTTTTAATAACATTTCAGGATGTCATAATGTAGGTAAAAGAGATGGGTTTCATAATTATTTAATCACATAATATCCTGTGAATGGAATACGTTTTAATTAATATTTTATCATGGTATAACCTATATAAGAGAAATGAGTTGTATAAAAACATGGCATCTTAAACATAAACCATTTAGAGAAATAATTGAATGGATTCCTTGTATTGTACCCCCAGTTTATCATTTAATATAACAATTTTTATATATTATATGGACAATTATTTTAAAATATCACTTTGATAATTTCTTAAAGAAAATAACATTTTTTTCGAAAAAAAGTAGATAAAAACATTTTAAAAAAACATGGATTCCGAAACGAATTTAGAAACTTATACAGTAATATTTAAAAATTATTTGAAACATTTATTGAGGATAATATTCTTCTCTCATTGAATTTTTTTTTTAAAACATATGAAGATTTTGAAACCAATTTTATTTGAAAACATGCTTCAAAAAATATAAAGGGAGAATTGAAAACCATTTCCAACACATTTAGATATAATATTTTTTTTTAAAAAATTCGTTGAAAATTTATTATAAAATAACATATAAGAAAATTGAAAACAATTTTTGAAAACATGGTTTCATAATAAAACATATTTCTTATTGAAGAGAGATATAATATAGTATTTTAAAGATTATATTACATAATAAAGAGTGATAAAATTTTACTGATACATGAAGAAATTACAAATATCTATATTAGAAGTAAAATAATTAGTGTTCATTAGAGATTCATCATAATATTTTTTGATGTGAACCATAATAAAAACAATCTTGATAAACAATGAGATTTTGGCTATAAACTGTTACGACATTGGTAACTTCGAATAATAATACCCAAGAAAAAATAACATTACATGAAGAATTTAATAAAATAAATGGAATTATATTCCTGATTTAGTATTTCAAAGTCCATTATATACACCTCATAGAAGAATATCATTTCAAAATATGGAATGTGTCTCAAAGAAGGAAAATTGAGACAAATTACATTATTGATTTGGATACTTGTGACCCACAAAAGACATGAAAAAGAGATCAAAAATTGATATGTAAATACCAAAAAAACAAGTATAAGAATCATATGATACATTAATGGGAATTATTTACACCAAAAAAAATAAACTAGTGGTGAATATGTCCTATGTCTCATTGAAATAAAAGTGATACTATATATCCCCTTACTACATGAGTATCTTTTTAATCATGATACCCTAGGAAGAATAAAATTAATTCAACTTTATTATCATTAAATAAATAAAATTCATCTTTTAAAAAAAATTGGTTGTTATATACAACACTTAATAATAAAAATTTGTGAATATAGCATATATCTCATAGAAATAAAAGTCATACGGGACAACCCATAACTTATGTCTTGACTTTCCTTGCACATGTTTAAAACTCAAATATTATACATATAATTTTATTATAAATATAAAAAAACAAATATTATTATATATAATAGAATATATTATTTTATTATGAATTTTTATTACCTATTTATAAACAATTCTAGGTTAAAGTTTGGTATCAGGTAATAAATGCTATGTTTTGTGCATGTGTTTTGATTTGTTATATTTTTTCTTCTTACTTATATTATGATTTCAAAACGTCCATATTGATAAACATGATATAAATGTCATATATATTCATCATATATTTATTTATATTAATATTTAAATGATATAAATATGAGATGGATTACACTGTTCATGGATACAGTAGGTCGTACGTATGCAAGAACATCGTCTCCATATTCTTATTATATTAAAATAAAGAATGTAAATTTTATATATACATATATCTATTGTCATTATAGTTAATAATTTATTTCAATTAAATTATATATGATTACCAAAACCATCCTTAATACATTCTAGGAAATTTGCGATCAAATCTCATCCCTTTGAGGATGTGGCAGTCCACACATCTACAAATGAATTAATCACATTCCAAAGAAATTGAATGCATGAAGGATTGTATGGAAGTGTCTGTAGATATAGGTTTATCCATTAACATAAATATATGTAAGTATATTTATGATAATTATTTTTTTATATAATTATGGTATAACAAGAATTGGGTGCGTAGTTAAAAAAATAAAACAGAAGTTCTTAATGGTAGATGTTTCCTTTTCTTTGGCTAATTCCTTTTTCCTAGAACCAAAAGAATAACCCGGGTTGATGTCTGCCAAAATTGGGGATTATTGGTTAGATGAGAGAATTTGGTAGAATATTTTGGTAGGTTTTGGATGATACAAATATTTTGGTATGTTCTAATATGTGAGGGGGTGAGTTCCCTTTTATTGTGGTGGAGGAGTTTCATTATTTTGAATATAATAAGGTAAAAATTATTGAACGTTCTCTCTTAAATAATGTTCCTCAAATAATGGTATATGTTATAGAAAATTTAATTAATGGTTAAAATATTTCCAATAATTAATTTTAGACATTTTTTAAATTATTATCCCCTTATGTTAAATTTTAAAAACTATGTAAACTGGTTTTTACAATAATTACTGTAATTAATTTAAATAACATTCACTAATATTGTTGGAAAAAAGGTAACATAACCTTAATAGAAATTATAAATTATTATGATTAAAAATATTTAATCCATTTTTAATAATTCAAAAAATAAAATTTTATGAAATTAATTTAAAAATAATCCCACAGATGGGACCAGACAACAGGTTATTAAAGTGAAAATCTTCCAAATATTGAAATGTTTTTGTATCTAATTTCAATGAGAAATTGATTCCAATTGAATAAATTGTATTAATATATTTATAATTTATCTAAATATAATTCAATTTCACATTGAAATATTATTTAACAATATAAATAAAGTAAACAAAATAAAAGTTTTGAATTAAAATTCAATAATTTTCATTATTTATTCAAATGTAAAACTACTTAGGAAAATACAAAAGAATACCCCTAATATAATATTGTCATTAAAATTTAATAAATGAATTTAATATTATCTAATATAATATATTATTATCTGAAAATTTATATTCAAAACTAATACTCCATTAAAAGGTGGAATAATTTCCATTTAGAAAAAAATATATATATTTGTGGATAAAACCTATTTTATTCATATCTATTATCCAGAAAAAACAATAGATGAACAATAATTATTTCAATTAATAAAATATATATAGTTCATTGAAATAATTTTTAAAAATTGGTTTAATGAATTTATAAATTTAAAACATGTTGGATTTCATATATTGACTTTTGTTGAAAAATATTTCTAATCTTTTCAAAAGGGATTTATTTTCATTTACATTGAAGTGATAAAAAATAATTCATCTTATATACATGTGTAAAAAGTATTTTTATAATTTAAATAATCTTTTTCATAACATCAATTACAATGGATATGTGACAACTGTAATAATATTTTAATAATATTATTAATATTACATTTTAGTTTGGTAAAATTAGTTATTTCATGTAATGCATGTAGTAGAAGACACAAGAAATGGTGTTTAACATAATCCACATATAGTTTTTCATGTATCACAAGATAATCAATGTTTTCTGTAATGTGAAATATTGAAATAGTGTCCCATGGGGTGTTTGATGTATCAAAATGTGTTTTTCAATTAGAATCCCCTAATAAATCTAAAGGGTATAATGTTATTTTGGTTGTAGTTTTTCAACTTGTGAATATATAAAATTTCATTTCAATCATATAATATTTCAATCTTGGATTGTATTCTAAGAAATAAAATAAGACTGTGTTTAAATTATATGAGGTACCACACGTTTTTATTTCTGATTTGTATTCATGGTTTACCTCAATGTTTTGGAGAACTCTTCAGGATGCTTTAAATTTAGAATTATAATTTTTTATCACATATCATTCTCATATTGATTATCACATTGAGAGGTCCATTCAAACCGTAGAGGATATGTTGATAAAATTTTCAATTGGTATTACAAGTTGTTACCATATATACATTTATTTGGTTTAATTTTAATATGTTGGTATCCTTTACTCAATTATTTAGATGCATCCTTATTAATCCCAATATGAAAATAATTGAAAAAATATAATTATATAGATCAAAGTTATAGAAAAAAAGATATTTTTACCTGATCATGTTGATGAAACGAAAAATAATGTTAAATCCATTCAACATATCATCATGGTATCATTGAAAAAATAGAAGTTTTATTCTGAAAATATTTGGTGATATTTAGAGTTTGATGTTAGTGGTGGTGTGTTCTTTTGAATATCACCTTGTAAGAAGATTATGAGACTTAGAAATAATGGAATGGCGATCCCTAAATATAATTGTTCCTTTGAGGTTCTTGATCATATTAGGATATTATCTTATTTTTTAGTACTTCTAGTGTACCTTTCTCATGCTCATTATGTGTTCCACCAATTACTATTGAGGAAGTGAATACATGATCATTCATATGGTCTGAACTCAATGGTTATATCATTTGATCATGATCTCTCTTGTGAGTAACAACTAGTTGATATTTTGGATTGAATGCATAATTTTTAGTGGAACAATTCCACTATCCTGGTTAATGTTTTTTTTCACAAAATGATAAATATGAGGAAGGTACTTCAAAACCCAATAATGTGATGAGAAAAATTATCCTCCTTTATTTTTATTGGAGTGATGAAAAATTAGGGATGAAATTATTATAATTTGTGTATAATGTAACAACCTTAGAATTTATGACATATTTCACCTTTAATAAATTTTATGTGCCTAATATCATGGTTTATATGCAACACCAAGGTTAAAAATATCGTGACATGAAATTGAAATGTTATTGGTAAATGTGACTGTGACTATCTTTTTTTTGGATCATAGGGTATCCATAAGAATAAATAAAATATTAAAAGTATGTATAAAATCATTCAATAATTAAAAATTTCTCATTAATTCCAAGGAAAATTAACACTCAATTTTAAATGTTAATGAATATTATCCATTTAAGATAAAAAATGAATATGTCATATTATTGTATTTTTTTAATATATAATGAGTAATGATTACTAAGGAACTAGTATGTTGATTAAATATATTGGTATTTAATGTTAAAAAATTAATGATCATTCATGCATTTGTCATAACATGTTTATAAATAAAGTTAATAAAATTTGACTGTAAAAATATAAGTTTCTGAGAAATATGTTATTGTTATGTGAAATGTATTTTATTATAATAAATTCAATAAGTTAATATTTATGAATAATTTTAACGAAAGGTTTATATATTTTGTTAAATAAAATATATTAGCATTCATCTAATTTTTTACTTGATAAATAATAAGAATCAATTCATTTTTATGCATATAAATGAATATTTTTAAAAATAGATTTTCTTTCATTTTGTTAAATTATTTTAAAATGAATTTTTATCACTTATTGAAATTGAATATTATGAAATGGTTTCCATATTCATAATTAGTTTTCTCAAATTTTTTAATGAGGTAAATTCTATTTTTGATCATTATTGAATTTATCCAAGGTAAAAATTCATTTCTACGGTATTGGTAAAAAACGATAACAATGGTTTTATGTAAATAGATAGGGGTAAAAATGACCTAAAACATGTCTACATCATATTTTTTGGATTTTTTAAGTCCATTATAATCCCATATACCAACTATATCCAATTTTTTTCCACTTTCCAACTATACTGACACACTAGTATTATTCTCTATAAACCTCCACTAAATCATCAATGGAAATATTAAAATGATAAAATAATTATATTTAAAATAAATAGTTATTTATATAGATTAATATTTTATAAATTTTTTGTATCATTTTTAACTAATGTAAAATAAAATCATCACCCTTGCATACATATAGACTATGGTCTCCATAAAGAGAAAATTTTTATCCATCATTGTCACTCTCAGATGGTTATATAGATGAATTTAAATTAATTAAATGATGTTTATAAAAATAACTATGATTCTTTGAAGATAATATATTTTATACATTCATACCTTCACATACATTGGAAATGAAGAATTTAGCTCATATGTACGTGTGGAATACAACCTACATAAAGTGGTCTGATTTATTTTTTTAATTCTAGATTTCGGTGGATGGTAATTAGGATACGTTTTGAGAACATATAATATATTTTTTAAATAATAATTATTATATAAATTTAAATTATTTTTTACCTTTCTCTCTTTCCATCAATATAAAAGTTAAAATATTACCATAGAAGAGTCAAAGACATTTTTGAAAAAAAAATTGATGTGGAAATTACTACATTTAATGTAAAATTAAAATAAATTTTACAAAAAATGTGAAACCCTTTAAAAAAATAGAGATTACCAACTTGAAGAAGAAATAAATTTTCCAATTACTCATTTTATAAACTTTTATTAATAGGGACATACCTGATAATTTAACATTTAAACATGCGTAAAATTATTTTCCAAAAAAACTTCAATGATGGGTATGGAATTTATTCATATACTACTTGGCATCATTGAAAATATATAATAAAAATAAAATTTTCATGATTAAAAAAATATAATAGTTTCATATAAAACATAAAATAATTTATAAACCATACCTTATAAAATTCATTCATCACCTCAGTTGTGATTATCTCAACAATGAATCTTATAAAATAAAAACCCCATTCCACCATTACTTTTTAATAATTACATTAATGTTACCAAATTAAAAATAAAAACAATGATATATATAAGATAAATAAATATTTTGTACTATAAAATATATTTACCGGTAATTTCAGGTATTTAGTTTTAGTAGGATTCTCTATAACCAAGTGATATTCATTAAAATTTCTCCATGACCTTTTTTCATAAAAAACTACCAAAACATGTGTACAAAATAATAAAAAAGAATAAATATCTTATAAAAATAATATATCCTTATTATTTGACAATTTTTTAAATGTTATATAAACTCCACAGAACAAGGAGAAAAATCTATATAATGTGTACTCATGTGAGAAGAATACACCTAACATACAATGACCAGTACAATATAGAAAATTCACAATTAAGGACATTATAATGAATATTAGTTCATGATTAACATAGACTCTATAGAAATCAAGTAATAGAGAAATCCAAACCCCCTTCAATTTATTTCTTAATATGTAATATTTATTTATATATATATATATATATATAACTATAGAAACATTATCTTGAAATTTCATAGGTGTTGAAATGTATTATATAAGTATAATATTAATAACTCTTGTATACACAATTTATTGCTAATAATGTGTAGATACATGATTAAATAAGTAATATATTATGTAAATTGAAGTCACATTTATTTTAAGAATGATAAGCTGAAACATAAATTTCTTATTTATAAAACCACTAAAACGGTTATGTTAAACTGATAAAAAAAATATCCCTGATATCTATTTTGAATATCATGAATGGATTGTGTAATACATATATATCATATGTAATTTTAAAACCAAAATATATTATATGAGGAAGAAAAAATTTGGACCAAATTTTTCCCATATAAAATACCAGAAGTATCTAATGATTTTGGATAATGAACCATTTGTTTATTTTTATACTGATTATATTTATTTTATATACTCTTATATTAATTTAAAATATTAAAAAATTATAAGTAGTTTTCAATGAAAAATAATAAATATTTACAAAACAATTGATTCCATGTTTGTTAGATGAAGAAGAAGACTAGCCCGAATAAGAAAAAAATTACCCACACAATCTCAAACTATTGTAACTTTCAATATAAAAAATTTTGGTACTGTATTTGGATCAACATTTTCATTTACTAATACTACTAAATAACCCAAATTCATAGGCTTCTTTGGTGAAGAATCCCCCAAATATGAATGAATCCATACACTAAAATTTGTACATATGGATCACCAGTGTACAACTAATAATATAAATATAGGTTTGAATGATGAGGTGGAGGATTTGATTAATCAATTTGAATATGCCCATATTTTCTTTCAGTTGTTCAAACATATCCTATATTTATGATTTAATTTTTTCACCAATGGGCTATTTTAGGTATTTTAGCTCATCTTTTATGGAATCTATTTAACTAACCCTCAATTTCTTAATTTAATATCTAAAAATGTTTACAACATTGAAATGTGACTCATACCCTCTTATATGGCCTAAGTGTTTTGGATTCCATAAATAAGTTTCAAGAATGACCATTTACCCTCATGGATAAAACTCCCACACATCTCTTGATCTTGGAGGACGTCTGGAAATCATAAATTAAATTGTTATATTGGTGTTATTGATTAATAAAATTAATAAATTCAAAAAAATCAACATTTATTTCCTATATTATTGTTAGATACTTCATTATATTGATCTTTATGATACAATTAATTTTTTCCCTTATAACTTTTTTTCTATTTTTCATGGATGGTGGGGAGATATGGAAGAATTAATTGATGCACTTCTTAACTAATACTTGAGTTATGTATCAATGCATCAAACTTTTATACAATCACATTCTTCTCTAATAAATGGGATTCGTCATATGATAAAGTATGAGGAAATGAATTCAACAACTAGATCTCTTGGTGAGATCTCCCAAAGTCATGACAAAAAAATTTAGAGAATTATTTATCAGGTAATATATAAAAAAATTACAATATAAAATAATTTTCATACCATAATATATTTATCATGTTGGATGGAATGAAATATAGTCCATGTATCTACATCTAAACCCCACACATCAGATATAGGTTTTCATTCTATAGCTTTGCAAAAAGATATATATTTTTCTATTTTTTCGTTACATTTATCAATGGAATAAAAAATAAATATAGACATAATTTATTAATTTTTTTAATTTCATGATATAAAAATGTCATATGTATATGAATACATTAAATATTAGTCATATAAAATATAAAATTAATGAATAATGGTATAAAAATAAATCAGTTGAGAAATATTTCCCTTATGTAATCCCATATCTGTTTATTTTTCATCCTGACAACAGATGTCCAATCAGAAAATAAAATGTTAAACTTGAAATTACTCTTCATGATGATATATCTAATAAAATATGTTTTAGTACAAAATTCATTCACCACTTTTGATATATATATTTTGAAAATATAGACCTCCTATAAATGATTATCTTAAACATATCCCCTTAAAAACTGTCATGTATCATTCAATAGGATACATATGAAATAAAAAAATAAGACCACATATTCATATATCACATTGAAAATAAATATTTGGAATAATCATTAAATCACTATAAGTTGGTGGGAAATAAATTCATCGTCGAAAAGTATGAGCGTAGCTTCATTCTCGAACTCATGAGACAAATTTGGAACAATAAAGTTTCTACACAAAAATTTTAAAAAAATAACATAACATGATGATAATCATTATAAAAACTGTCATAAATATACCACACAGTTAAACTTGTAGCAGTTGTGGTGTAAATACATGACATCCTTGTGATTTCATCCCTAGTAATATAAAATCCCTCAATGACACCAAATTTTTTACATTTAAGAATTTCCACTAGATAATTTAATTCCATGTAGGAAAAAATAGTAATTTATCTCCTCACTATTTCATAATGAGTGAAAATATCGAGGTAAATATGTTTTGTTTCCTTTTATAGTGGGAGATAACTCAAAATGTTTTCCCCTGGATATAAAGTTCAATCAAGCATGAAATCCACTTTCATCTCTCTTTTATTTCTAAGATTGTTCCAATCAAACAATCACACGTGATTTACTCAACATTCATTAAATTAATGTTATGTTTTATCTATAAAAACATACATTAACTTAGTTCTAATATGTTTTTTTACTTCTTCCGTATATTTTTTTGATTACTAAAACATCATTTATTTCTAAATGTGAAATAAATATTTTTTACCTTGTTGTAATATTAATCTGTTTAAAATTGTTGTGGAGGATTATATAATATTGAAACAATTAAATTAATATTAAAACCAATGATAAGGATTATCAATTCCAAAAATAATATTGATTTTCTATATAAACTATCTTTTATTACTTAAATGTTGATAATATAAAGTCTCTTCTTCATAAACATGACATGATTTGTGTCTGTTGACACTATTTCCATATAATTTACCATATATAGTAACATAAATCATTATTAACACTATAATATCATGAAAAGGAAAGTAATCCATCTTATAATAATAAAACTTTATAACACATATCTTCTATAATAGATTTAAATCATTAATCGATGGTGAAAGAAACAAATAAATATCATTTTTTAGTAGTTTTGGTCTTTAAATCTAAAATCTTTTCGTAGAATTGTTTTTTATCCAAACTTATCTAAGGAAACAGTTATAAACTAACAACATAGTAGCTGATGAACTATGTTGGCTACTAACGATTTGATATGGAATAATTCCATCTTAGCATAGTTTAATTATGAGATTTCTAGCTTCACTTCTAAAATCATGAATTTTTTATCAAATCTATTCCATTGGGTCAAAATGAATGGTGACATAATTTTCCATTAGTGTTGAACAAACATAAATTATATCTTAACATTTTTCGTCGTTATAATTATTATATAATTTCTTTAAATGAGTAATTATTGGGAGGTTCTAAATTTCATTTGAATGTTGTTTGATGTGTGTACCTGAGAATTATTTAGAGTTGAGTTTTTCAACTATATAATATTTTCATCTCCCACATGATGGAAATTTTTAAAATCATTCATATTTTATCATATACAACACAAAATAATTGGGGATATCATGTATCATTTTGTATCCCAATCCCATAGGGAAAATATTATTTTCATATAATAATTGGAATCTAGAAGCTCATTACATTCAGAATTATATCTTTTAAAAGTTGTATAAATTCATAGAAAACAATATAACTCCAACCATTTATTTATTTCAAATTAAATAATCTCATAATTTTTTATAACACTATAAATTTAGTACATCCTATGAATAATATTTTCTCTAAATCTCCATAAAATCATTCAAAAATATATTTTCAATGGTTTCAATGCCTACATCATGAATTAATTCTTAAATATAGTCCTTTATCTCATGTAAAATATTTTCATCCTCATTATATGTTTTATTTTTTGTTATTTTTCCACTCCTGATCCAATGTCTATAAATATGGCTAACACCATATCAAATTAAATGATCCCCAACTAATCCCGAAATTAACTTTCTCATTTTCAAACACTTTATACATTAAAAAACAATATATTATTTACTAATTATTTGTTTAGAAAATTTTAATATAATTTCAAATCCTCTTTATAATAATTATTGGTTGTTATAAAATTTTTCAAATTACAATTCAATAATTTCATCTTATCACAAAATAAAAGATGAATATATTAAAACTTAGAATCATTTATAAAACATATAAGAATATAGATTTTAAATATAAAAAATATAATAAAAACAATACATTACTGATGACTATTTTATCATAAACAATTATACATAATGATTAAAATATATCTTTGACAAAATTAAATAATATTGATTTATAATATATAATAATGCATAAATTGAACAAGCATAAATTTTATTTAAAATATTTCCTTCAAAATAATTTAAAATTAAATAATGTTAAAATAAAATAAATTAATCAAAAGTCAATAAATCGATAATAAAAATTTATAAATGCCTATAATGAAGAATAAAAGGACATCAACCACATATATATTATAAGGATAAAAAATTTATAAATAAAAATACTTATAAATCAAAACATTTACAGAAACCAAAGTAAGGTGAAAATAAATTTTAATCCAAAAATATTATTATAGACAAAAACTCAATAGAAAAACTGCAATTGGTAATAAAATAAATTCAAAAAATAAATAGATGAATCAAATTTATAACTAACAGATAATTAATTTATCCTTACAAATGAAAAAATAACTTAAGAAATTTGAAGGATGGAAATGAAAAATAGATCATGAATTATAATGAACTCACTCAAAGCCAATGGAAATAGGGATAATGATGCATGATTTATGAATGGAATTTTCAAAATTAAAAATAAAAAGTACCTACAATTCCTTGAAAAATTATTGTTAGTATATTGGAATAGGATTCACATGATCTTAATAATAGTAAAGATCATTAAATAAGGATAAATGGTGGATGACTGAGGATAAACAATATAAAAGACAATTAAAATAAACTATAATAGAATTTTAATAGTCATTAAGAGTGTTGGGGTGTCATAATTTCTATTTAAGGTCAATAGGGTAATGGATTCATTCGAAAGAAAATTTGGGTTTTATGGTGCCAACATTTTATTAAAACACATTTAACAGTGATTTTTAATAAAACCAAAATTATATTTTATTTATAAAATTTAATATTTATTTTATAAAAAAATTGTATTAAAATTTCACTACATCAATTTTTACATGGATTTCCAAAATTTTAATTATAAAACCCCAAGGATGAAGCCTTTATTTCTTCTAGTGAAACATCACTCTTAAATATGTACATTCTACCATCTCCAAAAGTGATGCAATTTATTTTTATCCCCTATTTATGTGAATGGTTAAAAGTATATATAATTTATCAAAAATTTACTTATTATACGAATTATAATTTACTAATGAAGTAAACATGATAAACATTCAATTACTAGAACCATTGAATAGAAACATGCATATAAGACATACAAGTTTTCAAAAAAATATTCATTTTAATTAATAATTGTTATTAAAAAGATAATTGAAAATTATAATTGAATGATCAAAAGTAATATCTGTGTTAATATAGTTCTGTAATAATTGTATAAAAAAAATATATTTATTATACATGATTTTAAAATTCATATGAAGACATATGGTATTAAAGGTAAGGTTTTATGTTATGATCACATTTATTTTTGAGACTGTATATGATAAATTTCCATTTGGGAAATTATATGTACCTTATCCTTTAAACACCATATATTTTCTTAATATTTGGTTATTCATAGAATTTCCAATTAACAATTCCATTTTTCTTTCTTCGGTAATTAAAACGATCAGGATTATATAAAGATAAGTCAAACTTATTTATACATTAGTATAAGAACATTTCATTACATATATGTGTTTTTTAAAATGTTTTATTGATGTTTTTATATACACATATATTTTTTAGAATGATTATTTTTTCTAAAATTTAATAAACTTATAAATGATTAAAATTAAACATTTTCAAACATTTATGTATTAGTCTCTTTTTAATTATTATAAAAGTGTGAAAAGAATTTTTTTCATTTTACATTCACAACAAGAATGGATTTTCTCACTGTTATAATTGTTGTTTTTTTAAATAATCCATTAAATGTTTCCATAGTTATTTTCTATGAATGGTTTTCTTTAATATTATTATAATTTTTAGTTTTGAAATATACCTAAAAATGATATATTCAATGTTTTCAAAGATATATTGAAATTATCTATTAAAGGTATTTTTCATCTTTGTAAATATACATTATATATTGTTAGAAATTAATTTTAATATGATCGTATGATAGAGTCAACCTTATTTCTTAGTAATTCATAGGATGATGATGTTGTAAGGATTATTGTATAAAACCTGTTAATTTCCTTATAATGACCCATAATTTTTTTTAAATGTTATGTGTTTCCTAAATATATATTTTTTAAATATTGTATAATATCAAGCACATAAAAAATAAAAAGAAACCAACAATATTTCATTACATTATCAGTGATTACTACAATATTTATCTATGAAACAAATTAAAATTCTGAACATTACAACTGGAAAAAATATATATAATAGAACAACTAAAATAGGAATGTAAGGATCACCCTAATCTACAATAATCATCACCCCACTAAAAATTATATATAAATGAAATTAAACATTAGAAAACCAAAAAAATCATAATAAATGAAATTATAACCTTATGGTTATTATATGTTGAATTTTTAGTGAAGGAATGAAATGGAATTTCTAGTTTATAATGGAAAATGTGACCACTAATATTCAACCATTTTATGAACATTGGTTAATATGATAATTGATCAACATTAAAATTAGAAAATATACCCATGGTGGAAAATTTTACAGTTATAATTATTTTTTATAAGAAGTAATAAGAATGGAAAATTGTTACATATTGAAAATTAGATGTCCTCAGCCAGTAGAGATGTGAAAATTGATTCCCATTTATCTGAAAGTGGGAGGGAGGTTGCATCACTAGGGTTATCACTTAACTAATCCAAATATGGTAATCAAAAAGTGAAGCATGAATTAAATAACCTATGCGATACGTTAAATTTTGTGGAGATTACCACTCTACAATGTTAGCTGAGGCACCCAACAAAACTACCAACACCACACACCTTACCCTCAGGGAATATGTGACAATAATAAGAGAATACATGTCCAGAAAATAGTTATATATAATTAAAATTATTTCTTATAAATAAAATTTTTAATCCATCAATTCCTCTTATTAATATAATTTCTTAATAAAAGAATGTATTATTCAGATGAATTTGATAATTTTATTTTTAGA
This sequence comes from Viscum album, assembly GCA_963277665.1. Lineage (NCBI taxonomy): Eukaryota > Viridiplantae > Streptophyta > Magnoliopsida > Santalales > Viscaceae > Viscum > Viscum album. Next base: position 2,005,131,372 of record OY728164.1, on the reverse strand, counting down.
TGAAATAAAAAATAATTTTATTTTCCAATAAATTATAACAAATTTTTATAATGAACCAATGTATTATAAAAAATATTTATTTTAAGTTAATATTATTTTAAAAAACAATTATTTGAATATTATATGATAACATGATTATAAAATGGCCAATGATATTTTTTTATAAGTGTTAGAAATTTAATTTTTCCTTAAAAATGATACTTTTAAATAAATAGGATATTTATATTTAAAATTTAAAATTCACAAATTTGGGTATTTTGTTTTGATAAAATAAAAAATATTTTTTGAAAAACAATATTGAAATTAGGTTTTGGTGAATTAATTAAAATTTTCTAAAATACTTTATTTTATTGTGACTACTAAAAAACAATTTAGGGGTTTAAATATAATTTATGACATACTATTTTATTAAAATTATTTAATAATTAATTAAACAAAATCTATAAACTCAAATATGTTATTTTATTAAAATGAGTAATTTTAATAGTTTTATTCAATTTAAAAAACTATAAGTTACTTTTGAAAGTTTAAAAATAAAATTTCTATTTTTTAATACATCACATTGTGGAACCTTTACTTATCCCTACCAAAAGATGTCTTATAAAATGGTTTCATATTTTGTAGGATTAAATTATATCAAAATTACACCCAAATGTCAAAAACCATGACTGAAATCAACAAGAAATACAATGGTTTTTCATTTTGAACAACATATATTTCCAATACCTATATTTATAAATGATTAAAAAACCCAACTTTTTTATAAACACCCACCTATTTAACCTATATCCTTCACCCAAAATCCACAATTAATTAAATTATATCTATTTTTCTTCTCAAGTAGTCCCCCATGTTTTCCTAAAACCACCATGTTTCTATCCTCAATTTTTAAGAACAACTCATCATGGTATGGTAAATATTCACATCTATTTTAATTCAAGTTACCTTCTTTTGTTTTATGTCTTAAAATTGATAAAATAGGATATTTTTTTCCACTTTATATAATCCAATTCCAATAATATTAGTATTTTATCAATTGGTGTCATTCATTCTCTCTTATGTTACCGTAATCTAAATAATGTTTTATACTAATTGTGTTGACAAATTTAGTTCGCATATTGAATTATTTTATATAAGAAATTATATTTTCCTTTTTAATTGAATACCCAAACATCTTTTATTCCCAATGGGTTTTCAACTAGATTTAGTAATTGGTTTCTAATTTGGATATTTACATATATTAATCCTAGATATACTTTAATGGGTTAAAAATGATGTACTGATCATGTCTTCAGGCTCTATTGTATGCCAGGAATTTTGATAAGAAACTAGTTATTTATTATCCATGGGTTATTTATTAAATAATTTATTATGATCTATTTGGATAATATAAAATTAGAACATATAAAGGCTGCACCCTGATATCACACCAATGCACTGGGTAATTAATTTAATCTCTATAGATGACATGTTTTACAATACCTTGCTGAATAACTTTGGTAATGATCAATTATGACACCTTGGGGATTAACCTTGGTGATATGATTATGAATGTCCAATTTATTTATTTTATCCATATTCCCAAGTTATGATTCATGATTTTATCATTACTATGATATACCTCTTTCTAAATTGTTTTTGTTATGCCTCATATTCTTATTGATATATCACTACTACAAATATGGGGGTATCCACCGATAGGGATTTAATAGTACTAGATAAAGGTGTTATTAAAGTACAATGTTGTCAATGCTAGAAAAATCACTATTACAAATGGTCTTTAAAATCCTTTTTTAGGTCTGATAAAATGGAATTTAATAGCGCTATAAAATTTTTGTTAATGGGGGCCCTTTATAAATGCTTGTCAAAAAGTGTTGATAAAGCCCCCATACTAGTGCTAGTAAAAATCACTAATAAATGGGTCTGTTTATCAATTCTAGTAAAAGAAACTCATAAAGGTGGTGTATTATTAGTTCTAGAAAAAATAACTAATAATGGTGGGGGGGGTCTATATCAACGTTTTTTAAATGCGCTTATAAAAACCCACCCTCTATCATTTCTTTTTTACTAGAATAGTTAAAGGGTATTTTTCAAACACAAATGTTTCATTAACAATCATATATTAAAATTTAAATATATGTATAATGATATGAATATAATATATTTATTTTAACATATGTTTTAGAGAAGGCTAAAAGGTTAATTACATTTAATTTATAATTTATTAGGTGAAAATTTATTATAAAATAATTCAAAATATGTTTTAAATAATAATTTTCTTTTAATTATTTAGTAATATTAATTTATTAAAAATACAATGTTTAAAAATTTCCCAAAAAATTGAACGAAAATAAGTTAAAAACATAACTCAAACATCAAATAGTGATAACTTTTGATCTTGATGTCAATTTAGGATCTACCACTAATCAAATCAAATCCTGCAATGAGATCTACAACCTAGTAACATGGTGAAACCAACTTTAATGTTTTTAGAGAAAAGAAAATTCCCAATAAGGCAATAAAATTTCAGTATTGTTTTTGATGATCATTTTACCCATTTTCATTGGGGGAATGAATTTATTCTTATGTATTACAATCATATATATATTATTGTTTTAAAATTTTAGCATTTTTTCCATTTTAGTTATATTTTAAATTAAATATATAAATATTTTTTATATTTAATTATAATAAATCTATTTTATAAATACATATATCATCCTATTTAAGTATAAATGTATTTCTAAATATTTATAAAAAATAATTATTATTCATTTTAAAATTAAAAAATTATGAATCTCAATTACCTTATAAATATGTATTTATATGTATATTTATACCTATAAAATTAATGTTTATATATAATCATGTGTGTCTCAATAATTATCTAATTTATAATTATATGTATATTAGAATATATGAAATTAAATAAATATTCAAATAATTTATTTAAACCAACATCTAACAATTTTTATGTTACATATATATATATTATATATATTATATATATATATAAATTATATATACATATATGTGTATTAATAAATAGATATTTATTTATATTGAATCATTGTAAATTTAAATGAATATAATAAATAATATCTTCAAATAAATATTAGTATATATATATAACTCACACAAACACGTATATATTTTCTAAATGTTTTTAAAACAAATTAAAGAGTAAAAATATATTTTAAATATATATGTAAATAAATTGAAATATCTTTGAAAATAAAACAAATCAACTTGGTGAAGTGGTAAATGCATTCCCTATTCAAAGGATAGGTCTAGAGTTTGAATCCATGCGAGTGTAGGAGGATTGAAATTTTCAATTCAATGATAATTAAAGGGGTGGAGGGTTGAAAGTGACATTCAAATGGGGTGGACCACTATTAAAGGTGTCACGGAAGCACTGATAAAGGGGGTAAGACTCATTGATCTCTGAAAAAAACTATAATTTGACCCAGTTTTACAGCTATTTTTGTGCAATTAGGGAGGACTTTTATCAGTTCTAAAAAGTGCTATTAAATGGTTCCTTTAATAGTGCTAAAAAATAAATTAAAATATTCCTTCAATATCACTAAAAAGTAGATGATAAATGTGTGATTTATTATCACTCATAATGTGGTGATTTATGAGTTTCTTTTTACCGTTCTTAAAGGAAACCTTTGTCAATTCTTATTTGGAATTAACAAAAGACTAAGGATTTTAACCGTACTCCGGTTGTCAGTTCTTTTGTAGTACTAATAAAGGAATATTATAATAATTTTAAAGGCCTCTATTATAGAAGTGTGTCTTAGGATCACATGTTAAATGTCTCTTTTTAATATTACCTTACATGTATTTATGATCACCCATGTCTTTTGATACATGTCCCCGTGATATGATATATAGTGAAATCAACATGGATTGTACCTATGAATATATATTTCATGTGGTTTTGGAATGATGTTTTGTGTTTTCAAGTAAATTTTAAATTATACATGATAAATATAACGTGAAAGGATAGTATGTTGTGTACCAAGTTATGAAAAGTTATGTAATAAAATTTTATGATGAAAGAGTTGGTATAAAGGATGGTTTTGTTATTTGTGGGAATTAGGACATGATAAAATTAGGAAGAACCCTAAGGACAAGTCTTAATATAGGAAAATATCCTCTTATTTAAGTGAAGTATTATTTAAGTGGTTTCTAAGAAAATAATCCCACATATGGATACAAACAAGTGGATGGGGGTCTAGAATAGATGTATGTTGGGGTGATTCCTAAAAAAACTACATTGAGCAAGAGTTAAATGAGAATTAGGGCATGAAATTAATCCATGCTACACTATTGGTTTGAAACTCCTGGGGGATATTTTTGGTTAATAATAATATTTTTATGAGACATTATAAAGGATATATGAAAAAATAAATTTTAATTATGTGATATTAATAAAATATCTGTGAATGATGTTTTAAGATATAATGACTATTTAGAATTATAATATTCATAAAGAAAACTTGTTTCCCACTATTTTTTTTCTTATTGAAAATTAGTTTGAAATTAGAGGAACCACATAAATGATCAGATCAAAATATGATGCATTGATGATGTTCCAATGGATGCTGGAATGAAAAAATTCATAAGGATGTTCATTAAACTAACATGAGTTATGAACAATAACAGGAATCAGGTTGAGAGACCATATTCACATCGAAGGGAACAAATTTCCTTTTAGTCCATTATCTTTTAGGGACCACCTTCTTTTAGTTGACCTACCAACTTATTGATTACTAAAAATATATATAATATCTATAGAAAAGATCATTTCTGTACACCATCATTCATAGAAATAAGAATTTCACCCTAGAATTATACCACATGAGTGGATAATATGATCAGTAGTGAGAACTAATTGAAAACATGGATCCAGGAAGGGTGTTCAATGATATTGAGTTGGAATAGATCAAGGTGTAACATCCTAACCTGGGTTCCATACACAAATGCCCCGATTTTTTTGGTCACATGACTTTAAGACCAATTTTCTATATTCCATAGGATTCTGACAAGAAGTGAGGGTCTAATATAGATCTTGGGGAGACTATACCCCCTTTTTCAGAGTATTATCATAGTGGAAATAAATTAAAATATCTAGGAGATGTAACTAGAACCATAATAATACCAATATCCATGATGACCAAATATGAAATACAATATCCAAAAATAATAGTAGATATTTCAATCTAGTTGATTTTCATGTGTCAATGTCCAAAGACACCAAAATAAATAAAGACACTAAGATCTCCCTAATAAGGTCTTGAATCCATGTCTGGTTCCCTCATCCATGCTCCATCATTACTAAATAATATTATATATGGAACTTTCCCGTATCCTTCCCTAAAAACATGAAGTATATTCTTTTAGAAATCATGAATCCTTAGTAGCTTTTGTGTTCACATCAATTTTTTACCACCAATGTCTTTAAAAAAATATCTAGTCAATAACAACGTAAACAGTTTTATAAATAACAAACTACATTTCATAATGTAAATAACTATCACATTTCAACATTCTAAACATAACCACATAATACCCTAGGTTCAAAAAGACACTTAAACTCTCAATATCTGTTATTCCCCATGTCAATGTCTTAACCATATCAAAATACCATTTTTATCATTTATCATTTCATTTAAAATCAAATAACCTCCATTTTGAACAATATCCTAATTCCAACTCGTGGGCTTAGAACATCATTTATAATGCCATATTGTTATTTAGATCCTTAGTCCTTGTCCAACACCTAAACAATCATAAGGGTATTTGGAGCCTCAGTCCATGTCCAATACTTATAATCACAAATGGGTGTTTGGATAATTATTCCTAGTCCCACAACTCATTTAGTTACATGGGTATTCATAGAATCAGTCCAAGTCTCACACATGAATCTCATATATATCACAAGTATATCAAATATATCACATCATTCAAGGTTAATCAACATTAAATATAATGACATGACCCCAGTTTCCCATAGCGAGTGCTTTATTTGATTACATTGGTATGATTAAATGAATGTAGTATCCAAAAGGAAAGAATAGTTTAATAGTTTTGGAAGACCTAATCCATACATACGGTCGACATTACAACATGAAATAAAATAAAACATATCAACTTCTTTGGATCACACAGAATTTCCCTAACAAGTCATTCATAATATAAATCTTCACAACCTGGGGAATAATAAATAATGGAAATTGGTGAGCTCCAACGCTCAGAAAGCATAAATAATTCAGTGGAGGAAATTAAAAATATAAACACTAGTCCAGATGAATTACTAAAAATGAATGCCTTTACAAATATACATGAGCATAATAGGAAAGGAATAAAAACTGATTAAATAATTCCATATAAAATTACCATTTATATTATACTAGTATATTAATCACACAAACTATCAATCTCTAGTTTCATAAGGATGGAATGCATAATTCCAGACATCATAATCATACTGTAGGGGCCTCATTCCAAGACCATAATAACCATTCAGTTAAGACCTCATGACAAGAAAATATTTTGTCTCATGAGACCTACTGATGCATCAAGGGGATATAGAGGTCATACCCAACATTAAATAAGTCCAATACATTCCTAATATTAATAGTGATCAACATACACAACATACACATGCATATTGAAACTAACATATGAACTGTAAATAGCTTTACCCATACATTAAACATAATCACTAACCATTTGAAGTAATATGGTGAATGGTATCAAGATAGTACATCCACAATCAAACTAATCATAAACAATTAAAACAAATATGGTATATGTTATAATAAAATATTAATCCCAATTGAACATAACAATCAACAAGTGCGTTCAAATAGGTGAAAATATTCATATAAGTCTTTCAGTAATTCTTGAGGTAAATACTCTTTTATTTTAAAAATAAGTGTTCTTTTAGAAAAATATTTTCATAAAACCAAAAGTTAATTTAGGTATTTCTTCATAATAAATTCATTTATTTAATAAAAATCAATTTTCCAAAAAATATATTATAGATTTTCCTTGAAAACGGGTATGAATTCGTGAAATTCCCTTCAAACGGGATTGTATTTCGCGATATTTTTTTTGAAATATCCTTTTAAAATATATAACTCACCATAAAATAAATAATAATTTTGATTGGTTCACATATATAAAACATTAAAACATTATTTATTATGATTACAAAAAAAATAAATATGAATTTCATGGAGATAAGTATAGAATAAGATAAACCCGAATGAAAATAGAGGATCGGGTAGAAAACCCTTACCTATTGTCTGGATATGTTTGGATCTTCAACCTAAAGACCTATAATATGAAGATAGATATATTATTAAATAAATTTATAACATATTATATTTTTTTATTGTTGTTGTACCAAGTTCATTTATTTTCAATTTTATGGGTTAAGAGATTCAAAATCATCTTTTGGGAGTACTCATTTCATTAGTTTTCTTGGTCGTCTCTTTTGTATGGAAGTTAATGTAAAATGATAATTTAAATCCAGAATTAATTTATTATGTTATTAAAGTTAATTTAGAAGTTTATGTAGTCATATAAGTCATTTTTTTTACTTTTTCTTAAGATGGACCATTATATAAATGTTTAATGATAAACGCTTGGATTAATTTGTTGGTTTTTTGATCACCACAAACTCATTTTGTTTTATAAATCAATACCATGTGTAAAAAATAATTCCGGAAAAGTGCATAGGATATTTTACGTATATATTGATCTGGTTCAACAATAATAATGGGTTAATGACCATATTTGTAGATGGTAATAGAAGATAAAAATACAACATCCTTGAATGTGATAAATTAACACATCACAAATAGTGTTTTCAATTCTAGTTTAAAAAATGGGAAATGAGAGATGATGATGATTTATTCCATTATCAAAATAACATTTTCTTACATTTATTGTATTTTAGTTATGATAACATTTTTAGGAAATTATTTTAGGAAATAAAAGGAAAGAAAGGAGATCGAATTAAAATAAAATAAATGACAAGGGGAATTTACCTCATTAATTTATCTTCCTTGAGAGCCTCTTCAGGGGAGAGGATTTGGCCTTTTTATGAGACCAAGGGCTGATGGATATGTGGGGGGGAACTTGGGAGGTTGTTTTAGTAGAATCTAGACAAGGAACAAGGCTTGATAGGAGTGAATGGAAGAGGGATTGAGTGGTTGTTTTTATATTAGAGTGGAGGAGGGTTTTCCCTTTATTTAATGATTATTTTATTATTTTTCTTCAGATAACCAATAGTTTATTTTCCTTTGACAAAAAATGGGCATGTGAGTTTTTACCAAGTTTTTTAAAATTATCCATGATAAAACAAAACGTTTATTTATTTTATAATGTATTTATACCACAAATTACAATATATTAATATTCATCACAAATTCAACTTTTTCAGAAAAAATATAAAAAAATACCCTAATCATTTTTGGACATTTATAATTCAAAAATGAACTACATTTTATCAAAATAAATAATAGAAATTTCATTTTTAAATAAAATAAAAATTTAAATGAATAATACATATTTATATTTTAAAACATATTTTATAATATATACAAAAAATTGCCTAATGTATAATAATCTTATTGTAAAATCATAAAAAAATAGAACATTTATTAATGAATAAATTTTATGAAAAGGAATTTTATTTTAAAAAAAATTATTAATTTAAAATTGTAAATAAATATGTATTAATCACAAAAATAAAAAAACATAATTATTAATGTCTAAAACAATCTCTGTCATTTATAAGGTGTATAAATTTTATTTATACATTCATAGATGAGTTTTCTATTCCTAAGGATCGTATTAATATTCATAAGGGTACATTACCATTCATAATGGTATATTACTATTCACCAAAAATGTAAGGTGATCCTATCAAAGTCAAAATATCTTAGTGAATGTAACCATGTATGTTATTTTCATGAAATTCAAATCACAGAGGATGGAAAATTTTGTTTACAGGATATTTTAGAACAAAGTGGTTTTTTTGTAGAGAGTGTGTGTTTCATGAATTAAATATTAAATTTATTTATAAAACCATGGGGTGTTACAACCCATCCTTACAAAAAATTTTATCCTCAAGTTTTTAGAATGTCACCTCAAAAAATATTTGGGTAGTTATTCATTATAATCTCGTAAGGCTCCCATGTTGGTTCTTCAATTTTTTGATTTTTCAAAAGTATCTATACCAGTCATGTTGTCTGATTCCACAACACACGTTCTTTAGTGTCTAGAATCTGGATAGGCTATTCACAATAAGATATGTTAGTTTCCAATTCTATTCCATCATATTTCAGAACATGTGTTGGTTCTGGCATGTGGTTTCTCAACAACGAGACATTGAACTCAATTTTGAGTTTAGATAGTCTAGGAGACATTCCCAAAAGATAAGCCACATCTCCAATTATCTCTATAATATCAAAAGTTCTAATATATATGGGGCGCAATTTCTCTTTCTTCCCAAATCTTATAACAGTCTTCCATGGAGATACATTAAAGAAAACATGAACGCCCACCTAAAATTCTAAATCCTCCCATCACTTATCGAGATAGATATTTTTCCTTCTCCGAGCATCTTTGATATGGGTTTGGATAGTCTTTATCTTCACTATCTTTTTTTCCACAAGAAATGGATCCACAATATTCTTTTCACCATATTCATATCAAAATGTTGTTATATAACATGTATTTCCATAAAATCCTTCATTTGTTTCCATTTGAAGGCTAAAATGAAAACTATGATTGTAAAAGAACTCCCCTAAAGGTAAATAATGATCATACATACTTTGAAAGTCATATTACCTAGATCTCAACATGTCTTATAAAATTTGGATCGTCATTTGTGATTTCCAGTCAGTTTTTTAGTGATTTTAATTACTCAAACAAAGCTTATTATAAATATATTTTTTAATACGTTTCCAAAATTTTGATGTAAATTTAGGATTGGGATCAAAAGCTATTGATAGAGGTCCTCCATGATGTCTTACAACTTCGTTGATATTGATTCGTGCAATGTGAAATAATGGAAAATCCTCCCTTATAGTGATGAAATGTTAAAATTTTGTAATCTGATCAATAATTACAAATATAGCATCATTATTTCTTTGAGTTTTTGTTAATACAGTGAAAAAATCCATGGTGATGTCATCCCATTTTCATGTCAGAATAGTTAAGAGTTTCATGAATCCTCTATGATGTTGTCATTTGACATTTTCTTATTGAAGGGCTAAACATCTTGATACATAATCTACAGTTTCTCTCTTCATGTTATCCCACCAAAAATGTTCCTTCAAATCATTATACATGTTAGTGCTACTAGAATGTAAAGAGAAATTTTAACTTTGGGCATCATCCAAAAACTCCATTTTTTTCTCGGGTATAGTTGGAACACATAGCCTCTTCCCAAACATCAAAATTTCATCTTTATATATGAAGTATTGAAATGTGCCATCATTCACATCATTATATTTCTTTTGATTTTTCTCGTCATTCGGCTGAGAACTTTTAAATCATTAAAATAAAAATAGTTGGGAAACCAATTGAAAATGTAATGATGTTTCACATTCTTTGATAATTCCCATGTCCATCCTTACATGATCCAAGAATACATGATCCATTTCAATCATCATTTTTTTAAAACTCACTGATCCTTCATGTTAAATTCATCATCTACCTTATATTGCATTCCTTGGTGGTTGTGTATAAAATAATCATAATCTTTGAGTATTCAAGTCCATTATATTTGCCTCATTTTAGATTATTTCTATGAGGATATATATTTTAATCTTTTATGATCTGTATATATCTCACATATTTAACCATATAGATAATGTCTTCATATCTTTAGATCAAATATTACAGATTATATCTCAAAATCAAGAGTAGGATAGTTTTGTTCATGAATTTTTAACTACCTTTATGTATAATCAATAACTATATCATTCAATATAAGGATAAGAACAGGTCCTTTCTTTGATTCATCACTATATATCACAAACGCACCATTCCCTGAATGTAGAGTTGGGATTGTAGAATTAACAAATCTCTTCTTTAATAATTTGTATGATTCCTCAAATTCATTATCCCCTGTGAACTTATTCCCTTTAAGATCAGTCATGGTTAACAGGTTACATAATTAGGTGATGTTCTGAACTAAATCTGGATAATAACCTGTTAAACATATAAAACTATGTACCGCGGTTATGTTCTTAGTGTATTCCATTCCTGAATAGACTTTTTCATTTCAGTATTAATGGATATTATATACATATAGGCAATATGGACAATAAAATAAAATAATTAAATACAAAATTTACACTTTATAAACTTCTAATAAAATTCATTTCTTCTAAGAGACTTGAGAATAATGTGCATGTGGTTTTCCTGATCTTCATAGATTTGGGATTATACCATGATATCATTAATAAATAACACAACAATATCATGATGATATTACATGAAAACCCTATTAATTAGATCCATGAAAACATATGGTGTATTAGACATTCCAAAAGGCATTACTGTAAACTCTTAATTCCCATACACGGTTTGAAATGATATCTTTGGAATATTTACTTCCTCGCACGCAACTGGAGATATCTAGACCAAAGTTAAATCTTCAAAAAATTATAGGATCCATGAATTTGATCATGTATATCATCAATGTGTGCAAAAAGATACTTGTTATTTATTTTCATGTCATTGGTCTCCTTGAAGTCAATGCATTGCCTCATAGATCCATCCTTTTTCTTCATGTAAAGAACAAGGCCTCCCCATGGAGAAACACTAGGGATTACAAATCCATTATCATGAAATTCCTCTCATTGCTTCATAATTTCTACTACCCCCATAGTGGACATTCTATAAGGATTATTTGATATAGTTCTTAAACCAGGAATTAAATAAATGGAGAACTGAACTTCCCACTCTAGAATATGTCAATGTAAATCCTATTGAAACACATCAACATATTTTTTCATAATAGGTAAAATCATTATTTGAAAATTCTCTTCCTTGCCCATTTATATTGTCTACTATTCATCCCCAATAAGTTATTTTAGTAGAGATATTGGGGGAGGATCTAGATGAAAATAAAATGGAAAGGTTTCTGCTTTAAAGATAAGTGATTCTACACCATTCTCAAAAATGTCAAATTTGTTTTTCTTGAAATAGATTTTCACATCATAATTTGAAAGTCAATTCATACCGATAAAATTATGAATGTCAATCGTGGGTAAGATGATTAGGTCAAAAACTAAAGAACATTTATATTTCATAAAAGGTATTGAATGAAACATCTTTGTTGTAATGATAATTTCCTTAGAAGTTTTGACTGAAAAATCCATTAATAAATAAAATTGAAAATATCTAATTATTTTGGAAAATTATGAAGATATAAAATAATATGATGATGTAGATTAAAATAAAAAATTATACAATTTTAAGTAAATGATTAATATATTTACCACCACGTCAATAAGAAATTCAACATTCAGTAATGATGACAATATAAGCTTGGCCTTTCTCCATTTTTCTTCTTTGGGGAATGTTTCATTCACACTTAGGAAAATCATTGGAATAATTACCCATATCATTAGAATTGTATCATATAACATAGGTAGCTTCTTTCCTCCCCTTAGAATCACATGGGTGGTGAACTATTTCTCTATAGTTCAAAAAACACCCATACCCATTAGGTAAGTACCGAGGTGTTTCTTCCCACAATTTTCAGAGGCTGGAAAGTCAACTCTTACCTTCATCCCAATTTCCTTATTTCCTTTTCCATAGTTTTCAACATCCCCCATTTTCTCTTTATTTCATTTAAAGTATAATAAATTAGATAATTCCTTCCCCATTATGGTAGCACATGACACAATATCATTTTTGATGAGAATCATTGGGAGTGTATTTCCCTTTAGAGGAATGGTTTTAATCCATCAATGAATAAATAATTATTTCTCCTTGGATTACATTTGTATTCCATGGCATGCCTATCTAACATTGAGATATAATTTTCCTTGTTTTCAACATTCTCATCTTCTTTTTTCCCTAAGATTCGAAAATTTCCCTTCCATGTCATCTCTCTATTCACGAGGAATGTATTTTTCAAAGAATGCTTCCTAAAAATCCATCCATTCCATTTATTCTATTTATTCCTCCTACATTGTGTTTTTAATTCATGTATATCATTGATACACAACTCCCAATAAATGATGAACATCAAGGAAAACCATTTCTCTTTCATTACATCTGAAAGTGAGAAATATATTCTCTAAAGAACTTATCCACTTTTCTACTACGAATGGGTTTGTATTCCTATTGAATGATGGAGTCAATTGTTTCATAAAGTGGTATAACATAGCTTCCTCAAATTTTTTATCTAGATTCTCAATATGGGTAAGGTTCTTATTCATAACCTGATTCAACAGTCCTGGTATAGTTATAAGTTTTTCATTACTAGTCAGAGCACCATAACCACCATCATTATCATTCATCAGAGGGCCATCCCTATACGGGATACGTACATTCATGTGTTTTCCATTCCTTCCACTAAGTATAATCTCTAAATAATTGCATTCACAAGATTAGGTTATGAATCATAATTTATAAACTCAACATCAAAAAATACTGAGCATAAATTGAAATCAAATCCATAGCTAATATCATAATCATAAACAATGATTATTTGAATAAAAAATTACATTTAATTTCTTCATAATGGTTTTTGAGGAAAATTTTAATTATCCTTATCATATCCCCTATTATTGTCAAACAATGTGCATTTTATGGCTCATTCTCATCTTCCATGATACCCTAAGTCAAGACCAAAACGTGTTGTCGGAGATGTTACTCTTTCGTATATTTTTTCATGAACAATGTCCTCATTTAGTATCCAGATAGAGATGTATTATCTATAAATATCATCATAATCTATTACATACCAAAATTCCAGGTTGTTCTCTTATGCTTACCCTAAAAGTATATCTTAAGGTTGTGTTCCCTAATCTGCATTTTCTAAAATTAGTTTCCATGTTTTCAACGTTACTTCCTCTAATACCCACTATAAGAACTTGACCCGAGTTTCCCAGATCTGGTGAATTATTTGGTTACATTATAATGATTACAAGAATGTTGTATGTTGAAGGAATGAGATGTTTAGTTTTTTTTGGAAAACCAGATACATTCATAAGGTCAACATACAACGTGAAATAAAATACATCATATAAACATATTTTGAATCAGACATAATTATCCGTGTAATTCATTCATAAAATACTTATTCACAGCATGAGAAAAATAAAACATGTGAAAGGGGTGAGCTTAGATGATAAGTAAGGATAAATAATATAGTGGAATAAAGTATAAACATAAACACTACGAATTATGAAAAACAAAAAATGCATGCCTTTATAAATAAAATTGAGCATAATATGGAAGGAAAGAAACTGATTAAATAATTCCATATAACATATCAACGGATATTCTACTAATCGAATAATAACACATATTATAAATATCTTTTTTAATAATGAAAGAATTCATATTGTCGGACATCATAAACACATCATCAAGGCCTTGGACCCAGACCATAGTAAACATTTTGTTAAGGCCTCATTCTAAGACACTAGTTTGTCTTATGATACCTACCGATGCATCAAGGGGATATAGAAGTCCCCACCCATCATGTAATTAGTCCAATGAATTCCTCATATGAATAGGGGATATTCATAAATAAATATACATTTATATTGAAACTAAAATATGAAATGTAAATAGTTTTCCCTAATCATTAAACATAAACACCAGTTATTCAATGTAATATAGTTCATGGTATCAAGATAGCACATCCATAATCAAACAAATAATAACCCACTCAATAATATATGGTAGATGATATCATAATATATCAATCTCAAATGTACATAATAATTAAAAACGGTGTTGAAATAGGTGAAAACAATCTTATAAAATCATTGAGTAATTCTTAAGATAAATACTCGTTTAATTTTAAAAGATGAGTACTTTAGGAAAAATATTTTCATAAAACTATAATTGAAATAAGGTAGTTTTTCATAATAAAAACACTGAATTTATAGATAAAAATGTTCTTAAAATCATATTATATAGTGCCCTTGATAATTTATTAAAATCAATGTTCATCTATGGTCATTTTTATGGGCTAACCAATTCAATATCATCTTTTATGAGTGCTCTTTACATTAGTTTTCATGATCAGTACACTTTTATGGAAGTTATTTTAAAATGATAAATGAATGAAAAAATTGATTCCATGTGTAATTAATGTTTTTTAGTAATGATAATTCATTATATAAGTCATTTGGTTAGTTTTTGTGAAGATGAATCATTAGATAAAAGTTTAATGATAAACACTTGGATTAAATTGGTTGTTTTTTGATAACCATTGTGTAAAAAATAATTTCATAATATTAAATAGGATATATAACATATATTATGATATGATTAAACCATAAAAATGGTTTCATTCCCAGAATTATAGATGGTAAAAGAAATTGAAAACTCGTTGTCCTTGAATGTGATAAATTAACACATCTCGTATTGTGTTTTCATTTCTAGTATAAAAGGAGGTTAAAGGACAGTTGATGATTAATTATTCAATTATCACAACAATATTATGGTTCATATATGGTACTATAGTTATTTTAACATTGTGATTAAATGAGGTGAGGAAATAAAAATAATTAAAGGATCTTGAATGAAAATAAAATTAATGAAAAGTTGAATTTACCTCTGGAACTTATCTTCCTTGAGAGCCTCTTTAGGGGAGATGAATTGTCCTTTTGAATATACGATGAGATAATGGACTTGGGGGCACATGGGAGGATATTTTAACAAAAATTAGACAAGTTACAAGGCTTGAGAGGAGTGAAGAGAAGAGGGGGTAAGGCATGGTTTTTATAGTGCACGAGAGCAGGGGTTTCCCATTATTTTAATTATCATTTTAATATTTTTCCAACAAAAAACAATAGTATTGATTCTAGTGACCAGAAATATAAATAATTGAATGTGAGATCAAACCATGTGTTCTTACATTATCCATGATGCATGTAATAGAGTATTTTTCTAGTAATGTATTTTTACTATAAATTGTTGTATTTTACTAGTCACACAAATCATATTTTCAGAAAAATCCGAAATAATCACCCTGACCATTACATGACATGTATAATTAAAAAATAACCTCTATTATATCCAACTAATTTTCTATAAAAGAGAAGATTTATTTTTATATAAAATCATTATTTACTAGAAAATTTACCTTTTAAAGATAAAATTTATTTTATATTAATTAAAAAAATTAATTGAGGTCACATTTAATTATAATAAAATAATAGGATGCTAAATATTTATTGAATAATATATTTTATGAATATATATTTTATTTCAAATAAATTTATTAATTTAAAATTTTAATTAAATATTTATTACACAAAAAAAATACCAACACTTAGTTTTTAGTTTCTAAAATATCATATTTAATTTATATGGTGTTTATATATTATTTATACTTTTATGTTTGAGGTTACTATTACAAAGTTTCATATTTATATTCATAAGGGTACATTACTATTCAGAAAAAATGTATGTTGAACCTATCAGACTCTAAATGTCTTACTGAACACAATCGTGTATGTTAGTTTTTTAAAATTCAAATCACAGTTGTATGAAAATTATATTTATTATCTATGTTAGAACAAATTTTTGTTTTATAGAATGAAAATTTATCATGAATTAAAAATTACATTTATTTATAAAACATAGGGTTGTCACATTAACCATATTTATCCTTAAATTACCTCGTGTCATACCATTATAATTATCACAACAAACATGGTTGTTCACTTTAATCCCATAGAAAAATATAATCAAGACAACATTAATACATTTATAAATATTTAACCATATAACCCATTATTTAATTTGAAAATTAAATAATCTAATCCAAATATACCATTAATTAATTAACAAATTAACTAATTCAAATTAATTAAATAATCCCACAATCCATTAATTAACCCATTACATAACCACATTAATCCATCTTTTCCAAAATCCCTTAAATAATTAAAGTACCAAATTAATAAATTAAAATCAAGGATTTATATTTAGAAATTTTAAATATATATTATAAAATTACAATAATGTAACTGAAATTTAGTCTTTGGGATTTGAATAGTATACCACCTACCTCAATCACATTGATTAATGACCGCCCGCCGAAAATCTCCAATTAGAGACGGAATGGTCTAGCCCATAATGAAGAATGAGATCTATATCCATAACCCAATATACATGATCAAATGAATTAATATTCATCAATATTATATTTAGATACATAAAAATAGAGTAATTAAACTCGTAAATGGATGTGATAAAAATTCGAGAAGTATAAGGAACCAACGGGATAAGAATCTCTTCCTGGGAGTGGTGAGGATCTTCGATCAAGGCTTCCAATATTCAAAAACAGAGTTAATGATCCTCATAAATTCGTCTTGGAGACTCTAAAAATGAGGGAAATTATTTAGGTCCATGTTTGGGTTTATTTTTGGAGAATTATGCGTGTTTACTAATTTTAATCTAATTTTTTCAAGATTACTATCCATTACACATAGTTTCCAATATGGGTCACACTATTTCCTCTAATGGTCTACCTAACCTAGTGGTTTCCCACAGAAAATCATAATAGGGTTCATTGTTTTGAAAACTTTGTGGAAACTATGTTAATACCCTTTAATTGGGTTTACACGGTTTTATGTTATTCGTGGACGATTCAGGAAAAGCGTCAGATAACTGTGCACAACCCCTCTATCCTAAAACATCAAATTTTCTCCCCAATGAAACCAACATAAAACTCCAAAAATATTCAAAAAATTTAAAAATAATACCTATAAAATATCTTAATTCATCTCTATAAAGGGTCAAGGTCTAAAATTCTCCCCGTCTTATAACATCTCACCATTGACATGTACTCCCAAGATTCCTTAATATTCTATGTAAAAAATATCAGGCAACTGAGCCCACATATCTTCTTCTCTCTCCAACATTTAATCCCTAACAGATATTTCCACAATACTTTAATTATTTAAATGGTCGCTCCCCACAACAATTTCCCACTTTGATCCAAATCATGTATCAAATGCTCCTAAAAGTACTCATCAGTCTCAAACTCAACATCAACTACATCAATCACATGAAAATGGTTTTTAAATACTATTGAATTTGTGAAACATGAAAAATTTTGTGCATTGTGTTGTACCTCTATGGAAAAACCAATCGATATTTCCCATGCCTGATTCTATCCACAAGCTCAAATAGTCCAACGATCCTGGGAGCCAATATGGACTGTATCTGAGTCCTATGGTTACCCAACCTAGGGGACACCCAACAAAATACATGATAACCCTTTGTAAACTCTTGGGGTCATCTATTTCTACCAACATATGACTTATCCCTTCTCTTATTCATATCCATGTGATTTTGAATAAATTTCACCTTCTCTAACATCACCTACATAGGACTCAATCCCAACACCTCTATTTATCGTGCCTCTAACAAACATTGAGGTGACTTATATGGCTTACCATAAAAGTAATTGTATGGTTTCATCTATAACTTGTCTTGATAACATTTTTTATATATGAAATAAATATGTGATAAGTTATTCTACCAAGTCCTAATAAAGTCAAGGACAACTGATCATATAATATCCTAGAGTAAATGTATAGCTCATTTTGATTGCCTATCACTCCTTGGGTGGAAAGTAATACTTATAAAAACTAGTGTCCCAGGTTCCTTTTAAATGGCCTTCTAGAATCTCATACTAAATCATGAGTGATGTTCTGAAATAATACTCTATACCAACCTGTGGAAATATACTACCTCCCAAATGTATATTTTTTCTATCTGTTCAACAAACAATGTATTCTATATATGAAATAAATTTTCTACTTTCATCAGCCTATCTATAACAGCCATAATAGAATAATTCATTATGGGAATATTTGGGGGGGAAAAAATTCCATGTAAACATTTTACCACTTATATTCTATAATGAAAACTGATTTTAGTAGAGAAATATGTCATTGATTCTCAAACACCACCAGTTGAAAGGTGGAGAATCCTCTCACGAACCTTGTTATATCCATTTTAATTCTCATACTACTAAACTATCAATATGGGTCATTGTAAATTTTGGTCCCACCTGGATGTACCCCCAACTATGATGAATTAAATTCAACCTTAAACTCCCCTCTTATTCTCAACAGAACAACAGAATTCCTAATATAAAAGATCTTATCCTAATATATGGTCCATTGTAAAGGTGTGTTTCCTACTGTAAGGAATTCCCTCAAGGTACAACACTCCATATCCTCATGATTCTTATCCCTGATCCCTATCAAAATATTAGAATCAACTAAAATGGATAGGAGATTCAACTTCTTCTGGATCTCCTTAATTTTAACATTCATCTCATCCAGTAAATTCACCAGTTTACACCTAATAATAGACTCATTTATTTCATAAGACTATGTTTTCCTTCACAACGCATCAGGAACACTATTTCCCTTCCCAGGCGTATATGCTAGTTCCCAATCAAAATAATTCATATACACAAATCACCTACAATTCTTGAGATTCCAATCACATTATGAAAAACATAATTTAACGTCTTTTTCCAATATACAAAGTAAACTTCTGGCCCGGAAAATAATTCAACCAACACACAAAATAAAAAAAAACTACATCCAAATCGAAGTAGTGTGAAGTTTATTTTTTCACGCGCCCTCATTGGTCGATACCCCTATGCCACAACTCAATATATTTGTATTCAAACTGATCTATGACTAATCCTATAAGTCTTATAACGAACTTTATACTACCCCTATCTTGGGTTGGATCAATATCGGTGCAATTTTCATGTTATTTTTTAACTCTTATAAGGAATTATTATATTCTCCCATCCATGGAAACATTATCCCTTTCATGTAAAATCCTAAAATAGGTTCTTCCAATTATGAAAACCACTTAATAAACCTCTGATAATATCTTCATAATCCCAGAAAGCTACAGATATTGACTTTTTCTGTTATGCATCCAAGAAACCACTGCATGAACCTTGTATGGGTGTAGTGACGCACCAACATATGAGATCATGTGACCAATGAAATATACCTCATTAATCCAAAAGTGAAACTTAGTATTCTTTCCATATATCTTATTCTATATCAGTTTACTCAGGATGATATCGAGATTTCATGCATGATCATTATGGGTCTTCGCGTACATAGAAATGTTATCCACAAACACAATAACAAAATGATCTAGTTGTGGATGAATGATTAGGTTCACCATCGTCATAAACACTTCTAATAAATTATTTACCCCTAAAAACATCACAATGAACTCATAATGGTTATACTTGTTTTTGAAATCATTCCTTGTTATATCAGAAGGCCAAAATCTCAATTTATAATACCACAATCTCAAGTAAATCTTGGAAAAAACCTCAACTCCAATAAATTGGTCAAAAAGATCATTGTTACATGGATGGGGACATTGATTATTTACTATCATATTGTAAATCATCTTGTAATTTTCAAAAAAATGTAGTTTCTCATCATCCTTCATAGAATAAAATACTATAGAACACATGGGAGACATACTCAAATGGAATATCCCCTAATCCATAAAATCATTCAGATAAGTCATGAGATCTTGAATATTTTTTGGTGCCATTCTATATGGTGGAATTGAAATAGGCTTATCCCTATGAATGATCTGAATAGTATACTCCACATCCCTTTTAGGATGCATCATTTAGAAGACATCAGGAAACACATTCTGGAATTGATCTACTATGGGTGGAAGGAAATCCTCTTTCACACCATCATCATCTACAAATAGACAATAATAATGGGTGGTGTGCTCCCCTGGTTGCTGATGAACTAGTCCTGTATGCCCTGCCTAGATATCCCACTCTCTATTGTGGATATATATTTCACTCTCTTGAGATGTTAAATTCACTCTCCTTAGGTAATAATTTATGTGGGATTGGTATACCACTAACCAGCCCATACACATAATTGGGTCAAAGCCTAAAATTTTAAGGGATAAAGGATCCCATATAAAATATTACTCCCATACCTCAAGAGAACAACCCTTTCACAATAATATGCCTCTTGATCGTACCACCAATGGAGTATCGATCATCATTTCCCTACTCACAAACTCCACTTCCAAACACAACCCATTCATATGTTTTGTTGATGTAAAATAATTAGATTCAAGAGTATTAAATAAGGAACAATCTAGTGTATAATATAAAAGAATGGTACCTCTATCTGTGGATGGTCGACCCTCTCTATCCACAAGTGTAGGCTAAACTACATGCAACTACTCAACCCCACTTCCGAGTGATGAAGCCTACATTCCCTAAGTTGTACAACTTTACTGATTTGAGAACTCTATCCTAAAAGAACCACATCCACTATTTCTTCCTCTATGGGGAGAATAATTCCAACTACTTGGATAATAAGGTGTATAAGATTCAATTTCTACTATTATTTTATTCCTAGACTCTCCTTCAATAGACATATTTTATGGGGTCCTAAAGGACCATTGTGGCTCTCATATTCTTCCCAAATATTAGAACACTAGTAGTGGTTGGGAACAATGCATATAATAGTGTCTTGACAAACCACACTAGTGGAAAAGAAGTTAGTTAAGATCCTGAGTAACTCATCGTTCCCCTATATATTCTTCTTTCAACTACTTTAGTTTACATTCTCATAGTGATACTTCCTACCCTCGAAATATGTACCTCTTGAATTTCTATAATAAATCAATATTCCTCCACTGAAATCCTCCTTTAGTTTCCCCTCAGAAATGAGAGACTGGTTCACAAATTAAGATTAATTTTTCATCCTAAATATATTCACTTGGTACTTAATCTCTCATTTACATTCATCTTGGAAAATCCATTCCATATCTATCACATCCCCTTCGGTGCTGGAGAAAATAACAAAATGTTGATAAAGAAACCAGCATAGTACGTCATATACTATATCCCCTGAGTGAACTTCTTGGACTCAACTTCCCTCTCCTATGTCAATTTATCTAGATGAAAGTGATCTCAGCACATATACAAAAATTCATTCTATATCATGCCATTCTCATACATGTTTGGACACTAAATATCCAACCAGTGCTTCTCTAATCCTTATAACATATAAGAATCTATCTTAACTCTCTTCTTAGAAGATATCTCTAAATAGTAATGTATATTATGGTTGGACTCAATTATGAACTTTGTTTCCTCTGGTCAACCCTATCCACTTAATATCGGTTGGTACATAACCCAAAACACCAATGATAGGTCAAACATACTCTTCACTACCCACTCGGGGTCTCTCTCCATAAACTATGTGAAGTGAGAAAAGTTATCATGGAACTTCTCTCTATCTCCTTCACCTGGAATTATCAGGGCCTTTGGCTCTACTAATAGTGGATCATTTCCAGCTATAACATTCGGTCATACTATGGAAAAACATCGTCACAGAGACATATAAATCAAATTCCATACACATGTCAAAGCAAACATTTCACAACATTAACACATTTACAGGACTCACATTAAAAAACAATAAGTCTTTCCCCCACTCTCCACCACACATTCAAAACAAATGTTTTGTCACTACCCTTAACCCTCCCATGTCATTTTCATGGTTGAAAAGGGAAAAAAGGACACTTTATTAAATTTTATTATTAGAAAACCATTTATTTACATATTCCTTCATTTTACAACTTCTCATTTTTATTAGGTTCCATTTCATACCAATTACATTAAAAAAGAAATATAACTAAAAAAATTCAACAAGTTACTCAAAACCCGTTTTTCCATGAAAGTGTAAAAACAATGTGTGTCACAAAATATTAATAAGTTCTTAGAATGACTAATGCAAACTCAACTATCGATCCATAATGAGCCATGATACAATTGTCATAAAATCAAGGAATCAAGAACCACATCCCAATAAAAGTTCATCACCCAAGGTGAAATAACGTCAAACTATAACAAAAGACATCAATAAAAACAATTACACCCCCAGGTACCTGGATTTTCCCTCAAAAATGGGTTAGATACTCCCATGCATGAGATCAGGCCCATGTATTGACTCTTAGTATTCTCATGTATACCTTTTCTAAATATTAGGACAAAAGAAATTAAAATTAAACTACTTTGATACCACTTTGTAACATCTTGCTCCAAGTGTTGCACACTGATTCATCGATCTAGTCAGTCACATGACCTCAGGTGAGCCTCCCCATATGACATAGGATTTCAACTAGTATCA
Organism: Viscum album; assembly: GCA_963277665.1. Classification (NCBI taxonomy): domain Eukaryota; kingdom Viridiplantae; phylum Streptophyta; class Magnoliopsida; order Santalales; family Viscaceae; genus Viscum; species Viscum album. Next base: position 2,005,107,907 of record OY728164.1, on the reverse strand, counting down.
AAGGTCATATATCCATCATTCTAAGACTATATCCTCTTCATAATTGTCATATCTTAGAAAAAATAAATAAATAACATCTAAATGATATAAGAATAACCAAAATAATACCAATATCACATGATGACCAATACATGAATTCAATATCAAAAACTAAATGTAAATATGACCAGCTAGATACATGTCAGTTGACAATATGAAATAAAAAAAGTAAATAAAGACATAGAATACTACCCAAGTACTTTGTTAAAAAAATGTTATTTCAGTCTTCCACGCTCCATCCCAACTCAACCAAGTACCATAGGGAATCTACCCTTATCATGTCCTTTGAACATGAATTCTATTAGGGTACCAATTTTTATTTCTAAGTATGGTGTGAGTAAAACATAGTAGGCCACCACCAATGGTGTTTAAAACAATATCTGTCAATAAAAGTTTATGCAGTTATATAAAGACTAATATTCAATGCATAACATTAAAAGTTAACTCATTTAATTATTTTTTAATTAACCACATAACCCCCTAGGTTCTTGGAAAAACTCAAGCTCTCTATACCTTCTTCGATACATGATAAATTCTGAACTATTTCTCAATACCATTATTATCATTTTTTATATCATTATAAACCATATTGTAGAAAATTGAAACCATAGTCCAATGCCAACTCATAGGTATAGAACATCATGAATAACAGCCTATGGGTATTTAGAGCCTCAATCCCTATCCAACACCCAATCAATCACGTGTTTATTTGGATACTCAATCCCTATCCCATACTCATCATCTCATCTGAGTATTTGGAGCATCAATATATATCCCATACCTCATTTAACAATATAGTTATTTGGAGTACAAGTCTATGTCTCACATAAGAATATCACATATATCAAATATATCACATCATTAATGTCCAATTAACATTAACCATTGTATCATCAATTCAAATCATGTCAGGACATTATAGCTATCCCAAGAAACATGGTTCTCAATATAATCACAAGGAATAATATGAACAAAACACCATTAATCCATTTATTAACATTTAACCAAATAACCCATTAATTAATTCACTAATTAATTAATCTAATTCCAAAATCCCAATGTCTCATTAATTAATTCAAAAATTAATTGGTTGAAATTAGTTTACCAATCATATAATCCATTAACTTTACATTTACATAACCCCTTTAATCATTCATTTTCACAATACCTTGATTAATTAATTATCTAAATTAATTAATTATATTTATGAATTTAAATTTCTATATTTTAAATCAAAATTTTATATTTTAATAAATTTTATTGAAATTAAAACATTGGGATTCAAATAAGAGATCAACTTCCTCAAAAACATTGATGAAAGATCAGCCAATGGAATTCCCCATTTTGAAATGGAATGGTAAAATCCAAAATGTATAATGACATCTAGATCAAAAACCAAGATATATGATCAAACAAATCAAGATACATAAAACCTAGATCTATATCCAAAAGAACAGATTAAAATTACCTATCAAAGGATGAGAGAAATAGAAAAGGATGACCAACCAACTAAATAATAATATTTAATAGGGAGAGATAAAGATATTCAATCTGATCTTCTAATTTCCATGAATGGAGGATCAAAGAACTAGGAATTTGTTTGTGAGAATAAAAAATGAGATAAATCCTTTACGTATGAGTAAGGAACGAAATTGGGTGAATTCCTTGGGTTTGGATATTTTAATCAAATTTTTAGGGAATTGAAATCACATATGCCCAATTTCCTATTTGGGGTTCTTGGTTTCCCCTATCTTTGTTCCTTAACCATGTGTCTAAGCTATGTGGGTTGTATGGTTACTTCTAGAAGGGTGAAAAATTTGTAAACGCATGTGTCATCCATGAGATTCCCCTCTGTTTGGGTTTTCATGGGTTGCTGGGCTAGGCACACACATTGGAAAGAACATGTGCCAACCATGCAGAACCCCTCCTTTTTACAAGGAAGTAAATTTTCACCCAAGAGAACCCAATATAAAACACACAAAAGCAAGGTGAAATTGTACCTAAAAAATTATTGAATCATCTCTATAAAAGTTCAAGAACATACATAGGAGTATATATTTAAATAAATAATTCCCTTGTTCGAAACTAAAGAAAATGGAAATGGAATTCCTAAAACTTAAGAACATGAAAAATGAATCAGTGAGAATCTATGATATGTACATTATAAGACTCTCCTAATACACCTATATATTAGTTATGAATTTTATAAGAAATTATGATATATTCTTTAGTATATTGAGACCCCATCTGTTGAGGAATCTAACAAAACATGATTATGAAAGATGTGACAAGAGAGTGAGAAGATAAATAAAGGTAAAATTAGTGTTTGGAGAGACACAATAGTAGCATAGATCAAATTAAAAGATGAAATAAATGGATCCAAAATAAGGGAAAATATTTGAAAATAGAAGTGGATTAAATGAAATGAATCTTCCCACATGAATAAAATGTGGAATGAATTATTGGGAGAACTATTTACTGGGGTGGGTATGGTGATACATGTGTAGAAGATATTTCCTTATAGCTCCAAACTCTCATTTTGTGGTGAAGCCTCAACATATAAAAAAAAGATAAAGGGAAGGTATTTCAGCCCATTTGAAATTTCAATGCTTCAAGTATGGACATATTATGAACTTTTCTAATCAATGTCCAAATCAAATGATAATAGAGGGGAACCACCATCAGCCTCATCATAGTCCATGGGAGAAAAGTCGGGAATTATCTATGATGATGGATAAAGAGAAGGCTTTAAATGATGTGGTGGAAGGTACACATGACCTACTCTCAAATCATTCATGTGAATTGTTTGATTCTAGTTTTACAGATTCCGTTATTTCAACCAATTTTGCGATGAATATTGATCCAATCATGAAACTGTACAAAGTATAGTTATCCTTAATGAATATTGGATATATTAACTTAACATAAAAACAGTAAAGAGACTATAATACTAAATTTGGTGAGTACAATCTAGTCGAAAATCTAGTTGTCATTACCGTGATGGAATTCAACACTATACTTGGTTTTTAATGGATCTCTAAGTATAATGGTGAGATAAACTGTAGAATCAAGGAATTTTAATTGTCTTGGATGAAAAATGTATAATCTTTTTCAATGGATTAATTTCCTAGAATGAGAATTTCCCAGAAGAACCTCTCATAGCCAATATTATAGATATGATTGGTGAATGTGTAAAATGAAACGAATTTATTAATATAGATAATTTCATCATTGATCAATAATTCATTAAGGTATTTATAGAAGAGTTACATATAAATATTATAAAAGGAGAGGTAGGTTTTTCCATTGAACTCATTCCTATATTCATGATTATTTCAAAGACCTCATATAAAATGGAAAATATGGATTTATATGAATTAAATAAAAAATGTCAAGATCATTTGGAGAAGGTATTTATTTGAAAGATTGTGTGTCATTGGGGATAACCTGCTATCTTTTTGAAGAAGAAGGAAAAATAAATATGGATATGAATTAACTATAGAGAACTTAATGGGATCACACTGAAGAAAAAATACCATATCCTAAGGATCAATGATTTATTTGACCAGCTTCATGGGGCTCAACTATTCTCCCATATTGTCCTATGATCTCTGTATCATCAATTGAGGATAATGAAATATTATATTCTAAGGACTAAATTCAAGACAAGATATGTGCATTATGAGTTTCTTGTTATTCCCTTCATCTTGACTAGTACTCCCGGTATATTTATATATTTTATCAGCAGACACTTTAATGACTACCTTGATTATTATTATTTTTTATTAATATTATTATCATATATTCCAGAAATTGTGAGGGGCATGATGATCTTCTAAGGGTTATTTTGAGAACTCTATGGAAGTATAATATTTTTGAAAATTCAGATAATTTGAATTCAGGTTATAATAAGTTTTATTATTGGGAAAAATTGAATTTAATGAATTAATATCAGTTTATCCTATGAAGAAAAAGGTTTTATAGTAGTGTAATATTCCTAAAATAGTGACTATGTTTTATTTTTCTCATTGGATTAAACAGATATTATAGGATGTTTGTAAAAAACATTTCATAAATTTCTAATCTACAAACAAATTAAAATCGAAACCATGTTAAGTTTATCTACAAAAAGGCATGTGAAGAAAGATTAATAAAACTAAAGAATAGATTGGTTACAACACCTAGGTTAACTCTACCCTCTTTCAAAGAAGGATTCGTTATTTATAATCATGAATCTCTGAAAGGGCATGGGTGTGTCCTCATGAAAATTAAAAATGTGATTCCACATGCATCTCAATATTTAACTAATTCGGTGAAATTTATTCCTACACATGACATGGAGAAATTTGAATTTGTTTCATTCTAAAAATATAGAGGCACTTTATTTATGGGGAAAAATATACATACACCACTAATGATTGAAGTATATTTTTCAAACAGAAGGTATTGAACATGTAAAAAATGAGATGGTTGGAAGTTCTTAAAGAATGCAATTATTCAATACATTATCACCCAAGAAGAGAAAAACAATTAGATGATGCATTAAGTATGATACACCATGTTGTTCTAGGAATTATTATGATTCAAGGAGATCATTTTATAAAAGACGTTGTAAAATTGGAAATGGGAATTATAAGGGAAGGGAAATCATAAACCCTATCCCAAATTATTTCTAAACAATAATTACTAGAGAATATAAATAAATATCAATGAAATTAACCATTAATAAAAAATTAATATAGGATGTCAAGAATGGGAATTTTCTAGATTTCAATATTGAGGAAGAGGGTGTATTGAAATTTCGTACAATACTATGTTTTCAATCTATCATAGATATAATGATGGAGGTAATTGATAATGATCATAACACTATATTCTCTACATATTAAATAAGCATTAAAATGTATAGGGACCTTATTATTAATTATTAGTGGGAAATGTGAACATAAATATTATCAACTATAGAGAAAGGTTATTGTTATGTATGTAATTGAATGCATGGTGACGATTTCAAGAAGGGTTATTTCAACCACTACCCATAAAAACATGGAAGGGAAAAATATCACCATGTACTTCATCGCTCTAATGAAAATAAAATCCCATGGAATCAATGCATTATGAGTTATAGTGGACCAACTCAACAAGACTGTCCATTTTATCACTATTCAAGAAGATTTATCTCTTAGACAACATTCCATGATTTTGGTAATGGAAATGATTAAACTGCATGGAGAACTACATTCTATCATTTATGATAATGATCTTGGGTTCCACCTAAATTCTAGAGTGGTCTTCAAAATGCTATGAATACTGAGTTAAATTTCAATATGTCCTTTCACCCCTAAATGATGGACCACATAAAAGAACTATTCATGAATATGATTACATGTTTAGAACATAATCTATCAAATTAGATGGTGTAAGAAATAAAAACCACCCATTATTTGAGTTATCATAAAAATTACCATCCACTTGAGTATTAAAATGGAAATTTATGATGCTCTATATGAAAATAAATGTAGAAATACAACTTGATAGGATGCATTTGGTGATAGGAAATCACATGGGCTCGATCTTGTGAAAGACCTGGCAGAAAAAATTCATTCCATCCAACAACATATAAAGGATGGTCAATGTCATTGGAAGCTCTATGAAAACAAATATTGAAGGGAAATGGAGTTTGATGTTTGAGTGAATGTTTTCCTTCGAATATCACCATGAAAGAGAGTCCTCTGGTTTAGAAAGAATGGAAATCTTATCAATAGCTACATTGGCCTATATGAAATCCCTGATCACATAGGAGGAGTGGCCAATCTAATAGAACTTGTAAAAAAAATATATCATGTTCCTGATGTCTTCCACATATCTCTCATTAGGACATACATATTTGATACCTCACATGTATTCAATAAGAATGTGGTAAAACTGGAGCATTACGTCTCTTTTGTGGATGTTTGGATGAGTTACAAGACTGTAGATATAAGGTTTTCATTAACCAATTCTGTAATTCATCCAATCTGACACCCTACCTGGTCCGCAATAAGTCTTGAAAGTAATTATTGATCCCCATGAGCATCAAACTAGTGTCAAGAATCAAAATTAAATTGATGGGCATGATTTAGATCCTAAAACAATGAAAAAAAGTAAATAAAATATGAACAATTGAAACCAATGCTAGCATTGTAAATAAAAGAACAACATTGTATATGACTATGTAACCCAATGATTCACCAACGACCTCAAACTAATGTCACACTATGGTGACTAAATCCATGTAAGAAGCTATACCCAAAGATAAAAACATATATAAAACTATAGTTGTGAGTATTAAAACTCAATAGTCATTCCCTGTAATATATTTACAAATGCATTTTCATTAAATAAATGAATGGTCATTTTTAGGTTTGAACTTCAATATTTAATGTATATATTTTTACTCATGTTAATTTTGAATTAAAAAAATCACAATCCATTCCCCTAATTATACTAAGAAGAGACACATCTCATAAAAGAATGTTCATTTATTAGTGAGAAGGGAAAGGAAACCAAATGGGAAATAATTATTTTTTATTAAATGGGGAAAAGGGGAAATATTTATTCTTTTAAAAAATCTTTCTTGGAACATTTTTAAGAAAAACCACACATTCTATATTTACCAGGAAAACAACACAAACCAAGAGGAGACACAATGACCACACAATGACGGAAATGGGCTAATGATAATAGTGCCAAAGAAAATATCAAATTACCTAGGAACTCAGAAGAAAAAAATAAGATATTATACATTTGAATTATCTTGAATGTATGCCCAACCTGAAGAAATCATAATTCTCATATTCTTGATCATCTCCCAACATAGTCAGATCAAGGGGCATAATACCATAGCAATAATAGAAAAAAATCCACTTACTCTGGGCCACTAGAAAGTTAGAAAACTAAACTGGTGAAATAGTCATTATCATAAATACTTGTTTCTATGCTAGGTTCCCATGTCATATGTGCACAAAGTGGTGTTCCAAAAACCCAACTAACAAATCAAACATACATTCCATCATATAATCACACAAATTGACACTATCCCAGCCTCCTCGAGGAGTATTCCCTTTCCTTACAACAATTATCACACAAGGGAAGTCTCAACCTATGGATACTCTCATATCATCGTCAACCAACAAGGAATGTGACTCCCTCCATTTTGTTTCATCCAACAAAACCATTTCCAATGTACCAACTAATCCTCACATAACCTTCAGCTGTTAAACTATTTATTAATGTACCCTACACATGACAATTTGATAACCAAAAACCTTCTTAGAACCCCATTTGAGAAAACCAACCCAACAAATTAATTTCAAAAAAACATTAATAAGAAACAATGTGGAATTTCCACATACATGGCATGAAAATCACAATTAAATCATTTCATAAAACATCATACAAGGGAAAAAACCACTTTATTTCAAGTATAACAATTATTATAAAAACTATACATCCCAAGTTATTTTGGATACTATGTGAGAAACTAAACCAATCAATAAATTCTTCGAATTTAATGGTCATTGAATTGGGGGGGATACATTAAGAAGTGAATTGTAGAAAATAGAACGTTTTAACACTCAAAAAATTAGGCAGATATCACTCGAAAATAGCTTGCACTTGCATGCACATACACCCTTATATATATATATGTGTGTGTGTGTGTGTGTGTCTTCATATGTATGTGTGTGTACCACCAAGGTTTCAATGAAAATCCTAAAAACCATTCTTATGTACCCTAAATCGTCAATGGGACAAAAAATAAATGTAAAAAATTAATTAGTGGAATAAAACCCTTACCCAGAGAGGCATCAGTAAGATGAGGGATGCCAATCCACGTCACCATTGGTGGAAAATTCTGAATAATGAAATAGATCGACCCGAGTGACCTTCTGGATAACCTAATGATGGAAGAAACAAACAAAAACTAGATTAAACCCATCCTTGGGTTTTGGCTAAGCAACACAATGTGGCAGAACACTCAAAATGGCCAAATTGAAGAGGGGACATGAGGGAGATTGACTTACCTCGATGAAATGGAGAGGATTTGTGAAAAAATGGCATTGAATCGGCTGATGGAGGAATGATCTAGAAGGGGGTATATGTCCGTCCAAGGAAAATATAGTGGGACTTCTTGCGTAGACTAGGGAAGGGGTAGGGAGGAGAAATTAAATAAAAATTAATGAATAAAAAACAAAATAAAAACAACGAATAATAAAAAAAATCATAGAACCTACCATGATGATAATAATAATAATATAAATAATAATAATAATAATAATTATTATTGTTATTAAAAAACGTTCTTTATCATTATTTTATTTCAATTTTTTATGTAGGAAGCCTATATGGATTTCACCCGGATTACCAGATAGTGCGTTGATCATGCTCTATCCACTTCCATGACCCGAAACCCTCACATGATTACTTAAAGGTAGATGCAGAGTTGATAAAACCACATTCCAACTGTGAAAATGAAAATATTCAATGAAAGTAATTCTCTCTTGGTTTTCTCATGGTTATTCTTAATCATGTGCAACCAATCCGCAAGACCCCACTTCACTTGGAAATTTTAAATATCATCAAATATCGGACCTCAATTAAAAATCAATATCATAATAATTAAATATAGTCAAAATAATTAAATATTTTAGGTTGGGGTGTGAAAATATTTCCAACCACAAAACATTATTCCCCTAGAAAGTCACCCAGCTGAGAAACACACCAAACTCAAATCCATGACTGATCAAAAATAAGAGAAACCACAAAACCTCAGTGTGTGGCATTTCACTCCATAAGTCACACCTAACCAATCATGATGAAACAACAACATAATAATAAGGGGAGAACACAAGTGGGTTCTCCCAACCACAATAACTGAACTAGTACAGACTATCTTAGAAAAACATGTAATTTCCAAAACTGGACTACACTAAAACTTCCAATGTGAACTGAAATGAGAACACCCCACATAGACCCACTCGATAATGTCCCTCAATGACCAAACACCACCAATAGGGGGTGTATACACCTTGATTTTGTTCAGGAAATTCTACCCAATTGAAAATGTATTTCCATGTGTCGCGACTCAAAACGACCTCAAGCAGCATCGAGAAGTTCAGGGTGTGAGTCTTCATTTTTCATGGGGTCAATGACGGTAGCGAAGGCACTGACCCAATGGGTCGAGACCACAGCCCAGCTGTGAGCCCAAATAGGGGATGGGGGTGCAGCCCCCTGGGTTGGGATCAATTATTTTTTGCTAAGTCCCCAATGAGGTGCCCACTGTACCTGCATGAAAATACCTATGCGACGCCATGTTAGAGTTGAATGAATTAATGATTTTGGATAAGTCCTCAAAGTGGAACCACTGTCAAGACAAAACACCATCAGTGCGCAAGGTAGTTTTGTGCCCCAATATGGAACACATGTCACTCGTGTGCCCAAAGACCATTCACCCAAGGTACAATTTTTTTATATAAATAGACCCTTTGGGTCTTCATTTGAACATAGAAATTTCCATGAAGCCTAATTGCTGCTCTGGTTTCCCTAGTACTTCGCCCCAAACATCCAAAACCTTCAAGGTAGTTTTATAACACCTTGATCAATGGATTTAAGGTAATATCATTGGACTTAAGCCTTTTTAGTGTTTCAAAACCATAACACTTGCACACATAAAGCACCCAACCTCCTCAAAGCATAAATACACATGCACCACCTATACTTTTAATAAAAACATAAGTAACATTCTTTTAGGATCACCTCTGAATACTCTTGAAGGATTTAGGAAGGTCTCTCCCATTTATTACCATACAAGTTGTTCATTCCTTAAGTGAATATCATGTCACCCATGTATACTTGCACACCCATACTAGTGTTCCCTTACCTAATTGAGAACCCCCTCTTTAATTCAATTACTCTCTTCAGTATAAAATCCACCAATACTTCTTCAAAGACATTCATGGAAAGGATTATTCTTTTACGTCTCCCATTTTTAAAAGGGATTCTATTGATACCTCCACCAAAACCTCATGACATATCAAACCTTTGGGAAAGGCACATAATCGTGTCTTCTATTTGGGTTTGTATTTCCATAGTCAAAGTGTTCCAACATTTGTTTCACAAGGGAGTTAAGATACATTGAATTTATTTAGGTTTGTATATCCACATTTACATGAACTATTCTCCCAGAAAAAGTAATGGGACGTTCCCAGTTTGGAGGAGGGTTGGGTCCTAGCCACCCCCATATCAAAGAGATGACCGGGAACCTATGGTCTATGAAAGGGAGGTATAGTTCCCAGTATTTTTCTTCCTTTTGAACAAAGTAGAAGTCTATTTACCCTTCTAGGATCAATTTCAGGTCATCCATCCTAGTGTAAGACCCTACGATTTCTTGTAGTAGGTAGCATCATTGCTCCTCCTTTCATTTTCGGTGCCAATGATCAGAGGGGAGATGAGAACATGGACATTGTTTAACCTTTCACTCTCCTGTTGGGTTTTTCCACCATGGATAGACATCCTAGTGTAATCCCCTAACATTCATCCCATAATCCTTTCATTGTAACCTTCTCCATTGAAAATTTAAATGAGTAAAGGCTTTTCTCTTCGCCCTCTTCCCGGGTTGCCTCATCCTCGTCCACCCATGAAGCCATTTGTTCCCCCTCTTCCACCAGCGTAGGAGGAAATTCTATGTGCCATTGTTGAATCTTTAATTTCCTTTTTTTTCTCACACTAATCATGAGTCACATAGACTTAATGATTCATGATGATTAAAACATGTGCACAATCACTGATATTTGAATGATCTATGAGAACACTGATTCACACCATAATCGGGATACATAGGAAGACTTTTCAGGTCCCAAACTCACTAGATGTCCTCTTCATGAATCCAACCCAAATTACCCTAATTTGAGCAAACTACTTAGGAATAAGCCCCAAATGAAATCCTTAAATCACCATGGAACCCTTTTCATGAATTAATCTGAAACTCATTTCTCTCAAAGAACTATAATCTCCTATGATACTTATCGAACATTGTTGGATTATATTCCCATATATATGGGATAAGTATGAAGCCTCCTTGAGGTTCAAATCCAATACCGTAAATCAACCCTGTTCTCCTTGGTCCATATTCCAAACAGGGTCTAATCCTACTTGGAAACCCATTTCCTTTCCAAGTTCCTTGGGCTACATCAAAATAAGCCCTACAATATGATTAGACTAAACACCTTCCGCTTATATGTCCATACCATATGGCACGCAACTATACAGCTCGGTCCTTATCACATGAAATTAAAAGGTATGATGTGTCCCATTCAGTGGCACCGAACTAAGAGGCTTCTGATTCCTATTACAAGGATACGTAGGTAGCCCATTTTATGGGCACGACCACAAGATCAAACCAAAACATTGTGTCCATGAATGATAATAAATTCCAGATTGCCTCACTGAGAGGCTTAAAAACCAGTATCGTTATAACAATTATTAAAGGAATATCTATGTAGTATATGAGATGTTACAATTGATTGAGAACTTCTAATACATAAGGATACCTCAATTAATTAAGAACCTCGAATAGATACAGAAAATTTTAAACTTTTCACATGCTAAAGAAGTCATCAAAAAATTTCATGGGATACTTGATATACATTATGAATTAATAAGGATTCACAGAAATGTCTTAAATTATAAAGTGAGTCACTAAGTAGAAAATAATCCCCCCCACCAAGTGTGTGATGAGTCTGACCTCCGATCCTCTAGACCAATACACGTTCTTAAGTATCATGATGTTCAAACATAATGAAAATATGCCTTTAGAAAGAAGTCCCCCTTTGGGTAAAGAACTATCAGATGTTTCCGGTTCCATAAATAAATCCAATGGAAACTTCTTGGATGAAGTCATTCTTAAAACTAGAATACACGTTTGATGGATCTATGAAACAAAAATGGTGAACCCGACCTGAATCTTTAACCAAGTTAATAATGTTACCCACCTGTTAGAAACCAATCAATTGATTATGGAAAACCATAAATAGGAATCAATCCCACATGTATCCATCAAAAAGTTGTTTCTGTAATGGAGTTTGTTGCTGTTTTTCATGTTTTTCTCAGAATTCCCTTCACTTTAATATGGATTTCTTCAAGAAAACATATGTGAAATTCCCCACCGAGTCCAGAAGAAGTACATAATCACCAACCCATTGTCTTAAATGATGGATGTCTAATGTGATGGTAATGGAATATTGTTGTAACGGTACAATCCCTACATTGGAGGTTATCGGTAGGACCTCTGGGTCAATAAAAATCCTCGATCATTTGGAAATCGACGACCAATGATCAAGAGGAAGACAGTTCCAACCACAATATTTAGACGTTTTGGGTTCTTATACCTGAAAAGGAACAATAAATCCCTCTCGTACTATAGGGAGGTTGATCAAGAGGCCACTCAAGGCCTAAATTAAAGAATGCATGAGTCATTCTTGAGGACTCCCACCAGCAATCGCTGCCAACAAAATATTGTAGTACTGAACCCCCATCAAGATGGGGGTGTTGTCTCTGGAAGTTTGGCCCAGGTCTCTCTGACCTTGGCATGCAAGAAGAACTGCCTGGGAATACGTTCGGGCAACATGGAGTAGGTTTTTACCATTACCCTTTCCAGATAAGCCCATCAACCTAACTTGATCTACAACAATGAACGTTCACATAAACACGTCCGTCATAATTTTGTTGTCCAGGAGAATCCTCTACTAATAACACACCAATCCCACTGGATAAATCTAGTGGACTACCATGAACAAGAACATACACCTTCTTACAAGTTATCATCCAATCAGCATGGTCATCTAACTGCATTTAATGAAACCCGCCAATATTATGTGATGGAAACATATAAACAGGAACATACACCTATTTATAATCACTAATTCTTCAAGTATTCTAATCTGCAAGTATTTAAGGAATTCTGTCAACCATAATTGATGGGAAATAGCCATAAGGAACATGCACCTACCAATGTCCATAAATTATGCCAACATTCTCTTTTTTTAGCACGTGGTGAAGTTTGTTGGAAAGCTCCGACGAAAAAATTGGGGCAGGAAAAACTCTCTTCCCCCATACATGAGTAATGTCAATACCCATTGATAGGAAATGGAGGACAGAAGTTGGCACATACACCTACTCAAGATATATAATGGGTGTATATTCATGTTCTGGCCTATGAAGTCACCAAACACATATTATCAATGGTGAAAGGGAAAACAAAAATCCCTGGCCATTTCTGGAATCATGCCACGAAATTATAACAACAATTTCAGTAGTACTGGAGAAACAAAGACATAAAGATTTCCCCACACATGGGATGAAACATCAGCATGCCATCGTAGAATTGATATGCACCTCTATTCCAATCTAGGAGGGTCATGGGGCATACTCCCCCATAGCATAATGACAACAAGCTCAGGAACATACGAACTTTCCAATTGGATGTAATCGGTCCATTATGGTAACCAATCCAAGGATGGAACATACACCTACCCATGATAAACACTTCTCTTTGCATGTGGCCCCAACTAATTATATGATAACATACAATAAGAAGACTCTCTACGTGCAGTTGTAAAATCAAGAGTCAAGCGGTGATATTGCTCCTCTTAATGAAAGAGTTCTTGAAGCCATCATACATTTATCTATTAATGATATAGATCATATCATCTCATTACCAAATTATGGGAGTGGTTGTAGTAATTCTAAAGTTTCTCATTATAAAATTCATCATATATGATTTCTTCATGAACATTTGGTCAAACCAAAGAGCCTATCTCAAGATGAGAGCCACGACAACCCTATGTGTGGCCAAAAACCCAAGGAGCAAGAATATTTATCCCTTGTTGTAATACACTATGGTGATCATCCCCATGATTTCATTCTCTTAGAATGTCCTCTCTACAGTAGTATTTCACATTGTCTAGAAAATTCTATAATTGATAAAGTAGCGATGAGAAATACCTCCTATCTCGAGGCACATGAAAACACAAGGACAATCTTGTCTGATGCCTTATCATTGGCAGGTGAAATGATATCTCAGCCAGAAGACATATTAAGGTAACGATCGTTAACTAAACCTACCTTGGATAATTTTTCATCTAATACAGAGCATACCCATTTGTTAGACCATGTGGAGAAACCTCTAGTGAGAGATGACGAAGATGTGCTAAACATGAGATAACAATTGGCTAAGATAGAATTAGCAGTCATGTTCCGGCCTTTGGAAAATTCTCATTCTAACATTCCAGAATTGATTAAAAATGATTGAATTCATGATATCCAACTCTACCTATGGAAGACTCTTCATCATTTGAAAACCAAACTATTAGCATATGATAAATATCAAAATATTGTAAAGGAAATAGAAGGGGTGCAATGAAAAATTGACATCACATCTCTCTTAGTTTACCAACATCCAAAGGTTGAAAAATAGAAGAGAATCCTTCAGCGTGCATGACTCAATAATATAAAGAGTCTAAACCATTTAATTTCTAATTACCCGTATAATGTCAATATTAGAGAATGGGTTGCACATGGAGCATTGCATTTCACTACACTCAAAAATCTGAAATGTCATCCAAAAGTGGCCTCATGCAATGTTATTTCCCATTGTTGGCCCCAATCATTATATTTTATATTTTATAGAATGTATGCTCAAGAACATGCCTCAACCAGCTCTAATCAGAGTTAGGTACAATGAAAAGAAGTTGTTGAGTTACTTTTAATCAAGCATAAGAGAATAATGAGATGGAATCCCTCTTGGAGGTTTTCTGCCATCAGAAATGAGAATTTTTTAAATAGAAAAGCAATCATCTGAAATAGGTGATTTGAGTGGTTGTCGGATAATGCACCTTTCTAATTTCTGAACCAAAATTCACAAAATCAGAAGAAAAGTTGCAGAAGTTTTTTCCAAAGCAGTTCATGAATCACCCCATCTTACAAGGATGGGGTATCACTTAATTCAACCATCAAATTCATGAAACAAGGTTCAAATATTTGAAGAAGATGAACAGGAACAACCCTAGCCTTCAAGGCTGGGGGCGTTTCCCATCTCCAATCCCCTCCTCAATGGATGTCAGTTTTCTCCCTATTAGGGAAGAAGCCACAATGAGAGAGTATAACAGAACTATATGAGGATTCACTTCTTGTTATTTTCCACAAAAACTTTCACATAAATTCATCATATAAGAGAACATAGTCTCAACAAAGATACTTAAGGGAGACAATCTTACAAAAATACTGACAGAATTCCATCGATGCATTTGTGTTAGTGAATTTTATTAACACCATGATAGAAGATCTTCCAGAAAATGAGTCCAGTTTAAGGGTATCATAAGACGAAGTTCTTGTCTATAATATTGTACACACTAGGGAAATTGAAGATGGTGTGCATACCCGAAATCATAGGCTTACCCGGAATATAGGTATTCCTTCAAACAACCAACTCCCACACCTTCAAAAGGAATATAACAATGGGAAAGGAAATAATTCAGATTGCAACTCACTTTTCCACCGGAGAAGGTCAATATTTTTTACTTTAAGATTTATTTTCACAATAATAAGAGGAAATGAAGTTGTTTAAAAGACTCAATATATAGTTACATCAAAGCAGCATTTCTGCTAAACATACTCCCCAATAAGGTCCTAAACATGAATTTTTTTTTGGATTCCCTTAGCAAAGAAAATTTATTGTAACGATATATGCGGATAATGAATTCTCTCCACTGGGTACACAATCAAGGCATGATTAGACATATCCTGATAGGCTGGTTCCTATAGATTTTATAAGGAAAATATTAACACCACCATTATTGGTTTTTCAGTCATTTCACTATCCCAAGCTCTAGTTGCTATACCTACATAGGTTCCAGCTCATCTAGATATTCCACAGATGATTATGAACACAAATGAGGAATTAACGACTCGATTGGAATCTATGGAGGAATGACGGGCACCAGTTCAGCCGGAAAAGAGATCTTTCCCAGAATGGGTAGATGCAATTCCTCTCCCACAAAATTTTTTGAATACTACAGTCCCGTTCATTAATGGTTCAAGAGATCTAGAAAAACACTTTACATTTTGTTTCTCGTTGTGATATCATGATGGGATCTTCCCAATAATAAGAAGCAGTAATGAATAGTTGTTTGTGCAATCATTATAGGGATTAACTTGTGTCTGGTATACAAGTTTACAATCTCAATCAATTATTGGATGGTAAAATATCCATCAGAAATTAAATATTCAATTTTTCTCAATGCTACCAAAGATGATAGTTTTTTATCTTACCAATTGTAAAAATGGATAATGAAAGAGTTTCAAATTTAATTTTCTAATGGAAAGGATTAACATATTCCTCAATTCAAGAACTCCCCCAAGAAGAGTCGCTGCCAATTTGTGTGGAAAGTCTATGTGATGAGTAACACAAACCATTGATCCCTATGAAATACACACGAGGCTTTCGATACCTTACGTTAATCCCTCAATAGATTGAAGACTCTATTATGTAAACTAAGGCTAAAACTTGTCCAATTCCATCAGTTCTGTGGAGGAGGATAGGGATGGAATAAGCTTCTATAGTTACACTCATGCAGGAACCAGTACCTTCTTATACTTCAAGACCTTCATTATACCAAAGGGATTTGCCTCCAGATCATAAAATAAAATGACCTCCTTGTTAATATGATAAATGATATCAATGGTGGAAAAAATTTTAGGAATTAATGAACAAAGTTTATTCTTTACAGAATGAACATTTTTCTGGTCACTTCATCTCATAACTCCAAAATAATTTCGTTTAGTTTTCAATGATTAAGATACCAAATAAATAAGGCGATTAAGATCATCCGAATTATTTCCCCTTTCACCAGATGTTAGTCCATCCCCTCCATGAATGTTTTATTTTCAAGGATCATTTTCAAAATATAGTATATTTTGGAAAACTGAAACATAAATGTTCGTCTGATCCATAGAAGGAAGGAAAATGGAAGGAAGTAAAAAAGTAAAAATATGAAGAAATATGATGACTGGATGATCAGGAAAATGATCAACCAGACTTATGCCATTTTACAAACACATTAGAAACAACCGATTGTGTCTTCTGCCACTCCTTCCACAGAAAAACCACCTACATCAAAAGTCCATTCCTCAAATAATACAAGTGATTATATGGAAAAATAGTAGTCATTAAGAAATGAACTCACATTGAGGACAAATCTTTCCATGACCCTGTCATATTTCATGCCATCTGTTTGAAAAGAACGAGCACCACCCCACCAAATAGCACAACCAGAATTAATCTTTCAAGAAGAATCTTCATCAGATGAAGAGTTGATCTTTGGTTCTATCAATGTTATCGACTTAACAGATCCTTATACAGATGTTGATTCAGATTATAATGAGCTGGAATTTCTTGTACATAACTGGGGAACTAGAGGACAATGCCAAGGTCGAGGATACAAGGAAATACATGGGAATTCTAGAAGTAACCTTTTAAAATCATACCATACTCGAACCGTGCATGCGGCAGAAACATGGGGGAGATCCCTTCAGCGGGTTCACAAAGAAAAAGGTGTTTTATCCTTGAATGATAAGTTCAGTTCTGACACAATTATTTTGGATGACCTATTAGAATTCACGCCATTTTCCTCTCAGCAAATGAATAGACCTAGTAAATCGAATCTACTAAATCCATTAGTATTTACAGCTTCTTCTCTGAAACAAGTGACATCTATATCAGAAGAATTAGCTTCAAATGAACCTACAAAACCGGATCTCCATGCTGGGAAATGAATACATTTGGACTAAATGTATGATTTTTTGAAATAGTTTCCACATGTACTGGTCATTTTATCATCTTTGGATGCCATAAGTTTGTCAAAATTCCTTCGAGAAGCACTTATTGAGGCATTGTAATGTTATCAAGACTGTGAAATCGAGTTATTTCTGCTAAGGTTTATCGTATAGAGAATGATATTATAAAATGTTATGTTTTCATATCTTTTATAGATGAAGATGATGATGATGTTGTGCATGGACATATCAAACCCATGTATTTATCTGGAAATGTCAATGACATTGACATCTTGTGGGCCTTCATTGATAATGGCTCTGAAGTGAACCTCATTCCCTTTCCTACACTTTGTCAATTGGGCCTAACTGAATCTAACGTATCTCCTTCCACATTAATGTTTCATTATTATGATAAGAATGAGTAAGAACCTCAGTGAGAAATTACTCTCAGAACATAGTTTGGATATCTTGTATCAAATTCATACTTCATGGTTGTTCGTTAGGAAAAAACCTTCAATATTCTCCTTATATGGCCTTAGCTAAATAAACATGTGGTCATACCTTCATCAAACCACCAGTGTCTTAAGTACTATTTCAATGGTCACATCGGGACATTGTATAGTGACAAGTCTTCGTTCAAAACATGTGAATCTCAATACATTGAGGCAAAGTTTAATCACACAAATGGAACGAGATCCATGAAAAAGGAAATAATAAGACTCAATGCTCCAAATTTTTTGGAAAATATTCCAACAAACCCAATCATACATTTTGGGTAAAAATTATGTGTTTCCAATTAATAAAATTGAAAAGGTAAATCCAAATCCAAGAATTTTTCCAATGACTTTAACAATGTCAATTGCGGAAATTGAGCCTGACAACATGGGAGCAACTATTGATCCACCAAGAAATGATGGAAGCTTAAATTGAGATGTTTTCATTTCATCTAATGAACTAAAAAATCCTCTACTTTTAAATCAGAGTATAAGAAATTGTAGTAATTCTAGAGGAAGACAATGATGTGGATTCTCAATCCATAATCTCATCTTTATTACAATAGTAAGACCCTTCATCATTAGTAGGGTCAGATATGGTGGCCTCTTTTTCAAGATGTTCAAATCATGACTCCTCCTCTAACTCTAGTATTTTTGCATCATCATCTACTATGAAAGTGTAAACAGAAGAGGTAACATGTAATGAAGAAGAATAGGATGATCTTGGGTATGCTCTTCCAGTATTTGAGGAAGGTGTCAATCCCACTATGGATGCGTTCAGAGAAATAAATCTGGGTACAAAATAAAATCCACACCCCACTCAAATTAGTGCAGCCATGACCATTGAAATGAAAGAGGGTGATAATTAATTTCTAAATCAACATAAAGATATATTTTCATGGAATTATAAAGAAATTATAGGACTTAATCCTGATGTATCCACCCATCATCTGGGTTTTCTAGAAGAACATTGTTTATTCAATTAAGCATAAAGAAGAACACACCCAACTCATGCCTCTAAAATTGATGTTAAAGTTCATAATCTAATACAGGATACCTTTTAAGGGATGTTCAATATCCCAAATGGATGGCCAGAATTTTCCCAATGAGAATGTAGAATGGGAAAGATAGATATTGCATTGATTTCAGAGATCTTAACCTCTATTGTACTAAAGTTGATTTTCTAGTTCTGATTACAGATCTTTTAATTGATTCAATGGCTGGCTATGATGATATTTCCATTGTGGATGGATACTCAGGGTATAATAAAATCTATATAGCCCCATATAATGAAGAATCTATATCATTCAGAGCCCCTCAAGGTGTGCTTCACTATCGATTAATTCCTTTTTGTTTGAAGAATGCAAGAGCAACATAACAATGTGCCATGCACCATATCTTCAAACCCTTATTAGGGAAATTTTTTGAATGTTATGTGGATGATATGAAGGTCAAATCAATAAAAAATTCAAATAAGTAGGCTGATTTGGAGACAATATTCCATAAACATCGACAACAATGTCTAAAGATGAACCCCTTGAAATGTGATTTCCAGGTAAACTCGGGAAAGTTTCATGGCTTCATTGTACTAAATCATGGTATCAATGTTGATCATATGAAAAAATAATTATTTGGTATGAAACCTCCTTAAAATTTGAATGAATTTAAGGGACTACAGGGACACGTGGCCTATATTCAGTGCTTTATCACCACATTGGTAGGCAAGTGTTTACCCTTCACCATATTAATGAAGAAGGGGTTATCCTGCCAATGGGATGAATATTGTCAAGATAAATTTGATTCCCTCATGAAATATCTCTTGAGTCCACCAGTTTTAATTCTTCCTGTTTAAGGAAGGCCTCTTATTTTTTATGTGATAGCTTTAGAGAGATCACTGGGTACCTTCATTTCTTAAAAGAACAATGCTGGGAATGAAAATATCCTTTACTATCTAATTCAATCTATGATTGAAGCTGAAACTCAATATTTAAGTAATGAAATGTTGTTCCTAGAATTAATATTTATAGTTCATAAATTGAGGCACTACCTGCAACATTATGAGGTCAAATTGGTATCTTTCAATAAACCACTTAAATTTATCCTCAGTCATCCTATGATTATAGGGAATCTGGCATAGTGGGCAGTTATTTTGCAGTAGTTTGATATCCAGTTTGTGCCTCAAAAGGCCATAGAAGTCCATGCTCTGGCCGACATCCTTACTAAGCATCCATCTGTAGAAGATAAATCATTAAATACTGAACTTTCTAAGGAAGAATCCTTTTATATTCTAGTTAATTCCAAAACATGGGAAATTTACTTTGATGGTGCTTCCATAAGTCCAGTAGGGAAGAGTATGGGAAACCCTAAACTCAACAATGTTGGGTTAGGAATTTTCCATATCTCTCCACAAAAGGCAGTGTTTTGTTATTCCTTCCTATTATCGGAAGGAAGAACCAACAATGACCCGAAGTATCAAAAACTTATTGTAGGTTTGGAATTGTAACTTTAGGTGAAAATGATTCACTAGATGTTACATGGTTATTCATAATTGGTAATCATGAAAATCAATGGAGAATGTTGTAGAATAAAAGAAAAGTTACTCCCTTTGTGTGATTATGTCATACAATTAGTGTCTAAATTTCCCTCAAATCTGACATTGTCTAATATCCTATGATCACAAAATATCCATGAATATGTATTGTCTAATATAGCTAAAACCCTGGAAGATCCAAATCAGGATGTGGCAGTCATTAGCATAACCCATCGTCATGTGGTTTCACCTTTTTTTCAAACCAGAATGGAGAAAATTAATAAAATTATCCCTATTTATGATCCATATGGTAATGCCAAGGTATGGATAACACCCATCATTGAATATATTACAAATTGAGTACTTCCACAAAATATGGATTAAAAAAGAATAGATCTGGTGACAAGTATACAATTATACACTTTATGATAGTCCAGACCTCCAAACAATCATCTACAAGGGAGGTTTTGAGGGAATCCTCTTCAGATGTATTGATGGATAAGAGAATACAACTGTCATGGTAGATGTACATTCAAGAGATTGTGGTGCCCACCAGTCTGGGCACAGACTCTCTGATCAGATCTGAATGCTTGGATAAATTTGGCCTTCAATGACATAGGATTTCACAGATTTCACTAAGAAATGTCCTCCATTCCAAGTGAATTCAATTTTCATTCATCAATCTCTAGAGTTACTAAGTACATCTAAATACTCCTGACCATATTCCACATGGGGAATGGATGCAGTATGTCATTATCCTCTAGCTACATCTAATTAGTTTAAGTATATCATTACATCTACAGACTTCATTTCTAAATGGGCTGAGGAAATACCTCTCAAAGAGTTTAGATCCAAAATCATTGTTAGTTTTGTGAAAACTAACATAATCACTAGATTTGGTGTCCCTCATCCTACATTGGTGGAAAATGGTACCAAATTTTGTTCAATTGAGGTAAATAAGTTATATGAAGATCATTATATAAAATCCAACCATTCATCTCTCTATCATGTGGTTGCCAATGGATAGATAGAGGCCATCAACAAGACCCTATCAAATATACCCTAGGAGATGGTAGATAAAGATAATAAATCATGGCTTGATTAACTTTTGAATGATTTACAAGATTATCGTACAACTACTCATACTACCACCCAAGAAACTCATTGTTCATTCGCACATGGAACCAAAGTAGTTTTACCTATTGATATGAAATTTCCTTCAAACAGAGTTGCAATCTGTGATCAGTTTTGTATGGATGAGGGGTCTCAGAAAAGGTTCAATGAGATGGACTTATTTGATGAGAAATGATTTCATACTTTGAATCATTTAGAATTCTATCAGAACAGAATAGAGTGAGCTTTTAACAAGAAAGTTCACCTCCTTTCGTTTCTTCATGGAGAATTGGTTTTGGTCTTTAGGACTCTAATGATACTAGGGAAGAGACCTCCAAAGATTTATCTAATGTGGGATGGACCTTATTCCATACATATGGTCTATTAAAATGAAGCTTAATCGTTAATCTCAATGGATGGAGAGATTATTAAAACTCCAACCAATGTGAGATTCTTAAAGAAATACTTTGTGTAGTTGTACATATAGTCCTCACTGCAAGACTTAAAACTGCACAGTACAGCTTCCTCACTGCAAGACTAAAAACTGCACAACCCCCATGTCCTCGTTACAAGACTAAACACTGCATGACCCCATGTCCTCGCTGCAAGACTAAAAGCTGCACAACCCCCATGTCCTCACTGTAAGACAGAAGACTATAGAGTACAAAATCATAGTTTCTAGAAATTAAACATCATAAAAACCATAAGAATCCAGGATAAATGAAGTTAGAATTTGTATCATATTTGTCATTTTTTCATGATGTTAAACTACCTGACATCATTGGTCCTTATTGCATGACATTTAACTATACGACTAACGTTTTCTCTATTTGATGTTAGGAGCTTCCATAACCAAAAATCATTGATATCATCGCTACTCCTTAGTAGCACTTGAGTCCCTATCTTTCTATGTCTAAGTTAGATCTACATAGAGATCTTATTTCAATATATTAGTTTGTCTTGATTCTCATTTTCAATGAGATAGGTAGAGGTTCCAAAATATCCAATTTTGGGCCCAAATGCAACCACAAAATATTATTATTTTGATTTTTCCTTTTGTGTATGAATAGAATATATAAATAGTGTTTCCTTAGGATATATTATTATGAACTTATACCATTTATGTCTTATGATTTCCCGTTCTCTCAGAATGCGTCAAAATCCCCCATTCTTCAGGTCAAACTCGATTGGCGTGAGGAATGATTTATTAAAGAACTACATTCGGCTTGATTCTCATCTATTTGAGAAATGTATTAACTCAAAGATATCCAATATTGGTCCCATACATGATTAAACAACCTTTTAATCATTAAATATGAATCAAGCCTACATTGGTAATGTTTAAAGAACTACGTAAGGCTTGACTCTTGCCCTAAACAAGACACTTAGTGACACGTGGGTTTTATCCCTCAGTCCAGCTACAACAATTATTTCTTTTTCACATCAATTCAACTTCTTCCTTATCACATGATGTTAAACTTCCGGGAAGTATAACACCCATATTCTTCACTTGTGTCACCTTTGTGTTATAAAAGAACCCCTTACTACTCCTTGTTTCTCACACTTAGCATAACACACATGGTCTTAGGAATTAGGTAATGGATTTTTTATATAAATAAGGTGTCCAAATTCTTATATTGTTATTAATGTCCTCAATAAAAGACTTAAAACTAAAGAGTATAATGTCCTCACTATATGACTTAAAACTACATAGTATAATGTCTTCACTGCATGACCTAAAACTGTATAGTATAATGTCCATGTTGCATGACATTAAATTGCACATAACAATGTTAGTTCAAAAGGAAACAAATAATTTCCCCATTTTACAAATGAACCATATATATTTAAGAAATTCTAAATTTGCAGTAAATACTAATTCAAATATTCCTCATATGCATTGAGGATTACCTCCTTCCATTTTTCACACTCCGAATATTGAATATTTTCAGATCTTCAAAATCATTCTTACAGTTTCTAGTGACAGATTTTCCAATACCTGAGAACTCTTTTTCCTAACTATGCAACATGTTCTCTTAGGGGTCCTTACAAAAGTTCCCTACATAGCAGGTCTTTCAGTTAATAGATCCCATTATTTGGATATACAACATATGTCCCAATTGTCTCTGCATAATACAACCTCATAACGAGTTTTTCAAATGATGGTAATTTTTTCCATGGTTACAATGTCTTTGTCCCATTCAAAATTTTATGGAAATATACAGGAATCTGTGTTAAAATAGTCATTCAGGTATATTTCTCCCATTATCTTTCACTTTATCTGATGGTCTTCAATAATATGGTTTAAAAATTACCCTCTCTATGTGTCCAATACAACATGAAATAACATTGGACCCACTTGGCCTCATATCACATACGATTTCCATTGTTGGTCCTAGTTGTATAACCTACAAATACAGAAACCACACCTCTTAAATTTGGGTTATACCTTCAGAGAAGTACTATTCCTATGATTCTTTGGAAATATTGTTTGGAAATACCCTTTACATATTCAGGTACCTCTCTCTATAAAACAAACTCTATGCTTCAGAAAATCTGAATCCCCATACACATTCCCCAGCTTTTAGCAGTACAATGTCATGTTTTTAGATCTATTTTTCTTGATTATGAAGCACTTACCCTTAGGTGGCCCTACATATGCTACTTACATAACGGGCCTATTATTCAAAAGATGCCACTATTTGGTTATGCGTCATATGCCCTTGTAGGCCCTGCATAATACAAACCCATAAAGGGTTTGTTAAATAATGGTAACTTCTTTCTTAAAAGAGAATTCTTCAATGAGTTTATCACTTCTCCCATATCATCCAGTGGATTTAGAAATTATTAAATCACATTTTACAATTTTCTATTCCATACCTGGACATGGTAGTATATTTCTAAACAAATTTTATAGAAATCAAAAGAGTCTCATACCTTTGGTCAAAGAAAAAGACCATAAATTAAAGCCACACAATGTCCTCACTACATGAATGAAATCTGCAATGTACCAATGTCCTTACTGCATGACATAGAACTAACCAATTTTATATCAGTAATTCCATTTTCTGATAAATTTTATCCATTAATCATACAAAAAATGTGTATATAATTCTTTTTCCTATTCATGCCATATGTCAGTATAAAATAGCCATTTCATTATTAGAATTCCTTTCCATTGAGAAACCACCCACTATGGTCTTGAGTCACCAAAATTTTATTTTCCCCTATCTATCAGAAGTAAACTTTAAAATTACTAAAGGTATATTTTTCTTGACTATGCAGTACATTCCCTTAGGTTTCCTTGCATATGTTTTCTACATTATAGGACTGTCATCCAAAATATTCCAATATTTGGCTATATAGCATATGCCCTGGTCGGCCCTACATACTAAAACCCCTATAATAGGCTTGTAAAAATAATGGTAACTTCGTTCTTGGAACGGAATCCCCTTATGTTGATACATGTTTTAGATTTGGTGACCTTAAAAATAATGACTCATGATTCCCCTAGGAAATAATTAAAGAATATTAACGAAATTCTTAGCCATAGAGTCTTGTTTGGGATTTAATTCCGAAATTTATGGTCAAATCTATTGGACCATAAACACTAGCCCTTCTGTGTCCATCATGCATGACTTAAAATTTCTAAGAGATGTGGTACTCAGCATATTGAGTACCCGCAAAGGGAACTCTGAACAAAATTTGAGTCCCATCTCACTAAACGTACATATTGTATGGTTTAGGTAATATTGAGCAATAAAAATTAAAAGATACAATGTTTGTGGTGTTTTATGTATTACTCTAGTAAAAATAAAACTATAGTAGCGAGCCCCCATGGCTTAGGAAAAAATCCTATCAGCATTCCATGCATGACGTAGCTACAAATCTAACAAAATGATCTTGGAATGCATCAAAGTTCGATACATTTACCTTTGAACAATATTATTTTCATTTCTAACAAATAAAATTGTAGGGGGGGATTTGTAGACACCATGAAATGTGTTGCATGATGTTCTACGCAATTGAAGATAGATTTCCATGTGTCGCAGCTCATAATGACCTCCACCAGGATAAAAAATTTCACGATGTGACTATGAATTTTACATGGGTGTCAATGATGGTAGAGAAGGCACTATCTCGAAGGGCTGGGACTGCATCCCGGTAGTGAACCCAAGAAGGGGTGCGGGGGCGCAACCCCCATGGTATGTATCAATTATTTTTTGTTAAGTACCCAAGGAGGCACCCAATGTACCTGTATAAAAATACATGTGCACCACCATGTTGAAGTAGAATGAAGTAATTATATTGGATAATTCCTCAAAACGGAACCCTATTCAAGGAAAAACATTGTCAGCGCACATGGTACCTATGTTACCCAATATGGCGTGCATGCCACTTGTGTGCCCAAACATCTTTATCCAAAGCTTCTATTTTTTCCTTACAAATAGACCCTTTGGGTCTTCATTTGTACGGACGAATTTCCTTGATGCCAAATTACTACTCTGGTCGCTATAGTACTTTTCCCCAGTCTTCCAAAACATTCGAGGTAGATCTCTTACACCTTGAGGATAGGATTTAAGGTTGGTTCATTGGACTTAAGTCCTTTTAGTATTTAAAAACCATATCATGTAAGTAGAAATACTTGCACACCGCCTATTCCTTTCATAGGAGCTTGAGCACCTTACTTCTTGGATAACCTGTGAGTACTCTTGAAGGATTGATCATGGTCTCACCCATGTATTACCATACAGGTTTTTTGTTGCTTAATAAAATATCTGGTCTCCTGAGTATACTTGTGTCCCCATACTTGCATTCCCTTACCTACATGAGCACCCCTTTTTATTCAAATACTCTCTTGAATCTAGAATCCATCATGACTTCCACAAAGACATTCATGGTAATGATTTTTCTTCCTTGGACACATTTTATGAAAGGGTTTACGTTGAGACCTCCACCAAAACCTCCTGACATAAAAATGATTTGGGAAAGGCACATCAATATGTCTCCTATTTGGTTTTTTATTTCAACAGTCAGAGGTTTCCCACATCTGTTTCACAAGGGATTTAAGATACATGGAATGTGTGTGGGTTTGTATATCCACAGTCACATGTACCTTTCTCCTAGAAAATGTGATGGGAAGTTCCCAGTTTGAAGGAGGGTTGGGTCCTGGCCTCTCCATTATCAGAAAGATTACCAGGAACCTCAGGTCTCCTCTAGGGAAGGTAACGTTCACACGTTCTTTTCTTTATTATGAGGAAGTTGAAGTGTACTTCCCCAACCAAGATCAATTCTAGGGATAACATCCTGGAATAAGCCCATATATTTTCTTGTAGGAGTTATCATCATTTCTCCTCCTTTCTTTATTAGTGCCAAAGATCATAGGAGATATTGGAACCTAGACTTTTGTTACCCTTTCCCTCTCCTGTTGGGCTTTGTAACCATGGACATCCATCCTGGTTTAATCCCTTAACATTCATCCCTTCCTCCATTCATTTTATCCATGTCCATTGAAAAGTGAACAGAGGTATGGTTCGTCGCCTTGACCTCTTCCTGGGTTTCCTTGACCTCATAAACCCTCACCACCATAGGTGCTCCCTCTTCCACAAGTGAAGGATGAAAAGTAAATGGGTCATTGTTGAATATGTCACATACTCTTGTTTCTCACACCGATCATGACTCACGTAGGATTAGAGATTCTTGATGCTTAAAAAATGTTCACAAACACTAATATTTGAATAAACTATGAGAACTTTGATTCCCATCGTAAGTGGGATACATAGGAAGACTTCTCCGGGCCCGAACACACTGGATGTCCTCTTCATGAATCCAACACCAATTCCCCTAATTTGATAATCCTTCATAGAAATAGGCCCCAAATTAAATCCTCAAATCACCAAGGCATTATTTTTTGGAAGTAAAGCCAAAATCATTTCTCTCAAAGGACTATACACTCCTATGAGGCATATCAAACTACATGGGATATGATTCTGATCTATATGGGATACGTAGGAAGCCTCCTTGAGGTTCGATCCTAATACCTTAAATCAACCCTGTTCTCCATGGGACATATTCCAAATAGGGCATAATCCTACTTGGAAACCCATATCCTATACATGTTCCTTGGGTTGCAGCAACATTAGTCCAACACTATGTATTGACTAAAGAACCTTCCACTTAGATGTCCATACCACATGACATTAAATTCTATGGCTAGGTCTTTATCACATGACTTTAAAAGATATGATGTGCCACATTATGTGGCATTGAACTATGAGGGATTTTATTCCTTTTACAAAGATATGTTGTTAGCCCATTTTATGGGCATGATCCCATGATCAAACCAAAAATTCGTCTCCCTGAATGAAAATAAATTCTAGAGTTCCCCACTGAGTGGCATAGAAACTAGTATCATCATAACTATGATTAAAAGAATCCATAAGTAGTATATGAGAGGATAAAATTGATGGAGAACCTCAAATACATAAGGATGCCTCCTTTAATGAAAAAACCTCGAATACATATTGATGGTTTTAAAAATTTTACATTCTAAATAAGTGATTCATAATAAAATGGTATAATTATGATATAATTGGTGAATTAATAAGGATTCGAAAAATATATATTAAATTATAAAGAGAGTCCTAGAGTAGTCAATAATTCTCCTAAAAAGGGTTTGAGGAGTCTGATATCCCATCCTCTCAACCAATGTACATTCTTATGTATCATGAAGTTCAATCTTAACGAACGAATACCTTTGGAAAGCATGTACCCTTTGCATAAATAATTTTTGGATGTTTCTAGTTCCATAAATAAATCCAATGGGAACTGCTTAGAAGCAGTGATTCTTAAAACTAGAATACACGTTTCAAGGAACTACAAAACAGGTGGGGCCAAATGAAAAAACACAAATGTGAGAATAAATCCAAAACATTATTTGTATCCAAGATTGGCTGAAAGCATCTCCATGATGAGCACAACTAAAAATCTAAAACTGATCCAAGAAGAGTTATATTTTCAAAGGTTCACAACGATAATGAATTATTATGACTACCAAGGTCCAGAAGGACCCCATGACACTAAAAATTTTACATCCAAATGTAATGACCCTGAAATTTCAAGGAAATTTTTTTTTCTTAATATACTTGTAAATTTACGAGTACACAGTTTCTGACATCACCTGATTCCAAGGCCCGGTGTGCCCGGAATCAATTTTTGAAGTTTAGCTCGGGTACATTCATTGAACGAACGAGGGAGTTTTTCAACATTTTGAACTGCTGCTCGGAATTGAAATCTGAGGGCACCAATGAACTGGAAGCACCGATAATTTCTTAAGGGGACCTTTACTACAGTTGCGTTTGAAGCGGGTTGATAATTATTAATTTGGTGTTTAGTTATGAAGATAAATAAATTTGTTAAAACAAAGTTTTATCTATGGAATTTACATCCTCCCATGTGTGGATATATGAGTGGTGGGGCTCACATGATCCCCATACTCTCACCTTCCCATAACTCTCTCCAACCCCCTTTAAAACCCCTTTAATTTTATGTGACAAATCCTTTAATAAAGAGACCATCTATCTCCTACTTTAATGGTGATAACACTTTAATTAATTAAGTGTTTTGAATTTGAAAAGGCATGGCATGTTTATTAATAAGGGAAGCCTATTTTTAATATGGGTTGGAAAATATTTTGGAGAACTTTGAGGAACCTTTGGAGGATTGGGAAGAAATGTGTTTTTCTCCTGACACAGAGCGTATTCGACGAAGAATGATATACAATTCGAAGATCGTGAAGTCACCGACAACGTTCCTTTTCTTCTTATTCCTCCTTGTCAAGGTATAAGACACTGCCGCAGGGGAATGTCACCAACAACAATGTTATTTCTTCCTTCGATGATGATGGGATCGATATCGTTCTCACACGACGTCGTTCTATCGCGATGCATGCCTTATTCCACAGCCCGACGACGTACAACATCATGATCGAGGTAGGGGTTGTTTTTTATTGTTCAAGACTATATCATCGTTCTTGGTTGCTTAAAGAATTGGACAGACGATATCGTTGCAATGGGAGGAGATAGGAACGCACGAACACAACCGATTCTCTTCCCCTCTTCTTTGTTGATCTTCATTGAAGTTGGAAGCACAGGCGCACCGTGCCGTTGCACCGTATGGTAATCTGCAGGGAACCGCAGCCATGCAAGGACACGGCGAATGAAGTGCGGTGTCATTACACCGCGTGGAGACGAAGAAGACCGCGGCTGGAGCGGGCCATGGAGGTGGTTCGTGGTGCCGTCGCGCCACTCCGGTGAGGCCGAAGAACACCGCAGTCATGAGCTGGTCACGGCGGAGGGGCGCGGTGCCGTCACACCACCTCGGTGAGACAAGCCGCGGCGGACCAGCACGGGCGACCGGCCGAGACGGCCGCCGGAAACTCTTGGAGGTGGGACTCCCTCTGGGTCCCGTGGCACCTCACAAACTGGCCATCCATTACCTAGAATACCGGGGGTTGTAACCCCCCGACCTGCTGCTAGGGCGGACCCCACTAGGTCCGCTGTTTCCAGAAAACTAGGTCGCGCCACTTGCATCCTGCGCGGCCAG
This sequence comes from Viscum album, assembly GCA_963277665.1. Classification (NCBI taxonomy): domain Eukaryota; kingdom Viridiplantae; phylum Streptophyta; class Magnoliopsida; order Santalales; family Viscaceae; genus Viscum; species Viscum album. Next base: position 2,005,077,259 of record OY728164.1, on the reverse strand, counting down.
CGCCGAGCCGCGGCCGGCTTTCGAGCCAAGCCACGGGCCGCACGAGCTGGGCTGGTCATGCCCTGTCGGGCAGGTCCACGCCCCGCCAGGCCGGTCCACGCCCCATGGGATATTGGGCCGGGTCGGACCGGGCCCAGACCCCCTATTTTCGGACTATTTTCAGTTAAACGGTCATAACATGAGTTGTGGACCTCCGATCGACGCACCGTCAGTTTCTTAGGGATCCTTGGATCGAGGCGGTCATTTTAGTATAATACACTCAAGGTTTCGGTGAAGTTTTGGTATGGCCAGGTTGGTTGAACCCAAAACCAATCGGGCCCTCGGAGCGGAAACGCTTGTAACATGAGATCCGGACGCCCGATTGGCGTGCCATCGACTATGTTGGATTACTCTTGATGAGACGTTTATTTTGTAATACTCTATGTGTGTTTTGGACGACTATGGATATTGTACAGGTTAGAAATGAGTGTATTTCTAACAGGGCCCCTGGAACAGAAAGCCTTTATCTCTCAGACCGGGCATCCGATTGACGCACTGTCTATCATGTTGAGTTTCTAGTGAAGTGACGGGTCTTTGGGATACATAAACTCTAGAATTTTGATAGTTGATGTATCGAACCTCTTGTCTTGTGGAGTGGACCCTCCCAGAATCGAGCGTGCTCTGTGCTGGAACCTTAGAGCTGGATACGACAACGACGACGATGACTACTATACTTGGATCCTATATGAATTCAGTAGCGAGGAAGACTGTACATGGATCCTTCATGGGTTCGGCAGTGATGAAGACTATACATGGATCCTAGGTGGGTTTGGTAGGGATGGATACTGTACTTGGATCCTTCATCGGGTTGGCAGCGATGATGAATGTACTTGGATCATACGTGGGTTCGACAGTGATGGATACTGTACTTGGATCCTACGTGGGTTCGAAAGCGATGGATACTATACTTGGATACTCCATGGATTCTGCAGCGATGATGACTGTACTTGGATCATACGTGGGATTAGTAGCGATAGTCAATATACTTGGATCCTAAAAGAGTTCGGCAGCGATGAATTCTGTACATGGATCCTATGTGTGTTTGGAATAGGAGATGATTTGGAGGCTACATCTAATAATCTTCACCCATCTTTGTGAGAAGTATACCTATGTGATATGAGTCTTGACTTCAATCTTTATCGGTGGTGTGATTGACATGATTTCATGTGTGGACTGGGTTGTGATTTCCTATGTGGACTAGTTGTGAATTCCTGTGTGGACTGGGTTGTGATTTCCTGTGTGTACTAGTTGTGATTTCTTGTGTGGACTGGGTTGTGATTTCCTGTGTGGACTGGTTGTGAATTCCTGTGTGGACTTAGTTGTGATTTCCTGTGTGGACTGGTTGTGATTTCCTATGTGTACTGGGTTGTGATTTCTTGTGTGGACTTGTTGTGAATTACTGTGTGGACTGTGTTGTGATTTCCTGTGTGGACTGGTTGTGATTTCTTGTGTGGACTAGGTTGTGAATTCCTATGTGGACTGGGTTGTACATTGGCTCTTGAGTTGGACCCGAACTGGAATTGACGACATATGTATATGTATGGGAATATACCTAAGTAGAGTTGGTTGATACTTTGTGTTTGTAACTTTTATTTGTGGTTATCCTTGATTTGATTTAGTGAGACTTTAAGGGTCTTGGGGTTCCTACTAAGTATCGTTATACTCACACCTACATGGGTTATACCCACACCTCGTTGTTTTGGATGTAGACAACGGACAGAGCTGACAGAGACTGAGTGTACAAGGACTGGACAGTACCCGGAGGTGGACCTCACGACGAGTCAGTACCCGGAGGTGGACTTCACGACGAGATGGTACTCAAAGGAAGATGGAGGGTGAGAGCATTGAGGAGGCTATCTGTACCTACCGTTCAGGTAGGATCCGAGGTGGACAACCCATGATCGTCTTGTATCTTCCATCTGTTTGTTTTTTCTGTTGTACTTTCGTTTAGTTGTAGCTATACTTTTCAGTTGGGTTTGTATTCTGGCCCATTTACCTTTCAGCAATTTCTTTTGTAATTAGTGTATTGCATCTGCTTGAACTCTGGTTGGATGTGTATATGTTATATAAGGAAATGTCTTCCTAGTTATCGGGATTTATGCTTTTGGGTCTTGTTGCCAGCCCCTAGCATATGGAAGGAGGGTTTGGGGTAATCACGACACAGGCCCCGAGGACGGGCCATGACAAATTGGTATCAGGGGAGTCGGTTCTACTGCAAAACTCAGGACTCTAATAATTCCTTTCTATGAAGCATTAGTGTTAATGGTATCGAGGGTAGTCTGTAGTTCAGGGAGTCCAGTTTTGGTGCAGTGGCGGACGTATCCATACACTAGGACCCAGACTAATGATTTCCGACCCAGTGCACGAAAACACTGATTGCGTGGGTGTTTTAATTTTTTTTCTTAAAGTCAGCTCAAACTAGGTCATCTCACCAGGTATAATCATTTGACCATGTCGCATCTTTTCAGTATTCCACCACACAGACAGTTAGATGGAGTTCCGAGAGAGTACTTGATGATGGACCACCGAGCGATGAGACACCGGTGCAGGGTTCTCTTTATATGTTGGCACCCTCGGGTGGTGTACCAGCACCACCAACACCCATTAGGAAACAAATTCCACCAGCAGTACTAGTTGATGGTGCATGCTGATAGAGTGTGTTGCACGAGTTCCAGCAGTAGAGGCCTCTGATGTTACAAGTGGAGGCAGATTCCCACGCATCAGTGGACTGGATGGAGGCGATTGCAAGAGTTCTACACCTAGTTTATAGACTATTAGATCAGATGGTGATCTAGGCTACTGGTGTTACCTAGGGAGTGACCATGTGGATGGCCGGCATAGTGATGGTACTTCAGTACGTGGACCGATGCCTGAGATAGTACCTTCGGGTAGTGTTCCATCTATATCACTACCCGTTGGTCAACAGTTTCAAATGGAAGTACTGGTAGATGACTATGTAGGATTAGTATCTTACACGTGTTTCAGTGTCAGATACCCCTCAGGTTCCGAGGTGAGCCTGACTCACAGGCAGCTGAGGACTGGCTTGAGGAGGTGGCTGAGAGTTTTCTAGAGCTTATACAACATCGGCAGGATGACATGTCGGTAGCTGAGTATTCATCAAGGCGTACTGATCCTTCCTGGTACTTGATGATGAAGATACGAATAGTGCTTTAGAGATCAGATATCAGAGCGAGGTGTGTCTAAATGAAATCTGAGCCAGCACTTTTCTTCTATGAATTCCTACTTTTTCTAGGGTGCTAGAGGGAACCTTTGTGGTTGAGAATTCTTTTGCTGAGTGCATACAGCCAGTGAAGGTTAGCAGTGGGAAAGCATGAAACTGGAGCCAATCTCGGAGACTTGGGCATGTAAAATGTTTCAAGAAGTGGAAGTGTTAAGGACAGAAGGATCTGTAGAACAGCAGACGGGGAAGCAGAGCTGGGAGAGCAGCTTGTGGTGGTGTACATTTCAACATGTTACATCCATCCACCTTTGTATATCCCTCCAGGCTCAGGGAACAGGAGGGAAGAGGAAGAGAGTAGCTTCATGTAGTCGAGGAGTTCGACCGAAAGTCTCTATGGATGATTTGAGGAATGATATTTGTCTACTACTAGCTATCGTAACAACAGACTTTGATACGAATCATCCCTTCCTTCCACGAAACTTCTCCCAGACCTAGAGTTTCTGGTAAAGCCGTTGACTTGACCCACTAGTTTGGATATACCATGAGAGGAGACTCAATAATCACACTTACGAAGATGTTGTGATCTGACCCTAGAGGTGATAGATTTGGTTGGATCCTCTTGGTGGAAGCGTCGAGTCCTTACGACGTTATTTTGGGTATATATTGAGCAACCACAGTTCACACCCAAATTGACAGTATTAAGAAAAAAGTATGTGGTTTACCTACAACATAGGTATGGGGTTTTCCTTGGTCGGCGAAAGACAAACCCCATCCAGCGAAGGATAAACTCATGCATAATAGGGTATGACCTATCACTCTTAAGTTGTCTAACCATACCCTCGTGGCAACAAGAGTTTTTAGTTTTTAGTTCAAAACATGGAACAGAGGCATCTAAAGTTCGAGGATGGCGACCACGTCTTATACGGTTCTCACCTCGATGAGGTCTATAGAGATTTGGAAAAAGCGGCATGTTATCTTCGAGGTTCAACAGACCATTCAAGGTCCTCAGTAGGGTTGGCGAGGTGTTTTACCACTTTACATTTCCACCATAGAGGCACTGGGTGCACGATGTCATCCACGTATCTCAGCTGAGGAGATACGTGCATGACCATTCACACATCGTTAACCACAGGGAGTAGGACATCGATGATGGGGAGACATTCATGGAGGTTTCAGTGGAGATCGAGGACCGACAGGAGCATGTCCTATGTGGACGGCCAATTCATCATGTGCGCTTTCACCGGAAGCACGGGAACCTCTAGGAGAGAACATAGGAGCGAAAAGCTAAGATGCGTGCTTAGTACCTTCTTTTGTTTCTCTAGTTTGTTGTAGCTATACAGGGAGGTAAATCCCTGAGTTGGGAGTAATTTATAGACCCTTAAATTTCATAGAAATTTTTTTTTCATAATTTCTTCTAATTTTACGACTACGTAGTTTCTAACGGCACCTAATTCTGAGTCCCGGTGTGCCCGGAATCAATTTCCAACGTTTATCTTGGGTGCGTTCAGTGATCGAACGAGCGGGTTTTTCTATCTTTTTAACTGGTGATCGGAATTGAAATCTGAGGGCACCGATTAACACATAGCGCCAATAATTTCATAAGGGGACCTTTACAGTAGTTTTGTTGTAAGAGGGTTGATAATTATTAATTTCGAGATTAGTTAAGAAGATAAATAAATTTTTTAAAACAAATTTTTATCTAAGGAAGTTAAATCCTCTCATATGTGGATATATGAGAGGTGGGGCCCACATGATCCCCAACATCTCTTCTTCCCATAACTCTCTCCAACCCCCTTTAACACCCCATCAATTTAATGTGATAAATCCTTTAATAAAGAGACCATCTCTCTCCCACTGTAATGGTGCCAACACTTTAATTAATTGAGTGTTTTGAATTTTAAAGGGCATGGAATGTTTATTAATAAGGGAAGCCTCTTTTTAATATGGGTTGGAAAATATTTTGGAGAACATTTAGGAACCTCTGGAGGATTGGGTAGAAATTTGTTTTTCTCCCGAAGAAGAGCGTCTTGGATGAAGTACGCTCAACGATTCGAAGAACATGAAGTCATCGACAACGTGCCTTTTCATATTCTTCCTCTGCGTCAAGGAAGAAGACACTGCTGTGGGGGAACGTCACCAACAACAATGTTATTTCTTCCTCCGATGTCGATGGGATCGATATCATTCTCTTGCGACGCCATTCTATTGCAACACATGCCTCTTTCCACGGCCTGACGACGTGCAACATCATGATAGAGGTAGGGGTTATTTTTTCTTGATCAAGACTTTATCATCATTCTTTGTTTCTTAAGGAATTGGAATTATTTGTTTCTTAAGGAATTGGCCACATGATATTGTCATAACGGGAGAAGATCATACTGCACAAACATGGCCGACTCTCCTCCCCTCTTCTTTGTTGATCGTTGTTGAAGTTGGAAGTGGCGGTGCACCGTGCCATTGCACCGTATGATAATCAGCAGGGAACCGTAGCCATGTAAGGCCACGGTGAAGGCGGCGTGGTGTCGTTGCACCGCGCGGAGATGAAGAGGACTGGGGCCGGAGCGGGTCGTGGCGCCGTCGTGCCACACCGGTGAGATCGAAGAATGCCGCGGCCAGGAGTGGGCCGCTTCGGAGGGGGCGCGACGCCGCCGCGCCACGCCGGTGAGACAAGACCTGTCCTAAGGCCTTGGTGGACCGTCAGGGGCAGCCGGCTGAGCCGGACGCCGACGACTTTAGGAGACGAGACTCCCTCTAGGTCCCACGGTGCCTAACAAATAGGCCGACCGTAATGGTTGGCCGTTACCCAGAAAAACGTGGGGGTTTAACCCCCCACCCCGACCTGCTTCTAGGGAAGACCCCACTGGGTCTGCCATTTCCATAAAAGTAGGTCGCACCCCTTGCGTCTGGATCGGCCAGCGCCGAGCCGCGGCCGACTTCTGAGCCTGGCCGTAGGACGCACAGGCTTGGTCAGACGCGCTGCGCCAGGCGGGGCCTGCCACGCCCCACCGTGCTGGGCCGGCCGCGCCCCGTCGGGCCGGATCATGCGTGTCGTGGGCCGAGCTGAGACGTGCCCAACTGGGATGGACCCGAACTATGGTCGGGTCGACCTGGTTCGGGCCGACCCAGGGGGTATTGGGCCAGGTCAGACTGGGCCCAGACCCCCTATTTTGGGACCCTTTTCAGTTAAACGGTCATAACATGAGTTGTGGACCTCCGATCGATGCTCCGTATATATAGTATGGATCCTTGGATCAATAAGGTCATTTCGTTATATTACACTTAAGGTTTTGGTGATTTTTGGGTACGACCGGGTTGATTTGAACCCGAAACCAACCGGGCCCTCGGAGCGGAAACGCTTGTAGCTTGATCTCCTGATGTCCTATTGTCGTGACGTCGACTTTGTCGGATTCCTATTGACGAGAAGATTTTTTTTCTATACTATAAGTGAGGTTTGGATGACTATGTATATCGTCCGAGTTTTAAATGAGTGTATTTTTAACCGGGCCCCTGGAACGAAAAAGTCTTTATCTCTCAGACCAAGCGTCTGATTAACGCGCCGTCTGTCGCTTTGAGTTCCTATTGACGAAGCGGAACATTGGGATACATCAACTCTGGAATTTGTGACAGATGATATATTGACCCTCTTGGAATGTGGAGCAGACCCTCCCGGAATCGAGCGCGCTATGTGCGGGAACCCTAGAGTTGGTTGAGAATGCGACAACGATGACAAAAGTACTTGGATCCTATGTGGGTTCGATAGCGAGGACGACTGTACTTGGATCCTCCATGGGTTGAGAAAAGATGACGATGGGAAATCGATGCTACGTGGGTTTGGTAGTGATGGATACTATACTTGGATCCTCCATGGGTTCGACAGCGATGACGACTGTACTTGGATCCAACGTGGGTTTGAAAGCAATGGATACTGTACTTTGATCCTACTTCGGTTCGGAAACGATGGATACTGTACTTGGATCCTTTATTGAATCAGCAGCGATGAAGACTGTACTTGGATCCTACATGGGTTCAGCAGTGATGGTTACTGTACATGGATCCTATGAGAGTTCGGAAGTGACAACTTTTGTACTTGGATCCCATGTGAGTTCGGAAGAGGATATGATTCATAGGCTACATCTAATCATATCCACCTCTCTTCGTGAGAAGTATACCTATGTGAGCGGAGTCTTGACTTCAATATTTATCGGTGGTGTGATTGACGTGATTTCCTATGTGGACTGGGTTGTGATTTCATGTGTGGACTGGTTGTGATTTCCTGTGTGGACTGGGATGTGATTTCTTGTGTGGACTGCTTGTGAATTCTGGTGTGGACTGGGATGTGATTTCTTGTGTGGACTTGTTGTGATTTCTTGTGTGGATTAGGTTGTGATTTCCTGTATGTACTGGTTGTGAATTCCTGTGTGGACTGGGTTGTGATTTCCTGTATGGACTGGTTGTAATTTCTTCTGTGGACTAGGTTGTGCATTCCTGTGTGGACTGGGTTGTACTTGGGCTCGTGAGTTGGAGCCGAACTGGAATTGATGACATAGGTATATGTATGGGTATAAACCTAAGTAAAGTTGGTTGATACTTCATGTTTGTAACCTTTCTTTTTGTTCATCCTATATTGGATTTAGTGAGACCATGTGGTTCTCGGGGTTCCTACTGAGTATCGTTATACTCACCCCTGCATGGTCTATGCCCGCACTTCGTTGTGTTGGTTGTAGACGATGGACAGTGCTGACAGAGACTGAGTGTATGAGACTGGACAGTACCCGGAGGTGGACCTCACGACAAGTTAGTACCCGGAGGTGGACTTCACGACGAGATAGTACTCAGAGGAGGATGGAGAGAGAGAGCATTAATGAGTCTATCTGTACCTACCATTAAGGTAGGATCCAAGGTGGACGTCCTAGGAGATTCTTTTATCTTCCAGTTGTTTTTCTTTTCTTTCATACATTCGTTCAGTTGTAGCTGTACTTTTCAGTTGGGTTTGTATTCTGGCCCATTTACCTTTCAGCAATTTCTTTTGTTCTTAGTGTATTACATCTACTTGTACTTTGGTTGGATGTGTATATGTTATATATGAAAATTCCTTTGCAGTTATCGGTATTTACGCCTTTTGTGCTAGTCTCTATCCCTTGGCCTATGGAAGGTGGGTTTGGGGTAGTCATGGAACGGGCCCTGAGGGCGGGTCATGACAAATTGGTCTCAGATGAGTTTGTTCTACCATAGAACTTTGGACTCTGATAATTCATTTTAGTGAAGGGAAAGTGTTAAGGGTACCGAGTGTAGTCTTCAGTTCAGGGAGTCCAGTGTTGGTGCGGCGGCCGACGTATCCATACACCAGGACCCTGACTACTGATTTCTGACCCATTGCACGAAAACACTAATTGTGTGTGTGTTTTCAAAAAAAAAATTCATGTCAACTAAAACCAGGCCATCTTACCAGGTATAATCGTTTGATCATGTCACATCTTTTCGGGATTCTACCACACAGACAGTCATATGGAGTTCCAAGAGAGTACTCAATGATGGCCCACCGAGAGATGAGACTTCGGTGCATGGCCCACTTTCTATGTTGGAACCTTCGGGTGGTGTACCAGCAGCACCACCACCCATTAGGCAACAGATGCCACCAGTAGTACTAGTTGATCGTGCACACTGACAGAGCGCGTTTCACATGTTCCAGCAGCAGAGGCCTCCGATGTTACGAGGCAAGGTAGATTCCCAAGCAGCAATGGACTAGATAGAGGCGATTTCTAGAGTTATACACCTAGTTTAGACACTAGGAGAGCAGATAGTGATCTTGGATGCTCGTGTTACCCAGTGAGTGACCATAAGGATGGTCGGCATAGTGATAGTACTTCGGTATGTGGAACGATGCCTAATATAGCACCGTCAGGTATTGTGCCATCTATATCGCTACATTATGGTCAAAAGTTTCAACCGGAAGTACCGGTAGATGAAGCATGTATGCTTAGTATCTTATACGTGTTTCAGCGTCAAATACCCCTAAGGTTCTGAGGCGAGCCCGAATCACAGGCGGTAGAGGACTGGCTTGAGGAGGTGTCTGAGAGTTTTCTAGAGCTTATACAGCTTCAGCAGGACCACATGTCGGTAACAGAGTATTCATCAAGGCATACCGATCATTCCTGGTAGTTGATGACTATGATTCAAACAGTGATTTATAGCTCTAATCTCAGAGTGTGGTGTGTCTAAAGGAAATCTGATCCAGTACTTTCCCTCTATGAATTCTTACTTATGCTAGGGTTCTAGAGATAACCTTTGTGGTTTAGAATTCTTTGGATGAGTGGATACATCCAGTGAAGGTTACCAGTGGGAAAGCAGGAAACTAGCACCAGTATCGAAGACATGGTCATGTAAAATGTTTCAAGAAGATGAAGTGTTAAGGACATATGAATCTGCAGAGCAGTAGATGTGGAAGAAGAGCTGGGAGAGCATCCTGTGGTGGTTTACATTTCAACATGTTACAACCACCCGCCTTTGTAGACCCCGCTAGGCTCAGGGAGCTGGAGGGCAGAGGAAGAGAGTAGCTGCATGTAGTCAAGGAGTGCAACTGAAAGGCTCTATGGATGATTCGAGAAATGATCTCTGACTACTACTAGCTGCCTTAACAAGAGACATTGATATGAATCATCCCTTCCTTCCACAAATCTTGTCCCAGACCTAGAGTTTCCGGCTAATCTGTTGACTTGACCCTCAAGTCTGGAGATACCTTGAGAGGAGACTCGAAAATCACACATACGCTGATGGTGTGATTTGACCCTAGATGCGAGAGTTTCGGTTGGAACCTCTTGGTGACAGCGTCGAGTCCTTACGACGTTAGTTTGGGTATGGACTGGGTAACCACAGTTCATACACAAATTGACGGTATTAGGCAAAAAGTTTTTGGTTTACTTACAATGTTGGGATGGATTTTTCCTTGGTCGGAGAAAACGAAACCCCTGTAAGCAATGGATAAACTCATGAAAAGGAGGGTTTGGCCTATCACTATTGAGTCGGCCAGCCTTACCCTCGTGGAAACACAAGTTTTCAGTTTTCAGTTCCAAACAGGGAATATAGGCCTCTAGATTTCGATGATGGGGACCGCATCTTATACGGGTATCACCTCGACGAGGTCTACGGAGATGCGGCTGAAGCGGCAAGTTGCCTCAAAGCTTCAAAGGACCTTTCGAGGTCCTCATCAGGGTTGGCGAGGTGGTTTACCACTTGACCTTTCCACCTCAGTTGCACCGGGTGCACGATGTCATCCACGTATCTCTTCTGAGGAGATACGTGCACGACCCTTCACACATCGTCGACCACAAAGAGCTATACATCGTTTATGAGGTGACATTCATGGAGGTTCTAGTAGAGATCGAGGTCCTACAGGAGTGGGTCCTACATGGAAGGCCGATTACTCAGGTGCGCTTTCACTGGCAGCACGAGAACCTCTAGGAGAGAACATGGGAGCGAAATGCTCAGATGTGTGCTCAGTACCTTTTTTTACTAGTGTGTGTTGTAGAATTACGAGGAAATAAATACCTGAGGTGGGAGAAATGTAAAGACCCAGAAATTTTGAGGATTTTTTTTCTTAATTTCTTTGTAATTTTAAGAGTATGCTATTTCTGACGGAACCTGATTCCGAGGCCTGGTGTGCCCGGAATCAATTTTCGAAGTTTAGTTTGGGTACGTTCGTTGAACGAACGAGTGGATTTTTATATCTTTTGATACAGTGCACGGAATTGAAATTCGAGGGCACTGATGAAACCTCTATGCCGATAATTTCTTAAGGGGACCTTTACCGTAGTTGCGTTTGAAGCGGGTTGAGAATTATTAATTTGGAGTTTAGTTAAAAAGTTAAAAAAATTAGTTAAAAAAAAATTTTATCTAAGGAAGTTAAATCCTCCCATGTGTGTATATATGAGAGGTGGGGTCCACATGATGCCCAACCTATCATCTTCCCATAACTCTATCCAACCCCCTTTAATACCCTTTCAATTTAATGTGACAAATCCTTTAATAAAGAGACCATCTCTCTCCCACATTAATGGTTCCAACACTTTAATTAATTAAGTTTTTTGAATATGAAAAGTCATGGCATGTTTACTAATAAGGGAAGCCTCTTTTTAATATGTGATGGAAAATAATTTGGAGAACTTTGAGGAACCTCTGGAGGATTGGGAAGAAATGTGTTTTTTTCTCGACGAAGAGCGTCTTCGACGAAGAACGCTCTATGATTCGAAGAACGCGAAGTCACAGAGGACACACCTTTTCTTCTTATTCCTCCATGTTAAAGAATAATAAATGGTCATGCAGGAACTTCGCAAACAACAACGTTTTTTCTTCCTCCAATGTCGATGGGATCGATACCTTTCTCTCGCAATGTCGTTCTATCGCGACGCATGCCTCTTTCCGCAGCACGACGACATGCACCATCATCATCGAGGCAGGGGTTATTTTTTCTTGTTCAGGACTTTATCATAATTATTCATTGCTTAAGGAATTGGCTGCATGATATCGTCATAACAGGAGGATATCGGACCACACGAACATGGCCGATTCTCCTCCCCTCTTCTTTGTTGATCTTCATTGAAGTTGGAAGCGGAGGCACACAGTGCTGTTGCACCGTACGGTAATAGACAGGGAACCGCGGCCATGCAATGTTGCAGCATAGGTGGTGTAGTGTCATTGCACCATGCAGAGATGAAGAGGGCCTCGGCCAGAGAGGCCCACGGATGTGGTGCGCGGAGCCGTCGCGCTGCCCCGGTGAGGCCGAAGAAGGTCGCGGCCAGTAGCAGGCCGCGACGGAGGGGTGCGGCGCCGTCGCGCCACGCCGGTGAGTCAAGCCGAGGCCTAAGGCCATGGTAGACCAGCAGGGGGGGGGGGGGGGTTGGTCAAGTCAGCATCCGGCGACTCTAGGAGGCAGGATCCCCTCTGGGTCCCGTGGCGCCTCACAAACCGGCCTGCCGTAATGGCTGGCCGTTACCCAGAAAAGAGAGGGGTGTAACCCCCCCCCCCCCGACCTGCTGCTAGGGCGGACCCCACTGGGTCCGCCGTTTCCAGAAAAGGGCCTCTCCCCTTGAATCTCGCTCGGCCAGCACTAAGCCATGGCCGACTTCAGAGTTGGGGTCGGCTTTCGGGCTGACCCCGGGGGTATTGGGCCGGGTCGGACCGGGCCCAAACCCCATATTTTCGGACCGTTTTTAGTTAAATGATCATAACATGAGTTGTGGACATCTGATTGATGTACCGTCAGTTTCGTAGGGATACTTGGACCGGGATGCTCATTTTGGTATATTACACACATGATTTCGGTGATGTTTATGTATAGCCAGGTTGGTTCGAACCCAAAACCAACTGGGCCCTCGGAGCGGAAACGCTTATAACTTGAGCTCCAGACGTCCGATTGGTGTGTTGTCGACTTTGATGGATTCCTCTTGATGAGAAGGTTCTTTTGCGATACTCTAAGTGAGTTTTTTATGACTATGGGTATCGTCTGGGTTCGAAACGAGTGTATTTCTAACCGGGAACCTGGAATGGAAAAGCCTTTATCTCTCATACTGAGCGTCCGATTGACGCGCCGTCTGTCGTGTTGAGTTCCTATTGATGAGACAGAACTTTGGGATACATCAAATCTGAGATTTGTGACAGTTGATGTGTTGAACCTCTTGGCTCGTGGAGCGGACCCTCCCGGAATAGAGCGTGCTATGTGTGGGAACACTAGAGATGGCTCTGACTGCAACGACGATGACGACTGTACTTGGGTAATACGTTGGTTCGGCAACGAGGATGACTGTACTTGGATCCTCCGTGGGTTTGGTAGTGATAAAGACTATATTGGGATCTTACGTGGCTTCAACAGTGATGGATACTGTACTTGGATCCTCTGTGGGTTCGACGGTGATGACGACTGTACTTGGATCCTACGAGGGTTCAGGAGCGACAGATACTATATTTGGATCCTACGTGGGTTCAGCCATGATGGATACTGTACTTAGATCCTCCGTGGATTCGGCAGTGATGAAGACTATAATTGGATCCTACGTGGGTTTGGAAACGCTGGTTACTATACTTGGATCCTACGAGAGTTCGGCAGCGACGTATTCTTTACATGGATCCTATGTGAGTTTGGAAGAGGAGATGATTCGGAGGCTACATGTAATCATCTCCACCTCTCTTCATGAGATGTATACCAGTGTGAGATGAGTCTTGACTTCAATCATTATCGGTGGTGTGATTGACGTAATTTCTTGTGTGGACTGGGTTGTGATTTCCTGTGTGGACTGGTTGTGAATTCCTGTGTGGACCGGGTTGTAATTTCCTGTGTGGAATGGTTGTGATTTCCTCTGTGGACTGTGTTGTGATTTCCTATGTGGACTGGTTATGAATCCCTAGGTGGTCTGGGTTGTGATTTCTTGTGTGGACTGGTTTTGATTTTCTTGTGTGAACTGGGTTGCGATTTCCTATGTGGACTAGTTGTGAATTCCGGTGTGGACTAGGTTCTGATTTCTTGTGTGGACTAGTTGTGATGTCTTATGTGGACTGGGTTGTGCATTCTTGTGTGGAATGGGTTGTACTTGGGCTCGTGAGTTGGATCCAAACTGGAAATGATGACATAGGTATATGTATGGGTATATACCTAAGTAGATTTGGTTTATACTTCGTGTTTATAACATTTCATTGTGGTTATCCTTGATTGGATTTACTGAGACATTGAAGGTCTCGGGGTTTATACTGAGTATCGTTATACTCATCCCTTCACGGGCTATTCCTGCACCTCATTGTGTTGGATGCAGATGACAGACATCGCTGACAGAGATCGAGTGTACGAGGACTGGACGGTACCCAGAGGTGGATCTCCCGAAGAGTCAGTACCCGGAGGTGGACTTCTCAATGATACGGTACTCAAAGGAGGATATTGGGTGAGAGCGTTGAGGAGGCTATTTGTACCTACCCTTCAGGTAGGATCCAAGGTGGATGACCCATGAGCTTCTTCTATCTTCTTGCTGTTTGTCTTTTCTGTTGTACTTTCATTCAATTGTAGCTGTACTTTTCAGTTGGGTTTGTATTCTGGCCCATTTACCTTTCAGCGTTTTCTTTTGTACTTAGTGTATTACTTCTGCTATTACTTTGGTTGGATGTGTATATGTTATATAAGGCAATGCCTTCCCAGTTATCGGGATTTACGCCGTTGGTGCCAGTTTCCATCCCCTGGCCTATGGAAGGCGGGTTTGGGGTAGTCACGGCACGGTCCCTGAGAACAGGTCGTGACATCCAAAAGGGAACTTTAAAAAACAAATACCATAATGTTAAAATGATCCCTCTAGTCCTTTTATGACCTAAATGAACATTTTAATGTAAAGATTCTACAATCTTGACTTAAAAAATTCCATTCTAGTACTAAATAAAAAAGCTAGACCATGGTTTTATGTTACCATGGTGATTTATTGACTATATGAGAGCTTCACTATGAGGCTTGTGGCTATAACCCTAATGATCGAAGTATCTCCTGAATCATTTTCGGGAACTGAAATCCACTGGTCACAATTCCATCTTCATCCAATGCAACATTAAAAACTTTTACAGGTGACCCATACAACATTAATGATTATATTCTTTTGTTGGATTTCATCCGGATGACTTTTTATGCATGAACCGACAACACTAGTGGAAAACAACCAAACAATGTAAAGAACTAGAGATTAGACACAATGAGGGAGAAAATTCTAAAATAGGATCCTTTGAAACAATCCTCTCTCCAGATAGGGATTCTTCACAAGCAATAAGAGAAACATCATTTCCAACTACCCACACTCCAGAAAAAAACTCATCTAAAAATGATTCATGTACCAACTTCCAAAACTGATCTTCTATTGCAACCTCCTATGAAAATGAAACTAGCTCTCGAATTAGGTCAACATGAGCCCTCATCTTGCACTGACCATTCTAAATTCTCATGATCCCCTTCACATTACCCTCATTTAACTCATTATGAACACATCACTAGATGAAAGTGGTCTTAAACACTCCCCATGACACTTTATCTTGAAATGATGTTGGGAAGACCACCCTCTAACAGTTCAATGTCAGGCCACCAAACAAACTCAAAACAACTTGAAACCTCACCACTTTAGGAGTCCCTAAAAATGATTTTGACTCCCTCAAGCGACAAAATTACCTCTAAAGAACCTTAATAACCATGGAAAATGGAAAAACCAAAACAAACATGATACCACCACTCCACTAGGAGTCTAGGTACAACTAAAGTCTGATGGACAGAATAAACATTATGGACCTTTCTGGGTGGTATAACTTGAATAAACAAGGAATACAAAACTGAATTAACACCCAACCAATGATCAACCAAAAAATACATTTGAATCCAAATTCCTTGTACATAGACCAACAATTCAAAAACCAAATAAATTTTCAATTAAATAAAACACAAAATAAAACCACAATAACTTCACAAAACTACACAAGAATGTTTTTTTGAAAATCACCATTTTCCTAATTCAACCAGTTTCAGATTTGATCCAATTTTGAAATCAGAAATCATTTTCCACATCAAAATTTATTCCACTATATCTTCATAAAAATTTAAAACCCCATAAAATTTTCCCTTTTAAAAAATAAATATCTATATAAATAATACCACTTTCTATCAGAAACAATTTTCCATTTCAATAACAACATTGGAAAACGAGATCAGAATTTTATTTTCAAATACTCAACCATGGTATCCTTTAAACTATCATATTTGTGTTCATCCCCACTTTTTCTTATGTCATCCACACATAAATGCCAACATGCACCATCCCAACACACAAACACATTTTTAAACATCCTTAAGGAACATCACGGTTCAAACATACCCATTCTCCATCAAAACCAATCAATTCCAACATAATTATAATTTCTAATTTTATATATATTTTCATAATCCATGATATTTTCCTTTATATACTTAAAACAACCCAAATTTTTTATTTTTTTGAAACAAACCATTACAAATAAAGCCTTTTTTCCTAACTCGACAATGTACCGCAAAAAAAATTTAAATTCACCCCATCCAAATTAAAAATCAAAAACTATACTTGCACCAAATAACCTATATGAGGAACTATTGTTCATTTCTAAACTGGTTACATGGGTTAGTGGACCATGGTTTATGAAAATTCGAACCACTATGAGTGTCTCAAACCATACACTCATAAACTATATCAGTCACTACAACTTATAATATTGCAGTGATAAACTAGTTCACTCCCTTGGACATACCCAATCAACACAATGAAAATCCAAAGACTCAACTACTGGACTACCCCTGGAAACATGAGGATCAGAATGAGAATGAGTTCACAACACTATTCTATCACCTACCACATATGTCTTGATATTCTTAGTCTCTAACTACCTTACACCAAAAATAAAAAAGGGCCACCTCTAATACCATTTTTTCATGAACCAATCCATGATGTCATCCAACCCGACACCCAACTCGGTCCATGACAAGGCCTGAAGGGCATTCCCGATCCTCACTAACTCACAAATTGTGTCGAGAATCAAAAGTAAATAGATGTAAATGATTTGGATTGTAAACCCAAAAAAATAATAAACAGAAAATGAAGAATAAAATTAAATTCTAGTGGGGGATGAAAAATAAAGAAACCCGTACCTCTATGTTACCATTCAAGTCACCAAAAAACTCAACCCAACGTCACACTATAGTGAACAAATCAAATAAATAAGAATCACCTAAAAATAAAAACAATGATAAAACTATAGGTATCAGTATTAAAATTTAGCAGGTCTTCCGAAGTAATCTAATCCTTGATTCATTTCTTTTCAACAAAATAATTATCAATATTTTGTTCGAACTACAATTTATAAAACATAGATTTTTACTCAAGTTCATTTTAAAGTAAACAAATCACAATCCATTTCCCTCATAAATTTAAAACAATAAAAATTTCACAAAGGAAAATTGAGTTCTTAGGGAAAAGGGAAATGAAACCAATTGGGAAATTCTAATTTGTTATTAAATAGGTAAAAAGGGAAAGCAATCATTATTTCCAGAAATAATTCTTGAAGCATTTTTATGAAAAACTAGAAATTCTATATTTATAAAGAAAAAACCATGTACTAAGAGAAGATACTATGATTACATAATGAGAGAAATGGGATAAAAATATTAGTGCGAAGGAAAATTCATGAATACCTAGGAACTCAGATAAAAACCAGAAGATACTATACATTTGACTCATCCCGAATAAATCCCCTAACTAATGAAATCAAAATGCCCAAATGCTCAATCTTCAACCTACTTGTCCTGACCTAGGGGCCCAATCCAAAATCAATAATTACAAAACACCCCCCTTCAATGGGCCACTATCAGGTGTATAAACTAATATAGTTCAAAACTAAGTCTAAGAAATCATCATTCCTATGCTAGGTTCCAATGTAATATGTTCAAAAAGGGTTGTTCCAAATTAACAAAGAAACAAATCAAACATACATTCCCTCATATAATCATACAAACTATCACCACCTTAGACTCCTTGAGGAGTAGTTCCTTACCATAAAACAATTATCACACAAGTGAAATCCCAAACTGAGGAAAATCTCATCTCATCGTCGACTAATAAGGTAATTGACTCCCTCCATGAAGGTATTTCTGAAGAAACCATTTAAAAAGTAACAACTGGGCCTCACATAAACTTTACATGTTAAACCACTTTTAAAAAAACCTTACACACATGACTTTGAAAACCAAAAACATAAATGAAAAAATATTTGATAAAAAAAACATCAATTAATATTTTGAATCACATTTATAAGATCCAATAGGGAATTACATCATACACAAGGCATGGAAAGAACAATTAAATCATTTCATACAATATCATTAAAGAGGTAAACAACATTATTTCTAGTCTAAAAATTATTTTCAAAACTATAAATCAATAATTAATATGGAAACTATATTTGAAAAACATGAAATCATTAATTTTTTATGTTTGAAGGTTAATGAATAGATATCCTACCTAAAAAAGAGAAGTGGAAAAAATATAACACTTTGGAACTCGACAAACTAGGCGGTGAACACTCAAAAATACCCTGCACATGAACAGACATAAAACCACACACACACACACACACACACAAATATATCATTTTTTCTGAGGCATGAATTCCCCAAGCCATGAAGGAATATGCCCAAGAGATATAAATATATATAGAAAGATATATACCTATGTATGCGTGTGTGCACCACTAAGGGGTCATCGAACATCCTAAAAACCATTCTATGAAACCTAAATCACCATAGAGATCGAAAATAGAGGTGAAATTTTAAATATTTTAAGAAAACCCTTACCATAAGTAGTGTCAACATGCAGAGACATTCCAACCTACCTTGACTTTTATGGTGGATTACAGAATATGAAAGAGGTAAACTTGAGAGACCTTCTCCACAACCTAATGATAAAAGGTACCTACAATATTCTTATTAACCCCATCATTGGGTTTTGGCCGAGAAACATTGGTTGATGAAAGACCCAAATATGGACAATGTGAAGGAGGATATGTTTGGAGACAGACATACCTTAATGATTCAAAGTGGATTCCTGAAGAAATGGTCTTGAATCGGCCGATGGAGGAGGGATCCAAAAGGGGGTATGTGCACGTCGAAGGCTGAGGGATGGTTTTCCTTGTGCAGAATAAGAAAGAAGATAAGGTGGAGAAATAAAAGGAAATGATTGAATAAAAATGGAAAGAAAAATAACAAAAATGAAAAACAAACTAAAAACCTAACATGATGATGATAATAATAATAATAATATTTAATATTATTAAAAAACATTAATGAACATAGTTTTATTTCCATTTAGTTTATTTTATTTTATTTTTGAAAATAGGAATCCAACACAGTTTTCCAGACCATTCACTGACCATGTGTTGGCCAGAACCTATGTTAGGCACCCTCACATTGTTACCTACAAGAAGACAAACAGTTGGGAAAATTGTGTTCCAACCATGACAAATGGCACTGTCCTTTGATAAAACCTCACACATAGTTTTCTCACTGTTATTATTAATCTTGGAAAATCAATGTGCATGACCCAATTTCTCTTGAAAATTTTAAAATTCAACATTGGTCGACCCGCAATCTAAAATGAAGGTAAAAATAAATAAAAATTATTAAAATAGATAATTTTTTTTAGTTCGGGTTGGGACTAGGGTTCCATGAGAAAATACTACCCAAATCATAAAATTGCTATGTAGCAAACATAAATATGAATAATGGATGGGGTAACAATGGGAGACAATGATACATAAGTACCCTCCCCATTTATCAAGTGATAAAATGAGTTGAAATGTTTGGGATGAAATTTCATAAGGGGTAGGAATGCAACGACCTAGATTTTTTTTAAATTAATGTTTTTTTCATGAATAAATGATATTTACATATTATATAATATCATCTAGGTAAACAATAAAGAAAGAAAAATTAAATTTATATCTTTAAAAATTATCATTACATTAGTCAGTTATAAAACCAATAAAAATACAAAACATTACAACTAGACAACAAAATATAAATTAGAACCACTCAAATAGGGATGTAAGGAAGGAACAAATATACTAAAATCATCACCCCCACTAATAATGTTAAAAAATGAATCAAAATAATACTAAAAAAATAATTATCTTAAGAAATGAAAATATATCCTTAGTGAGTATTTGTGGTGAATTATGAGTGAAAGAATGAAGTGGTATTAAAAATGTATAAAGGGAAATATGATCATTGGGATTTGACTATCGTATGACCATTGGTCAATATGAACTTTGAAAACTATACCCTTTTATTATAAATTCACCATTATAATTAGTGTTTATAAGTATTAACAGTAGAGGTTAATTAATACAAATATAATAATTGATCACCACAACAATTAGAGTTTTTCTGTTTGAAGTCCGTTTTCCCATAAAAGGGAGGGAGGAGTTTCCACTTGGTTATTTCCTTGACCAAACCAATGAAATGATTAAATAAGGTAATATTGAACAAAATTACCTACATTATAATTTCCCATTGTTGGATATTTTCAGTCGGTTAATGTTTTTTAGGACACCCTAGGAAACTGCCACCATTACACACCTACCCCTTATAGTCTGTGCATGTTTAATAAGGTTTTACTTGTCTAGAGCTTAGATATATAAATTGTAAATTCATTTTTATAAATAAAATGTTTATTCTATAAATTCCACTAAAGAATTGTTTTTCTTTGTCAAATAAATTTATAATTGAGATGATTTTGATAATTTTATTTTTGGATGTAAATGAAACATAATTTTATATTTATAGAAAATATATTCAATGTTTATAATAAACCACATAGTTCTGAATTGTATTTTTTAATTTAATAGGCTTCTAAAATAATTTAATTTAATTAATAAATGATAAAATAATTTTCTAATGGCCTTGGAAATGTTTTTTAAGTGTTGTAAATTTTATTATTCCATAAAACTCTTAATTATAATTAAATTAAAATATTTACATTTTTAATTTTTAATTTTATTATTTAGATTACATTTTTTATAAAATAAATATCATTTTTGAAATCATCACATCAATGTTATGTTGGTATGAATTTATGAGAATGTTCTAACATAACTTATTTTTTATGAATATTAAAATATATAGTTTTAGGGTTTCAGTATATTTTATGAAATCGTATTTTTGTAATAATTATACAATAATTAATCAAACCAAATCCACAATCACAATATGTTATTTTTTTAATATTATTTATTTTAATACTTTTTACTCTATTTTTAAAACTATATGTTACTTTCCAATGTTTAAATGTATATTTTTATTTTTTAAAAACATTACTTCGTGGAATCGTGAATTTTTCCATTCCAAAAGATGTATTAAATAATGATTATAAGTTCTTTAGGAATATAGTGTTATACAATTTTATCTAGATTTCCAAATCCATGAGAAAAAAACACAGGTAAGCCAATGGAATTCCATTTTCCACAAATACGATTTTGAAGACCTATATTTGGAAATTATTAAACATATCCTTTAATTTTTCTATATATACAAAACCATTTCACCTATCCCCTTCACACTCAATCCATCTTTAATGAATTCAAGGTCATTTTTCATACCAGATAGTATACCTATAGTGTCCTCAAGACCTTATAGTTCCATATAGATGTTTTAAGAAAAACTCTTCAAAGCAATGTAAGTATTCACTTACCTTTTCATTCCAGTTCCCTTATTATATGGAACTCTTCTATCATCAAAACTATGTTATTTTTTTCAGCTTTTGGTCATCGAATTAATATAGTATTAGTAATTTATCAATTGATTGGAATTCTTTATACATCCTATTACCCATTTCAAAACCCATTTTTATAACTGTTATGATACTGAATTTAATTCTAGAATTTATCTATTTTAGATAAGAAATTCCCTTTTCATTTTTATTTGAATAACAAAACAAATTTTCAATACAATGGGTGTTCAAATAGATTTATGAATGGGTTTTTGATTCAGGTATTTAGATATATAATACACATATTTCTTTTCATAAGATAAAAATGACATAAAAATAATTTCATTATTCACTTTTGTATGTTCAGATTTTTTATAAGAAACGTGGTTTTTATTTTCTATCTGTTATTTATAAAATGATTTATTATGATTTATGGGTATCAAATGAAGTTAATATATATTAAGGGTTTACTCTGATACCACCCCAATGCATTGATTTAATATTTTAATATCTTGAGATGATTTACATTAGGATACCTTGGTGAATAACCTTGGAAATTTTCATTTACAGATACTAGTACATTAACTTGGTGATATTATTATGAATGTATTAGTTAATCTTTTTACCAAAATATTCATATTGAGATACATGTGATTATTAAGACTATGATATGCCTTTTTCTCATGCCTTATCTTTATGCCTCACATTCTAATTGATATGTCTCATGATCACATGATATATGTATCTCTTTCTTACTACCTTAGTG
Source organism: Viscum album (assembly GCA_963277665.1). Taxonomy (NCBI): domain Eukaryota; kingdom Viridiplantae; phylum Streptophyta; class Magnoliopsida; order Santalales; family Viscaceae; genus Viscum; species Viscum album. The sequence goes on along the minus strand of OY728164.1, from coordinate 2,005,054,980 downwards.
GGATTCATACTCACCCATTTTCGTTGATGTATGTCGCTAGGATATGAGATGAAGTAAAAGTAACCAAAATTATACACATGGATATATATTTCATGTGGTTTTATATGATTTTTTTATGTTTTGATGTATTCTGTACCTTATTTATAAGAATCAAAACTTGAAAAGAACCTCTATTTTTTATAGTGTAAGGAAATTTAATATAAAAATGGTGGTATTCCATATTCCCAAGCGTAACTTAAGTGACTGTGAAATTATTATGAAACCCATTTCATTTTCAAGGGTTATACTATGATCAAATTATGAATGTTTTTAGATATTCTCACACACTTATGTATGGATTTCTATAATAAATGGCTGGTCATGTAATTATATATCCCTCAAATTCATTAGTTAACGATTGGTATCTCATGATACAATATTGACCAAAATGGGTAGTGAACCCAGGGGTTGTGTCACTATGATAGTATAGGATTGAACCTTCCCTATGGAACTGATGGAATGATGGGTGAACTCAATACAATGGGAGACTTATTCCACTATTATTGGCTTGGAAGTGAACCTTGACTTTAGAAATTATTTTATATTCTTATGTGTATAGAAAAAACATAAGCCTTATTCTTATAATAGGATCTCATGGATCATGAGGGATTATTGATGATTTAACACTCTTATGAATTTTTTATTTTATTTAGGACAATTAAATATTCCATGAATCTTTATTAATGATATTATAATGATTATATATGAATTTGGTGAGTTTATAACAATGTTATCATACCCTTATATATATCTTATGCACACTTATAATGGTTGAATAATATATTATATGGTTAACCATACTGAGAATATGTAATCACCCGTTATAATTTTTCCATTTCCCTAGGTTATAATGAATGGGTTTATATATGGTATGTCTAAAAAGGCTAATAAGTGAGAATATATATTTTAGTGGATGTTGAAGATATTTCAGGAAATAAGATTATTATGTATCTACTCACCAAAGAAACTAAAGAATTATGGTTCTGGGGAATGTATTATTATGAGGAGTATTGAATATTCATTCAAAATGATGTATTATTTCTGTATTTAATGCTCATGTATGCTCATAAAACCTCTTAGATCAATAAAAAACTACTAAAAACTCTGACACATCCTTTTTGTAAGGTCCTATGGCTCTATTTATCACATTACTGATAATTTAAAATATTTAATAGAAGAATTGAATATAGGTATATAAAAATAAACAGAGAAAAAATTCATGGAGATAAAAATTTATGGAGTCTGAGGGAATCCCCTCAAACAACTGAGGCACAATAAATAGAAATAGATCCAAGATTAGATTAAACCCTAAGACTATCATCTTGTTTTCCATAAGAAGCTAACTAATCAGTTAATATATTTTCCACCCTCTAGGTTTAAACAAACCCAACGTTTGGATGGATGAAATATTTTCATTTCAAGATATGATAATTGATATTCCAAGGGCACTCCTGATAACCATTCAATGTATTAACCATAATTAAAGAATTTATCTTCAATCAAGTTAATCATATTGAATGAGCTTTGTAAAGATTCATCCCTTGAAATAAAGACAAATCCTTCACCATAATAGAAGATACCTCAAAAAAACCATTGATAAATCAAGGATGTAGGATCCACAAATACCACAAACAACTCCACCATCGCACCTAATTTTATATAAACTGGATCTACCAATGTCTATATAAGGATCCTAAGTATGATTATTCAAGAAAAACCACACACAAGTGTTACTCTTCCCAAAAATATAATCACTTGAGCATCATCCATTAGAGTGTAATGGTTGCAGTTCCAATGTCATGGAGAAATTCAGGAAATGATTCACGAATGAATAAAGAATATTGTGATTTTAATGCCTGATGAATAGTTAGGAAGCCTGAAAATCCTGATAGAAAACCCAATTCAAAAAGTCTCATATTGTCCAACAAATGGAAGTTGTGAAAAATTCCCTCCCCTTATCCTACAAAGGATTCAGCACAAAATAGTCCCAATAATCCTGAAAAAAATCATCCACATGACACTTCATTCCAAAAAGACCAAAACCTACAACCCAAAACCACAAGAGAATAACCCTATTATTGTGGAAGAATAATAGAGTACCAGATTCCATATGACCATTAAATAAACATTTTCACATCGAATGCAGAGGAATTTATAAATGTTTAATGTTATCAGCTATTAGAATAGAATTTATTGAAATACTCCATATAAGAACGCTCTATTTGGTAGAATTATCATTACACCAGAAATTCAGACCCAAAATGTATTAATTATAAATGGGAAGGTCCATATTATTAAAAATAGATTGTGAAAGTTTCCTAGAAATTGAAGATGAGATAAACAAGTTATCTATGTACTCAAAAAGGGAGATATAATGAAAAACATCATTTTGATCCCCACTGAGAACTACATCAATCAATTGGGGATGTTTAGAGGTATGATGAAAGAATATGTCTGAGAATAGACATCCAGGGAAGAAGATAGTTGATCCAACCATATTTTTTTCCAAAAAGAAAATTCTTCCCACCCAACAATGGAATAAGAATTCTCCAAATTTGGAGGAATTATTCTCTTCAAGGAGGTCAAAATGTGGGATCATTCATAGAATTTTATCCAATATGTGGGGTACTCCCCATATTTCCTTTTTTTATAAGAGAGTAGAATAGATAATCCCTTGATAGTACATCCTGAAACAAATTTTCTAGAATACTCGACATATTATATTCAATTCCATTTAGATTAATACCCCCTTGTTGAATCGTTTTTGCTATATGTTTCTAACTAGACTAATGAAAACACCATTTTTTATGAAAATATCATATGAAAAAATTGAAAATACTTTTGATTTTCTTGATAAAATGATTTATGGGACTACAAAATGATAAAACATGGATCAGAAATGTAGAGGGGACACTATTAACTATATTATTACATCCCACATATGATGGAAAATGAATTTTCCATCTCATGATCCTCCCAGTAATTCTAAAAAAATGGGATCCAAGTGATTGATTCTTACCCTCTTATTAGAAATAGGATCACCCAAATATTTCATAAAAAATCACTATGCTAAAAACACACTCATATATTAAATTAAACCATGATCACCTTGAAGGGAACTTGTTGGATATGAAAAAAACACTTTTTTATAACTGAAACATTGCATAACTATATTGTAATAATCCAAGAGATTCAACTTGATGTTTATAACTGAATTTACAATTTCACTAATAAAAAATATCATTTCATCCAAAAAGAAGATATGAGTGATGATAGAATATACATACCTCCAATTAATATGATCAATCATCCATTCATCAAAATAGTTTTTTATAATCTAACTAAGAACATCATGAGCTAGAAAAAATTCTCAATGAAATTGGGTCACCTTATCATAACCCCTTGATGATTTGAAAAAACATTCCTTTCCCTATAAAAGAAATAGTAATCAATTTGGAGGAAATGAACTTGAAGAAAATATCACAAACTCATACATAATGACCACACATTAAGAGAAATTTGATAATGAAAGACCAATCTATAAGATCATAAGTTGTTTCTATATATATATTTATCATCAACATTGATCAAATCACTTTCTTATCAAGATCCCCATTCATTTCATGTTCTATCCAAATAGATCTTTCACTACATATCCATTTGATGAAACCATGTTTCTCTTTGGAATCCTAGAGAGGATGATGAACAAATAATTTTTTGAAAATGATGTTCAACACATTTTATGAAAAATTACATGTGGGGATGGAAAAAATCTCCACGAAATTGTTAGGTTGGTAGAGTTTGGGAATAAGAGACAAATTTTATATTGAAGGTGTCTCTAGGAAATGGACCCTCCTATAATAATCCGGAACAACACATACCACATAAAAATTAATAATACTCTAGGTATTTTTACAGAAAGCACTACGGAAACCGTCCCTGCCTGAAGAGCTCTTAGGATCTAAGGATATAATGGAATCAAAATTATCCACTTCATTTAGTAGATATACTATTAATTTCTTATGCATGTTAAAAATGGATGAATAAATGTTATAAAAAAGTCATTTTATCCATAATATATGAAAGTACCTCCTTGAAAATAATTTTCACTTGAATGGGCTTTATAAAAATATTCCACTGCCATATGACTAACTATAATAGCATCCTTAATGATTGAACCTTTAGGAAGATGAAGATTTAGTATTCCATGAAATTTATATTAAATACTCGGAAATTACACATAATATTTTTAATTATTTGGGATTTTTATGAGTTTGTGAAAATTGAGGGTGATTGACTCTGAGGCCTGATGTGCCTGAAATGGAATTTTGATCTTTTTTCAGGAGCGTTCTGTAAACTCATGGGCGGAATTTTTTATCTTTTGAACAGGTGCTCGAATTAAGAATCTGAGGGCAGCATTGAATCTGTATCGTCATGATTTTCTTAAGTGAGGCATAACATTGACCACTGTTGGTCAGGAGAAATAGTTAGTTTTTAGAATTTTTATAGAATAACATATAAAAATTAAATTGGAATTTTATTTTTTTCTACCATGTTGACCGGAGGTTGCGGGACCGCTTAGTTTTCAATCCATTTAATGAATTTACTCTCCTATTTTCTAACCACACCATTGGGAATTAAAATGTTTAATTCATTAATGAACCTCTTTAATCTCTTTTAGTGTTAATCACTTTTCCACCACTATTTAAATGAGCCACGAGATTGGGTTTTTAACACGAATATGAGGAACCTCTGACAAAGTGCCACAACACCTTTCACCAATGAAGAACAGAAGCATGGACAACAACTTTGGAGGAATGGATCCAAGCTCAACGAATGTCGGTTGATTCATCAAGCTTGGATTCTAACTCCACAACTGTGATGTCACCTTTAATTCTGAGGTGGAGGCTGTTTATAATCAAATTCACAAGAATTGTTTATTTTTCGTGTTCTTGAAGCATGAAGAATCATAGAAGTGTTGATAGGGTTTTAACAATAATTTACATGATGTATTAATTACTCCTGCCTGTTATGATTCTAACTCGGAGGGAGCGAGCCAAACGAAAAAGGATCGGACCATCTACTGCTTTTCTATTTGTCTTGTTCTCCATAGATAAATTTTCAAGTTGGAGGAAATTCGAATCTGGGAGCCACACAATGTCGTAATCAACCCGGGAGGCTCGTAGGCCTATTTATAATGGAAAACGGGCCACTAGAGCTCACAATGTGGCCCGTGGAAAATCTTCAAGAGAAGGTGGAGGCCATTATCATTCGACCATCGTGGATGCGGGGGGAACACCGTTGTGTGCTGTAGAGGGGAGCCGTAGGGGTAGTCAGCCTCATTGGCGGAAGGCAGGGCGTCGTCGCGTGTTGTAACGATGGGGACCCACGCCCTGCTGGTAGGAGGGTGGCACCACGTGGCACATCTAGTTCAATACATATATGGTATAGCAATATGGGAGAGGGATTCATCACCTGGTTGGTGGACCATGCCATCCACCCAAGCTAGGTCGCCCGGCGGGCCGCACTCAATTGAGGCGGGTCGGGCTGGTCCGCGGCCCAACCCACTCATTCTAGCCCAGCCGGTTTGGGCTCGTCTAGGTCGGAACCAGACCCGGGGGGGGGGGGGGGGGGTGACCCGAACCAGGTCGGGACTGCCTAAACTAGTTCGGGTCGGCTCAAACTGAGTTTGGTGGGTCGGCCCATGACTGAGTGGGTCGGGTCAGTCCGTTGAGGTCGGACCGGACTTGCACCCTCTTCAGCCTTGATACGCTTAAAAGGTTGTATATCGCAAACGATATGTCTGTTTGACGAACCGTCTCTGGCACTAGAATCCTTGGATCTAGATGGTTCTATTGAGGTACTTCAACTGAGATTTGGAAAAATTTGGAGAATGGCTGGGATGGATCAAATCCGAATCCATCCAGACCCTCGGCACTAAAACACTTATAATTCACAGACCGGGCGTCCGATTAACACACAGTATATAATGTTAGAACCCTTATGACAGGGAGGCCCTTTGGGTTACTACTTTTTGGGACATCGTGGTAGTTGACAAATGACCGATATCTTGTGGACCAGTTACTACGAAACTCAATCGCACTAGGTGCGGTGAACCCTAGGCTGGCTGTCAAGTGAAGAGAGACCCTATGTGGATTGCCATCATAGAAACCCTCTATAGATCAGCATCATAGGGACCCTGTGTTGATCAGCATCATAGTGACCCTTTGTGGATCATCATCATTGAAAATCTCTTTGGATCATCATATTAGTGACCTTGTGTGGATTAGCATCATAGCGACCCTCTTTGGGTCAGCATTCTAGCGACAATGTGTGGATAAACATCATAGAGACCCTGTGTGGATCATCATTCAAGCGACCCTGTGTGGATTTGCAGTGTGCAACCCGACGAGGACCATCCTTAGGGTGTCCCTTCTCTGATCAGCAACATGCGACCCAATGTGTATGGAAAATGGAACAACTTATTCATGGTTCATTTGTAGAACTTCCTAATGGAAAAAATGATATAGCTTAAAACTAATCATCTGTATTCATGATCACTTTGTTTTATACCTAGTTTGAGTTGAGTCTTTTTCTTTGTGCCTTGTGATTGAAGTCATGCATTTTGGTTTTCCTTTGGAGAATTCTAAGAGACCATCGGGGTTCTTGGGGTCCCTATCGTGTATTATTATACTCACCCCTGCACATCCTTCACCTTCACCTTTGGGTGTATTGTGCAGACGACAAGTAGCTTGGATGACACTTCAAGAGCCTAGACTAGGTAGAGCATGAAGGTGACTAGTTGATGTGACGATCTATAGAGTAGATTTGCACCTACCCTTAAATTAGGATCCTCGGTGGACGATCTCAGGAGTTGTTTTCTATTTTCTGTTGTATTGTATCTTCCAGTTGGGCTTGTATTCCGGCCCCTTTACTTTAAGTACACACATTTACTATTATTGTTTTATTTCGTGGTTTCATCTTGTTGTGTTCTTCCAATGCGTGTTTTAATAGGTTTTAATGCAATTACTTCCCGTTTTAGGGATACAACATTCCAATGCTAGTCTTCAACCCCTGGCCTATAGAAGGTGGGATTGGGGTAGTCAAGACACATTCCCCAGGGGATCGGTGGTGAAATTTATTCCCCCTAATACATGGGTGAAAGTAAGAATTTTTTTATCCCCTTCCTTAAGACACATTAATTTTGATATCTATCTAGCCCGATTCTCAAGGTCAAGAAATAAATCCTATAACTTATACTTATTATTTAATATGAGAATTTTTTATTTTTTATTCCATTGGGATTGAAGCTGAATATCAAGATGAGTAATTTATTCCTTAATGATGTCAATATTAACATTCTTGGTGGGGAGTAGAGATACCCAAGAAATAACGAAACTATTGAGACTTTTATGTTTATTTTTAAAATAAAACCAACAATACCCCTAAACATTAACATACTAAGAGGACAAAATCTTATCCATGAATCCTTAAAGCTACATCCATTGACTGGTATAGAATAATTTCTTATTTTATATCTGCATAATAATGAACATGAAGATAAGGTGGAGAGTGGTTAGATAGAGATCTGAAAAAATGGTTCATATATGATCCAATGAATGTATAAATATTATAAAGGTTTCCCATTAATATATTTAGATGAATTCATATTAAAATACTACACCTATGATTGTTACACTATTTGTAGTAATCCCATAAGAAAACCAAATCCAAGAGGTGATTGTAAGCTTCAAATGAGTGGAAGTCCTGAATTCCATTATTTGGTTAAAGGCCACCCCCTTTATCTTCAGAAGGATGATGAATTTTATTAAAATCTACACTGACCAACCATGCATCCATGCCACTGTTGGAAGATTAGATAGATTATCAAAGTTATTTACTTTGAGTAAGATCAAATTTTTCATTAAAATTTTTACAAGAGAAACCATCCTTCATTGGATCTAATATAAATAGAGTGGTGATGATTATAGATTTCTAAATGATCTACATGGATATGTTCAATATATAAAATCCATATGTTCCCCTTAATGGGTTGATTGTACATATATTTACCAAAATGAAGACTTCAAGAAACTTCCATGATGGAATCAAAACTTATATTCACTTCTAGAATATCTATAAAATATGATTTCATCCCCTAGAAACATTTTAGAATGAAATTACTTTTTTCCATATAACTCAGCCCCTAGCATTCCATATGATTTGACTTATTATTGGTAAAGGGAATGAGCAGCTTAAAAACTATAATCAAAGTATTTTCCAATGAATATCCCATTATCAACTGAATTAGATTTATAAAAAGTATCTATACTTCATGGAGGAAGCTGGGATTAAACGCCCTTTAATCCACCTTTAGTAGGGAATGACCAGAAAATAACTACCTCAACCTCCTCTCGAACATGAAAGTCATTTTGGGTTGGAGTAAAAACTAGAGGTATATAAGACCTTGTGAAGCCATTTTTCTAGGAAAGAGGAGAGCTTAAGAGGACAGGATTTGAAAATATTTGTGTCTAATAAGGTTGGATACAAGAATAAGGATCTTTAGAGATATAGGGTGTTAAAATTTGGATATTCTAGAGGCTCCTAGATTAGTCCTTCATATTTGACCATAGTCGACACCTGGGGAGGATGAAGATCCAAGGATGGGATATATATAGATATCGGATTAGACTCAACTAGACCAAACTATTCTTTTCCATCCTGAAGTGTCTAAGAAACCTTATTGGACTCCACATCCAGCACCACTATAGAACTAGGATCCACGGAAACTAAAGGAGTGATATTAGGTGACCCCACTACTAAGATCAGTTCAACCTACACCTGGACAACCATAGAAGTACAGTTATCTAAAGTGAAGGAACGATTCCACAGATTTATATATGAAAGATCAGAGATCCCTTAATAAAAATTAAAACAATTCCATATAAATTCTTTTCACAAAGATATAACTTTCCCTTCTTATAGAAAAATCATGTGTGTAAAAGGAGATGATGAATCACACTCCACACAAATTTGAGGTGCCATGGTGGGTCCCATCATATGATTTTTTCACTAGTGTGGGGTTAAATAACATGAGAAGTATTAATGGACTCTAGGAAATATTGATTCTAGAAATAAATAGGGATACTAGGGAGTCTGATCCATTACACTGCACTAGAGGAGTCTTACCGTGATGGGATTCAATGGGCCACCAAAGAAGGAGTAGCCTCTGGAGACAGCAAGATAGACATTCCTTGGATCTCACCTGAATAAAAGACATATCTCAAAATAAGTGAAGGCATAAGGAATTTCTAGAATAGATGGACCCCGCCACCACACTATAAAGATTCCATGAATTAACAATGGTTTATAAAACCCCGAGTGGAGGACAATCATTGATGAACTTTGTGATGATGGGCGATCGGTGGTAAAAAGAGGATTCTGAAAAAAAAATTCCATAAAATAGACTGAATAGAACATTTCCCCAAGATCCTAATGCTTCTGATCCCAGAATATGGGAGGGAGAATCGGAATAGTGGAATGAGTATCCTCAAATGAAACAACTGTCATAGCTAATCTTTAGTTTGGAGCGGCTGAATGCTGAACTGAGACACCTTGGATATGAGGAAGTTGGCCTAAACTAGAATAGTGTGATCATTAGAAACCACCATTGAATAGAAAAGCTACCCAAATGAATGATCTAGAAAGTTCCCAAGTGAAATTCATATAAGGGATCCTACCGGTTGTGAATGATCTCATCTCGTTCCTGGAAAATATGGTGAAGAAATTCCAAAGGAAAATGTAAGGGAAGATGAATTTTAGAAAACTCGAGAGCTGCATGAGTCACATAATATCGGAGGAGATCCTTCCCATCCCATATCATTTTATGTAATGTTATTTTTTTCTTTTTCTCACAAAAATAAAAATCAAAAAAAGCTTATGGGGTTGTCTAAAAAAGATACTAATGGAAGAGTTCCTTGTTTTAGTAGAGTTATTTCATGTTTATTTCTTCTCCCACATCCCCCAAATATCATATTAAAATTGTAATAATATGTTATTGGTATGTAATGTGTACCTAAATTTTATTATTCTAATAGAATATCCAATATAATTCTTCTATCATTTAGAAAATGAAGATGCCTCCCATGTTATAATTGGACTACCAACTCCATGAATGTTTTATTTGAATTTTCATCACAACCTAATATGGATGGTTATAAAATTTTATTTACTGAATAAATATTATATTTAGGATGTGATTAAGATTTTGGAAAGAAAAATATTACACATTTTAATAAAATTAATAATAAATGGCCATTTTAAATTTAACCTCCTAAAACTAGCATACTATGAAATTATTTTTAATTTCAATGAATTTTTGAAAAACTATTGGGAAATAAATTTTTTTATAATATATTGATTCTAATTATATATTTATAAGATTTTGGATAAGATTAAACTATTATATAACTCCTTTACCACCGTCTATATATGAAATCAATTTTTGGAAAATTAAATAAACAACGCCATGTGCCCGATGAGAGAAAATAAAATAAAATTAATTAACTCCATATTGTAATAAATGGACATTGAAATATAAATAAACATGAAAAATGATATGAATGAAGTATTTTTTTTAATTTTTTTTATTCTTGTGTGTTGTCAAACACACAAAGGTAGTCGAGACTTGAGGTAAGTGTTTTATGTATCATTTTCAATTCCTTGAGACATGTTTCATATTATTCACTAATTTATATATATATAGTGTAAATATGATATTTTTTATATAATATATCTTGAATAAACTGTTATTATTGGTTGTTTCATTTTACTTTAATTCCACCGTATCGATTTTCCTTTTATTCACAACCTAGGTTATAAGGGTTCTTGTTAACTTAATTTATTTCCAATAAGGTATTACATTTATTATTGAACATAATCATTATAGGTTTGGTTTATAAAACCCAATTATTGTATCATATCATATTATATTTTTCTTTTTCATTGTGTTAATAAATCATTGGGACATTTCACCTCCCTTAGGTTCTCAATTAAACTAAATGGTTGCTTATATGTAAATTGGACCTTCTCTCTTCTTAATGGACCATGATCATTTTTACCATGTCTATATTACATATATTTCTATAATTATGAACATAACCCTAAATTAATGATTTATTAAGAAAAATTATATGGAATTTTAATTGCATTAATAATGCTTAAAAATCAGTTTAATTCTTTCTGTATATGTAATTTTTTACTTTCATTCAAAAAATGTGAAAAGAATCTAATTTTTTAAATTTATCACATGTTCACTAATTCCCAATTTTATTATCATGTTTACTATTAAATTTTCATATTCATGATTCTATATTTTCTCAATGAAAATATTATTCACATTTTTCTGGTTTTTTTATTTTAAAAATATCATTTACTTTTCTAGAATATTAAATAAATATATTTCATTCCACTTATATATATATAAATATATATATATATATATATATATCCCATCTTATTTACTATTTTTATATTCATATCCTTTCTAAGACACAATATTTTGATTTTCTTAAATAGAGGTTTTCAATTTCCACTTTTCACCCCTTGAAATGTATTTTCTAAAGTTACATAGGAGTTATCTTTTAATACAATATTAGAAAATAATTTTTTTAAAAAATCAATAATTTTGTTTATTTTTAATTCAAAAACACTAATGTATTTATAACTATTATATTTATGTTTTAAATATTACCCTTTTTGTTCTCTTTTCAATTAATAGTATACACCACACCATCTTCATAAGGGTTACATACTCTTCCGCTCTTTATCACTCACATTACATTATATTTTTCCTTAATGTCCATATTCATTAATTTATTGATATATTTTTTATCACTTTCACTATTTATATATTTTTATATTATTGATATAATATTATACCCAAAACTATACATGGTGTCAGTATGAAGGGTTATCACCATGAAATTTTTTCTATTTATTACATAGGGAAATATTGATATTATGTATAAATTTTAATTAATTATGGGTCTTTATTAATTTTTAAGGCATGTGGGTTATGTATTGTATTGTTTATTAATTAATTCATAAGAAGAATGAACTATAATTAATTATTTATGGGTAGAGATAAAAATTTTATACCATCTCGATGCATCATGGGGTCTCATGAAAAAATCATTCTTTGGTATTAGGGGTAAATCATAACAATTTGTATATAATGTCTTAACATAAGGTCGTGATGGTATGTTTATGATGTCTATAATAATAAATTCCATCAATATGTAATTGTTCAATATATTCTACATTATTATTTATATTTTTATGTTATCAATGTATATATCACATGATCGTGATACCATTTATATGAATTTATTTTATTATTATTAATAATTTATTTATTATCCGTGATTTATTAATTCCATGATACCTTCTATTGTATGTTTCCTATTACTATGTTCTTGATATGACCCTTATTATGCTTCAATTTCACCATGTTATGGAGAAAAATATTTTGTATAAAATTTCTATATGGTTTTTTATTGACCCCCTCGCACCAAAGATAATTCAATGATGTAAGATAGAGGATGAACCTTTTGTCCCTCCTCTAGTAGGCCTTAAGATGAAGACTAACAACAAGGGGAAAAAATATCATATTAAGGGAGTCATTACAATATAGAAATTAAATATGATTAAGAAAGATGAGAAAAAACTACATCCCAGTCCATTAAAAAAATAAATGTAAATCAAAAACTATCTCACAATTCATGAAAAAATTAAAATTGATACATATAAAAATCCTCCTACAATATAACAAAAAGTCCAAATTTCTGAAATGACCCAAAGACCTCTCAAACATTATTTTTAATGTAAATATTAGTCAAAAATTTCCTCTTAGAAACCTAAAAATGATTAATCTATGTTATATGAGCATAAAAAGTATACTCAATATGGGAATATCCAAGGTCATAGAGCATATGTTAAATGGTAATACTAAAGCACTAGTGAAAAAATAGAATAACTAACTACAACATATACAGTCCATACAACCAAAAATAACCTCAAAATTGATTAGTCACCTAATCACATATCCAATATAATAATATATAATCCTAAACATAAAAAATAGAAGATCCCCACAACTGTTTTCCCTGTGATTTTTCACTCTCACACCCCATCGTCGAGCGCCCTGTGCTCTCATTCATTCAACATAAAAAATCACATCCTTATAATTGAAACAATGTTAAAACTTATCATCACATACCTCCTACAAAAACCTAGTCCACACATCACATCACATCACATCCCACCCACAAACTAATTAGCCAAACATCAATCATAACAAGAACCAGAGTAGTACGGTGTCATGAACATGAGGAAAATCAACCTCGTTCTCCACTCCTATCATGCATGACCCCCACCCAATATCATATAACACCACATAAAGTCTCTCCTATAGACACTTGGGCCTAAAAATCACATCATGCATGAAGACACCTAGGTCATCCCATCAACGCTAGGTAATATCTAACACCAACTTGTATCAGATCTATTGAAATAACAGAAGTATATAGAGGTTAGCCATACACTTATATCATAAATGTCCTAGATGTAGTGGAAAACAAATAGAACATATCACCGATAAGTGTTGGTAAGGTTATCTAAATCATATGGGGAGTATATAAAATAAAAGAAACACACATGGTGTTTATATAGGAAAAAAGATCCAACTTATGGGTTCACATCAATAACACAAACTCACAACATTTCACCACAATGTACCACACAACAACTATACCAACTCATACCACTAATATATGAAACCCCATGAAACCACCATGCAATAAACCCAAAATTCCCAACTTCCAGTTAGAGGATTAACCATATTCATTGGTTTTATATTTCATTTAACATTACACAACTCATTGATTTATTAAGTTATCCAAATACCAACCATTTATTTCCATTCCATCAAATTTATCTACTATCCAATTTTTTTGTATATCATAACATTTTATCTCGTGGTTAATAGGGAAACTATCTCAACCATGCCATGCTACAACTAGCCCAACTCTCACAACTCCCTTCACAACACCAAACATCCACCATCATCAGTTCATCATATCACCCAAGTTGTCTCACCATAATAACCACAAATCATATATATTTCACAACCACAACCACCACATACCACAACCATTACTCGAGAACCACTACGCCATAACCAATACATCACAACTACTACAGTGCAACCACTATGACACAACCATTGGGCAACAACTACTATTCCCAAACCACTATTCCTCATCCACTATTCCACAACCACTCCACCACAATCGTTTTTCCACAACCACTATACTGCAACCACTACACCACAACTATTACACCGTATATACTACTCTAAAACCACATCACACTATATCTCATAACTTCCCAAAATGCACCCATGATAACCTACCACCACATCACTTCCATGTGTACTAGAAAACCCATCTAGTCAATAACATCACTACAAAATAGTCCGAACCACAATGGGAAAAGGCAATATGAAAAAGTACATAACAGAATGAAAAATTATCTTCAACAATGATCAAGGGGAATTATAACATATCTTCTTTATTTTTCATTATCAAATATCACATGTACATGGGAAACCTATTATTTCCAAATATATGTTATTTAACATATAATTCGGGGTACAATCACACAACAACACAAAAAGATTCATTACATCATAACAAATAATACAAAAATAAGGCTCCGAAGAGTCTCTATTTTATGAATTCGCAATAGGAAAACATAATAAAATCAAGAACATATATTAAATAATTAAATTGTGAACTAATTCAACATACCCATAAATTTGAGAAATGAAAATTAATTATCTCATTATGTATACCCTTATGATTCCCAAAACGATAAGTAAAATCTTGTGAATCTCACACATAGCACATAATAAAGTGAGAACAAGGATCGCCTACCCCAAGTAATCATTTCATTATCATTGTTCATAAAAAAGTGATGATATATAGCATAGAAACCACAAATATAGCCATTGATCATGGATCAAACTACACCATATCAAAGGGTTGTAAAAACAAAACTCATACCAACACTGTACAACCATAGCATATCGGCAAAGATGAACCAAAGGAAATCCATGTGGAAGAGATGAGAACTCATAATAGATATCTAATGTGGTCCACAAGAACCAACATAGCCAATTACATGGGAATAAACATGACGATACCAACATATTGAAAGCATGGACCATAATGTAATGGTCCATGCCTTCCAGGTCTATTACTATATTAATTTTGGAAGAGATGAGAACTAAAAATATATATCTATTTCCCACTCTATAAATTTCTTTTCATTCTCAATATCCAACTCACATAAGTCAATGACATGGGAATAATCATGACAATACCGATGAAGATGAGACATTTGGAAGATATCGTAGATCCTATCCAACCATTGTTGAAATGAAAAACAATATCCCACAATGCTAACTCAAAAAAACATCTCAAGGGGCCTAGAAACACATAAATAGAGGTTAATACTACTAATAATAATTTTTTACTCACACAGAGGGGATATCGTAAATAACACATAGTCTCTAACATTAATCTCAAGGGTACTCCAACTATGATCATCACAGGCCTTCTAAGGGTCCTATAGTAACCTCATACTCTATTGAAAAAAATTGATCTTCTCATTTATGCTTTGAACAACATCAGTTCTATGAACATTGGACTCTCAAAACTTCATCTAGTATATTAGAGATTGTTATGGTTTCCCATAAAATTCCTTAAACGGAGTCGTGTCGATGGATGACTAATAGATGTTACATTATAAAAACATGAACCAATGCATGTTTTTTCCAATATCCACTAAATTCCAAGAATCATGCCTGTGAAATATCCTCTAGTGTCTGAATGGTAAAATATGTCTTCTCATATTTCTGAGTGTGGAAAGTTGTACCAAGGCACATCTAAGATCCTTAATCATGGTACAAAACCCTCCACACTCGTGAGGTAAAATAAGGATAATAGTTAAATTTGATATTACTTATTACTCTATAAAGACTATTTTTTTCATATACCGCCTTTCCAAAACATCCAAGACACATGAATGATGGATTTTAATGAAGTGATAAAATATCATCGATCGGTCCACTATAACCAAAACTAAATCACATCCTCTCTAATCTCAGGGAAATCCTATAATGAAATCCATCAATATTTACACACATTTCCACATGAGAGAATCCATGAACAACAAAAAACCTCATGGAACATGGTTCCCTACCTTTTCCTAAAGAAAAACTATAAATTTATCGACAAACTCCACCACTAACTATTTCATTCATAGAGACCAAAGTTGTCTACTCAGGCCATGATGCATCATTGATAGACTAGGATATATCGATAATAGTGGGATATGAATATCATATATAACACCCTCATGAATCTTATGTTGGAAGAATAACTTCTCTTGGAACAACACGTGGTTCTTACCATCCTCTAACCATCCCTCAAGAGTGTCACCATGGATGACACGATCACACATCACATTCGTATTTAGGTCTTCCTGCTAAGTATCCTCAACCTACTACATCATATATGAATCCAAAATCATTTAATGAAGAAAACACATCCACTAATATCCCAAACATCAATATACATCCCAAAAGGATCCTTTATTCCCTTCCAAACTTATACAGATTCCCAATCCACATCCTCTCCAGAATTCCATCTCAGTGCATCAACAACAAGATTACCTTACCTTGATATGTATGAGGTCACTAAATCATAATACTAAATGAGAACCCATTCACCACTATTAGTGTATATTCACATCTCAATGAGTGGAAAAAATATCAATATCTTGTGGTCTATGAAGAAGAACACTTACTGATAAGGTAATTATTCATCAATTTTATTGTGAACATAACTACTGCCTACTCCAGACCATAGGAGGCAGAGTTATTATCAAGGGGAAATAACTACCTAGACACATAAAAGATTAACAATCTCTACTCAATTAACATTCATCTCGATCCAAGATAGGATGATTCAAAGAAAACCTCAAACAACACACCCTCTTCAGAAAACTAATGCTCTAGAAAACTAACCAACTACTCCTTTAGGTAGCAAAATATTATCGAACATTGATCAGTCCAGAAATAAAATCATGTTCCTTCTCGGTCGACAATTTCGCCCTGGATATAAATCAAGATAAATAATTTACAAACATCTGATAATAGCCCATGTTGAAAACGACCCTTTAAACCTCAACCACATTATTTGGAACTTCCCAAGAAACAACTACATTGACCATTGATATTTCCACTACCACACCCTACTAAGATAGAACATGACCAAGGAAATGCAACTCACATTTATGGAATATGTACTTCGAAAACATTCCATATTAATGGTGGTGTCTGTGGACCTATAAAAAAAACTCATATATGCACTGCATGATCCTCCTCTAAATTCAATTAGAAAAATATATCATATATCAATACAATGATAAAATAGTATAGGAACACAATGAACACTGAGTTAATACACCCAATGAACATGGTTGGGTCGTTCATAACCCCAAATGACCAGACTTAAAACTCATAGTTACATACAGGAATTTGTTGGTAGTCTTTGAGATATCCTCAACCTTCACCATCAACCAGTGTTATTAAAACCAGATATTGATTGTAGATAACCATCATGATTTTCTAAATCGGTCAAATAGATCATAAATCCTTGGAAGAGGGTAATGATTAATTATTTTCACCTAATTCAACCTATGAAATTCTATACACAAACTCACGATATTATCAACCTTCTTGAAAAACAACACTAGAGAACACCATGATGACAAATGGTGTCCGATAGAACCACTCTGTATCAAATCATATGCATTTTTTCTCAAATAATGCAACTTTGTGGGTGTTTTCTAATAGGGATCCATCAATATTAGAGATTTAAAATACCGTAACTCTATGTCAAATAAATGTTGTGTTGGGGAGGTAGTGTAATAAACTCCGGTAGGAAAACATCCAGGAAATCTTCTATAACATTGTTAATATCCCAAAACTGATATTATTCTAATACATCTTATAACTGTGATGAATTAGGATCAACTTTCCTACATTCCTACAGATTACATCACGCACAAAAGACACCACTTTCTTTCCCTCCACATAAAAAAATGAAACTCTTCCAAAAAATCAGTTTATTATTCCACATGTAGAATATAGATAATCCATACCAACAATAATATGATATGTCTATATCTTCAACATGAATAATTGACCCACTGACTAGTTATTCCCCATCACCAATAAACTTGTATGGCATAAAAAAAGAAGCATGTCTTCCAACCAGTGTAAATAGACTGCCTTCTAGGTCTATTACTCTATGGATTTTGGAAGAGATGAGAACTCACAATAGAAATCTATTTCCCACTATATAAATTTATTTTCATTCTCAATATCCAACTCACCTGAGTCAATGACATGGGAATAATCATGATGATACCGACAAAGATTAGACATTTGGAAGATATTGTGGATCCTATCCAACCACATTTGAAATGAATAATAATATCCCACATTTCTAACTCAAACAAACATCTCAATGGACCTAGAAACCCATAAAGAAACCTTAATACTACTACTAATAATTTGTTACTCACACTGAGGGTATACCCTAAAGAACACATAGTCTCTAACATTAATCTCTAGGGTACTCCACCTTTGATCGTCATAGGCCTTATGATGGTCCTATAGTAACCTCATACTCTCCAGAACCAACTAGATCTTCTCAATTATGCATTGAACAACATCGGTACTATGAAATTTGGACTCTCAAAACATCATCTAGTATATTAGAGATTGATATGGTTTCCCATAAAATGACTTAAATGGATTCATGCTGATGGATTACTGATAGATGTAACATTAAAAAACATGAAAAAATGCACGTTTTCTCAAAGATCCACTAAATTCCAAGAATCATGCCTGTGAAATATCCTCTAGTGTCTGAATGGTTTACTCTGCCTTCTCATCTTTTTGAGTGTGGAAAGTAGTACCAAGTCACATCTGATTTCCTTAATCATGCTACAAAACCCTCCAAACACACGAGGTAATATAAGGATAATAGTTAGATATGATATCACTGTTACCCTATATAGAATAATTCTTTTCCACATGCCTACTTTCCATAACATCCATGACACTTAAATCATGGATTTTCAAGAAGTGATAAAATATCATCAATCAGTCCACAATCACCAAAACAAAATCACATCATCTCTAATCTCAAGGAAATCATATAATGAAATCTATAAATATTTACACTCATTTCCCCTTTAGAAAATCCAAGAACAACAAAAAACCTCATGGAACATGGTTCCCTGCATTTACCAATAGAAAAACTAGAAATTTATCCACAAACTCCACCACTAATATTTCATTCATAGAGACCAAAGTTGACTCCTCAGGCCTTGATGCATCATTGATAGACTAGGATATATCGATAATGGTGGTATATGAAACTCATAGATAACTCCCACATGAATTGTATGTGGGAATAATAACCACCCCTGGAAAAACACATGGTTCTTCCCATCCTCTAAACATCCCTCAAGCGTGTCACCATGGATGACATGATCGCACATCACATTGGTATTTATGTCTTTCTGCTAAGTATCCTCAACCTACAACATCATATATGAATCCACGATCATCTATTAAAGATGAAAACATCCACTAATCTCCCAAACATCAATATACATCCCAAAAGGACCCTTTATTCACTTCCAAACATATAATGATTCCCAATCCACATCATCTCAAGACATCAAACTCAGTGCATCAACAACAATATTACCATACCTTGATATGTATGAGGTCCCAAAATCATAATACTAAATGAGAACCCATCCACCACTTTTAGTGTATACTCATATCTCAGTGAGTGAAAAGAAATATATCAAGATCTTGTGGTCTATGAAGAAGAACACTTCCTTATAAGGTAATTATTGATCAATTTTACTGTGAACATAACTACTGCCTTCTCCAGACCATAGGAGGCATAGTTATTATCATGGGGAAATAACTACATAGATACATAAGATATCACCAATCCCTACTCCGTTATCACTCATCTCGATCCAAGATAGGACGAATCAATGAAAACCTCAAACAACACACCCTCTTCAGAAAACTGAATCTTAAGAGAACTAACCGAATACTCCTTTATGTAACCAAATATTATCCAACATTGATCAGTCTAGAAAAAAAATCATGCTCCTTCTCGGACGAATATTTCACCATGGATACAAATAAAGATAAATAATTTACAAACATCTGATAATAGCCCATGTGGAAAACGAACTTTTAAACCTCTACCACTCTATTTATAACTTGCCAAGAAAAAACTACATTGACCATTGATAGTTCCACTAACACACCCAACTTATATAGAACATGGACAAGGAAATGAAACTCAAATTTCATGAATATGTACTTCAAAAACAGTCTATATTAATGGTGGTTTTTGTGGACCTATAAACAAACTCTTATATCCACTACCTGATCCTCCTCTAAATTCATGTAGATAAATATATCATATATCAATACAATGATAAACTAGTCTAGGAACTCAATGAACACTTAGTTAATAAATCCAATGAACATCGATCTTTCATAACCCCAAATGACCTGACATAAAACTCAAAGTTACATAATAAATTTTTTGGTAGTCTATGAGATATCCTAAACCTTCACCATCAACCAGTGTTATTAAAACTAAATATTTATTGTAGATAACCATCTAGATTTTATAAACTGGTCTAATAGATCATAAATTTATGGAAGAGTGTAATGGTTCAATATTTTCACCTAATTCAACCAATGATAGTCTATACACAAACTCATGATATTATAAACCTTCTTGGAAAACAACACTAGAGAACACCATGATGTTAAATAGTGTCAAATGGAACCACTCTATATCAAATCATCTACATGTTTTCTCAAATCATGCAACTCTGTGGGTGTTGTCTAATAAGGATCCATAAAAATTAGAGATTCGACCTACTATAACTCTATGTCAAATAAAAGTTGTGTTGGGGAGGTAGTGTTATAAACTCCAGTAGGAAATCATCTTGGAAATCCACTATAACATTGTTAATATACCCAACCTGATATTATTCTAATATATATTCCAACTGTGATGAATAAGGATCAAATTCCCTACAGCCTTACATATTACAACACGCACAAAAGATACCACTCTCTTTCCCTCCACATCAAAAAATGAAACTCTTATAAAAACTCAGTTTATTAATCCACATGTATAATATAGACAATCCATACTAATGATAATATGATATGTCTATATCTTCAACAATAATAATTCCCCAACTGACTGGTTATTCCCCATCATCAATAAACTTCTATGGCACACACAAAAAGAAGCATGTCTTCCAACCAGTTTAAATAACACCAAGTTCACTAGAAATGTACCATTTGTTTCTTCATAGAATCCCCTTCTACTTTCATAATCCTATTATCTCAATAGTATTGACTACGAGATTTATTACCAAGTAAAGTTTCAAGATAAATCTAATGTTCTCAACGTTAGTATTTATTACTCCTTAGTTTTTATTTGTAATATTAATCTTCAAAAAAATTTATTAACACACTCATATCAAGAAATAAGTATTATTAATATAATTAAATTTTATTATATTAATTTAGAAACCATTATATGATAATTTTAATTGATTAATTAAAAAACCTTGGATGTGCACATGTTGGGACTACCACCTCCACAAAGCGATGTGTTTTTTTCATCCACCCTCTCATGGATTTTAGCAAGGATGTATATTATGAATTTTTTTTTACTATGTCACTATTATTATCTTAAAATTATAATTTATCATATTCCTTTATTTCATTCCATTAATGTAGAAATTGAAATGTTAATTATTTATATGTGTGGAGACCACCTCTGAAGAAAATGAATTTCACTTTTCATAACCACTCGTCACGAATGGTTAAAGGAATGAATTTATTGAAGATATTTTATATTTATTTAAATTATACTATTATATCAAATTTATAATATCATTACATGAAAAAAATTATATACTCATTAAATCATAATAACACATTCTTATTTTGATTTTTTTACTTCCTATGTGAATGATGATATAATATTTATATCATTAATGATTAATGAATATTATTAATTTTGAATATATTGTTTCATTAATGAATTTAATATGTTTTGATTATTATAAAATGGTTTTATGATATTAAATTAACTTATTAATATATCACCTTTCAATGGATAAACACACTTAAACTTATTATTCATAATTTCCATTTCCACAGACCATACCATTTTCATTTCTTAAAAAAATGATATATGATTAATCATTGAAAAAAATTATTATCAAATATTTGATAATTTGATAATACTATAATTTTCAACAATATTTATGAATCAACTATATCAATGTGTTACTTGTACGAAATAATAAATCAACATTTCATAAGACTTGATTATGGAAATATACTATATTTTTGTAATATATTTGTGATATGTGGATGTAAAATAATTATATAAAATTTTAAATATTTGAATATAATTTTTAGTTAGGTTATTAGGATATTTATTTTTTTATAAATTGTTTTAGATCACATTATATTTAGAGGGAACGCCGGATATGGGTTCCGGACAAAATTTTAACTCATTATGGCATGTTTTGTTTAATGAACCTATTTTATTTTAAATAGTTCATATAGACACTATTTGAAAGATTATCTCTGGATTTACTATATATTTATCTTATTTCATGTTTTATTTCAAGATATATCTCTCAATATAATTTAAATTATTTATTACTCAGGTCGTAATGGTTTTACATCTCAATTTTCCATCATTAATATATTACGTGAATTCACTACCTGTTTAATTTTTATGGTGCATATATTGGCCATGTATTTATTTTTTCATATTTTTTCAAGATACATAAGGGATTTAAGAATCCATCTCATGTTCTACAATTCATATGTTTTCAATTCAATATATAATAATGATTTAAGGGTTATCTGCCTCAATTTTCAATTCAGTTTTTTAATGTTTGACATTGAAAATAATAATTTCTTTTGTATTCACGTCATTATTTAATGAAAATGTAATGAATATCTTTCATTTCATGATATTTTAATGGCCATTTCATGGTAACCCTCGTATTTTCTTTTGATTTTTAATTTACCATCACAATAAGGGTTTTTTCTTCAATCTCAATTATAAATTGATGTTTCTTGGAATGATAATTATTCTATGGATTTTTTTTTCACTTTCTTTCAACCCCCACCAATAATTATCTTCTACTCTGGTATTTTGTTATAATTATTTATATTTTGTATTTTTTAAAAGAAAAGTTAGATCAAGACCTTTTTATTTACTAGTCATCAAATGTGTATAATTTATCTCCATTATATTATTTGTCTATGAATATTATATATTTTCATCATTTAATTAAATAGTTCTCACCTAGATTAAATTTATTGATTGATTATGTAAAATATTTATTAACCATATACCAATTACTCTATATGGTTGTATTTTTAAGGATTCTTACATAGAAATCTATTCGATTTATTTATTTTGGAAATATAAAAAAATGTATACCTGTTATTAAAATATGGTTGTTTATAGATTTATAAGAAATTTTATTTATTTATCCTATATCATATTCATTAATTAATATTATGAATTAATTAAAAGTAATTAGTTATTTTTGGGGCTTAGAATTTCTCCTTCATGCATTAGAAGGTATCATGAGACAAACTAGATTGGGTATTTTGGTGAATACATACATAAAATTAAATATTTCCTAGACACAAGGCATTGAAAGTAGATCAAGATATCTAGGCTTATGATCTCCTAGTTTATATAATTGAATTATCTATTCAACACTAATCAATTCATCCCTATAGAAGTAGTTATTTTTATCAAGGTGACCTATTTGTTTACATTTTTATTCATGGATATAAATTTCATTCAATTTCATTATATTATATAATTATTATTTATTATCAATTATTTCTAAATTTTTTATGTTCATCTGTTTCTCACATACTATCTATGAAGGTAGTATATTATGTTTACTGAAACTAATAAATTTATCTCACCCTACTTTTGTTTATATTTCCATAGTTAATTAATAAAAGTATTACATGTGATATGTCTACAAGAATATATCATGTGCGGAGAATTTGTGGATTATGTTGATGAATTGTGATGCATTAATTAGTTGTAATTGTATTAGAAAATATTTATTTTTCATTGATAATGACATGATATTTTTTAGTGAATGGTATATCCTGATTATTTAATATTTTAACCTAAAATTTCACAAAAATGTATGTTATGCAATATTTTCTATAATTAAAGTAACTATCAGATGGCTACATCTTGAGTAAAATAATTATCATTAGATTAGGGTTTTGATAACATTAGAGGCATGTTTTTTATTATTTAAGGATAATTTGTGAGTTATAATTTTTATCCAGTGTTGATAAGTCAATATTAATCAAAATATACTGGCTATAGATAACCCTTTGTTTTGGTTGGTCAAAAATTGTTAATTTTATGTTGTTTTAAAATTTAGATGAGAGATGTTTTTTCAAAACCCTCAAAAAAATTATATATACAGGAAAATATACAAAATTTATTTTAAAGTATACATTTTGTGGATCTTCTATAAATTATATCCCTATATGGATACTAAAAAGTGGATGCAGGTGTGGCATAAATGACCCTATGGGTAACCATGCTAAAAAATCCCTATTGGGTATCAAATTGATCTTTATTCATATACACAATGAGTGGGATTAAGACTACACATAAGGAAAGAATCTTCTTAGAGATATTATTTGGTTAATAAATTTCTCTTTAAAACCCATTATAATTATTTATTATGTGATGAAATTAGATTAATAAGTATGTAAGAACCCAACTTAATGAAACCTATTTTAAATATAGAGTGGTTTAGGTTTAAATAAAAGAAAATGTGATGGATTCCATGAGTAAGGAATTTTGAGAAAGAATTTTACATGCAATAAACTTACAATATTTCCATAATTGTGTCAATTTTTTATCACTAATGTTGACCCATTTTTATTTCAGTAATGGAAGAAGCCGAAAAGAATGATGGAAATGATAGGTGTCGGAGACAACATATATATTTCCCCAATTAGAAACCAATTGGGATAATAACTAGATTTAAAAATATTAGGAATATTATAAGCTGGAAATAGAAAATTAAGACTCAGAACATAAACTCAGAAGAGTTCCCAAATAACCAAAGAAGAGAATAATGGAGCAACATAAAAATTTTAGGGACCAAAATGATGATGGAAATAATGTTAAATTTGATTCATATAAAATATGTGGGATTAATAACTGATTGAAATTATTTCTTGAAATTGGAATATGTTTTATTTATGGGAAAGTTGGATATAGAGAATGTAATTGTAATGAAAGAAATGAAGAGTCCAATCGACATGGTGAATGGAAAAAAGAGTTCATCCAAATTTACTCATGATTGTTCAAAATAATAAATATGGTAATCATGGGAATTATTCAATTCAAATACCTAAAAAAATGGATAATAAGAATGATGGAAATTAGAAATTACTAAGATTAGGGGAACAAGAGAAATTATATGCAACCATAGTATAATTCCCCGGCCTAACATTCCTCTAAAACGGCTACCGTAATGGTAGCCAGATGACCTTATGTGCATCTCCACATATGTTAGAGGTTTCTCGACTAGTAGTGAGGGTGTAAGGATAGTCAGTGGGGAGACAATACAATCATATTTAAAGTGAATGGTTTAAAATAGAGAGTTATATCAAAAAATAGATATCAGTAAAAGTAGAATCAAGTATTAACTAAACAATGGAAGAGAATTTCAATATCATCCGAATAAAGAAAATGGACAACACCAGTTTATACAGTGCATGAATGCTATGATAATACATATTTATAATGAAATAAATATTTTATAATTCCTTACATTTTAGTATAAGAATAATGAAAATACCCAAATCCCCATGGTAAATATACATGACCATCTTGATCTCTCGGTCGGTCCTTTGCTGTTAACTCCCATGTACAAGAGGAAACAACACAAGTATAGGTCCACAATCCAGCAAGAATTTAATGAGTAATCAGGCCCCAATGGTACCCAAGTAGGGTGTGATATAACTTCTATGTATACCGACAACTATGTCGTCATTCCAAAACCAATATTTTCAATATATTATTTGGAAGTGTGTAGGTAAAATACAGAAGCATAAAATACAAGTAATAAATTCCCATAGAATATATGATTCTAGGATAGTTATACCATATTATCCCCACAAGGTCCCATGAACATATTTACAAGATCCTATAACACTATAGTTACATGTAATGTTCAAATAAAATAACTTGGCCCTGTCGTTCATCCAATCATGTCATACCATCATGACCTTTCCATATAACAACATATAACAATTTCCCCGGGCCAAGAATTATGTTCAAGAGTATCACGTACCTAATGATCATTTTGTATAATGAAATGTATACAGGTAGTGGTTGGATCACTGGAGGTCGTCAAAGGTATCCATACAATAAATGTATACCACCAAGGACAGAATCGATGGAACTCATCCAAGGAATCCACATTGGGTCCCATGGGCATCCTAGTGGAAACTCCGTCTAGGAACTGGTCAGAGTCCTATGAGAATTTGAACCAAAATGACCTATGTGATTCCTAGAATTATGGATCCATGTGGTATCAAGGCATGAGGCATCCCACAGAATCAATACCTGAGGGGAATACTAACCCAAGGTGTCCGAAACCACATTCCAGATCCATAGAGAGTAGTATAAGGAATCTAGAATTCATTCATTCAAATCATTGATCACATTAAACCATATGTGTATATCCATTAATATAAACCATTCCATCGTTTACCACATGAGTATACCCCCTCATATAAACATCAAATAATTCCATTACATGTGATTATAAATACTCATATCATCCATTTAACAATTTAATGTGGGTTTACTCACCCATTCATCATGAATCAAAATAAGGGTTCAACAAAAGAATAGGGGTATATCCACCCTTATAACTGTAAAAATATCATAGTGAGTGTTTACAATCACATATTCCCCATATAAAATGAGTTTTAGAATGGAAATAATGATGTATATTCTCAATTTACAATAGGGGGAGTGAATTGAAAATTTAAAAACATTCATTTTTTACCTTAAGGAAAACTATTTTTAATAAAGTTAAATGAGGTAAATTCAAAAGACCCCTTTTAGTTCTACAAAAAAAAATTCATTGGTTCTAAAAATATTAGTCTAGAACACAATATTGATAGGTTACAGGAATATGGTTATGGAAATCAAACATATGAAAAGTTTACAAGGAAAAGATTCTACCTTAGAGCTTATAAGATCTTACATATCTGAGTATAAAAAGTAAAATAAAGTATAAGAAGATTATAAATTCTTCCATTATCAAAATACAGTGGAAATAAACTTGAAACAAAACATATAACAAGTATGAAAACTTTTATCCCAAAGATAAGGGTATCCAACAACCTTGGATAAAGGTACCTTGATTTATACATTCTAGATAGTCTATCTTACCCACACCAAGGTAAGCCCTCGATAAGAATATTATAATATATCTTTCTATCCCTATAAGCCCTCAAACTTTAAGTAAGCTAGCACCTCTATCTTCCTATCCCCGTAAGCCCTTGATTGTACACAACTATAATCGGATTCGCACGAAGAATGCTTAATAAGATGTTCCGTATGCATAAGGAATGAGATTATCTCTCTATATATAAATCACTTTAAGAGCATGAAATATCTAGTGTGATCAATAGTTTTTGAGCTAGTTCAAATGATATTTTATTTATAGGCACTTCTCCAATGGTCGGCTCCCTCCTCCAATAGTCAAATTTTCTCTTGAATCTCAGAGGGACCTATATACGTGTCACTCAAATAACGGTTAGATAGAAACATATTGTACGACATTTTTTCATAATAGATGTATGGAAAATGAGTTTTTTTTAACCAAAATAATATCTAAGGGTCTAAAAAATAATAATGATTGGAGTCTATCTTAATAAACATTTAGAGACTACAAATTAGGTATATTCAGATTCTGTTTTCAAGGAACTCCAAACCTAAATTCTATATATTTTGGAGTCTGAATTCCAATGAATTAGAAATTTGAATTATTAAGAATTCATTTTCTGAATTATAAGGAATTTGAAGGAAAATTATGAGGAATTCGAAGTCTTAATTTAAAGGAATTCAGATTCTAAATTCTAAGGAACACAGAAACTGAATTTCTGGGAATTTGGTGTCTGAATTTCAGAGAATTTGGACTCTGAATTTTAGAGAATTTCAAGACATAATTTCAAAGAATTCATATTCTTAATTTTAGAGAATACAGAGTCTGAATTTCAGATAATTAGGAATCTGAATTTTAGAGAATTCAGAGTTTGAATTTTATATAATTTGGTGTTCAAATTTTAGAGAATTAAAAATCTGAATTTATGAGAATTCAGAATATGAATTTAAGAGAATTTAGAGTCATAATTTCAGAGAATCTAGAGTCAGGATTTCAGAGAATTTACAATCTGAATTTCAGAGAATTTAGAGTCTGAATACAGAATTATCTAATCTATGTAATTATAGGATTCCAAGGATTTATATGTGAAACCAAATATTTGACATAGGAATAAAATTATTTAGATTTAGAAATACTATAAAAAGAACTATGAAAACATGGTATGAATAAAAAATTTATTAGAGAATGAAAATTTTCCATATTAAGATAAGTCATAGGGAAAATATAATTTTACATAAGATATAGTGTTTATGATTTTCAATAAATATAGGAATGGAAAATTCATAAGAAAACCTTATTGACTCAACAAACTCCCCCTTTTTGGAAAGCACAAACATCCTTTCAAAAAAGAATATAAGGACATAGAATTTTTCATTATTAACTTGAAAATAAAATCTTATCTCCCTTTACCTATAAATCATGGTGAATATGAATAATTCTCCCTTAGGATTTAAAATCCCTAAGGATATTATTATTGACTTCATTAATGATATTTTTTTCCATGTATACAGAAATATTCTTTCAAAAAAATCCCACAGACAAACTTCCCCTTTCTTATGGAATTAATTCTATTACATTATATTCATTTTATCATTCATTTCTCCCCCTGTGTGATTTTCAAAAAGGAATAAAGGGAACAGATAAAAATATATTACCTGAAATATTAGTACTATGCAATAAAATATTTGAAAAACAACGAAAATTTCATTACAACTAAAAGTATTTTTACAATGAAGAAAATACATCAAAATATTGGATGGGGAAAATTATACTTCTTTTTTCCTTCGTTATTAACTTATTCACAATGGTTTTCTGCTTTTTATGATCATTGTGATATACTTCAAAGAAATTTAGCACCTGATCTTGATATTTTGTTTTCTTCTCCAAGGCTTTGATATTTTCTTCCTAATCCATAAGAATATCATCTTCAGTCTTTAAAAGATCTTCATACTTACTGAGATTTTCTTCAAACTCAATTCTATGATTTCTTTCTCTTTTCCAATTCAATGATAATGAGTTATTTTTCCCATATAGATCATTTTTATCATACTTCTAGGTTTTTTTAGATACATAAATTCTCCTTAAAACTTCTAGTAAGATCTTTGATCTTCCCATCTTTGGTGTCAAAAGCATCCTTCACACCTTCTTGAAAATCATCAAGGATTATCATATCTTAGATTGATTTCCTTGAAAACTTTTTTATTTCATTTCATGATATATTCTGAGCTTTATATCCTATGAAAAAAGAATTGAAATTTTCCTAAAGCTAGAAAAATGTATCTATATATATTTTAACTGAATCTGATTTCTGATTAAACTAGTGCTGAAGCAACTGGCACGTCAAGTCTATACTGGGAAATAAGAGAATGGAATCAACCAACTTCTTCAAATATTGGGATACAATTTCATGTCCAAGAGAGGATAATTACGAATCAGATTTTTTGATTGGTGATTATTATTTTTCTATATCATCACATTTTCTCTTCAACAAACCAAAAACTTCTTTTTTTTAACTACAGATTTCTTATGTGTATCAACCAACACCTATTTCCCTTTATAATATTTTTAAATGCTCTATACTACTTTTGGAAATTCATGTTCACAATATGATAGTTGAACTATATTATGTTGCTCAACTTTTTCTTTTTCAGCAATTTTCCATAGATCATATTGTTGAATGAACTCGTGGTTTCTAGTGTCATCATCAGATGGTTTATTCACTTATTCCATCTACTCATCCTCTTTTCCATGTGAATTAATTTTGGTTGATTCTTATTGAGATGTTCAAGTTAACAACATATTATAAGGACTCTCCAACTCATGATATTCATCCACTTTTCATATCATGTCATTTGTGTCATCACTTGATTCATATTCTTCTACTTCAACATCCTTTTCCTGAACCATTTATTATTCTTCTCCTGGTTCAAGAAATATGAACATCTTTTCCAGAGTCACTGGGAGTAATTCCTACCAAAACGATTTTGGTAACTGAACTTGTTCAGAAACTTTTTCAACAGCTGTGAAAATAGACTCAACAATCTTGGCTTCAAAAATCTTATAATTTGTCTTCTTTTTTTTATTTCTTATCAATATCCTCAAGAGAATTGAACTTTAAGGATTTTTCTCAGAAGGTTCCAGGCAAAAACTAGGCTCCCATTCTTTATTATTCTTCTTGTCTTATCTACACTTGTCAACCACTTCATCTGGGTAAGTCTTTGATTATTTGGATTAGGTGGTGCTGATTGAGTTTCCATAACAACAAGAGATTTTTCTTTCTTTTCCAATTCCTTCAACATCCTCTTCTTGTGATCCTTTTTGTAAGGATTATCTACTTCAAGTTTATTTGATAAGGCTTCTATTTTTGATTCCGAAAAATCATATAATTCTACGGATTGACTAGAAAAACCATCCTTCATTCTTTTCAGTGTATCATCACTGAACAACAAAACCTTGAAATTCCTTGTCTTATAGATAAAGGGGATTTTGAATGACTCTAGACATAGAACTAAAATATTGGAGATAAGAACCGGATATATTATTATTTTCTATTTGAGAGTCCCATTATTTATATTTATGATTTTAAGTAAGACATACTTCACCAGATTAATCATTCTATGATTCACCAGAAAGTCGGAAGAAAAAATATAACTCTTCTTCAGGGTATCATTATCACCTTTTCTCAGAATGAGAAATCCCTGGACCCATAACTCTAAGATCCAAAAATTTGTAGAAATATTACTAATATTCATAGTCTTCACTACAGATTGACCAAGGAAATATATGTCTTTATCCTTATCAAAATATCCTGAAATATCTGGAATCTTGATAGTGCACAACTCAACATCTCCCTCATAAGGAAATCCAAGAATGTTGGCAGCCATAATGTAGGAAATGGAATAGGCTTTCCAATAACTTTTAATGTTAAACATGTCTCTCCCACCTTCAATGAAAATTTATACATACTCATAAAAATCTACCAATAATTCCTGAAAAACCATATCTTGTGCATTCAGTTTGGATATACATAATCTCTCCCGACAATTCATCTAGATGTTCATAGAAACTAGATTATCATATTTGGAAATATACATCAGATCTACTAAGCTTTCCTTGTAGATCTTCCATTGAGTTATTTCCATGAATGAAAACATTTTATTTTTAGGAGAAGATTCTAAATACATTCATAATTAAGAAAAACGAGAAAATTTGAATAGGCCTTAAGTTGAGAAGCAGGGTTTCAGCATGCCAAAGAATTAAAAACTGATATGGAACAACCCTAGGGGGGAATTTATATAGGAGTTTTAGCTGATATTTCATCTTCCAAAAAGATCCAATGGATGAAAAACACTTCATAATATCTTACTGTTGAGATGATAGCCGAAGAAATAATTTAGTAGGTTTTGATCTTTTGAGGTTTTTAAGATAAAATTTTGAATTTAAAGAAAAGTGAATTGAATTTTTTTTAAATAGGGTGAAAATAAAAACGTGTAAATAATTGATAATTAGAATTTAAGAATGAAAACATACCTTCTAGAATGATAGGAAAATTATCACTAATAAAGAAAAATATTCTTCAAAAACATTACATTCTGGAAGATTTTCTTAAGGATTTTTTTTTTAAAATTCAGATATTTTGACAATGAAAATTTTTATCAAGAAAATTTTGACTAAGAAAATTTTGATTAAGAAAACGTAGTCTTGGAAAATTTTGATTAAGAAAATTTTTACTAGGAAAATTATTTTTAAGCAAAATTTTACTAATCAAGCAAATGTACTCTCCCTATAAAAAGGAGTTTCTTACTATAAGTGGATTTGATTCAACAGGATGTTAATATGGATGTTTACCTTACATTTATCATCCATAACTTGTGTTTAATGTATTCAAATTAATCAGAGGGTACAGATTTTGTCAAAATATCAGGATGATGACCTTTCAATACAATAAATTGAAGAATGAGATCTCATTTTTGTGTCTGATCACTATGGAAGTGATGTCTAATATCTATGTTTTTTCACAAGAGTGGTTTTCATGGTTTTTTCTTAGAGAAATAGAACTGGTGTTATCACACAATATTTGTGTTTTGGTAAAACTCATACCATAGTCTATGAGTGTGTGCTGCATCCACAACACTTGGTGACAATAAATTTATACTACTACATATTCATCATTAGCAGTGGAATGTGCTATAGAGTGTTGCTTTTTTTATGACCAAGAAACTAATAAATCTCATATTAAATGGAAATTTCCGGATGTACCTTTCATATTAATTCCCCATATTGAAAAGTCAGCATCCAAAAAACATTTTAAGAAAAAATCATTTCCATAAGTACAAAGGAGTCCTAAATCTATGGTTCCCTTTAAATATCGAAAAATTATTTTCACTAGTTTTAAATGAGATTCCATTGGATTGGATTGATATATTGAACATAAGAATAAAGAAAACATAATGTCTGGACAAATAGCTATCATGTATAGTAAAAATTTAATCATACCTATAAATGATTTTTGATATACTGGTTTCCCATCTTCATCATGATCAAGAGAATCTGATGATACAATGGGAGTACTTATACTATTAGTGTTTCGAAATCCATATTTTTTAAAAAAAAATATATAATAATTTGTCATATATATGTTTCTTCTAGTTTTTGAGAAATTTGAAAACCTAGGAAAAATGTTAACTCCCCTATCATACTCATTTCAAACTCAGATTTCATTATATTTGAAAACGAATCGGTTAATGATTTACGAGTTGAACAAAATATAATTTCATCAATCTAAATTTGAACAATCAAAAAAAAATTCTTATATTTCTTTATAAATTGTTTTGGATCCACATTTCCTTAACATAATTGTTTTGTAACAAAAATCTTATAAGTTTATCATATATGGCTGAAAGTAATTTTTTAATTCCATATAAATCATTGATATGTTTTCAAACATGTTATGGATGTTTTCTATCTTCAAAACTAGGATTTTCTTCAACATAAACATCCTAATGAACATATCCATTAAAAAAAGAACATTTTACATCCATTGGAAAAAGAGTAAAATTAAATTATTCTACAAAGAAAAGTAAGATAAGATTAGATTCTAGTCTAGAAACTAGTGCGTAGGTTTCTTCATTGTCTATTCTGTCTTGTTGATTATAGCCGTTAGAAAATAATCTATACTTATATCTTACAATGATTACATTTTCATAAAACTTATTTCTGAAGACCCATTTTACTCCAATAATAGAAGTTTCTATAGGTCTTTCAACCAAGGTCATCACATTATTCCTTTCGAATTCATTAAGCTCGTGTTTCATGTCTTTAATCCAATCATCATCTCATAATGCTTCATCAGTGTTTTTTGGTTCTAACTGGGAAATTAATTCTATATGTTTTACTTTATTTCTTATGGAAATTCTAGTCTGCACATGTTGATTTACCACACCAATGCTATTATTACTAGGATGATTCTTAAGAAACAACTGATTTGGGTTCTGTAAAACCAGTTCACCAATATATAGTAGAACATATTGGGGGGTAAATGTTTCAAAAAAAAAAATCGTGAACATTTTCCGTATCAGAGGAACCTTTTATCAAGGGTTGACAATTAGTTTTTGAAAACACATCCGAAGATGTAAATTAAGTTTTTTTTTTAAAAAAGGATGTTTTTCAAAAAATTTAACATGACCAGTTTCATTAACAGTACAAGTTTTTTTCTTGAAAAACCAATAAGCCTTGGAAGTTGTCAAGTAACCTAGGAAAATTCCATCATCATATTTGGGTGAGAATTTATGTAATTTTGTTTTTTATTAAAAATGATTACTTTGAAACCAAATACTTTGAAGTAGGAAAGTCCATGGTTTCTACCATTCCACAATTTGTAGGAGATGTTATTAAGAAAAAGTCATATTAAGACTTGATTTATAGTATAACAAGAAGTACTAACAAACATCAGCCCAAAATTGTTTAGTAATAGAATATTCACTCATCATGGTACTAGTTGTCTCTTGAAGAATCCAATTTCATCTTTCAAAAAAACCATTCTACTGGGGAGTTCTTGGTTCTGATAAGTTATGAGTTATGAATTTTCTACTACAAAAAGATTCAAAATCAGAATTTTGAAATTCTCTACCATGATCACTATTAACAGTTGTCAATGGAAATATTTTCACATTTTTAACCTGGTATCTATATTTTTTTAAATATTTAAAATTTTCATATTACTTTTCCAGAAAATAAACCCATGTGATTCTAGTGTAATCCTCAACAAAGACATATACATAATATTTTCCTCCAATGCTACCAAATTGTGTTGGTCCAAAAGTTCACATAAGAACTAACTGTAATGCATCAATAATTGAGACTTCAAGGATTGATTTAAAACATGATTTACCTTTCTTTCCATATTTACCAGGATCAAAAACATTTTAAGAATCAAATATAAGCTTTAGTAGATGATTAAATTGTCATTTGATTGAGAGTTTACATAGGTTCCTAAGGTTACAATGTCCTAACATTCTATTCCATAACTGAGATTCATTTTTTATTTCACTATGGAAATGAAAATTTTGGCTCCTGTATTATTCTATGTTTTGTGTGTATACATTCAATTTCCTATGGGAAGAAAGAATAAACTCTTTTCCTGGAATTGAGTACAAAGCATTTATCATTCCTAAAATTCACAAGGTAACATTTATCACATAGTTGTCTAATGGTAATGAGGTTGGGCTTAAGACATCTAATAAGTAAAACATTTGAAATAAATGTTTTTCCAATAAGAACAATGTTACCTATACCAACAATTTCACCCTGAGCATTATGTCATAAAGTTACTTTTCATCCTTTCATCATTATAATCTTTTCAAAGAATTTTTTGTTACCAATAATATATTGAGAACATACATTATACATGTAACATGTATTTTGGTTGGTACTATCTTTATTTTATGGAAAATAAGAGTGTTATTCTTTCCGAATAAAAGAATTCTTGGCTCCAGAAATTTCATAAACCAAGATTTTATAAATCCATATTATCTTAGAAAAATATTATTTATATATACCTAAAGACTGTTCATATCTAAAAAAACTTTTCTACCCAATTTCCACTACACTGGAATTTAGTGCATAATAGAGTAAATTGAGGAACAAAATAGTTATTACTAAATGCTGGTTTATAATTAGTATAACTAAATTCATAACTTGTTCATAAAGGGTTAATATGGAAATATATCTTGTAAAAATTTTCTATACCTGATGTAAATTTTGACAATCCCTTCCTCAAGAAAAATATTTATGACTTTAATTTTATAACCATTTTTATCCTCAATAATATTAACTTTAGAACAAGATTTAGTCTCTATAATATTTTTTTAGAAATTAAATATTCAATATCCTTATAAAGCTTATGCTTCTCAAAATTAACTTACTCATTGTTTTTAGAAATACATTTCAAAACATAACTACTCTTATCAATATCTTTAAAAATATCTGATACTACATTAGTTAAAATATAAATTATAGAATTTTCCTTATCATGATTTTTCTTGATTTAAGAATTTTTATTCTCAAGAAGTCTATAAAACCTAGAAACATCTTTATAAGAGGGTAATGTATTATCTTCATGTTAAGACTTATCATATTTATTATCATTATAAGATTCATTTTAAGATACATTAGTGATAGATTCGACATTGTGTACCTTGGGCATTATATAGTGATTTTCATTTAGTAGCTTGGTTAGTTGACCAAGATTCTTCTGACCAGAAGATTCATACTCGGAGCATTAATCAGATGAGTCTACACCACTGGCACTGCAGGTGTCATTGCCTTTTATATATTTCTTAGCTTTATCATTGTAGTAATTCATTCTATTCCCGTCAGAATTCATTTCCTTTCAAATTTTTTTATTAAGCATAGGATAAGTCGGCATGATATGCCCTGCTCTTTTACATTTATATCAAGTAACTTTCGAATATTTCTTCTTATTTATTTCTTTTTTCTTCAAACTATCTTAAAATTATTTTTTTCCAACATTCTTGTTCATACTTCAGGAAAGATTAGCAAGTTCATTCTCACTACATTCACTTTCACTAGATTTAGATAAAACAGTCAATTTATTTTACTTTGATCTTGTAACCCTTTCAGGAGTCTTGGATTTAGTAGTAGTAAAGGATACACTTCCATTGCCTTTTGTTTTCTTATTCATACAAGAATCTCTTTTCATTATTGTCTCACCTCGAATAAGTGTTCCAAAAATATCAACATGAGTAATTTGAGATACTTTCTTATTCTCATAAATAACTATTCTCTTTGATTCCCATTCATTAGTTATGATATCTATAATCTTATCCACAAGTGCATCCTAATCTAGACATTTCTCACCCAAAGATTGTAAACTATTAAAAATATTCATAAACCTTGTTCCACCTTGCATTCTAGCTCTCCATAATGAAATAGAAATCCATGATATTCTTCTCTAAGAATATCTCTTATAGTTTCTATAAAATTGTATGTACCAAAATGATTAACCTCTAACTTCATCCAGATATAGTTAGCAGCTTCCCAAGAAGAAATATGACAATATATATTCCTGGTATTGAAACACAACAATGTATTACGTACCTTGTAGTTTAGCTGATATCCTAACTTTTATTGATTGGTGATGTTTTTGACTTCTATGTCATGATACATGGAATTTTTAGTAATCATAACAAAATTTACCACTCCAGTATTTATAACAAAAGACTTCATACAATCTCTCTAATACTCAGAATCATTCCCATCAGACGCAGGTATTCTAGAATGACTTATATTTTCAATTTAACTTAAATTCATTCCAAAAACTCTAAAAGAAAATATATTTCCACAAATACATTTTAATAGTAAAATTTAGTAAACTAGGATAAGAATCCCTATACAAGGAAAATATTTATTACAATGAAAAATTGGGCAAGAAAACTTATATGTGAATGTATGTATTTTAGGGACCTCATCTGATACCAATTGTATGATATAAATAATGATATAGATTCTCTATTTAAAAGTGGGGGGAAAATTTTATGTTTAAAAATATTAGTTTTTATCCTTAAAAAACTATGTTTAACGAAGTTAAATATTGTAAATTCAGAAGACCACTTTTAGTTCTACCAAAAAAATTTCCAGGTTCGAGAAACAATATTCTGGAAAACAAAATTTCTAGGTTCTGAATGTATGGTTTCAGAAATGAAACATAATAAGAGTTTACAAGGAAAAGATTATACCTTAAATCATATAAAATCTTAATTATCAGAGTATAGAAAAGTACAAGAATGTATAAGAGGATTACATATTCTTCCATTAACAAAATTCCTCAGAAATAATATTTAATTAAAACAAGTAACAAGTATGAAATATTTAAACTCAAAGAGAATGGTATCCAACAACCATAGAAAAAGGTCCCTTTATTTATACATTCATGAATTTCTGTCTTACCCACACCAGGGTATGCAGTCGATAGGAATATCAGAATCTTCTTTGCTATCCCCACAAGCCCTTGAACATTAAGGTACTCGGAACCTTTGTCTTCCTATCCCTGTAATTCGTCGATTGTACAAAGCTACAATCAGATTCATACGAAGCAAGCCGAACAAGATGTTCAGTAAACACAAGTCACGATAGACTCTCTCTCTAGAAATCACTTGAGCATCATTAAATCTCTAGAGTGATAAACAGTTTTTTATCTCATTCAAATGAGCTCCAAATTATAAACTCGTTTCAAATGCTCTGATCCCTCCTCCAACGATCATATTTATCCATGAATATCTAAGGGATCTGTACACATGTCACTCAATAAATGGTTAGTTAGAAACAGATTTTATGACATCGTTTCATAATACGTATAACGACCCACACTTTACATACATTGTTAATACTTCAAAATTGAAGCACTCTTATTACAACATATGACAAAACCACAAAGGACCGTATAGGTATAGTGTCTTTAGAAACTGGGGAAACATAAACAACTGGTTCATAAATCTTCTACAGTGTCTCCCATTTATTTCATCATATCTAGGGTCCCTTTTAGCATATTCTACTTAATATCCATCTTCCTGACCTGGGGAAAAGAAAACATAAAAGGGTGAGCTCAAATGCTCAGCAAGGGCAAATAAAGGAAATAAAAATCATATCATATCTTTATGAAAATCAAAACCAGCAAAAGAGATCATAATATCATAACATGGAATAAATCATAGAAGTGAAAATGAGATCCCCATAATCATAACATAAAACTTGAATCTTTGTGGCATGCACACATAATCATGGAAAATCATTTCTTGTTAGTCATGACTCATTGCCAAGACTATCTTAGTGGACAAAGTCCCTTTCTGAACCGAGTTCACTCCTCGTTTCAGTCCTGTATCACTGAACCGAAATAACCTTCCGTTCCAGCCATGTCTATCTCATGAGATATAAAATCATTACCCAATGCATTGGAGGGAGATATAGGTCCCACCAATCTTATAATGAATCCTTTCTTATGTGTGCCACATAATCATAAAACATGCATCATCGCATAACACATGTAACAAAAATGGGATTCTTGAAACATCATGACATCATAAATCAATTCATATATGATAAAGGAACTCATAAACATAATTCCATCACAACATAGTCAAACCAATGTAAAAATATGGATAGAAACAGAACCCTTTATTATCTTAGATGGAAAATAATTTTGATAAAACACTTGAATTGAATTCTTGAGGAAAATATCCTTTCTTCTTCAAAAACATTTTTCCTTTCATAACATGTCATACAACTTTAAAATAAAAGAAGTTGATTAAAAATAAACTTGAAAACTTGTAAAGGAAGCTTCTTTTAAGTAATGTTTTAAAAATCCATTCATGCCGTATAAGTTAAAAAAAACATTCTTCTTACTTTTGTCGGAAAAGTCAAAAAGTACCTCGTACGGAAAAACGACAAAAGATTCCTTTCATATTCTTTACTAAAAACTCACCTAAGGGTAAAATTGGATTTAAACTATTTCAAGTGGATGGAAACAATATTACATATTGAGGGAACATGGATGTGGATGATAAAATACACCCCAGTAAATACTTACGAATAAACAATCTCGGATAAAAATGAGATTGTGATATTTCCCTTACCTTAGGTCCGATTTGCTTTGTTCGTGTCTGAAGCTCCTGTATAATGGTTTAAATAATGTTATTGACTTATTCCAGAATCATACATATTGATATGAGATCATATATGGTCATATTATTAGCTTCTTGTTAGTAATATTTCATTGTTACTTGTTACTCGGGTCTTTATAACTTTTTGTTCTTATGCGTGTTTTGTCGAATAAATTCTTATTCTTATCTTTAGGTTATAGATAATTCATTTCCAGAATGGTATTAGTGTAGTATATACCATATTCATTCATTCAATTCATTTATACAATCATTATGAAATGAAGATCATGTAGAACGAGTCGCATCACATCGTGGAGACGATATTCCGTACGTACGCACGAGTGATGATATCGTTCCTATGATCGTGGAATTGTATTGGAGTATATATATATATTATTTCAGTATCAATATTACTTAATAATAATCATATATAGTTACTGATTACACCATTATACCCATCCTAGTAAGGTGATGGTGGAAAATAGATTACACCACGGCGTGGAGACGGTATTCCGTACGTACGCACGCGCGGTGATTTCATTTTTCCGTTTGATGGAT
This sequence comes from Viscum album, assembly GCA_963277665.1. Taxonomy (NCBI): domain Eukaryota; kingdom Viridiplantae; phylum Streptophyta; class Magnoliopsida; order Santalales; family Viscaceae; genus Viscum; species Viscum album. The sequence continues at coordinate 2,005,014,454 of OY728164.1, read as the reverse complement.
AGAAGGTGAATTAGGGTTGTTTCATATTTATAATAACATATCAGTATGTAAGTAATACTGATGTTATTACTTTATCATGAAACAACTAAAGAAGAAGAAGTTGAAGAAGAAAGAAATTGAAAAGATCGGTAATGGATATTACCTCTTCTTTGGAACGCCTTTTTGAATCCTCCAATTAAGGAACTATGATTGGTCTTTGGAGAAGACCAGGACCTCTAGGATTATTCTAGGGAAGTGGAGAAGGGAAAATGTCAGGGGTTGGCCGAGCTTGAGTGCTCAAATTGGTGTGAGGAGGAGGGGGAGGAGGTGCCCTTTTATAAGGGAGGAGAGGGGCACCTTAGGAATATCTCAAAATATTATTTTATATTAAAGTCAAAATCGGTTTATAATGGTTCCAAAGGGTCTTATTTAGAAGATAAAGTGGGGATGGGTCGAAATCCTATCAACCAATAGAATTTAGACAAGTTTAGGATATTATTTTAACCTTATCAATTAAATTTAACTCTAAGTTAAATAATTTAACTTTTACCATGTATTTTTGTTTTCTTTCACTATATGGTTAATACACTTACTATAACATGCCAAACGAACCCCAAATTGTTTATTATTAATATATATATCCTTATCTAAGTCATTTGGCCGAACCTTAGATTTTTAGGAATAAAATAACAATTAATAATATAATATTTGATTTAAAAACTATTTTGTGTCAATTTTGACACTATTTGATATATGATTTTTGTCAAAGTCATAACAGAATTATATGTTCGAACCAAGTTGATTAAATAAATACTAATATATCATAGTAATCTAGAAAATTAGTTGAATTCATAAAAAGTCTCAAATTACATTTATTTTGGTATTTATATTATCAATTTTGTCAATATTTCATTAATAAGATAATTACTGCATCATCTTTGTGTCATAAATAAATTAAATTATTTGATGTCTAAAAATTACAAATAAAATACCATCATGTAGGAAATCGTTTTAGCTTTCTAAGGAATATTTACAATCGAATTTATCTTATGTATAACCTTATATTAAAAATGATTTACTTATTAAACTTTGATTTTAACTATTTTAACCCTTCTTTAAATAAATTAATAATAAATGTCCTAATCTAATCCAAGTGGGCCTAAATGGTCATATTTTATTCCTAAGTTTGTTTTTGGTCGAATTACACTTGTCCAATAGAATTAGGACATGTTTTAGGGTAATATTAATATCATATTTACCCTTAGTTACCCTATTTACTATTAACCGCGGTAAAAATAGTAAAAAGTTACTATTCACCAAAAAAATATTTTCATCTCATTGAACCACATTTTAGTCCTTGATATTAACCGTGTATCTCGGATTTTTGAAATTCCATTCACAGAAGCGGTAAAATTAAGTTTTATGCAAAATTCAGTTTTTAACCTACCACTTAGTGGTTTCACTATTCATCAAAAATTGAAAGTTTTCATAAAAATACCAAAATTTCACCCTAGGATAATTTCGATATTCTGAGTCCAAAAATGAAGTCCATTTTGAAAAATAAAATTTTTAAAATTTCAAAAAGTGGTTATTACTATTCATAACGGCTAGTTTTAATAGCATATTGTTGTTTAGTGAAACTCGGTATTGCGTACGACGCAAGCTATCGAGGAAGGTCGCGATTGCGTGTAAAGCAAGCCAAGAAAGTGTTGTGTAGAAAAAGATTCCTTTGATGATTTATATAACATAAAAGTCTCGGGTGTTACATTCTACCCCCCTTAAAAAGAATTTCGCCCTCGAAACTCGTCACTTTGCAACAAACAAATGAGGATACTTCTCCCTCATCATATCCTCAAGCTCCCATGTAGCTTCTTCAAGTTGGTGGTTTCTCCATAAAACTTTCACCAAGCGAGTGGTCTTGTTTCGTAGGACTTTTTCGCTACGATCCAGAATCTCTATCGGCTGTTCTTCATAAGAAAGATCTTGCTCCAGCGGTACAACTTCTGAGCTGAGTACATGTGAAGGATCTGGTATGTACTTTCTCAGGAGAGATACATGGAACACATCGTGAACTTGAGAGAGATTCGGTGGAAGCGCCAATCGGTAAGCTACCTTCCCAACACGATCCAGTATTTCAAAAGGACCGATATATCTAGGGCTCAACTTCCCCTTCTTTCCAAATCTCATAACCCTCTTCCAGGGAGATATTCGTAAGAACACTTTATCACCCACTTCAAACTCTAGGTCTTTTCTTCGGTTGTCGGCATAACTTTTCTGTCGACTCTGAGCTGCTCTTATGTGTTGTTGAATAGATCTGACATTTTCTGCCATTTCATCAACGAGATCAGGTCCTAATAGCTTTCTTTCCCCAACATCATCCCAGCAAGTTGGAGTCCTGCATTTCTTTCCATAGAGAGCTTCATAAGGAGCCATCTGAATACTGGAGTGAAAGCTATTATTATAAGAAAATTCCAACAAAGGTAGGTGTTGATCCCAACCTCCTTTGAAATCCATAGAGCAAGCTCTCAACATATCTTCTAGGGTTTGAATTGTTCTCTCAGACTGACCGTCTGTCTGGGGATGATAAGCAGTGCTGAAACTCAACTCTGTATCCAGAGTATGTTGAAGACTTCGCCAAAACTTCGAGGTAAATCTCGGATCTCGATCAGATATAATAGAAAGTGGTACTCCATGCAATCTTACCACTTCCTTTACATATATCCTGGAAAGCTGATCTAGAGAGAAATCCTCTCTAATAGCAATGAAGTGTGCAGACTTTGTAAGATGATCAACTATGACCGAGATAGCATTATTGCCTTTGGATGTTTTAGGAAGTCCTGTGACAAAGTCCATAGTGATGTTTTCCCATTTCCATTCGGGTATGGGTAATGGTTGTAACATCCCCTTAGACTTATGTCTCTCAGCTTTAACTTGTTGACAAACCAAGCATCGAGAGACATATTCAGCAACATCTCTTTTCATGCCATCCCACCAGAAGTACTCTTTCAGGTCCCTATACATCTTCGTGCTTCCAGGATGAATAGAGAATGAAGAACTATGAGCCTCATCCAGCAGCTCTTTCTTTAATTCGGGGATGGGAGGAACACAAACCCGATTCCTGAACTTTATTATCCCATCACAATCAAGGTTGAATTCAGGAACATTTCTCACCTTCTTTTGTAACTCGACATCTTCTTTCTGTGCCTCTTTAATCTTCACATGTATAGATGGTTGAACATTCATTTGAGAAAGATAAGATTTTTCCCCTTCCATTATAATTCCAAGATTCATCCTTTGTAAATCCATAAATATTGGATCTTTTGTGATCCTCATCATGGATAAACTAGCATGGTCTTGTCGACTTAATGCATCTGCCACCTTGTTTGCTTTCCCAGGGTGGTAATGGATTGAGCAGTCATAATCCTTAATCAGCTCCAACCATCTTCTTTGGCGCATATTCAACTCCTTTTGTGTGAAAATATACTTTAAACTTTTATGATCAGTATAAATATCACACCTTTCACCATAAAGGTAATGCCTCCAAATCTTTAATGCAAAGATTACCGCAGCCAACTCCAAATCATGTGTTGGGTAATTTTTCTCATGGATTTTCAACTGTCGTGAGGCATAAGCTATCACCATATCATTTTGCATAAGAACACACCCCAATCCCTTCTTGGATGCATCACTGTAGATCACAAACCTTTCTCCACTACAAGGCAATGTGAGCACAGGTGCACTGGATAACCTTCTTTTCAACTCCTTGAAATTCTCTTCACATTCCTCTGTCCAGAAAAACTTAACTCCTTTCCGAGTCAACTTGGTGAGTGGATTAGATAATCGTGAAAAATCTTTTACAAAACGTCGATAATAACCAGCCAAACCAAGAAAACTTCGGATCTCAGTTACTGTTGTTGGTCTTGACCATCTTTCGATAACCTCTGTTTTTGCTGGATCCACAGATATCCCCTCTTTTGAGATTATATGACCCAAAAATGCAACTTTTTGAAGCCAAAATTCACACTTGGTAAATTTGGCATAAAGCTTCTCTTTTCTCAGGGTCTTCAATATAATTCTCAAGTGATCTTCATGCTCTTCCTTGCTCTTTGAATAGACAAGAATATCGTCTATAAAGACTACCACAAATTGATCAAGATAGTCTCTAAAGACTCTATTCATTAGATCCATGAAGATAGCAGGGGCATTAGTAAGACCAAATGGCATCACTATAAATTCATAGTGTCCATACCTTGTACGGAAAGCCGTCTTTGGTATATCCTCCCTTTTGACCCTTAATTGATGATACCCTGAACGAAGATCAATCTTGGAAAAGTATTGAGCTCCGCGTAGTTGGTCAAATAAGTCATCAATGCGTGGGAGAGGATATTTGTTCTTGATAGTGATCTTGTTATGTTCTTGATAATCAATGCAGAGTCTCATTGATCCATCTTTCTTCTTAACAAATAGAACAGGTGCTCCCCAAGGTGACGCACTAGGGCGTATGAATCCCTTATCAAGATTCTCTTGGAGTTGCTTCTTCAATTCCTGCAACTCAATTGGGGCCATTCTATAAGGTGTCTTTGAAATAGGCAAAGCACCCGGTACGAGTTCTATTGAAAACTCAACTTCACGATTTGGTGGAAGACCCGGCAATTCCTCCGGAAAGACATCATCAAACTCCCGTACAATGGGCATATTCTTAATCGTGAGTTTCTCACCAACCATTTGAGATAAATAACCTTCATTTAGTGGAATCAATACCCATAAGATGGAAGAAATTTCCACTGGAAGGTTATGTTCATCCTTGCATTGATAGACGATCGTAGGTTGATCTGGAATATGAAATGTGACTTCCCTTCTTTGGCAATTGATATGAGCTCCATGTAGAGAAAGCCAATCCATGCCAAGAATCACATCAAATTCCACTAAAGGAGGGATCACAAGATTTGCAGGAAGCACTTTCCCACAACTTCGATCGGAGAAGAATTATAAACTTTTGATGCGATTGATGTGCCATTAGGTGTTGTCACAGCTAACTCAACATCTAATTGTTGAGGTAATAAGGTGATACCCTTAGAAAAGTCTTCAGAAATAAAAGAGTGGGTGGATCCAGAATCAAATAAAACATTTTCTACTTTAGAGTGGATGGTAAGTGTACCTTTCACCACATCGTTATCGTACTCCACATCGCTGATAGAAATTGCATGTGACTTTCCTTTTTCTTTAGCCTTAAGAGTTTGTTGACGTCGACCATCATCATCAACCCTTGGATTTGGGCATTGATTGGCATAATGCCCCATCTCCTTGCACTTGAAACATTGAAGTGTAGCAGGTTCATTCTGTGTATCCCTTCCTTTGTTTGCATCATTAGACATCTTCTTCCCATTATCACGGCATTCAAATGCCCGATGACCTTCCTTTCCACATTTAAAACATTTACTTGTCCCTTTAAGACAACTCCCTCCATGTTTCTTTCCACACTTTGAGCATAAGGGAAAGTTCATCTTCTTTTCCGTGTGCTCTTTAGATTTTTCTTTGAATTCCATCTTCCTCTTCTTATCAAACCCATGTGACTGATGGGTTACTCCAATCTCCATCTCGACTTTGAGAGCACATCGAACGATTTCCTCGTAGCTATTGAAGTCCCTTATGGCTAACGCCCTTCGAAGACTTGGTTTTAAGCCACTAAAGAATCGATCGATCTTACTCTCAGGTTGGATAATAATACCAGAAGAGTACCTTGCAAGTCTAGTAAAATTTGCTTCATAGGTACCAACAGATTCATCATCCCTTTGCTTCAGTTCAAGGAACTCTTTCTCCATCTTTGTTCGGAGAATACGAGGGAAGTACTTATTGAAAAATAAGTTCTTGAACTCGTCCCATTCCATAGACTCAATTTCTTCCCTTTGCCTTGTATTCTTAACAAGATTCCACCATTGATCAGCATCTCCTTCCAAACGATACACTGCTAGGATGACTTTATCATGCTCAGAACATTGAAGAACTGAAAATATCTTTTCAGTAGTACTAATCCATTGTTCAAGAAACTAATGGATCAGTAGACCCACTGAAAGATGGTGGACGCTGCCTCATGAAGGATTCAACAGAATGTTGCTCCCTCCTTTGTTCGTTTGGAAATCCTGCATGATTCATAGCTTGAGAAAGTTGTGTGAGCATGGCTACAAGATTTTTCATTCCAGCTAACATATCGTTTGGTTGCTCAGGGGGACAATCATTGCATTGCCCATCGCATTCCGCATTAACACGGTTCCTTCGGGTTCCAGCCATTGACTAAAACCAAGAAGAATAGTGTGAGCAACACTAATTATAATAGGAAACCACATAATTCAAGAATAAAATTTTCATGCTTATGGTCTTATCCTAGGTTATTCATGGCCATTTCTAAGATTGTGTTCTATACTTAGACTTATCCTTAGGGTTCTTACTAAGGCTTTCACATCCTAGTTTCCAAAGGTTGACTATACCTTTCCTCTGATACCAATTATAACGACCCACACTTTACATACATTGTTAATACTTCAAAATTGAAGCACTCTTATTACAACATATGACAAAACCACAAAGGACCGTATAGGTATAGTGTCTTTAGAAACTGGGGAAACATAAACAACTGGTTCATAAATCTTCTACAGTGTCTCCCTTTTATTTCATCATATCTAGGGTCCCTTTTAGCATATTCTACTTAATATCCATCTTCCTGACCTGGGGAAAAGAAAACATAAAAGGGTGAGCTCAAATGCTCAGCAAGGGCAAATAAAGGAAATAAAAATCATATCATATCTTTATGAAAATCAAAACCTGCAAAAGAGATCATAATATCTTAACATGGAATAAATCATAGAAGTGAAAATGAGATCCCCATAATCATAACATAAAACTTGAATCATTGTGGCATGCACACATAATCATGGAAAATAATTTCTTGTTAGTCATGACTCATTGCCAAGACTATCTTAGTGGACAAAGTCCCTTTCTGAACCGAGTTCACTCCTCGTTTCAGTCCTGTATCACTGAACCGAAATAACCTTCCGTTCCAGCCATGTCTATCTCATGAGATATAAAATCATTACCCAATGCATTGGAGGGAGATATAGGTCCCACCCATCTTATAATGAATCCTTTCTTATGTGTGCCACATAATCATAAAACATGCATCATCGCATAACACATGTAACAAAAATGGGATTCTTGAAACATCATGACATCATAAATCAATTCATATATGATAAAGGAATTCATAAACATAATTCCATCACAACATAGTCAATCCAATGTAAAAATATGGATAGAAACAGAACCCTTTATTATCTTAGATGGAAAATAATTTTGATAAAACACTTGAATTGAATTCTTGAAGAAAATATCCTTTCTTCTTCAAAAACATTTTTCCTTTCATAACATGTCATACAACTTTAAAATAAAAGAAGTTGATTAAAAATAAACTTGAAAACTTGTAAAGGAAGCTTCTTTGAAGTAATGTTTTAAAAATCCATTCATGCCGTATAAGTTAAAAAAACATTCTTCGTACTTTTGTCGGAAAAGTCAAAAAGTACCTCGTACGGAAAAACGACAAAATATTCCTTTCATATTCTTTACTAAAAACTCACCTATGGGTAAAATTGGATTTAAACTATTTCAAGTGGATGGAAACAATATTACATATTGAGGGAACATGGATGTGGATGATAAAATACACCCCAGTAAATACTTACGAATAAACAATCTCGGATAAAAATGAGATTGTGATATTTCCCTTACCTTAGGTCCGATTTGCTTTGTTCGTGTCCGAAGCTCCTGTATAATGGTTTAAATAATGTTATTGACTTATTCCAGAATCATACATATTGATATGAGATCATATATGGTCATATTATTAGCTTCTTGTTAGTAATATTTCATTGTTACTTGTTACTCGGGTCTTTATAACTTTTTGTTCTTATGCGTGTTTTGTCGAATAAATTATTATTCTTATCTTTAGGTTATAGATAATTCATTTCCAGAATGGTATTAGTGTAGTATATACCATATTCATTCATTCAATTCATTTATACAATCATTATGAAATGAAGATCATGTAGAACGAGTCGCATCACATCGTGGAGACGGTATTCCGTACGTACGCACGAGTGATGATATCGTTCCTATGATCGTGGAATTGTATTGGAGTATATATATATATTATTTCAGTATCAATATTACTTAATAATAATCATATATAGTTACTGATTACACCATTATACCCATCCTTGTAAGGTGATGGTGGAAAATAGATTACACCACGGCGTGGAGACGGTATTCCGTACGTACGCACGCGCGGTGATTTCATTTTTCCGTAGGATGGATAGAAGGTGAATTAGGGTTGTTTCATATTTATAATAACATATCAGTATGTAAGTAATACTGATGTTATTACTTTATCATGAAACAACTAAAGAAGAAGAAGTTGAAGAAGAAAGAAATTGAAAAGATCGGTAATGGATATTACCTCTTCTTTGGAACGCCTTTTTGAATCCTCCACTTAAGGAACTAAGATTGATCTTTGGAGAAGACCAGGACCTCTAGGATTATTCTAGGGAAGTGGAGAAGGGAAAATGGCAGGGGTTGGCCGAGCTTGAGTGCTCAAATTGGTGTGAGGAGGAGGGGGAGGAGGTGCCCTTTTATAAGGGAGGAGAGGGGCACCTTAGGAATATCTCAAAATATTATTTTATATTAAAGTCAAAATCGGTTTATAATGGTTCCAAAGGGTCTTATTTAGAAGATAAAGTGGGGATGGGTCGAAATCCTATCAACCAATAGAATTTAGACAAGTTTAGGATATTATTTTAACCTTATCAATTAAATTTAACTCTAAGTTAAATAATTTAACTTTTACCATGTTTTTTTGTTTTCTTCAACTATATGGTTAATACACTTACTATAACATGCCAAACGAACCCCAAATTGTTTATTATTAATATATATATCCTTATCTAAGTCATTTGGCCGAACCTTAGATTTTTAGGAATAAAATAACAATTAATAATATAATATTTGATTTAAAAACTATTTTGTGTCAATTTTGACACTATTTGATATATGATTTTTGTCAAAGTCATAACAGAATTATATGTTCTAAACAAGTTGATTAAATCAATAATAATATATCATAGTAATCTAGAAAATTAGTGGAATTCATAAAAAGTCTCAAATTACATTTATTTTGGTATTTATATTATCAATTTTGTCAATATTTCATTAATAAGATAATTACTGCATTATATTTGTGTCATAAATAAATTAAATTATTTGATGTCTAAAAATTACAAATAAAATACCATCATGTAGGAAATCGTTTTAGCTTTCTAATGAATATTTACAATCTAATTTATCTTATGTATAACCTTATATTAAAAATGATTTACTTATTAAACTTTGATTTTAACTATTTTAACCCTTCTTTAAATAAATTAATAATAAATGTCCTAATCTAATCCAAGTGGGCCTAAATGGTCATATTTTATTCCTAAGTTTGTTTTTGGTCGAATTACACTTGTCCAATAGAATTAGGACATGTTTTAGGGTAATATTAATATCATATTTACCCTTAGTTACCCTATTTACTATTAACCGCGGTAAAAATAGTAAAAAGTTACTATTCACCAAAAAATTATTTTCATCTCATTGAACCACATTTTAGTCCTTGATATTAACTGTGTCTCTCGGATTTTTGAAATTCCATTCACAGAAGCGGTAAAATTAAGTTTTATGCAAAATTCAATTTTTAACCTACCACTTAGTGGTTTCACTATTCATCAAAAATTGAAAGTTTTCATAAAAATACCAAAATTTCACCCTAGGACAATTACGATATTCTGAGTCCAAAAATGAAGTCCATTTTGAAAAATATAATTTATAAAATTTCAAAAAGTGGTTATTACTATTCATAACGGCTAGTTTTAATAGCATATTGTTGTTTAGTGAAACTCGGTATTGCGTACGACGCAAGCTATCGAGGAAGGTCGCGATTGCGTGTAAAGCAAGCCAAGAAAGTATTGTGTAGAAAAAGATTCCTTTGATGATTTATATAACATAAAAGTCTCGGGTGTTACAATACGTGTAATGAAAAAGGAGTTTTTTAACCAAAATTATTTATATTGGTCTAATAAAAAATCATTTTCTGAGTCTAAAAAATTAAAAAACTACTGAATATAAATCATGGATATCTGGAATAATTTTTCCAAGGAGTTATGAACCTGAATTCAATAGATTTCGGAGTCTAAATTCCAATGAATTTGGAATTTGAATTCATAAGAAATCGGTGTCTGAATTCAAAGTAATTTGAAGTTTGAAATATGAGGAATTTGGTGTCTGAATTATATGGAATCTGATGTCTGAATTATATGGAATATAGAAAATAAATTTCATAGAATTCAGTGCCTAAATTTCAAATAATTGTCAATCTGAATTTCAGAGAATTCAAGGTCTCAACTTTAGAGAAATTGGAATCTAAATTTCAGAGATTTAGGAGTTTGAATTTCAGAGGATTCAGACTCTGAATTTTAGAGAATTTAGAGTCTAAATTTTATAGAATTTAGAGTCTAAATTTTAGAGAATTCGGAGTCTGAATTTCAGTGAATTTGAAGTTCAAAATTTAGAGAATTCAGAATTTGAATTTAAGAGAATTTTTAATCTGAATATAAGATAATTCAGAGTCTAAATTTTGGTGAATTCAGCGTATGAATTTTAGAGAATTTTGAATAAGAATTTCAGAGAATTCAGAGTTTGGATACATATTTCTCAATATCTTTGTATTTATATGATTCCAATGTTTTAGATATGAAACCGAATTTTTGACATAGGAATAAAATGAGTTACATTTAGAAAGACAATAACATGAACAATGAAAACATGGTAAGAATAAAAATTTTTGTAGAGAATGAAAATTTTCCTTATTAAGATAATTCATAGTGAAAATATAATTTGACTTAATTTAGAGTGTTTGTGATTTTCAAAACATAGACGTATGGAAAATTCATAAGTAATCCTTATTGACTCAACACGAGTATAGAACTCAATTTTTCTTTTCCCTTTTAAACAATCCATATAGGTATACCCACCCATATATCTTCATTTAATAATTAAAATGCCTGAGAAGTGAACCAATGAGAATACCCTCTCATGTTGACATTTCAAATTAAAATACATTATATGAGTCCACCCCACCAATTTATACATTCCCCTCAAAGGGATAAAATCAGTATACCCTATCATTGCCCAATTTTGTTTAATAAAACATTAAACAATACAATACAACCTATAGGGTATTCCCACTCAATTAATCAATTACCCTCAAGAATACCATGTGGTTTACCCCACCCAAATTTCACTTTCTAATTCACTAGACCCATTTAGCTCAAGTTTATAAACATGAACAGGAGTCAACACATCTCTGTGATAATTAAAACAAATCTATTAAATTTAAATAGCTTCCTCTAACTGTGAAATCATAGTAAAAATACTCATCAAGAAAATCAACAACATAAACGGTTTACATACTATGTTTTTTTCATGAAGGTAGCACACCTCAATTTAGTGGTTTTATTAAAAAAAATATTATGTTCTCTAAATAATCATTTAACTCAAAATGAAGTTCATTACACAATTGTAGTCCAAATTACCCAAAGTAGTAATTAAATGACTACTGCACTTTTAAATTTACTCGTGGTTGAGGACCCATCCTCAGAGGATGTCAAAGCCATGTTTTATAACTCAGGAAGCATCTTGCTCGCTCAAACGCACTTATATATATATATATATATATCATTAAACTGACATATGTGTTCCCTATGCCATGAGGTAACACTCACATTGATGATATATATCTATTTATATTCATACCTTAGAAAAATGTGTGTGGGGACTTGAAAATTGATCATAGCTCCCTACAATAATTCCCATGGGTCTCATAAACACCACTAAATAATAAATAAATGGTGTGAAACAAACTAGTGGTTTAAAACCATACCTAAAAATGATATCGGTGGACAGAAATCACCAAGTGAGCCTCACCTTCGACGATGGTTTCTGAAACATGGACCAATGAGTAACGAGGCATCCTTTTCACAACCTAGAATTGGATGAAGAACGAAAATCAGATTTATCCCAAACACTATGGGTTTGGTTTCACACCATAGAGTGATAGATAGGCCATGAAATGGCCAAAAATGGAATGAAGAGTAAGGGGAAACACAGACCAAGAAGAAATGAATCATTATACAGCAATAACAGTTTAAAAAATGAAGGTTGAAGTGTGGATCTGGTGAGGAGGTATATCGCGCCTCAATTGGGGGAGACACTTTTGCATCAAGTGAGTAAAGGATAAGGGTCAGATGATTGTTTTTTATTTTTAATATAATTTCATTTTAAATAGTTTTAATTCTTTAAACAAACATGTCTGCATGGTTCAACACGCACAATTTGTAAAACTGTGTGCCTACCATGCAGAACCCTCTATCTAAGAAAATCACCTCACACGGTTTGTCCCACACAAATAACCTTACCATGTGCAGACCATGTGGGAACTTATGTCGACATGAATTAAGCGGAATGGTTACTTGCTTTGTGTCTCATGGTTTCAGACAATCCGTTCACCCTATATAGGTTCATAAAACCCGTCCTTTCTCGGTTTGATGCTCCTGTAACCCATCGAACCACCCGGGAAACTCATCGATCATTTACCCAAGAAAAATAACTACACTTTAAAATGTTCTAACATTAGGAACATCACTCCGATAAACAATTTTTAAAACAAAATATCTAGTAATTTCAAAAAATTTAAATTACCATGAAAATTCAATTGTTTCTAAAACACAGTTTCTTTAAATCTACCCACATTAAAACTTCTCGTCCCTATAATAACATATAGAACTAGAAAAACATCACCCATCCCAATGTGATTATGAGATTTCTTTCAAATGTTCTTGTTTCATTTCCAAACACCCAATTCACTTTTAACATTTCATAAGTCCAAAGTGTTTAAGCCTATAAATCTTAATCTAAAGCTTAAACTTTAACCCTAAACATTAGAGGATTTTGACCGAGCCACATAAAATGAGATATGATATCTTCATCATCACTTTAATTGTCATCTCATTTGTTTTTTCCACCAAGGGTAATATCATTTAACAACCAATTTATAACCACATATCTTCCACTGTTGGAATTAGCTACAAAGATTTTTCCTAAGTGTTCTAGAGACACTTCTAATGTGTTTCCTTGAACTGGGTGAACTCGATTACATATGAGTCTATAATAGAGAACCAATCAATGAAAAATTTCAGCCCTCAAACAACCACAAAATCAATAATGCATAAATTCCTAGAAAGGAATCCATGACCCAGAAACTTGCTGAGAATTAAACTAGAAACATGCTCTTTAAAAAGGCTCCATCTCCCACCACATATAACATGAAAAAAGTGAACACCCCATGTCACATCAGGATATCCATTCTCGAATATGCCCTTCTTAAACTGCTAATCCATCCCAAATAACACAGAAGTGGCTTTATCCACAAGGAATTCATTAGTTCATACAAGCATGTACACCGAAGACCTTACTCAATTTACGGTGAGATTTCCAGAAAAAAATCCATTGCTAGGTTATCATTAAATTGTCATGAATTAGTACGAATAAAAGAATAACCCAAAGAACCATGAATCCCCCATACAACCAAAAAATAGATCACAAAACCAACTCTCACCTTTTAAAATTTTTGCAACATATAAATTACACTATCCCAGTGCATCTTTGATGACGTCAATATAGGTGAAATGCTTGTCACATTAACAAAAGTAAACTGAGAGTAAACAAAAAAGACCCCTAGAACCACTGATGGTCGACTCTTTACAATACCCTATCTTCACCAACAAACACACCAACAATAGAACCCTAATGCTTATACAACCTGAAGCATTCATGTCCTTTAATGATTTACTACTAAAAATCATCCAAAACTAGTGGATTTTCAAAAGGGTTTCACATACCTCCAACCTCATAGAAATCTTGCTTCCATGAATGAATCGAAAAGTACACTAGAACCGAAGACACTACCCACCATAGGAGTTTCTATTTAATCGAATGAAATAACTAGATTCTCACTAGTGCACTAGCCCAGAAACACCTTAAACGCAAGTGTGATGTTCCATGAACTATGATCACCTTATGAAAAATTTGGAATGGATGTGGAAATATAATCGACTGGTGTTTCAAAACACCCATGTTCTAAAATTTCCTCCTAAGAAGTTGAACAAACTTGTTTCCTTATCCCCCGATCACTCTACACTGGAGTAGACCAGTAATATCCTCCACATCAGAAGCTCAACATTCACACTGAAAACAAATACATCATTACAACATTCAACACTTAACAATTACCATGCATGTCAACACATAAAACCCAGAGTTCATAAAATCCAATGACACATAATCTCATACCGCCATTTACTCAGATGATGATATACTGAGTCATCCATTTATAAAGATAAGATAGGATCACATGACTTTCAAAATAGATCACAATTATTGAGGAATTTCTAACCTTCTAAACCAATAATTCCTCAATGGTGATTCCCACATCAAGTGTCAAGGTACCACAACCACCCATAAACACATGGGTTTCTTTAAAAACACAAATTTCCTACTAGGGACAATGTAACGCAAACAACACCATCAATAAAAAGCACACAGTGGAAGCATGGCATCTCAAGCCCTATGGGTACTACCTACCATGGGATAGAACCTTACAAAGCATACTCATAGACGCTACATCTCGATCATGAAAACCCATTTTCACTAGGCTCAAGAGCCCAATTTTCATTTATGCCAATGCTAAAAATAAACATCCTATGGATACACATTCACACCTCTTCTCCAAGGCGTATTCCTAAAGGATCCTTTAAAACTACCCCTCCATGAGGGTTCAAACAAGGGAAACCACTCAGGTTCCTACCACAAATACATTCATTAATTCATTCCAGCTTTAAACATTTGAAATAATTTTAAGAAACCCACATGTACCATTTCAAAAACAATGCACTTGGATTTAATCAATTCCCCATAGGAAAACCAGTAATGGTATAAGATGTAACACAAAATAATATTTCAATCATGTTATCATAATATTTCATGGATAATCACTTGATTTTTAATCAATTCTCCATAGGAAAAGCAGTCATGGAATATTCCAATCATGTTATCAAAATATGTAACATAAAAGAATGTTATAACACTAATGATTGGAATAATAGAAAAACATGCTGAAAATAGGGGCAGCATGGACTACATTCATCATAAAATTTTATAAAGACATGTATAATAAATAAAATCAGAGTCATGGCAACAAACCTAAGAGGAATAATTATATTTAGAAGGAAAACTACTAATGCAGCTACATGGCATGTCATATTTATGTCATGTGAATTCCTATGTTACTATAATGATGGATGTCATGTCATATCACTTCCTCTCCATTCTGGATAGGGAAACAATACCACAAAAGTATTAAATTCATAATCCATGGTAATAATTCATTCACCCAAGGTGATATCACATAAACTATAATAGTGAATAGTAATAAACAGCAATTCCTAACCCTAGCCACATTGTTCGTTCTCGAATGTGGGGTGATTATACCCAAGCATGGCTCTCTTCCAAGTGCTGACACATTCCTAGTCTCCTCTCTACCGGCCCAAAATAGTTAGATAAATGAAAATAGCCTTTGATACCACTTTTTAACATCTTGACTTGACTATCCACTAAACCGGTAGCTGGACTGGTCACCACATGACCTCAAGCACGTATCCTCATACACTATAAGTTGCGGACTAGAAGTAAGGGTGTATGGATAGTTAGTGGGGAGACTATACCCTCATATTATGAGTGTACAGTGGTAAACAATAGTAATAGAAAGCAATAGATATCAGAAAAATTTGGATAAAGAAATAACTTAATTGAGGAAGGCAATTTCAATATCAACTGAATATAGAAAATGGCCAACAAAAATTTATAAAATCCATGCATGGTAGTGATAATACACAATTACAATGTAGTAAATAGTTATTTATTCATTAAATTGCAGTAAAATATTATATAAAAGACCCAAATCCCTTTGGGAAATCTCCACAACCATCCTAATCTCCCACTTAGTCCTTTTCTCCTAACTCCTTGGTATAAGAGGAAAAACCACAAGCATAGGTCCACAATGCTACATGTAGAGGCTACTAAGGCACCATTGGTATTCAAGATGGGTGTAAGATAATATCTTTGTTGGACGGCACCTAAGGGGTCATCCTAAAACCAATATGTGTTATATATAAATTGGAAATGTGTAGGTAAAATACATATGCAGTAAATACAAGTACGAAATTTCCATTGCAGGTAAACCTCAATGACATTAATACCAACTTATCCCCACAATGCTCCTTGTACAAATGGTCAATCTCCTATAACAAATAAGCTACATGTAATGCACAAACAAAATAACATGGCTTTTACATCAATCTAAACATGTCATACCATCATGGCCTTTTTGTACAACCACATTTCATGATTTCCCATGGCCAAGATGTATGTTCCTGAATATCACGTACCTCATGGTAACCCTATATAATGAAATATAGACAATGAAGTACTGAATCCAAGGAACTCGTCCAAGAAATCCACATCGAGGCCTAGGGGTGTCCCAGTGGAAACATGATTTCGGAAATACTTGGAGTCCTATGATAATATGTACGGACATTTCCTATATTATTAAAAAAAGATAGATCCACGGGGTAGAGAGGCCTGAGGAATCATACAAAATCAAGACCCAATGGGAATAATCAACCTAAGGTGTCCATTACCACGTTCTAAATCCATGGAGAGAAATCCATGGCATCAATCAATCATTCATTCAAATAACTTATCACATTAAAACATATGAGTGTACCCAATCATATAAACCATTCCATCATTTACCATATGAGTATACCAACTCATATAAACATTTAACAATTCCATTCCATATGATAATACACACTCATATCATCCATTTAACTATTAAATGTGTGTTTACAAACCACTTTATCATTAATCAAAATGAGGATTCAAAACAAGAATAAGTGTTAACCAACCCTAATAACCATAGAAATTCCCTTAGTGAGTTTACCGACTTAAATATTCCCCACATAACATGATTATACAACTCACGTGTTCTATTCCCTTATAAGCAAGCCATATGGGTATACCCACCCATATACCACCATTTCATATTTAAATATATGACATGTCAACCAAAGAGAATACCCTATCATATTGAAATATAATATTTAAATTCATTTTACGGGTCCACCCACCGGTTTATCAATTCACATTCAAGGAATAATATGAGTATACCCCCTATTTACCCACCAATATTTAATTAACCCTTTAATCAATAAAAATCATCCTTTAGAGTATTAAAACTCAATTAAAAAAATTACCATCAGGCACGCCACATGGGTTCACCCACCAATATATCCCTTTCTGGGTTCACTAGAAACAGTTTAACTCATGGGAATTAACACATAAAGGAGAGAACATATCTCCTATCTAAGAACCCCACATCCATTAAATTTCAATAGCTTCCCTTAACTAGGAAATAATTGGAAAAATCACACATCACCAGAATTAGAAATATAAATATTCTATGCACTACATTTTTAGATTGAAGTCATCACACCTAAAATGTGTTGTTTTATTACAAAAACATGATTTTGTACTCTAAAAAAATTATAAAACCCAAAATGAATTTCATTATACATTTTTTGTCTAAATTATAAAAATCAGTAAATAACTGACTACTTTATTTTATATTTAAGAAATGTTGATGACCCTACCTCAAAGGATTTCCAAGCTTAAATTTCTAACTCATGTAGCAACATGTTCTCCCACAATAACTTCTATATATATATATATATATCTTTAAACAGGGGTATGTTTTCTCCATTCCATGACGGAGCATTCAAAGAATATATATATATATATATATATATATATTCTTACCTGGGAAAAATGTGTGCGAAGAATTCAAAATTGATCACATATCCATACAATAGTTCCCCCATGTTTCATAAACACCACTAAACACAATATAGAGGGTGTGAAAGAAACTAGTTGTTTAAAAACCTAACTCAAAATGCTGTTAGTGGATCAAAATTACCTCAACAGCCTCACCTTTGGTAGTGGTTGCTGAAACATGGACCAATGAGTCTGGAGACATCCTTTGCAAAACCTAGAACCAGAAGAAGAACGAAAATCAGATTTAAACCCCAGCCCTCTAGTTTCGGTCGCACACCATAAGGAAATGGATAGGTCAGCAAATAGATGAAAATTGAAAGGATCTGGAAGAGAAATACATACCGAGGAGAATCGAACCAATATTCGGTGGAAACAGTGAAGAAAACAGAGTCGAAGAGGGGAGCTGGTGAGGAGGTGTGTCAGGCATCAATGGGGAGCCCCCTATGCATCGAATAGGTGAGGGAGAGGGTTGAGATGAGTTTTTAATGTTTTATTTTTAATTTATTTTCATTTAAAATAATTTTCACTCTTTAAATAGACATGTCTACATGGTTTAACGCACACTATTTAGAAAACTGTGCACCAGCTATACATAAAACTTTTTCTATGAAACTCACCCCTCCTTGTTTGGCCCTCATTGTTTGATGAATCGTACACAGAATGTGAAAGAGCCTCTTTACTCCTAAATTAATATGCACAGTTACCTGCTATGGGCCGCTTTGTTTAAGGAAAATGGTGTGCCCTTGATAAGTCTTCACAACCCTCCTTTCCCAGTCTGATGCTCTTGAAACCCATCAAACCTAATTTAAAACTCATAGATCCTTTACCCAAGTAAGATAACATCACTTTAAAGAGATATGGAGCATGAAACATCACTCTGATGAATTGTTTTAAAAAACACCAATGTAGTAATTACCGAAAAATTCAAATTCCCATAGAAATTCATCAAGTTAAAAAACATGTGTTCTTCAAAATAGCAAATGAATTGTGTTACAAAAATGATGTAGAGTGAAAGAACACTAATCATCCACTCATGAACTCTGAGTGTCATATATTTATCATTACAACCCACTCTTATATACCTTTAATTTTTACTATCATCATCAGATCACTACCCTGATGACTATTTTCTAAATTATTAATACAAAATTCTAATTTTAAAAGTACTATATTATTATATTTAGTTTATAGTAATGTTATTTATGAAAATAATATTATTTCCACATTAGATAAGATTAATTTGATTTTGTAAATCGATGGGTTATATTGAATTGGATGAAAAATAATTGGAAATAAGTAAATAAAATTTCATATCATCCTATGATATCTTATTAATAAAAGGATTATTATAAACCCATTTTAGAAGGAAATTATATATTTTGGACATGAAACTGAATTAAAATAGACTCTTGGCTCAAATGGTTGGAGAAAAACGCAATATTTGGGTTAGGCCTATTTACGTAAAGAGGATAGGTTCTTATGTTTATAGGTTTGATATCTCTATATAAATTATATCAAGGGTTAGGTGTATATTTTACACACCCTTAACAATTTAAACTAGTAAGTGGTGATTAAAAATTATGGAGACATAATTTATATAAGCGGGAGATGTAACACCCCAATCTTCTACAGTACGCTTCTCTTTGAATAATGTGATAGCGTGTGTTGTACGCAACATCGAGTTCTAACAAACCACAACCAATCAAACTAGCCGTTATGAATAATAATAACTACTTTTTGAAATTATATATATTTTATATTTCACAATGGACTTCATTTTTGGTTTCAGAAATCAAAATTATCCTAAGATGAATTTTTGGTATTTTTCTAAGAACTTCCAATTTTTATGAATAGTGAAAAATACTTAAAAACAACTTTTGTAATCAAAATATCTTATAGTGATAAATTATATAATTGAGTGGTTTTAAATTATAATTATAATTTATTTTTACCATTTTATCCAATGGTGTTCATTAGAATTAATTTCACTTTGAAATTGGACCTAAACAATTGTCAATCTTTTGGTATATATTGTTTCTAAAAACACGCTATTTGTTGTGACAGCGAGAATTAATTATAAAATTAATTAATGCAACTTATATGTTTGGAATTTTTTAAAATAGGCATCATTTTTGAATTCATAATATCAATTATAGCTTAGGGTGAAATTTTTGCATTGTTCTGAAAAACATCAATTTTTGATGAATAGTGAAACTACTAAGTGGAAGTTAAAAAACTGAATTTTTCATAAAACTTAATTTTACCACTTCTGTGAATGGAATTTCGAAAATCCAAGAGACACGGTTAATATCAAGAATTAAAATGTCGTTCAATGAGATGAAAATAATTTTGTGAATAGTAACTTTTTACTTTTATTTACCACGGTTAAAAGTAAATTGAGTAATTATGGGTTAAAATGATATTATTATTACCCTAACACATGTCCTAATTCTATTGGACAACTGTATCTCGACCAAAGAAAAACCTTTGTAATAAAATATTATCTTGTAGGTCCACTTGGATTAGATTAGGACATTTATTATTATTTAATTCAAAGAAGATTTAAAAGAGTTAATATCACAGTTTATTTACTAAAACATTTTTAATATAAGGTTATATATAAGATAAATTCGATTGTAAATATTCATTAGAAAGATAAAATAATTTCATACATAATGATAGTTTATTTATAATTTTTAGACATTAAATAATTTAATTTTTTTATGACACAATGATGATGCAGTAATTACCATAATAGTGAAAAATTAAAATAATTGATATTTTAAATACCCAAATAAATATAATTTGAGACTTTTAATGAATTAAAATAATTTTCTAGGATAATATGACATATTAGGATTTATTTAATTAACTTTTTTAGAAGTAATCATTCTGTTATAAGTTTCACAAAAAATCAACTATTGAATAGTGTCAAAATAGACATAAAAGAGTTTTTAAAACAAATATTATATTATTAATTGATATTAAATTCATAAAAATATATGGTTCGTCCAAGAGACTTATATCATGATAGGTGTATCATTAATAGACCACTTGGGGGACTCTTGGATGTATATAGTATGTTTATTAACTATATAATATAAAAATACAAAGTGACATGGTAAATGTCAAACTAATTAATTATGAGTTAAAAGATATGGTAAATATAGTAACCCAAACCTGTCTAAATTCTATTGGTTGAATGGTTTCTACCTATCCACACCTTAACCTTTTAATACTAAACTTTGGATCCATTATAAACCGAATATGAATTTATTATAAATTAATATTTCTAGCTTTTACAAAGGTGCCTCTCACCGCTCTTATAAAAGGGAACTCACCCTTCTCATTACTTCACACCTTCAAAGCCTTTTGGTTCGGACAAACTCTGCCCAAATACTATCTCATCATCCCTCACTAAAACCTAGAGGCCTTAGTGTGATCATAAATCCAACATATGGAGCCCTTTTGATCAAATCAAAAGGAAGAACCCGAAGAAGAGGTAATGTTTTCACCACCCTTTTTCAAATTCATTTCTTCTTCCACTTCTTCTTTCTTTTTTATTACCATTCTAAAATAATAACTCTAGTATCTTATATATACTATGATGTTATTATAAATATGGTACAACCATATTCAGTATTCTATCCACCCTTTGAATAACATGTCACCATACGTGCGTACGTACGGCTTACCGTCTCCATGTCGTGGTGTAATTTTTATTCAATATATTATTATTTGGATGGGTATAATAATGATGTGTAACTCATGTAAATAATAGATATAACATGATAATGATTCTGTATATATGATATACTCTCCAGTTACATATTATTTTAATATCAAAACAATGATATTGTCTCTCGTTCATACGTACGGACTACCGTCTCCACGAACGCGATGAGATTCATTCTTCATCGTATCCATTCAAATATAATTATCATTTTATGATTTAAAAATAATTTTTAAGTAATTTATATCATTCTATATATGAATAAGATACAACCTATCCATGAAAAACATGTCTTACGTAACAAAACATATAAAATAAAACGAGTAAGTTAACACCTAAAACGACAATAATACTAAGATATTATTAACAAAGAAATGTTAAAAGATCATATATGATATCATATTAAAATATATGATTATTTTATATTTTAATAACAATTATTTCACCATTATACTGGAGGTTAACCTACCCTCAACCAAAGAAAATTACTAGGTAAGGGTTTATTTCGCAATCTCTTCATTATCTGAGGTTGTTTATACGTAATAATCTACTGGGATTTCTTTATCATCCACATCCATGTTTCTCCAAAATTTATTTCAAAACATTTTTACCATTTACAAGAATATGGGTTATAGTCATTTATACACTTTTTTTGACTTTTATAAGAGGTTTATAAAGGATTCTTTCCGTCATTTTCTAAACAAGGTGCTTTTTAACCTTTTGACATAATTAAGGTAAGAATGTTGTTTTTAACTTATACGGCGGGTGCTGCTACTTTCCGCTGTTATAAAATCGTCGAAGAATCCCTTACATTCTTATAAGAATACTTTCACAGAAAATTTTTCATTTTATATGACTCTTAAATTATTTCAAAATAAAAAGAGATATTTATCTAAAAAGTGTTTTGATTTCATCTATGTCAACATCCTTTGATGGATTTTAAGCTTATTTGGAGATGATTTTTTATGAAACAAAACTTCCATATTTTATTGAAGTTTTTGTGATATGTTTGACTATGGATATGTTATTTTCATGGTTTATGGATGAAGTATTTACATTTCATATGATAGTTTTAATACGAATGTTTATGTTATGTTTAACCCTTTTCATATGGGAATGCATTGGACTTAATATGTGACGGGTGGAGCCTACTATATCTCTTCGATGCATCGGTAGGACTCATGAGACAAACTAGTGTCTTGGCACAAGGCCTTGACAAAATCGTATTTTTAGTCTTGGCACGAGGCCTTGGCTATGTGGTTATGATAGTCTGGCATCATGCATTCCATCATTATGAAAGTGGTTATTGATATTGCATGTGATTATTCGATTAGTAGAATATCTATGTGAATATGTAAATGGAATTATTTCATTTTACTTTTTCCATACTATGTTAAAGTTCAAGTTTAAAAGGCTTTTGTTTTAGTTATACATTGCCTTAAATTTTTATTCTTATTTATGAAGGTTTCTGCTATATTTTTATCCTTACTGGGAATTTGAGCTCACCCCTTTTCTATGTTTTATTTTTTCCAGGATGTGAAGAAGTAATTTATGAATGACCTGCAGGGATAGTGTGAGGGGATAAGAGTGTGGACTATGGAGACTATGTTGTTGTGGATTTCATTTTATGATGTAATGTAAACCTTATGAATATATCTAGTGTTTCCAAGGCTACTAAACCAATCGGTCTTTCGAGATTTGATCTTTCTTGTGATCATGCCAATGTCATGTAATAATGCACCGACTCTGGGTAACTAGGGTTGGGGAGTTAAAGTTGGTATCAGATAAAGTTTAGTAAAAAACATGGAAGCTATATTTAGATAAACTCTGATTAGAGCACATAGATTTAAGATGGACATTGAGGATTAGTATAGAAGAACTTCCTAGAATTTTGGTATTGTAGAGATTTTGTGAGTTTTCCGAGCAATACAACCCTGTCTGGATACGAGCCGGTAGAGACGGCTCTGGCACAGATGTACCTTGGGGTAGAAACCTAAAACACCGCTTTGAGCTAGACTCAAACAGGAACTGGTGCATGACAACCTGCCTTGCTGCACTCTAGGTTATGACACTCCCGGGGGATATTCTTTGGATAACTCAAATTTTCATTACAAATCATTATGAAGGGATTATGAGTATATACATCCTCAATGAAAACATTCTTATGATTATGGATTATATCCATAAATAGTTCAATTTATGTTAAGTGTTTTGTTAGTATGGGATTATGTATTTTGATTCATAAACTGATCTAATTTATACCAGTGTTTAGAAATGGTGCCTAGTGGAAGAATTGTAAACTGTATCAATGCACACACTCCATGTAGGGATTACCCTCCTGCACAAGATAATTATAGTGGAGCTAGTGATGTAACTGGTGCCGATCATCTAATCACCACACTGGGACAACTTACTCAGGTTATGAATAATAACCTTACCTGTATGGTGCACCCTGATCCACAGCGTGGAGGATCAATGTTATATCGCTTCATGAGGCAACAACCACCAACGTTCAATGGGAGTACCAATCCCTTAGTAGCTGAGCAATGGATATTTTCCATAGAAAAAATATTTCTGGCTTTGGGGAGTAGTGAAAGGTAAAACGTTATCATGGTAGTTTACAGCCTCACTAGAGATGCTGATCAATGGTGGCCATTTATTCAAAATACGATGGAAGATGATGAAGTATCAAATATGTAATGGAGGGAGTTCAAATATCTGTTTTTAGAAAAATACATTCCTCACGACCATCGAGAAGATATGGAAAGGCAGTTCTTGAGTCTGAGACAAAAGGAGGATGAGAATGTCACAAAGTATGAGGATAACATTACAAGGTTATCAAGGTATGCTGTAGATTATATACGTAACCCAAGAAGTAAGATTGATCCTTTCTTTTATGGGTTAAAACCATTTCTCCATCGAGAATCAGTATCACAATCCTTCTCGTCATACGAAGACATTGTCTCATGTGCTATCAAGACCAAAAAGGAATTCTCTAAGTCTTATGACTTTAAAGCAAAGCATGAGAAGAAGAGATCTGCTGATCAATCACATAATGGAAATAAGCGGAAGAAGGGAAATTTTGAATATCCATCTTATGGTAAATGTGGGATGAAACACCCTGTTACTTTCTTGAAGGGAACGAGAGTCTGTTATAAGTGAGGTGAAAAGGGCCACTAAGATCGTGAATGCAAAGGGAAGAAAGATGCTACCAATGTTCAGTGCTACAATTGCATGGAGATGGGGTATTATGCAAATTAATGTCCTAAGTGTCAAGTGAACTTACCTCAGAAAATGCCAAGGGTTCATGTCCAAGCTTATGTTATCACTACTGTAGAGGTAGAAGCTCCGAAAGACATGGTGGCAGGTAATTTAATGGTTTCCTCAAGTTTAGCAAATGCATTATTTGATTCTGGATCATCGCATTGTTTCATATCATCCCAGTTTTCTAAGAAAATTAGATATTTCTAATTTGATTTAACAACGGATTTTTTAGTTAAAACTCCTAAGTGAAGTATCGCTGCAACAATGTTTTGTGATTCAGTCCCCATTAGAGCACATAAATGTTCTTTATCTGCTGATCTCATCGTCATACCTCTGATTGAGTTTGATATAATCCTCGTTATGGACTGGCTTTCGGACTATGATGTGAATATTTATTGTAAGAAGAAATAGGTTATGATTCTTGATGATGATGATAAAGAACACCTTATCTTTAGATCAGAATCATCACTGCCTAATTCTTATCTAGATCCACCCCTCGTAGCTCGACTAAATGAAATTATTTAGGAGGAAGATAATGAAATAACTATGGGTGAGGAAAGGAATGTTCAAATATAGGATGTACCTATTGTGAAAGAATATATAGATGTATTTCCGGAAGATTTACCTGGACATCCTCCAGAACGAGAAGTTGAGTATTCCATTGGTTTAATTCCTGGATCAAGGCCTATATCTAAGACCCCTTATAGAATGGCCACTGTAGAATTAGTCGAACTAAAGAAACAACTAGAGGAATTGAGTAATAAAGGATTTATTCACCCTAGTGTTTATCCATGGGGAGCCCCTGTTCTTATTGTTAAAAAGAAATATGGATCCATGAGGTTATGTATCGACTACAGGGAGATCAATTCTATAAAATAAAGAACAAGTATCCCGTACCTCGCATTGATGATTTATTTGACCAACTGCATAGAGCTTAATAATTTTCAAATATTGACCTTTGATCAGGATACCATCAGTTGTGTGTGAAGAAGGAAGACATTCCGAAAACAGCATTTCGAACCAGGTACAGGCATTATGAGTTTACAGTAATTCCTTTTGGATTGACTAATTCACCCTTTGTATTCATGGATCAGATGAATAGAGTTTTCAAGTAATATCTCGATGAATTTGTGGTGGTATTTATTGATGATATCTTGGTATACTCAAAAAGCTTTGATGATCATGAAAATCACTTGCTCGTTAATTTGAAGACTCTGAGAAGACAAGAATTATATGGGAAGTTTAGCAAGTGTGAATTCTGGATTCAAGAGATTTCTTTTCTTGGCCATATTGTCCCTAAAGATGGAATCTCTGTTGATTCTTCTAAGACCAAGGCAATCCAAGAATGGCCAGCACCTACGAATATAACTGAGGTACATAGTTTTATTGGTTTACAAGTTTATTATTGACATTTCTTCTAGAATTTTTCCCGATTGGCTAACCCATTAACGAAGCTCACACGTAAAGGGGTTAAATTTGTTTGGACAAAAGAGTGTGAATAATTTTTTGAAGAACTGAAGATAATATTAGTCAATACTCCTATATTGACTCTACCATCGGGGAATGATGGGTTCATTATTTATAGTGATGCATCGAAGAAAGGACTTGGTTGTGTCCTTATGCAGAATGATAGGGTTATTGCCTATGCATCACGATAGTTGAAAATTCATGAACAAAACTATCCTACTCATGATCTCAAGATAGCAGCTGTGATCTTTTCTTTGAAGATATGGAGGCAATACCTCTATGGTGAAAAATGAGATATTTATACTGATCACAAGAGTTTGAAGTATATTTTCTCACAAAAAGAACTCAACATGAGGCAAAGAAGATGGCTTGAATTACTCAAGGATTATGATTGAATGATACACTACCACCCTGGGAAAGCAAACAAGGTGGAAGATGCTTTGAGTAGAAAATACCATGGAGTTCTGAACGTGATGAGAATTGAAAGGGATCCAATTTTCATAGATCTAGTGAAGATAGACATGGGAATAACCAGGGAAGGTGAAACATCAATGCTTTTTCAAATGGTTGCCAAACCATATTTACTAGAAAAGATTAAGAGTTCTTAGACTAATGATGGAGAATTTAAAAAGAATATTAAAGCTGTGAATGATGGGAGATTGAGAGATTTTGTGTATGAAATTGGAATTTTGAAATTCGGGAAGAGGCTTTGTGTTCCCGATATACATGATCTAATAAGGGAATTGTTGGATGATGCTCATTTTCCAATTTCTCTATACACCCTGGGAGGACCAAAATGTATAGAGATTTGAAGGAACATTTATGGTGGGATCAATATTTATCATTGGTATAATTTTCCAATAACAATAGCTTCCATTCAAGTATTTAGATGGCACCATATGAAGAATTATACAGAAAGAGATGTCGCACACCAACCTGTTGGGATGACGTTGGTGAAAGAAAACTTGTAGGTCCAGAACTGGTGGAGGAAACGATGGAAAAGGTGAAGGTAATCCAAAATCACATCAAAGCAGCTCAATGTAGGCAAAACAGCTATGCCGATAATCGAAGGATGGATTTGCAATTTCAAGTCGGTGATCATGTTTTCCTGAAGGTATCTCCATGGAAGGGAGTCATACATTTAGGTAAGAAAGGTAAATTGAGTCCCAGGTACATCGGACCTTTCGAAATTCTAGAACGAATTGGGGCTATAGCTTACCGATTAGCAATGCCACCAAGTCTCTCCAAAGTTCACGATGTGTTCCACATATCTCGATTGAGGAAATACATGCCTGACCCAACGCATGTACTCACCTATGAAGAATTAGAACTGGAACCCGATCTGTCTTATTGTGAAGAGCCTGTTAGGATTCTTGATACAAGAGAACAAGTACTGGGAAACCGGACAACGCGTCTGGTAAATGTTTTGTGGAGAAACCATAAGATGGAAGAGACAACGTGGGAAGTCGAGGAACTTATGATGAAGAACCACCTGAGTCTTTTCATGCGGTAGTATTCTGGAAATTTCAAGGAATAAATTATTTGAAGGAGGGGAGAATGTAACACCCCAAGCTTCTACGGTACGCTTCTCTTTGAATAATGCGATAGCGTGTGTTGTACGCAACATCGAGTTCTAACACACCACAACCAATCAAACTAGCCATTATGAATAGTAATACCTACTTTTTAAAATTATATATATTTTATATTTCAAAATGGACTTCATTTTTGGTTTAGGAAAATCGAAATTATCCTAAGATGAGTTTTTAGTATTTTTCTATGAACTTCCAATTTTTATGAATAGTGAAAAATACTTAAAAAAATTTTTAATCAAAATAATTTATAGTGATAAATTATATTTTTGAGTGGTTTTAAAGTATAATTAGAATATATTTTTACCATTTTATCCAATGGTGTTCATTATAATTAATTTCACTTTGAAATTGGACCTAAACAATTGTCAATCTTTTGGTATATACAGTTTCTTAACAACACGCTATTTGTTGTGACAGCGGGAATTAATTATAAAATTAATTAATGCAACTTATATGTTTGGAATTTTGTGAAATAGACATCATTTTTGAATTTAGAATATCAATTATAGCTTATGGTGAAATTTTTGCATTGTTTTGAAAAACATCAATTTTTGATGAATAGTGAAACTACTAAGTGGTAGTTAAAAAACTGAATTTTTCATAAAACTTAATTTTACCGCTTCTATGAATGGAATTTTGAAAATATGAGAGACACGGTTAATATCAAGAGTAAAAATGTGGTTTAATTAGATGAAAATAATTTTTGATGAATAATAACTTTTTACTTTTATTTACCACGGTTAAAAGTAAATAGCGTAATTAAGGGTAAAAATGATATTAATATTACCCTAACACATGTCCTAATTCTAATGGACAAGTGTATCTCAACCAAAAACAACCTTTGGAATAAAATATTATCATTTAGGTCCACTTGGATTAGATTAGGACATTTATTATTATTTTATTCAAAAAAGAGTTAAAAGCTTTAAAATCAAAATTTATTTACTAAAACATTTTTAATATAGGGTTATACATAAGATAAATTCGAATGTAAATATTCATTATAAAGATAAAACGATTTCCTACATAATGATAGTTTATATATAATTTTTAGACATTAAATAATTTAATTTATTTATGACACAATGATGATGCAGTAATTACCGTAATAGTGAAAAATTAAAATAATTGATATTATAAATACCCAAATAAATATAATTTGAGACTTTTAATGAATTACACTAATTTTCTAGGATAATATGACATATTAGGATTGATTTAATTTACTTTTTTCTAAGTAACAATTCTGTTATAAGTTTCACAAAAATCAACTATTGAATAGTGTCAAAATTGACATAAAAGGGTTTTTAAAACAAAAACTATATTAATAATTGATATTAAATTTCATAAAAATATAAGGTTCGGCCAAGAGACATATATAATTATAGGTGTATCATTAATGGACCACTTGGGGGTCTTTTGGATGTATATAGTATGTTTATTAACTGTATATTTTAAAAATACAAAGTGACATGGTAAATATCAAACTAATTAACTATGAGTTAAAAAATATGGTTAATATAGTAACCCAAATCTGTCTAAATTATATTGGTTTAATGGTTTTCAACCTATCCGCACATTAAACTTTTAATAATAAACTTTGGAGCCATTAGAAACCGAATATGAATTTATTATAAATTAATATTTCTAACTTTTCCAATGGTGCCTCTCACCGCTCTTATAAAACGGCACTCCCCCTTCTCATTAATTCACACCTTCAAAGCCTTTTGGTTCGGCCAAAATCTGCCCAAATACTCTCTCATATTCCCTCACTAAAACCTAGATGCCTTATTTTGATCAGAAATCCAACCTAAGGAGCCCTTTTGATCAAATCAAAAGGAAGAACCCAAAGAAGAGGTAATGTTTTCACCACCCTTTTTCAAATTCATTTCTTCTTCCACTTCTTCTTTCTTTGTTATTACCATTCTAAAATAATAAATCCAGTATCGTATATATACTGTGATGTTATTATAAATATGGTACAACCATATTCAGTATTCTATCCACCCTTTGAATTACATGTCTCCATACGTGCGTACATACGACTTACCGTCTCCACGTCGTGGTGTAATTGTTATTCAATATATTATTATTTGGATGGGTATAATAATGATGTGTAACACATGTAAATATTAGATATAACATGATAATGATTCTTTTTATATGATATAATATACATTTATATATTATTTTAATATCAAAAGAATGATATTGTTGCTCGTGCGTACGTACGGACTACCGTCTCCACGAACGCGATGAGATTCATTCTACATCGTATCCATTCAAGTATAATTATCATTTTATGATTTAAAAATAATTTTTTAGGACTTTTTATCATTATGGATGTGAATAAGATACAAATTATCCATTAAAAACATGGATTACATAATAAAACATATAAAATTAAATGATTAAGTTAACACCCAAAACGACGATAATACTAAGATATTATTAACAAAGCAATGGTAAAAGATCATATATGATATCATATTGATATATATGATTCTTGTATAAATTAATAACAATTATTTCACCATTATACAGGTGGTTAACCTACCCTCAACCAAGGAAAAGTACAAGGTAAGGGTTTATTTCACAATCTCTTCATTACTTGAGATTGTTTATACGTAATAATCTACTGGGATTTCTTTATCATCCACATCCATGTTTCTCAAAAATGAATTTCAAAAAAAATCACCATTTAGAAGAATATTGGTTAATGTCATTTATACCCTTGGTTGAATTTTATAAGAGGTTTATAAAGGAATCTTTCCGTCATTTTCTAAACAAGGTTCTTTTTAACCTTTTGACAGAATTAAGGTAAGAATTTTTTTTAACTTATACGGCGGGTGCGGCTATTTTCCGCCGTTATAAAATCGTCGAAGCTTCCCTTAAAATCTTATAAGAATAATTTCAAAGAAAATGTTTCTTTTTATATGACTATTAAATGATTTCAAAATAAAAATTGATATTTCTCTAAATAGAGTTTTGATTTCATCTATGTCAACATCGTTTGATGGATTTTAAGCTTATTTGGAGATGATTTATTATGAAAATAAAACTTCCATATTTTATTGAAGGTTTTGTGATATGTTTGACTATGGATATGTTGTTTTCATGGTTTATGGATGAAGTATTTACATTTCATATGCTAGTTTTAATAAGAATGTTTATGTTATGTTTAAACCTTTTCATATGGGAATGCATTGGACTTAATATGTGACGAGTGGAGCCCGCTATAGCTCTTCGATGCATCGGTAGGTCTCATGAGACAAACTAGTGTCTTGGCACAAGGCCGTGACAAAATCTTATTTGTAGACTTGGAATGAGGCCTTGGCTATGTGGTTATAATAGTCTGGCATTATGCATTCCATCATTATGAAAGTGGTTATTGATATTACATGTGATTATTCGATTTGTAGAATATCCATGTGAATATGTAAATGGCATTATTTCATTTTACTTTTGCCATACTATGTTGATGTTCATGTTTAAAAGTCTTTTGTTTTAGTTGTACATTTCCTTAAATGTTTATTCTTATTTATGAACGTTTCCGCTATATTGTTATCCTTACTAGGCATTTGAGCTCACCCCTTTTCTATGTTGTATTTTTTCCAAGATGTGAAGAAGTAATTTATGAATGACCTGCAGGGATAGTGTGAGGGGATAAGATTATGGACTATGGATACTATGTTGTTGTAGTTTTCATTTTATTATTTAATGTAAACCTTATGAATATATCTAGTGTTTCTAAGGCTACTAATCTTTCGACATTTGATCTTTCTTCTGATCATGCCAATGTCATGTAATAAGGCACCGACTCTGGGTAATTGGGGTCAGCGCGTTACAGGAGATGTAACACCCTAAGATATAAATTATGTTTTCTTTTAAACTGAAAATTTCCATTAACTTTATATATATTAATCACCAAAATAAAATGAATTTATGTTTTAATTTTTTAATATTTCCATTCTAAAATAGTAATTTATTAATTTGGTATAAATACAGGTGACTATATTACAAGATCCACAAAAAAGTAGATATAATTGTGTGTGGTAGTGGGAGTCTTCCTTATAAATCTCAAGTGTTCAAAATTGGAATCTAATTTACAATAAAATGGTTTACCATAGATCAATACCAAGATGAACGTCAAAAATTAGGGTATAATTAAAAAAAATTGAGAGATGTTCACGCTCTTTGAAATTTCACAATGATTCATGCTAGTGGAATCACCGTATGCCACTTCAACTAGAGATTATCTTATGATTAGATCTTACAAAGTGATCCTAAGGGGTTATGTAACTAGTAACAATGATTTTATAACAATGTAATAATTAATGTAATAATATATTTATCACATATATTTTATAAATTTATAGTTTTTACTTTTAAGGGAAAATGAATGTTTATATACTAATGATTAAATAAAGTTAACAATGATCATTATATTCTAAGAATATTTGTTTTCATTCTAAATTTTTTATTTTTATATGATTTATCTTAATATAATAAATATATTATATATAAGATATGTTCTTTCTATGAATAATTTAATAACACAAATCAATTTATAGGATAAAATACAAGAAAACTTCTTATTTTTTATTTCATATGAAAACACTTTTCAATATATTTTTTTTAAATGTTAAATATCACAATTTAAATTTGACCAAAATAACAATTTTATTTTCATTTTCATGAAAATTAGTATACCCATGTGAATTTATATATTGTTCAAAAATAATTCATTCTTAGATATAGTGAAAAAATTAAGATTTTTCTAATAACTTCAATATTAGGACATTATAATTTTACAAGAATGATTATAAAGTTTTTTATTCCCTTTTAAATAAGAATATAGATTTTTATACTAAAATAAATATTTAAAAAATAATATTTTTAAATTTTAAAACTCATTTTTTATTTTATGGAACCTTTATTAATATTATTATCATAAAGTTTTTTATAATAAATAATATTGAAAAATATTTTTCACCAATTATAGAAATTAAATCTAGAAAATTGATTTCATATTTTAAATCCAAATATTCATATAATGTGAAAAATTCAATTTGATTATTAGGCATAAAAAATATAATTTCAAAGATTACTGTTAATGAAATTGATAATGGGGAAAGTGTTATTTTAAAATAATTATTTAATTAATGATATATAATTTGTATCCAATAAATACAGTTTATCTATTTTATATAATTACTATTCTATTATTTAACCATATATTGAAATATATTTTTACTAATTTTATTTATAATAAATTTTATATGATATTAAAGACACTTAATTGTTAAAACATAAATTTTTTTACAAATGTTTTTTTTCATATATATTAATTTTTTAAATTTATAAACATAATTCTCACTTATTCAGAAATTGGCTTAAATTATATAGAGATTAAATTTAAATTCCTAACTAAAAAATTTTAAAATATGGTTTATCTTATATTGTCTGTAAAACATTAATTACATTGTTAAAAACTAGTAACCAAGGTAAAACCGAAAATTGTAAATTATAAAATATAATAGTTAATGACTCAAAACATGATTACAAAACAATGAAAATTCATGGTTGAGGATTTCCTGACCCAATATCAATACAGAAATAATTATTCCTCACTTTGATAGATTGGAAGGTGTCTACTTCTCTGTCCATCCTACATGGTAGTTTGGAAATACGGTTTAAGGAAAAATGAATCTATTTTGAAAAATGATTACTTTTATATGTTGTTCAATGTATGCCTAAATGTTGATTTATAAAATCTTCATGAAGTGAATTGTTACAATAGTTTAATCATTCACAGTTAGTTTACCTATAATTTGGTATATTTTATGTGAACGCATATTGTTCGCAAGGTCAATATAGTGGTTGTACATTATATTATGTGACTACTTGATAGATGTTTTCATATAGTCATTATACATGTCATGGTAGGTACTCTTAGGTCATTTTTTCACTATGATATAACACATCATAGGTTGAGAAATGAGTTCACTGTATGTTTGGGAGGGTCTCATGGTAGGTATATGATAGTCCTATTACTGATAATTTACACAAGATGTAAGTTTAAACTGAAAACTTGAAAATAGATTGATATCTCAAATATTGGTTATTTTTTGAATTGTTAAGCATAAGAATCATCAAAAGTTCTAAAATACATAAATTAATATAATTTATATATATTTTAATTAGATGAAAGTATACATCAATATGACATATATTTAGAAATATATCATCAAAAAAAATTGAAATATATAATGTAAAACTAAAAAAAATAAAAATAAGTATTTTATATTAATCCAATTTTTATGGTATTTTAACATTATTTTAATTATTTCATGTATTGAAATTAAACTTAGATAAATATAATATATTTATAATAAAATAAAATTTTTGTGATTATTATTTATATATCAGAATTTATCAATAAAAAGTATAAGAAACTTATATCTATAGCTTGTAAATTTATAGGGTTATTGTAGTAACATTGAAAATTTTAAGAACATTTAAACCACAAATTCATATTTTCACACCCTTTAAAAAAATTGTTAGAAAATTAATTTGATGTCCAACAGGACAATTTTTATGATTTTTTGAGCTATATGACTCATAATATAATATAATTAATAAATGAATCTTTAAAACACTATAAACTAAAAATTATGTATAAAATCAAATACATGTATAATATTCTAACTAAATTATGAAAAATCTAGAGATTTATTTATAATTTTTTGTAGATGAAAAAAAATTAATTAAACTTTTTAAATTTCAAATGAAATTGGATTTTTTAGAATCCAATCACTATAACTAGATATATAATAAAAATATAGTGAACTTGTAATCAAAATTCACATAAATAATAACAGTGATTGAAATATTAAATAACATAAAATATAAATAAAAGAAAGAAAGTACCAACAATATTCCCCTTTTTGTAAATTTTAAAATTGAAACATTATTTTTTAAAATTGTACTCATTTTATTGATATCTTCCAAAATAAAATTGATTAATTAAAATCATTTCAAGCGGACTAAAATTATAAAGACTCTCCTTAACAAATACATATAAATAACTATTTAGTATATAGTGAAATAAATTTAATGTAACCACTAAAAAATATTATGCATTAGATAAGATCCCCAATAATTAATGTTATATTTCAAAACATAATATCTATTTGTATAAAATAGTTATTGAAAATTAACCAAAATTAAATACATCTTGAATTTAAAAATTATTTTTCAATGAAATGAAATTATATTTTTAGAGTGCAGTCATCGTTTGATTAAACTTTTATGTACTTTTGGAAAATCCCTATAAAAAATAAAAACAAAAAGTTTTTATACCCATACTATTGTGTGTCTAGTTGTGACGGTAACATAATGTTTTTGGAACCCAAATATATATAAGTAATTTATTGTATGGTACATAATAAGACAAAATTTTAAAGTTATAAACTCAAATAATATTGGGAGAATGAGGTAACATCAGAGAGCATTCATCGACATAATTCCCTATCAATATAATTCTAAAAATTTTAACTAATGACAACATCCTGGAATAAATTATAAACAAATATGTCTTTTACATATTATGAATTTAAGAATTATAATGAAAACATGAATTATCTCTATTTGGATTCATCATGGCTACCATATTATCATTTTATTATTTTCATTAATCAAGGGAATCTAGAATTTATTTCATATTTAGAAATTCAATCTTCATATTAACATTTTCCAATTGAACTGTCACGTGATCATCGTAGAATATATCTATTATCGATGATTTATATTTATAAAACTATGATTTTCTATTCCATGTTTGGAATGTCTATTTTCCAAAACATTCATTCCCTTATTTTCATTAAAAAATCAAAAATTGAATTTTAAAATTTCCATTTTCCAAAATCATATTTTTCATTTATTTTGAAACATTTTAATGATATGTATTTATATTTCATACTTTTTAAAAAACATTTCAATTTCCCCATCAAATTCAACTCATGAATCACCTAATTATTTTAATTTAGATTAATTACAATTAGAAATAAAATAGTAATCAGATTTAGAATCATAAATAAAATAATTAAATTCCTTGGTTGATGATTCCATTGAATAAAAATAGTTGTATTTACCATATAAATAAAAAATTACTCACATTCAGTTGTTTTCTGATTAGAGCATGTTTACTAGTATCTATTTCACTTCTAGATTCTTTATTGCAGTTTTATTATTCATTACAACTCTAGCCATTAATTTTAGAAGGTTTCATTCACTTTTTTTACTTATTATAATTCTATTCTTATTTAAACATTTGACACTAATATTAGGTATGGATAGGTTTTACAAATT
Source organism: Viscum album (assembly GCA_963277665.1). NCBI lineage: Eukaryota > Viridiplantae > Streptophyta > Magnoliopsida > Santalales > Viscaceae > Viscum > Viscum album. The sequence goes on along the minus strand of OY728164.1, from coordinate 2,004,977,950 downwards.
TATAAAAAATAATAGAATATTTACCTTTCGTTTCCTTTTCTTTTTAAATAATTCTTGTATCTATTTATTTTACCTTCATCCATTTTGGGTGTATGCCTTATTTTATTATTTCTTTAATGAACATAGAATCTTTAATTATATCATTAACTTTATTTTTGAAATAAGCATTATATGAATAATGAGAAGAGTTATAAAAACATATTATGATGTAAAATAAACCCCCTTTATTTTTTTAGATAAATTGAGCTCATAATTATTTTATTCAAACTTTTATTATAACATAGATATAATTAGCTCATATACAAGGTTATCTTTTGAATCGTTTATTTTGTTAATTTCCACTTTATTTAGATGTCACTTAGTTGGTAGGTCTTAATGTATCATTTCAATCATCACACTATTATTCATGGTTTCACCAACAGTTTCTATGATGTCTATGTTATTTTTCATCTATAGAACACATTATTAACTCATTCTTGGTCAGACATTATAAATTCTTTAAATTGATCCTTATAAATACCAAGCTTATTTATCTACAATATTTTAGTTCTTCGATGAGTTACTTTTAAATTCCACCTAATGTTAGAAGTAGTTTTAAATAATATATAATATTTTACAAACATCTATATAGAAGATATGAAAACATAATTCAGGAATTTTTATATTAAAAAATATTTTCCAGTGTTATTTTTCGTTAATAATTCATTTTATAATTTAGGTATTTTTCAAGGTATATTTGTGACCATATAATATTCAATAAATATTTTTTCGATGAGTAAAACTATTTTATATTTTTAGTATCTATAATCACTTCCATTAAAATGGGATGGTCTTAAAAAATTCAACAATTCAATCTTATATGTAACCATCAGTAAAATAGACATTTCTTTAATCTTCTGAGGTCTAGGATATAAGTTATCTCAAATAATCAGATAAATATAAAAAAATTTAAAAAATAAACTTTTTAATGATAAACTATAAAACTAAATTACAGTATAAAAAGATCAAATGGAATAGTCCTATAAGGTTAACTCATAGATGCCAATTTTTTCTATATAAAAAGAATAAAATAATTGACAAATCATTAAGGAGGTTAATAATTGATTCGAATTGTTAATTTTGATACCTTAATCACATTTGTTCTAAAGGTCGGTGAATATACCCTTATTAAAATAGTCAGATTTATTAAAATTATGTGATTTAAAGAACAATAAAAATTATGTTAAAACAAAGAAAACTGAGTATTTATCTTGTAGTTCATATTTTAATGATCCTACTATTCTCTTAACAACCCATCATATGTAGTATGGAACCCACTATGAAAGGGATACATAGAGAAATACTTTTACATAGCTTAAATCTTAACCTAGGATTTTGTGAGGAGAAACCCCAAATGTAACAACACATAGACTTTTGTAAGAGTTGAAACAACCTATTATTTATACAATAAGAATCCCCAACCATAGTTTTCTTCTTCTTAGTAAAGTGTTAATAATAATGGAATGCCTTTTATAGGTAGTATAACCTTTGTGATAACAGATTTATGTGTAGACCTCTACCCAAGAAAAAATATAGTACAAAGATTAAAACTGGATTGAAGTATAAAACTTTTTTATAAAAAAAACAGTTGATGTTATCCCCTCAAAATAATGTGTACAGTGTACTCCAATTGTTCTATAAGATGTACAGTTCGACTCTTCAACGTAATATAAAATTATAAGAATTACTACTCCTCCCATGAGAGTTTTCTACAATAGATGTAAACGATATGTACAAGATCACATGATAATTTATATAAGATGACCACTTGCAATTATTTTGACTATTATGATATGTAATCACGGTGTGTGTTCCAATCAAACATCTTTACATTAAAAATAGTCTACAAAAACTGACAAACCAATCAACAACTATGTTATGAAATAAAAAATCAAATTACAAAATGAATATATAGAGAGAAAATTAACATTCTGAATAAATGTAATAATAATTATTTGAATTCATAAAGTTAAATAAAGATTAAATAAATTTGAAATAACCATTAAATATTTTATATGATATTTATAATAACAGGTAATTATAATTTCATAAATATTTTCTTATAATATTTCTTTTCAAATTCAAATATTAAAGAATCTTTTTTATTTTATGCAGTTCATAAAATATTCAATGTTAAAATATAATGAGTTAAATACCATAAAATTAGTTTAAATAACATTGATGACACAAAATATTTATTTAGAAAATAATATACAAGAAGTCATCTAAAAATATAAATATTTAAAATTTTGAATAATAAGTTGTATCTGTTTTATTGGATGAAGAATAAATTAGTACATATTTTAGTCCTAATTTCAATAATTAAAAACACTTATGAGGGCTTATATATAATATATATAAGTTTTATAATTTAATAAAATAATTAAAAAATTAATATAATCAAACTGTTAATTAATTAATAAAATTTGCGACAAAAAGTCTACTGAAAATTTTATAATTTTACGAAAAAATAAATAATTTGACGAACTAACCGTGTACCACCAGTGTTCATGCAGTTATTATTTTTATCATACCATATATATGGTTTAGGAGTTCATGCAGTTATTATACTCACTATTTGAAAAATATATCATGCAATTACTTAATATAATGTATGGTCACTATAATAAAAATTAGAAGAATGTAAAGCCACATAAAATATATCACGTGGTGTGTATACTGAACATGAATCATTAAAGTGAGGTAAAAAATCATTTATTGTAGACAATGTAAGTATATATTTTTTTAGAGATGAAATTGTGTATAAATGTAATATTATTGTTGAAGAGTATTCATTTTGATGTAAACCTTATTTTCAGACTACCATACCGGATGGATGGTGAAGTTTGATGTTACCAAACTATCCATGTGATACTTGTAGTTTGTTCAAGTTAACAATTGTTTTATGATAAAAAAATCATGTGAAAACTTCAAATATCATGTGAAAACTATAAAAACTAACTATTAGAATAAATTAGATTAATAGTGGGTACTCTCAGGCCCTAAAATCACTATTATATAACACATTGTAGGTTTATAAATGAGTTCCTGGTAAGTTTAATATGGTATCCTAGTAGGTAGGTGATAGTATCCTAGTAGGTTGTTTACAAAAGTTGTAGTTTTATACTATAAACATTAAAATGACTTGATATCTCAATCATTATTCATATTTAGTCAATTTAGATAGATGAATCCGGAAAATTTCCACGATACTTACGTGAAAAATATTTTAATATATTTTTAATGGATCAAATGACACTTAAATATAAATTCTATATAATAATATATCCATAATAAATAGTGTAATATATAATCTAAAACTACATTAACAAATATTGAAGAAGATATAGGTATTAAGTCAATTTTTAAGGAATATAAATAGTCATTTCTTCGTTTTATGTTCTTTTGTGAAATTCAGACAAATATATTATCTTTATAAAATAATAAATAGTGTGTTAATATTATTTGTATCATTAGAGTTATCATGGAAAAATAGAATAAACTTAATTATTGAAATTTACAACTTTTGATACTATTGAATTGACCTTGAGAAATTTTTAGAACAAATAAACATTAAATCAGGCTTCCACATATTATTATAATATATAAAAAATTTATTTTTTATCAAGTAGAAAAATAAATTCATAGATATGAGCTATATAATTAATGGTATAATATAATGAATAAATAAATTTTAAGAAACTGTAAATATAAAATTATAAATGCTACAAAATACATGTAGCATGTTTGAACCAAAATGAAAATATTCTAATGATTCATTTAGACTTTTTCATAATTCAATACAAGTTAGATAAAATTATAATATTTAATTTGAAATATTATTTATTAAAATATAATCACTATAAATCAAGATGTTATTAAAATATATTGATCTTGTAAAATTATATATTCACAAAAAAATGGGAGGAGTTGGAATATTCAAAAATAGGAATTATAAAAAATCAAAAAAGGACCAAAAAAATAATTGTGGAACTCATTTGATGAGATAAAATGTATTTATCAAATATCCTCATCATAATGAAGATTTTGGGTGAAAATTTTCTTAATCATTCATATTTTATTTATCTATAAATTTCCAGAACCATTTCGGTAGTAATTTTAAAATCCACATTGTGGAGAAGTCAAACATGAATGGTAATCGTGTCTCTCTATGGAATTAATGTAGATAGTGATATTGAGCACATAAGTAGAAGAATAATTTACCTCATAAACCATATTATAAATGATATATATATTATCATTGTATATTTTATGTCATTTTTTTATTTATATAACCCTTTCATGAAATTTATAATCCTATAATCATCCATAGGTACATGATTATTATGGATTTTTAGAACCATATAGAGAAATATTAATAATAAATTAAGTTAATACCTTATATTATTTAATAAAAAAAATTATCCTCTTTAATAGATTCTTCAAAAATATTTTTATTAGGAATTAGTTTCTCCAAAAAATTAATATTCTTCTTACTGGAGAACAATTCTATTATTCCTATACTGTACTAAGGATTTTCTTCCACTGAGCATATCTTTATAAATAATTTATCTCATATTAATTTTCAATGATAACGGTTCCATATGATGAGAAAAGAATATTTTACTTGATGAGTATAATGTTTTACATTTATTTAATATGGTCTTATTAAATATCTTCCAACTAAAATGATTTTATATATCGAGTATATTTATTTTCTAAGATATTTATTTAACTAATTGATGAGTCCACATTATAATTTATATCTAAAATTAGTTATTTAGGTATGTTATCATAATAATCATATAATATATGACCATTGGATGTTTGATTAAACTATGCTTTTATCAATCCTTCATATATATTAACAAAACACTATTCCTCTAGTGTCTTTTCTAAGAGTTTCCTAGATAAGTGTAACCCAAATTAAATTAAAATAATGGCCACCTAATACAATTAATGTGACCTATTTATTATAATTAAGTTCACTAACATTAAAATTTTATATTTATATTTGGGATATAATCTAAAATAAATATAAACACATTCATTTTTAAAAATATTTTTTCCATGTAGGTATACATTATAAAATGATCACATCAGTAAAAAGACTATAATGGTATAAATCCCCCATTATATTGTAAATATAACTATTGGGAATGTTTATTTGAACGATATTGAAAATTTTATTAAAAAATATATTTTCCATTAAAATTCAGTCCAAATCGATTACACATTATTGTAATGCATCTGATTTTAGACCTGTTGAAACACAATGAGGCATGAATATTTTATGTTTCTTTGGGTTTATCAAGGTTTTTTTTCAATTTAATTTTTGATTTTTATTATAGGAAGAATTTAATTTTGGGAACATACTCATATATACATAATTGATAGGCCTATACAATTCTCGCACATTTTTTTGAATGGCCATATTTATGATATATGAATTCAAAAAGGCACTGACCATCACCATATTATTCTCTATATTCATGACCTTTTTTCCATGCCCAAAATTTAAATTCTTCTTCTTTTGTTACATTCTATGAAGATATATATAAGAACCACACAAATGTTGTGTCATTTCATTTGGAGGTTTACTTTAATTTGAAGATTTAAAATGACCATTTTGGAGAGGTTTTGTTATGGTTCTAGGAAAATCATATATTATTGTTTCTTTATTCACTAATAAATCTTACCATACAATAATAACAATACTTGGTTACACAAAATGATTTTTTAGGGATGAAATGAATCCCAAAAAAGAAAAATTACACAATAAACACACAAAACCACTATGATACACTGATATTTTAAAATGAATAATAAAAAACATATAAAATTATATACCTTTATCATTGATGATCAAGAATATTCAAGCTTTACACATTCGTTATGAAGACCAATAAATAATTATCTAAAGGTCACCTCCTTCATAGGGTATCCTTGGGATGTGGGAACATCCTAAAATTCTCGTAGGATCTATCTCTACAACATAGTCTTATAGAAACATGTTTAAAGGTAATTGATAATAATAGAACATAAATAACATCATTTGAGGATTTAAAAAATGAAATTGAAAAAATTGGATATAAAAGATTGTATGATGAATGAAATAAATTATATAGGAATTATTCAACCATAAATGAAAATCTTATCTTGAAGGCATGTTTTTTAAATTCTATAAATATTTAAACTCATAAAAAAAGAATTTTTCAATATCATTAATTATCCTCTAAAAATAAAATGATAATGTGATAAATCAAAACTACTCAAATTCATCATAAAATTATAAACTAATTGATAATGATATCTAGAGGGAAGATAAGGGAAAATGAATCATTACCATACAATATAAAAATTCTCATGCATCGTGATATGGTATTATGACACTAACCATGTCCTAGGGTATCAGATATAAGACCATGATGTGGTATAAACCACTATATCATAGTTTATCTTCTAGTGTATTTCATGAACAAACATTGGACCAACCTAAATCTGAAACCCAGAGTATTCTGTGACTCACCTAAAGGGGGTTCTTAATCCCTATAACCCATTTTTATTAATTAGGAATCTATGAAACAGAAATTGGGAATGATTTTACAATATAAATAAAAATTAATAATAAATGGATTTTTTTTCAAAAACTCTTTCATGACCTATATATAAGTCATGAATCTTTTCCAAAAATGAAAATTATAAGTAAAACGTAAATATAATTTATATAAAAAATATATTTAAAGAAAAATAAAACTCTTTTAACTCAACTCCAAATATTTCCACAAAAACATCCCCTATGATCCATCACCTAGTCTTAACATATATATATATATAATGAACCACTGATTAAAGAAAAATAAAACATGAATGTACTATTTGGATAATATTCTACTGAAATCAATTTATGATAAAACAACTATGTAACCTCTATGTGACCCCATGAGTTACCATAAAATTCCAAAACAACAATCACTCCAAGTGCGATCATTAGTGGAGAAAGAACCTAAAACTACAGTATAATATAGGTGTCAGTGATAAAATTCCTAGTAATCCGCTTCCCACCTTTACACATGGATACCTTTAACAGAAGATCCATTCCAATATAGTTTACTAATAATTTAAAATATATTCATTGGTTGAAAATTTTAAAACAAATCCCATGCTGTGGTAATTTAAAATTCATTTTTCTAAAATAAAAAAATATTATTTTTTAAAAACTCATCTCTAAAACATTTCTAGAAAATATTAATTTTTAAAAAATTTACTTAGCTTCAAAACAATTAATTACATATATTCATATAATAATTATAATGGAAAAATGTAATAGTATAAGAGAAACCCTATGGGAGACTATAGATAGGTTCAACTTGAATTTAATTCATTAAATTCTTTTGGAATAAAAATACTATCACATCCCTAACTAGTGGGGGGAATGTTTACTTCACTATAATACCTACTATAATTGGATCCCATCACATATAATTATACCTACCAAAATACTTGGGTGTTGAAAACACTATTCATAGGCGTGAGATAACATTTGTCAGTAAAAAAATGCATCAATATTAATAATTGAAAAGAATATCAATGAAATACCACGACAATATCATTTGAAAACTGGGTATAAGATACAATTTATGTTTCCAAACAATTTTTAATCCAAACATACATAAGTATTTAGTTATATAAACACTCATTTTCTCAAATGTCATATTAACACATCCTTATGTGAATATGTATATAAATTTATTTATAAATATTTTCATTTATATATGTATAAGTATTAAATATAGAATAAAATTTTTATAACATTGATTAAAAGTGACAAATATTTTTATTTAAAACGTATACTAATACAAGTGATAATTTAAAATCCCTCTTTTTAAGGCCAAAAATTTTATTATATTTCAAATAAAACATTTAAGAATCAATTAAAAACAATGGATATAATTATTAATTTAAAAAATACCATATAGTGATAAATTTTATAAGTTTCATTAACCATTGGTGTGAATGATTAATTAAATTTTTATTTTAACCAATGTCTAAAATTGAAAAACATAAAATCATCATTTTCTATGGAAACCAATATAAAAATCCAATTTCAAATTTTGATATTAAATATAAACACATGATATTAATATTAGGAAGAAATGAAATAAACTTTGGATCTAATCTATACATGGTTCTAAAATCAAAGAGTCAAGCATGGAGGAACCAACGTCAAATCAAAAGAAAATATATTTAAAACTTCGATTATGGGATGGAAGAGACCCAAAAGGGACATTACACACCAAATACATAAATTAATAGCAAAAATAAATCATGTTTTATGTACTAGGGTTTCCCCAAATCACAACATGGTGAAGGAAAAAGATAATAAAGTTATAATGATGAAAAGAATGAATATGTGAAGTGGAAACCCTAAACTGGATTAATTTCACTTCATATTTTTGAGATAAACACCTCAAAACCCAGGAATGAGAGAGTATTGGGTATTTTTTAGGGTCTAAATCCATGTTTCATATGAACAAGATGGAGGATATAGATGAGGAATGATTTTTAGATGAAATACGGCGATGGGGTACACTTGTAGTTATCCATTTATAAAATTATGGACACACTATATAGTTTGGTTGAAAGGTTGAAAACCCCCCATGCACCGACCATATGAGCTTTCCTATAAGCCCATAACTATTATTTATAAGAGGTTCATACTACTATCAAGACCATACAAAACATATATTCCAGTCATCCTGTTGGGAAATCCATGGTTGACTTCAAACAACGTGTCACTCCGTCTCTCAAATAGTTCACATTGAAAATAAACTAAAATACTACCTACATAAGTGTACTCACATATTTTTGACTATGTAAAATGAGTACCCCATAAAACCCATGTATGATTTACTTACGTGGTTTGAAAAAAAAACATTTCATGACCATCTAAAAAAATCATAAATAGGGGGAATTATTTAAAAATCCTAAACATTTCTTTGGGATTCAGTCCACAAGAAGGGAGAAATAATGAATACTTCAAAATAAATAAAATAATAGTGTAAAACAACGTTTGGGGTGTAAACATCCTACCCTACATAATGATTTCCACCCCATGAAATCCTTGTATGAAACAAATGATTCAAAATGAATGAGGGCCTATTCCTTGTACTAATGACAGAACCCAAGAGATGTTAAGACTGACTATAATTGCCTCCGAGAACGAAAAAACATCCTAAATTTAGATATGTGATATAAAAAATTATATAATTACCTCATACTAATAAACTTTAATGTATTCTAATAGAAACTACTGAAGAATCAAAACAAAAAAAGGCATATCAATAATGATAAAGGTCAACTCCATAACGCACAATGTTAAAATTCAAGGAATTCCCTAACTAAGAAGGGACATAATAGAAAGTAACAATGGTAAAAATTATACTTTTATGTGGGAATAGTTGGGAATGAATCAAAAAATGAGTCCCTGACCAAAAAATACAAATTTCTTACAATATGAAAGGAACAAACTATACTAAAAAATAAATAAAAAACTATAAACAAACCATAAATAGTGGTCACCAAATGATATTATATATCCACTCAAATAAAAACACGCCAAAATAGATAAAACACAAAAATCATGATCATCACAATAGATGGAGGAATCTCTGTGGGAAAATGAATTTCCTACATGGACATCAGAAAAATTCAGAAATACCATATGAATACATTTTACCAAAATCTCATAAATAACAACACTATGATAAATTATAATCATAAAACACTAGGTAGGAAAATACATGAAAATGGTATAAACACTTAAAAAAGGCCTTAATAATAAAATAAATTACCATGACTCTTGTTGAGAGAGTGGTGGGGAGGGTAACCTGGAAAATTTCTTCTAAACCTAAGACCATCAATGGACCGTACTAAAAAATAAAGAAAATAATTATATCCAACAACTAAAACGCTCACTAAAATAATCCCATGATAATTTCCCAAAAATAAATAACCTCATAAATGGGATAGAATCACATCATAGTAAATAATATCTCATCTAAACACTAATATAGAATCACAAAACAAAACTACGAGGATAACACTCCAATAAAATTATAAAAAATAACAACAAAAAATTTATGGAAGAAAATATATAATATTATTAAAATCCCTTCAAGATGGTTTGTGGAAAACCCAACAATCAACCAATAATAAATCCATTTATATAACCTACTCAACCCTCACAAAGAACAAGTCTCCAAAATGGAAAATCACCACAAAACTAGAAGATTTATACTTAAAAAACAGAAAGTGACATCCTATATTCTATCATAAGAGAGAGAAATTCACCCCATTCATTAGAACCTTCCTATGGAGAAATGTAAAATGACATGAAGTAGAGGCCCAACATAGATGTACTTGGTGATTCAAATCAAGTGAATCTGAATTAAAAGAGAAATCAATTCCCTAAAATATTACATTCCAATATAAATAACATTTTCAAATTCCCACATACATTTTAAAACAAATAATTCCAAATTATGAGTATAAAAAATTCCTCATAAAAACATTACACAATAAAGAAATCTTCCTCCAAAAAACATAAAATACTTTCATATAATTTAGTAATCAAAACTTAAATTATTTTTTAAATAATTATCATCAAATATTTTCTATTCAAGGAAAGGCCACTTAAACGTTATAACAATATCTATATGTTGATTTTAAATCACCCACAATATTTTAAAAAATCATATTTATGAAACATTTTGAAAGAAATTCGTTTATTTGTAGTAAAAAATCATCTAAAATATATTTTCACCCAAAATGTAACTGTTCGTAATGTTTAAAACATAATCCCTTGAAATTAATAACATTCTATAAAAAATAATTAATAATAAAGGATATTATATATTAATGTTATCAAAATTGTTTTGAAATATTTTGTTCAAATAAATTTAGAAAATTTTAAAATAATAGAATTCCAAAATGAAGTTCTTCTAAAACCAAATCTATTTTTTTCAAAATCATTTAATATTAAATAAAAATACCAGAAACAATTAAAATAATTTTAGTAAAACTCATTTACATATATTAAGACCAAGAACCATAATATATTATAACAATTTTTTTTAAAAATTACAACTCAAGATTCACCCAAATAACATCTCATAATCAGAATAAAAAAAAAATTCTACATAAAATTTAATGGATTGTTCGTGTCTATGTGAAACCTGGATATATGGTGTGGCAGGATATGTTCCAACTACAAAACTACCATAGAGTGTTATAACAAACCATCTAATTTGGATCCATGTGGATTACAAGTAACTATGAGTTCACCAGGTTCCATTAGTTCACTCCCCTTATCATCACCCACAAATAAACTAAAAACCAAGTATATCAAACATTATAAGTAAACAATTGAAAAAAATCCCAGACACAAATCCCGAATTCCCACGAAAAATCAACATTCCGAAATTGAATGATAAGGATCAACTCATTAAAAATATACCTATAAAGTCCGGACTGTCCAATCTCTAATCAACCAATACTATCCAAAAAAAGGTTGAATTCAGAAATCTAGACCCTCTAAAAAAATTTAAATAATATTTTATTCTATCATAATCCAACTATAGGCCACCCTGAACCAGTAACTCCAGGATATTTGTGGAATACTGGAAGGGAATTCTCAATCCTCATAGATTGGAAAAGGATCCTTTGTATTTGAGAAACATTATTTATGAATTATTTCTCCTAAAAAATATTTTTTTTATGAAATGTAATTACACAAGAAATAATATCATAACTCATCCATAATTTAAAAATCTATTTCAAATAAAATAATAAATGTTGAATAAAACATAATGAAATGAATTATAATAAAACATATATAATGAAAAAGAAAATTCTCCCAAATATCCCCTAACTCCTTCCATAGAAACATCACATGAGACCAATCACTCATTCTCTATATAAATATACACACACATATATATATAATGAACCAATAATTAAATAAAATTATGTAATGAAACATTAACTTTACCGATGCCATGAGGAATAAATATTAAGATAAAACTATTAACTAAACCCCATGTGACTCCATGAGTTATCACCCAATCCAAAAAAATAAATAATCCAAGAGAGATCATAAGTTAATATCTAACCTAAAAATGATATATAATATTGTTTTTATAATGAAAATTCATAGTAGGACACCACCCAAAATTTTTACATTTTTACCCTTTAATAAAATATTCATTACAACCCTCTAACAAAATTAATGAATATAATTTAATTTTCAATTTTAAAATTAGTAAACTAAACAACCAATCCCTTACGCAAAACCTATCCTTAAAATATTTTATTATAATATATAATTTATATTAAAGGATTTATTTTGAATATTATGCTTTAAAAATATTCATATTTTAGTTTTATAGGAAAAAACCTATTGTTACGAGACAACCCATATGAAAGGAATTGGATTAAATCACCTTGAATTTACATGTAGTGTCTATTAGAAAATATGTTGTCACATCACTATAAAATAGTGGTTCCATGTTTACTTAAGTAGAGTATATTTTGGAAAGGGATCCTATAATATATAAATTTACCTATCCAAGTATGAGATTTCCTAGAAACTGATATTTGGTTTCAAAACTCATTCATACCATAACAATAATACATCAATAATAATTATAAAAAATAATCTTAAAGAAATCCCTGTAGAATATCAATTGAAAACAAGGATTAAGATATAATTTTAGTACCCAAACCATACGTTATCCATACACACATATTCATTTAGATATGTTAATACTTTTCATCACCATGAAAATATTCCTTCAACGTTGTCTGAATGTTTAAATATATATATATATATATACATTCATATACATGGTTTTAAATTTTTAATATTTTATAAATGTTTTATAACATGGATTAAAAAAATACATAGCATTAAAAAATATTTTAAAATTCTTGATATTTTTAAATCCATTTTGAAGACAAAAATTATAATTAAAGTCTTAATAAACCTTTTCGAAATAAATTAAAACAGAAGTATACATTGATAAATTTTAAAATACATCATTAATAGCCAATAAAATAATTTCATAAATGATTTACCTACATGGTTAAAAAAGTAGAATTGAACCACTGTCTAAAATAGAAAAAATATTCATTTCATGTAGAAAAAAATAAAAAAAATCAAAAATTCCATTTAGATGAAGTGACCTGACCCTAATGGCACGAATATGGTTCCATGATTCCATTATAATAGCATAAGATACTTGTAAATCTTACCCCAAAAGATTGAAAATATTAGTATTCATTTTAAACCAAATATATACACGAGTCTTCTATTAAAACGAATACCCTAATTACTATATAATTTTTTTATTTTGAGTATAATAACATTATTCCATCTATTTAATCCTTTTATAAATTTCTTAGTACACATTAGGAAATCCTAGGGAAGGTAAGCATAGTTAGGGTGAGATCAAATTCTATGTAAAGGTAATGTATTGAAATAACAAATCAATGATAGTAATTAATATGGAAGGATAAATAATTGATAAGGAAGTAAGTAAATAACATTGAAATGTAATTAAATGAAAAATAATTCCATTAAATAAATAAATCTATTATGAAATTCATCCATATATTTTTTCATAGTGATAATATTCCGGATAAAAAAATCTAAATGAAAGAAGTTATAAATTATTGGATTCCATGTTGGAGTCCCATGAAAACCTATACCATTAAGGACTTTAGAGAAATGGTTTAAATTTGTTGGTAGAAACCCATATATTATTATTGGAATCAAACTCAATGGGTTTTTTCCAACATATTTTGTCTCATGGGACTACTAATGTATCTAGGGGCTTAAATTAAATTTTCCCCAACCCATAGGGCATCCATTAATTAGTCCCTAACCCATAGGGCTTCATTAACCGGTCCCCAACACGTATAGTTTATTTCCAAATAATTTCTATTGTAGTGAAATAATCAATTTAATTAATGAATAATGAGACTTATCAAATATCCTTATTGAATTATGGATACATATTTATAAATATTTCCCCTGATAATCAAATAACTGTTAAATTAAAAATTGTTTGTTAAAATGATATATGATTTAGGTGACAAACATATCAATGATAAATGATAAGGATATTTTGGGTAAATTCAATTTTCAATGATCATATGAAATAGAATATTTCCAGGGGACTAAAAGGAATCATGTTAGTAAATTTCAGTATTATCCATTGTCAAAGAAATAATTGACCATCAAAAGGAAGAATAAGGATGTAATCTATACAATATATCCCATGGGGTGTAAAAAAAAATGGTTGTTGACATTGATGAATTAAAATACTATAAAAAAATCATTTAAAAACATTATCTATGAAAATATACTTTTCATTAAGAAAAACATCTTTGAAATCATATCCTTTGAAAATAAATTTTTTCAAAACATTTTCATTAAAAATTGACCTTTTAAATATAAAAATTTATGTTCAAAGAGACAAAAGTAAGTAATTATGTACATGTGGTACAAGGTAATAAGAACATTCCTTTTTAAGGTAAAATATTAGATGAGTTCCTTCTAAGGAAATATAAAATAATATTTCTTTAAAAACATTTATAAAAGACAAAACAGGTAAAAATGTTAAAATGTTGAGATGTTTGAGATGTTTTTTATATCCAATATAAATGTGAATATGATTCCAATAACCAAAAATGGATTAATTGATTTAAATTTAATATAATTTAAGATTATATACAATTAAAAATAATATTTAATTTGATTAATAAATTAAACTAAAAATGATCTAAATTAAAATTCAGTATTTTTCACAATTCATCCAAAAAATGAAATATTAAAGAAAAATACCAAATATTCACCCTAAAATAATTTCTAAATTTATATTTAAAAATAGTCATTATTTTTACAAATAAAATATATAAATGTTTCGATAATTTTATTTAATATATGTTCTCTATTAAAAGGGTCTAAAATATCCTTTAGAAAAATATAGATTTTAATTCATAATATTTGTTTTGCACTTATCTTATGTCTATAAAATATATTGTATTAATGTTAAAAAATTACCATATAATATATATATATATATATTTAATATATTTTTTACTATTCATAACCTCTAATTTAATGGTTAGGTTGTATCTTATTTAATAATATAAAATTATTTTAATAATATATTATTATTCAGTATAACTTAGTCTTTCTTGTAACAAAAGACATTGAAGATACACATTATTGTGTGTGATACACAATAAATCAATATCATGTGCATTTAACCTTTATCATTGATTTTGTTTATTAAAAATAGTAAATATATTTTAATTTCTAGGTATATTATATTTTCTTATTCTCATGGTGTTGTCAGTCATATAGGATATCAAATACAATTATTTAGCTTTATAATTTTAGGACGTCACATTATATATTTAAAATAAACTTATAATATATTCATTATGATTAAAATATAAAAATTTAGGAGTCAACCCATCAATTGTATTAAAATTATTGAATCATTCCTGGGTTGACCTACCTAAAATCAATGACAAGGGTTTATATGCTTCTAATACAGGATAAACGGGAACTAAAAGAGACATCATAGAACATAAGAACAAAGGAATCAAAAAATCAGTCAACTCAGACACCCTATAGTTCATCCAAAATGTTATGCAGTTATGGATGAAGAGAAGAATGAAAAAAATTAGAAATAAAGGAAGAGTAGAAAAGGAAACCCAAACATAGATTTGTTTCACATGAAACCTCCAACGGAAACACCTCAAAACAAATGAGGATTTGAGTAGGATTCATACATGAGGGGATCTGATTATGTGTCATGTGAACAAGAGGGAGGAGAGAATTGAGGCTTGAATTTTATGTAAAATATTTGGATGGTTAGATATGTAATGTTCTTTTTTTAAATATTTGCACACCACATATTTTATATGTGTGGTAGGAAAAACTATGGTCCAACCATACAAGCCTCATGGGAAGGATAAAATTTTATATAGACATAGGTCACACGATAAGAGTAACAATGCACAATGAATCCCTTGTATAATGGTTAACATCTAGGATCCTACTGAAACTCACTTTGTTTTCTTCAAATAATGCACTACCAATGTTCTCAAATAGTGAACATTCAATGAGAACTACAGGGCCACAAGTGTATGGATTGTTTCATGGTTTTCATTAATAATATTTTGAACCTCAAAAACAAAATTTGAGGTTCATCCATACCCTTTGAAAAATTATGCAGTGAATGTGCAAGAAAACCATATATAAGAGAAAAAATAAAAAAATTAAAAATTTCATTGGGATTCATCCCAGAAGTGGAGAGAAATAATAAAGACATAATTCAAAATAGAATAAATAAAGAAGTGTAGGAAAAATGGTTGGGGTTTGATAGTGAACAGTACGAAAACAAATTTACATAAATCATAATCAACCCTTATTGTTAAATTTATAACTAAAATAATAGATAAATGTGTAGAATTAATTAAAACTAAATTAGTTAAATCATATATATCAATTAAATATTATATAAATTTAATGACAATTATTATAGGTAGTTTAGTTAATTTAAATAATTTATACAAAATTTATAGTAAAAAAATTTATATTCCTGAATTTTTAATTACATTTTTTATAAAAAATGATTAAATTATTTAATATTATATACAATAACATTAGAAAAAAACTAAAAAATTTAATTCATATAGTATAATATCACATGAATATATTATGGTCCTTCAAGATAGCGTCAATGATGGTTTTTGGGAAAAAACACTTTTACTAGTTTTGTTTACAAAGTCAATGCCCAGGGAAGTGGTTTCAGTTCTGAAGCCAATTTTTTATATTGAAATTATTGAAGGATACTCATTAAAAAACATTAATATATTATAAATTTACATTTTTTAAGCCATAATATAAATCATAACTACTTGATATCCTCCATGATTTAGTTTCTCTTTATAGATGGAAACACACATTTTTGAACACATTGATGTTTTGTTCAAATAAATAGTGTAATAGTAAAAAAATGATTCCATTATTGAAATTGATAAAACCATGATGTTTTTTACAGTCCATTCCTTTTTTTATTTAATTTCATATAAAATATTATTTAATTTCATAAACAAAAAAATATTTTAGAAAACTAATGTAAACCCTAGGAGGTTTTAGTTTCACTAAGAATGATTAAGTTTATTTTTTCAATTTTTTATTTTCATTTTATTTATTATTCACTACAAATAGCTCTGATACAACTTAAAAGTTTTTAGAATATCTCAATGTAAAAATGTTATGGATTTATAACACCCATAGTATGATATATTTTCTTGTTTCAATAAGTATTTTAAATTTAAAAATCTATTAGGGTTATTTATTAGAAGATCTAGGGACGTAGAGATGTTTTATAGTGTTAGTGACTGTCATAAGGTTAGAAAACAATTAGGGGAAACTATATATGATGCCTAGGTAAAAATGAAGTAATAAGAAATGTTCTCTAGGAATTTTTGGGATATAAAATGTTTGGGTAAACCATGCGACAATTTTTTAGCCCTATGAAATTTCCGTTCAGAAAGACTAACATGATTGGTGTGTGGTTTTAAAAATGATTTTGTCAAACTATGTTTATTGTATTAATTGTAGTAACACCTGGATGATTTTATCACTGTTACATAAACCATGAATTTAAATGATATGTGTCATTAAAATCTTGTAAAATTATTTTTTAGAATAGTATTTCCACCTAAAACACTAAATTATTCTTTCCTGTTAGGGCTCTCTATGCTAGGGGCATCCTTGGGTGATTTTAGATATCCTCTTCATTCTGGAGATCACACACATTGAATAATGTAGTGTCTGTTATAGGGGTAAAAGTTATGGCTCGGTTCTATCTTTCTCCCCCAATTCCTCTTATTTTTATTAATATAAAACCATATTATAGGGATTCTTGTAATGGATCGGATCTCTCTGGTCTATTCCTTAGTAAAAATATGGTGTCTGATCTGTTCTGGGAGGTCAAGGTGACTTATTCCTGACACTTTTTTAAATTTCCAATTCTCTAAACAGTGAAACGGTAACCTTATGTGAATAGTGTAATCGGTAGCCTTCTATAAGTAGTGCAACGATAACCTTATGCCAATAGTTTCATCAGTATCCATAGGAGAATATTGAAATGGTAACCTTATGTGAACAGTTTCATTAGTTTCCTTAGTTGAACAGTGCAACAGAACCCTTATGTTAATAGTATCATCGGTAGCCTTCAAGGAATAGTGCAACGAGAACCTTATGTGAATAGTGTAATTGGTTGACTTATGGGAACATTGCAAAGGTATCCTTATGTGATCAGTGTCATAGAAAACCTTATGTGAATAGTGAAATGGTGAGGTCCAATGGTAGCCTCTTTCCTTTGCCAAATTTCAGGATCATGAATAGTGTTTCCATATTGGTGAGATTCCAATGGTAGACACTTTCCTTTGGAAAATTTTGAGTTCATGAAAAATGTTACTAGAATGGTGAGGTTCCAATAGTAGACTCTTACCTTTTCTAAATATTTTGTTCATGAATATTGATTCAAGAACGGTGAGGTTCGAATGGTATCTTCTTTCCTTTTCTAATGTTTGAGTTCATGAACAGTGTTTCCAAAACGGTGAACCTACAATGGTAGTTTATTTCCTTTGCCAAATTTTGAGTTCATGAAAATTTTTTCCAGAATGGTGACGTTCCAACGGTAGCCTCTTTTCTTTGCCAAATTTTCAGTTCATAAACATTGCTTCAAGAACGGTGAGGTTCCAATTGTAGCCTCTTTCCTTTTCCAAATTCCATGTTCATGAACAATGTTACCAGAATAGTGAGGTTCCAACAGTAGCCTCTTTCTTTTTCCAATTTTTGAGTTCATGAACAGTGTTACCAGCTTCCTACAATTTCTCCCCTTTTACGTTTCCATTGATGTAAAATGCATTTAAATCCTCATTTTATTGACTCTTAGGCCGATTTAAATGCCATAATTTATTTATTTATTTTTCCTATCGCTCAAAATGCTATTACATGGTCAAATCCTGTGGTTTAATATGATCCATTTTTAATGGAAAATCGAAAATATCTTAAACCACTACTTCCATAAATATTTTAAAGGGATGAGATATCTTCCTCCCAAATTCTTCCTCCTTTTTATCAGTTGTGAGGCGCTCGAGCCTTTCATTACATCCCGTAGGAGTTGTATAATCAAACTTTCCTCATTCGATTGGTTACCCTCTGTTTTGATGCAACCATGTAGTATCGATTAATCCTCGATATAAGGTATGATCTATTGTCATTCTTTTGGTTTCATCTCCTTCTGTTTCTCCTTTCCCTTTTATGGAATTCTATCTTCATGTTCCAAATGTAATTTTCATGGGTGTTGACTGGTGTGGTTGTGTCACTGCATCCTCTAGTGGATACAGTTTTCACATGGGGAGGATATCATAACCCTTTGTGTGGATTTTTCTCTTATCAAGAACGTCAAAAATAATTTGAGGTAGGGGATTCAGTGCTTCACTTTTCTTTTACGTGAAACTGTAGAGTTAGCATGTTATTTCCCACTAGATCATGATGAAATTGGCATAATAAATATTTGAACCAGATAAATAAATTGATATCATTTGTATGTTATTGTGTCTTGTTTTTCTAGATAGTGTGATATATATACTTTCTTGTTCAGATATTCATCCTTGATATAAATTGGTAAATAACGTAAATACAGAATTAATTGATAAATTTTTGGCTAAATATATAGATGAATTTTAATGAATCCGATTTTTTTTGTCTTAAATTGATGCTAATAAAATTGATGCAGTAATCCTATTTAATCAATTTTTGTTAGATTACTATTTAGGTTTCTAGTAGTCAGAGCCTTCTAATAATAAACCGGTTAATTGAAGATGGATTAATGAGATGGTTTTTTAATAAAATATAATTCCTTGTTGGGTTCTGAGTTACCCACTTTCTTTTTAAGGGCCAAAAGACAAATTGATATGATGTTTTTTTCTAATTCTTGTGTTGTGATGTGAGCCTAGATGGCTATTATAATATATGGGGGATAGAGTTCATTTTTTTGTGGAATCAGTTGATGCCTATAGTAGCGAGATGCATCGGTTCATGCATGAGGTTGTTGGAAAGGACATAGTGGATGATGAAACGAGTTGGATGTGAGTGTTTACATGTTTGCTGATTCTTGTTGGTTGTTTATCCTCTTTAATTTCCCCACTACTCAAGTCATCTGGTTTTCATACCCTCCTTTTAAAAAGGGGAGAAGACACATGGGGTAGGTCACGTGATTTACGTGTTTAGCTTGATGATGGAGGATGAGTCTATAATATTTCTTTAGGTGGAAAATAATTGACGGGTAGTTAATATACTCATAGAGTTGATCCCCTTGTGTTTAGTAGCTTAGAATGTTTTTCTAGAATTACTGGTAATTTGTGAAAGTAATGAAATTGTTAATAAATTATTGAATAAATGATGTTATCCCAAGGGGTTGGAGATTGCTGGGATGCAATGTTGAGGTTACAATTTAATGAGACAGTCGACTTTGGATTTTATGCTAATGAATTTTAATGTTGAATAGTAAATAGTTAAAAAAAATTAATGAATTAATTAACGTAAAGTCCAACTGATAAAAAGGTAATGAAGTAATTTAATTAATCTCATTAAATGGTTGGCAGCTTATTGGATAATTAGTCATAGAAGTGGAATCTGGGAGTCCGATGGATGTTAGATGAAATTGTGTCAAAGACTAGGATATGCATGTATTGTGGTTTTGAGGTATAATATATATTGTCCTTTTTGTTTTTATATACTCTACTCCACACTGTCCGTTAAGGAAATTGAGATCTCGTGGATTTTGAGCCCTGGTGTAGGGGGTGTTTTCCCCAACATTTCGGTGGGAGGATGGATGGCTGACTACACCCTTTCTCCCCACTCTCTTCTCTTTGTAGTTACTTGTTCTAGTAGGCACAGTGGTTGGTTTTCCCCATATATGTATGTAGAGGAATGTAACGTCTTATGGTTATTCACAAACATATATTCTTGATATATTTTCCTATGGATTACTATAGGTGTAACGTGTATAGGCTATGATGGCTTGAGGATCTTTACTCAGTGTATGGGCTACAATGGCTGCAGGTTTAATACCAGACATAGGATACACGTTATGCTTGTTGTGGTGGATCCCAGAAACTACTAGGTTACTTTTCTTACTTGGTCGTTGTTGTTTTGTTGCACAAGGTGCGCGTTGTGGTGCTTCACCCAGGTGTCTGTGGTAAATCCTTTTTGGAGAGAGATTCTTAGGATGTGAGATTTTGGGGAAATGAGGAAAACTAGTAGGGAAGTAGTAGGGGGTACCCTTGAAATTATTTATTATATTTTATACTCTTGTATATGTTACTTGGTGAGAGTATCCATGGTGTGTTTGGGAACTTAGTATACCTATTAAGGTGATGAGTTAGTTTTAGTTGTTATTCACTGTGATTTGGCATGTTTTATTTACATTATAATGAGAGGCTTCAGGGAAGATCCTAGTGAGTATACAGTTATACTCACCCTATGTATATATAAACTGTTTTCCGGTCACATAGAGAAGGTTGGAGATCAAGGTAGTTTCTAATAGAATGGGGTTGCAATAGCTGTTTAGGATTCATGGTTGTTGTTGTTTTCACTTCCTTTTGGGTACTTCCAGTTTTCACCTTTCAATTGTAGTATTTTTTTCATGACATTACATATGTGTACTTGGGATTTCATTTATATTTTTGTTTGAGTTTGAGTGGTTGGTGTCTGTCTTATCTCTCTCTTTTTCATGTGTTCTCTTAGAAGGTAATTCCTCCCATCTGTGTGTTTATTATACCCTCGGTGCTAGACTCCATCCTAGGGACTACTGGAGGCAGGACTCAGAGGTCATTATATCCCTTATCACATTGAGGTCCTTAGAGGGGTACACTTGTGGGGAGTGGGTTGTGACATAGTGGTATCAGAGTCTAGGGTGAGGCATTTCGAGGAGGATTTTCATCCAGAGATCTAGTGCCATGTCACCCCATTTATGCTGAAGATGTATCTTGATGTGTTGGAGAGGGAAGATGTCACTGAGAGAACATTGGATAGAACCAGATCATCACGAGAGGGGAGTCCTCATGATTCCTCAAGAAGTAGAGCTGTGGACTGGGGTTCCCGGTTTCCAGGGAATAAGAGGTTCCGTTCGGTCATGGGTAGGACCCATCCTTCAGCGTCTCATTTCAATGGGGGCTAAGCTCTCAGGATTATGCCAAGGAATCAGACACTTGTTTTTCTTTTTTTTGGTCGAGGTCATTAGCAATGAGTGTTTCCGAACATACAGATCATTCACCATGCACTAGGTTTTCCGTTGCAGGTTTTTCCATTGAGGAAGCTTATGTCGGGGAGAAGCAGCATGTTTCACTAGCTTTAGATCATCAGAGGGTAGATGGGGTGGGCAGAGGGA
The DNA here is from genome assembly GCA_963277665.1 of Viscum album. Classification (NCBI taxonomy): domain Eukaryota; kingdom Viridiplantae; phylum Streptophyta; class Magnoliopsida; order Santalales; family Viscaceae; genus Viscum; species Viscum album. Next base: position 2,004,955,361 of record OY728164.1, on the reverse strand, counting down.
TACCCTGTGATGCTCCCCAGCCTCAGAGAGTATAGTGTGGTCGTGGTGGTGGTCGTCATTTGGGTTAGAGAGGCTATGGAGGATGTCGTGGATAGATTCATTCTTTAGATTTTCTTGCACTGGCCAAGCCAGAAATTATTCGTTGTACCCTTTGCTTTTTTTATACCTTGGTGTATGCCTTTTTTGATTCAAGATCCACACAATCCTTCATATAACTTACCCCTGTCCAAGCATTGGGACATGAGGTTGAGAGGCTTCGAGTGACCTTGGTTTTGATAGTTCCATTTGGATGCCATTCTGACTTGTTTTATGTATGTAGAGACTGTGAGCTAGTGTTGGGGAAGAACCGATCATTGGGAAATTTCATATTTTTAAAAATAAAACCATATGATGTCATCCTCAGCATGGATTGGTTGTATTCGGTGCAGGCTATCGTGGAATTCACTAGGAGGCAGGTTGTGTTCATGGATGTAGATGGAGAACCAATGGTGTTCGTTTGGCTAACGATACCCACATAAGGTTCAAAGATGTGTTCAATCCTTATCATCCATGATGGCAGAGCTGATGATGAGTTCATTAGAGGATCAACAGTTGTCATTTAGTAGGGTCATAGAAGAGTACATTGATGACATTCCTGAAGAGGTTGTATGATAAAGCTTGAATTATCAAATATTATATACTTTATTTAAATGTTCTAAATCCCAAAAATATTTTATTTTATGGGAAACTGTCAAATTTATATGTTTTAGTGTAATTTTGTGCTCAAATGGAAAAATGGCTTAATTTCAGTGTTTAACTGTTTTATTTATCTTCATTATTTCGGCCATATAATTTTTTACACAGAACCAAATTGTAAAATTACTTTTTTAGGTTTCCATGCATCTTGGGACGAATTTCATCCTTCTGGAGTCCCAGCTCAATCAATCATTTGGAGGCCCAAAATCAGCTCGCAATCCGTGCCGCGAAAACTGTGCACAGATTTGGAATGTTTTACAGGTGAGCTTGTATCTCGAGTTATACCTCTTATATGGAGCTTACATTCTACAAGGAGATAGAATATAATTTAATGAACATATTTAATTAAGTAGGCCACGTCTGAATCCGCTGGATGAAAGGTCATAATGGCATTGGAAGTTGGAATTGTGGAAGACAAAGAGTCACCTGGACAGATTTATGTTTCCGCACCAAAACAGTCATAACCCTACCATACATGGACCAATACGACTGAAAGTTTGTGGAGGGACGAGTAATAGGATTTGGAACAACATTCAAGAAGGAACCAGTTCCCAATTCGTCCATTTAATGGGCCTAAAAGTCGATGCAATCCTGAGGACATAACTTGAGCGAGATTCCTTCACCCATTTCACATATAAATATCTGTCTCCTTTCCCTTTTACAAGGATAGTCATTTCAAGGGGGTTGGAAAAAGGGAGTTAGCTTTTCATGGGGATATATTCTGGAGAATAGGGGTTCAATTTAAAATCAATACATGAATGGCTAAATTCTAAGTGGTGGTGGGCAGTGGATATCCAAAGATTCTTCCCTTTTGAGTTTGGTACTTCAATGTATTCTAATTATATTTTTCTGGAATTGGTTTTCATGAATGATGGAGGTCTATTTTCTTTCATGAATTCAAATTATTCTATATTTTTCTAGAATTTTTATCAACTTATAAATATAAAATAATTGTCTTGTTGTTTAAACTTCTTTAGGCGAGGTCTCCCCATTGAGCACGACAAGTTCAATTAGTTTTGTTTACTCGAAGGTCTTTGGGTAAATGAATCACTTTTGTAAGAGGATAAACACCCATATTTGAGGTCTCGATATGGTTTCTAGTCAATATGAGTGTTCACTTGGAGTTACTTGAGTGATCATTGAGAAATATAATCTGACAATTCAATTAAACAAGGATAGAGGGAGTATCTGAAGATCGATGTTTGTCCACCACTGCCATCTTTTGTTTGTTTTATTCAGTCTAGTTTGATTTTAATTTCCCATCACAAATGTATATTTATATTTTAATTATGATTTTATATTTTTTTAAATTGTTTATATAATTTCAAATCCCCAATTCAAATTCTGACATTAACAAAGTGACAGTTTGATAACATAGCCTGCAACCTCCTCGTGAGACAACCCCATGGTCACCACTATGCAACATTTTAAGGGGAAATTATTGACTGGAGTTTCACGACAAAAACCTCAGAGTCATTATAGCAGCACCACCTCGACAATAGATTGAGTTTGGGATTGAGATACCACCAGGAGAGTCTTCTATTTCTATGTCTCCTTATAGGATGGATCCTTATATTTTATGAGAGTTATGTATACTGGTTGATGGTCTATTACAGTTTGGTTTTGTTCGGACAAGTGTGTCACCATGGGGTACAATAGTTTTGTTCATGAAGAATGATAATGGATGTTTACAGTCATGTGTCTATTATTGTCACTTAAACAAAGAGACAGTGAAGAATCGCTATCCTCTTTCATGTATTGACGATTTATTTGATCAACTAAAGGGTGCATGTTGGTTCTCAAAGAACCACTTGCAGTCAGGATTTCACAGATGCATCTGAAGGATGAGGATACCCTAAAAACTAATTTCCATTATCGTCACAGGCATTATGAGTTCATTGTAATGTTGTTCGCAGTAACAAATGATCCATATATATTGAAGGGATTGGTGATCACTGTGTTCTGTGAATTCATGGAAATATTTTTGGTGGTTTTAATTGACAACATCCTTGTGTACTCCATGTATGAGGAGAATCATGTAGAGAATCTACATGCCATTTTGGGAGTTATTTGTCAACATCATTTGTTTGGGAAGATGACGAAGTGTGAGTTTTGGGCTTGAGAAGTCCGTTTCGTGGGGCATGTTGTGTCCCAGTAGGGATTAGCTGTGGATCCATCAATGATATAAGCAGTTGTGTCTTAGGCATCCCCCAAGACAGTGTCATAGGTGCGAAGTATCATTGGTCTCGCAGGCTACCACATGTGGTTTGTAGCTTATTTCTATCTAGTAGTGACTCCAATGAATGATTTTATCAAGAAGGATCATGCGTTCAAATATACTGATCAGTTTCAGGATGGTTTTGAGAATCTAAAAGAAGAATTTATAAATTTCTTCATTTCATTGTCTTGAAGAAGAGGGAGTTCAGCTTGATGTTTTCTATGATGCATCACATTTGGGATTAGGCATTGTTCAGATGAAGAATAGTTCAGTTGTTTCTTATTGGTCTCAGCAGTTGCATTCCCATGAATTTTAAAATTCCACCCATGATCTTGAGTTGGCATCCGTGGTGTTTTCTCTGATGTTTTAGAGACAATACCTCAATGGTGAGCTCTTTGTGGTTTTCACCAACCATAGGAGTTTGAGGTATGTTTTCTCCCTACGTGACTTGAACATATGATAACATCAGTGGATGGAGATCATACAAGAATAAAAAATATTGTATGCACCGGGAAAGGGGGGTATTAGAGCTGATGCGTTGAGTCAAAATTCACGTAGTGATGCAGTGTGTGAATCTGGTGATTTTTGGAGGGTAATGGATGAACCGTCAGCATTACATCATGAAATTCTATATGTTAGGGATAGAGGTTGTCTTTTCCAGATGATCGTGCAGTCATAGTTGGTGTATTAGGTAGAAGAGTACCTCTTGGGGAAACTTTATTTAGTGGTTTGGAGAGACTGAGTTGTTTGTGGCAAGGACCCTGATGGTTGGTATGAGGATGAACAACACTGAACTTTGTATCACAGAAGGTTATATGTTCCTTTGTCGATGTGAGAGATGGTTCTTAAAGAGTTCCATAGTTCTCCTTTAGGGGTGCATCATAGCGTGAAAAAGATGTACCGAGAATTGAGGAGTCAATTTTGGTGGCCAATAATGAAGCATGTTGTTGCACGGTTTGTGTCATAATATTTGGTCTGCCAGAATGTGAAGGCCTAAAACCGTGTTCTTGGTGGTCTACTCCAACTGTTCGATGTTCCTCACTGGAAGAGGGAGTAAATCTGAATGGACATTGTTTCTGGTTTATCTTGAGATCAGGGAGGACATGAAACTATTTGGGTTGTAGTGGAATGTTAAACCAAATCAGCCTACTTCATAGCAATCAAGGAGTCAAGCTCAGTAGATGTTTTGTCGAGGTAGTATTTAGAAATGTTGGTCAGACATCATGGAGTCCCAAGGACTATAATTTCTGATCGAGATCCTCATTTTACCTCTAGGGTGTGGATAGGCCTCTAGTATGCTTTTGTTTCTCAGCTATGCCTTAGCACTTCTTTTCATCCTCTAACGGACGATCAAACAAAGCGGACCATCTAGACTCTTGAAGAAATGTTACTATCGTATAACCTGGATTTTGGAGGGTTTTGGATGAGGCACTTACCCTTGGTGGAGTTCACATACAAAAATATCTCTCACTCCACCATCGGTATATCCCCATTTGAATCCTTTTATGGTCGGCCTTTCGGTTCTCCGTTGTTCTGAACTCGGGTCGGAGAATCAGCAATTCCCGAACCTGACCTAGTGAAAAATACAACAGATATGGTACAAGTGATTTGTGAGAGGATGAAGACGGTGATGGATCATCATAAATCATATGTCGATCAATGGAGGAGACCCTTATAGTTTGATGAAGGGGACCACGTGTTTCTAAAGGTGAATCCCTATCATGGGAAGTGAAGGTTAGGTCGTGGGAGAAATCATTCTCCCTGGTTTGTTGGGCCTTTCGAGGTGTTATCATGTGTTGGAACTATGGCATATTGAGTAGCACATCCCCCACAGATGAGCCCGACACATGATGTTTTCCATGTATCACAGCTTCGTCGTTATCTTCATGATGACTCCCACATCATCGATTGGGGATAGATCGATGTGGATGACAATGTGAACATTGCGGAGCGATCTATGGAGTTCCAAGACATCAAAGAGAAGGTGTTGCGTGGGCATTCTATTACCTTGGTTCGTGGATTATGGTGACACGGTGGCATAGAGGAGAGTACCTGGGAATGTGATTCAAAGATACATGCTCAGTACCCAGAGTTGTTTGATTCATAACTCTTTTCATATAACGATGCACCCTTTGTGGTTATAGAACATTCATGTTTATGAGATGGATGTATTTGGATGCTTCTTTTGGTTTTCTATATTTTCAGAGGTATCTCGATGGTTTGTTTTTCAGAATTTTTTTCTATTCCCTTTTTGGATGGTTTTGAATTATCTAGGATGAGAATGTTTTGAGAGGCATCTCATGTAAAGGCACAGACCTCTCTGTTCTATTCCATTACAAAAATCTGGTGTCTGAGGTGTTCTAGGAGTTCAAGGTGACTTATCCCCAAAACATTTCCAAACTTCCAGTTCTATAAATAGTGAAACGGTAACCTTATGTGAACAGTGTCATCGGTCGCCTTATGTGAATAGTGAAATGGAAACCTTATGTGAACAGTGTCATCTGTAGCCCTAGGTGAAAAATTCAATAGTAGCCTTATGTGAATAGTGTCATTGGTAGCCTTAGGTGAACTGTGCAACGGAAACCTTATGTGAATAGTGTCATCATTAGCCTTATGTGAACAATGCAACTGTAACCTTATGTGAGAAGTTTCATCAGTTTCCTCATTGAATAGTGCAATGGTAGGCTTATGTGAATAGTGTCATCAATATCCTTATGTTAATAGTGAAATAGTGAGGTCCAACGGTAGCCTCTTTCCTTTTCTTAATTTCTAGTTCATGAAAAGTGTTTCTAGAGTGGTGAGGTTCCAACGGTAGCCTCATTCCTTTTCCAAATATTGAGTTCATGAATATTGTTTCCAGAATAGTGAGGTTCCAATGGTAGCCTTTTTCCTTTTTCAAATTTTGAGTTCGTGAATAGTGTTTCGAAAATGTTGAGGTTCTAACAATAGCCTCTTTCCTTTGCTAAATTTTGAGTTCATGAATAGTGTCTCCATAATGGTGAGATTCCAACGGTAGCATTTTTCCTTTTCCAAATTTCTAGTTCATGAACAGTGCTTCTAGATCGGTGAGGTTCCATCAGTTGCCTCTTTCCTTTGACAAATTTTGAGTTCGTAAACAGTGTTTCCAACTTCCTATATTTTCGCCCCTTTGACATTTCCGTTGAAGTAAACTGGATTTAAAGACTCATTTGAAGGACTCTAAGGGCAATTCAAAGTCTATAACTCCTATATTAATTTATCCTATGTCTTGCGATGCTTTTACTGTGTTAAACCATTTGGTTTAATAGGATCCTCTTTTAATGCAAAATCCATTGTATTTTAAACCAATACTCTGTTAAATCTTCTAAAGGGATGAGATATCCTCCTACCTAATTCTTCCTCCTTATTCTCAGCTATGAGATGCTCGATCCTTTCATTCTATCCTCTAGGCATTATGCAATCAAACATTCCTCCTTGGATTGGATCCCCTCTATTTTGATGCAACAGAGAAGTATCGAATAATCTTCAATATAAGGTATGATCTATCATCATTTTTTGGGGTTCATATCATTTTGTTTCTTTTTCTATTTTATGGAATTCTATCTCCCTGTTCCAAATATGATTTTCATGGGTGTTAACCAGTGTGGTGGTGTGTCTGCATCCTCGGGTGGATACAGTTGTCTCAGGGTGAGGAGATTGTAACCCATTGTGTGGCTCATTCTCGAATTAAGAACATCAAGAACATATGAGATTTTTTTCATCTCTTTTCTTTTATGTGAAACTGTAGAGTTAGCATGTTTTATCCCACTGGATCACAATAGAATTGGCATAATAAATATTTTAACCTGATAAAAAAATTGATATCGATTGTATGTTATTGCCTCTTGTTTTTCAAGATAGTGTTATATTTATGCTTCTAAATTTGTCTTTTCATTATTGATGTAAATTGGTAATGAATGTAAATCCAAAATTAATTGATAATTGTTTCGATAAAGATAAAGTGGATTGTGAATGAATCCAATTGTTGTTGTTGTAAATTGATGCTAATCTAATTGATGAAATAAGCATGTTTAATCAGTTTTTTATAGCTTAATATTTAGGTTCATCGTAGCTGGAACCTGAGAATAATAAATTGGTTAATTCAAGATGTATTAAAGAACTGGTTGTCTGATAAAAGATAATTTTTGTTAGGGTTCTGAGTTACCCTTATTCAGGATTAAGGGCCAAGAGCCCAATTAATATGATCTTTTTTTATTCTTCTTGTGTTGTGATGTGAGCCTAGATAGCTATTGCGATGTATGGGGGCATAGAGGTCTATATAATGTGGTAGTAGTTGATGCCTAGATTGGAGAGATGCATCGGTTTATGCATGTGGGTGTCGGGGAGGACACTGAGGATGATGAAATAGGTTGGATGGGAATGTTTGGATGGTTGCTGATTCTTTTTGGTTGTTTATCCTCTTTATATTCCCCACTACTCAAGGTAGCTGATTTTCTTACCCTCCTTCCATAAAGGAATGAATACGCATGTGGTATGCCACATGATTTTCGTGTTTAGCTTCTTGAGGGAGGATGGGTCTACGCTCTTTTTATAGGTGTAAATGTCTTGTCTGGTAGTTCATATACTCACTGAGTTGAGCGCCCTTGTGTTTAGTAGCTATGAAATATTTTCTATAATTCCTTGGAATATGGTAAGTAATGACTTATTTAATAAATTATTCAATAAATGATGTTAACCCAAGGGGTTGGAGATTACTAGGATGCAATGTTGAGGTTACAAATTAATGGTATAGTTGAATTTGGGTGTGATGCTAAGGAAATTTAATGTGGAATTGTTAATGGTTCAATAATTATTAATGAATTAATTAACATAAAGTGAAAATAATAAAAACGTAATGGATTAATGTAATTAATATCTCTAAATGGTTTCATGCTTATAGGATACATAGTCTTAGAAGTGGCACCTGGGAGTCCAAGAGACATTAGATGTAGTTGTGTCAATGACTAGGTTATTCCCATAGTGTGGTTGTGATCTATACTAAATTGTGTAATTTATTTTATTTTTATTTGGTACTCCACCCAGTCATTTTGGGAAAATGACACCCCATGGATTCTTATCCCTGGGGGGTGTTTTCCCCCACATTACGATGGGAGGATGGATGGATTACTACCCCCTTTGACTGCACTATCTTCTCATGGTAGTTATAGGTGTTTCTCGGCATTGTGGTTAGTTTTTCCCAAATATGTGTGTAGAGGTATTTAATGTCTTGTGGTTATTCAAACAGATATATTCTGGATATAGTTTCCTATGGACTACTATAGGTGTAATATGGATTGGCTATGATGGCTTGAGGATCCTTACTCAGTGTGTGGGCTATAATGGCTTGAGGTTTGATTCCTGAAATATGATTCACATTATAAAATATTTAGTGTCTCCCAGAAACTATTGGGTTACATTTCTTATGTGGACGTGGTAGTTTTGTTGCATGAGGTACATGTTGTGGTGCTTCTCCCAGGTTTCTATGAACAATACTTTTTGGAGAGAGATGATTAAGACATGTAATGTCATGGAAAAGCAAAAAAACATTGGGGAGTTAGTAGCGAGGTATCCTTAATATTATTTATTATATTATATACTCTTGTATTCATTACTGGTGAGAGTATCCATGGTAAGGCTGGGAACTTATTAGACTTTTTTGGATGACGAGTTAGTTTCACGTGTTGTTCACTATGCTTTAGCATGCTTTATTTACTTTTTCACAAGAGGATTTAGGGAGGATCCTATTGAGTATACAATTATACTAACCCTATATATATAAACTATTTTTTAGGTCACATGGATCAGGTCAGAGATCAGGTTGGTTTCTACTAGCTCGGGGTTGCATGAGCTCTTTGGGCTTCATCGTTTCTGATGTTTTTACTTTCTTTTGGGTACTTGCAGGTTTCTAATTTCAGTTGTATTAGTTTTTCATGACATTAAATATGTGTACTTGGGGTTTAATTGGTATTGTTTTCTAAGTTGGAGTTGTTTGTTCTGTGTCTTATCACTTTCTTTTTCATGTGTTCTCTTAGAGGGTAATGCCTCTCATCTGTGTATTTACAATAACCTCGGTGCTAGTCGCCAACCTGGGGCCTACTTAAGGAAGGACATGGGGGTCATTATCTCCCTTCCCACATTGTCAGCCCTATATGGGTACACCTATGGAGAGGGGTTGTGATAATTCCATGCTTCGACATTTTGGATACAATGTTTTTTCATGTGTCTTTTTTATAATCTATAATAGGAGGGTTTTTCTAGAATTAATCTATTATTTTGTGGTGTTTTTATCTGGGAAATCATATTTGAGGTTCGTCAATTCAATATCACTTTAAATACATTAATAACACGATGTCTTATGTATTTTAATGAAAAATTCTACTGAATTTGGTGTAAAATACTTGATAAATTTCTTTTAGAGTAAACTCTTATTGCTGAATTATTTTTTAATTACTTTTTTAGGTTATACCTATATCAAGTTTGGTAAAAATGTATATATTGTGTTTTTTCATTATAAATTAATGAAAGTTGGTGTCTATAATCTTTTCAAGGAATGGGGTGGTCATTGTTCAAGATTCTTATGCATGGGGTCATACTATTTTATAAATGTATAGTAGTTATTTTTGGTTAGGATCAATGATTGTGCCTCCGTGTGATGACTTGGATTAGGGAGAAGGGTTTTGACTATCAATTTTAGGCCATTTTGATTACCCATTAGATACGTGATATATTATTTACATACATGACATCTAGGGGAAGGGGATGATACATTTAAGGGTTTCATGAATTCATGGTGTGGATTTAACAGTTGTTTACTCAATTTATATTTATCTTATTCAATAGTTTATATAAGTTTTTCCTTTTTTATATAAAATGTGAGATGAACTATTTTTATTTATGTATTGTATATATTAATCCATTAAGGTATTTTATATTGGGTTTCTATATTAACCCACTTGAATATAAATCTTAGTGAATATATAGATTTTTTTAAACATTATATAGGTAAGGGGAATACCTATTACTTTTACAATGGAGCACCTTGATTTTATGGAGGTCAGAGCTTGTAGGTAGTTGTGGTGTAATGATTTTTTTTGATCCAAGTTTTCCCCATATGTTCCATTTTTGATACATTTAGTATTTTGAAATTATCAATAGATATTTGGGTTAGTTTAATGATTATGTGTTTTGTTATATTGTTGGAATTTGTCTAGTTTTTTATTCTGATTTATATTTACATTTTTATCAATAGAGTTCTTCAATTGTATCTTATATTATACGCATATGTAAATCATCCCTCAATTTTTTTAAACCCTAGGAATTTATTACCAACCATTGGTGTCTGTGGGATGCATCTATTTCTAGTGGAATTATTATTCATCAATGGTGTTGAGATGTATCATGTTGTTAAATGAAAAAATAACAATATCCTAAACCAAGAGTGATTTGGATAAGAATAGAAAATATGAAATATTAAATGAATATCAATAAAATTTCTGATCATTTTTTACTTTTCAATATTTTTCAAATGGCGAGTTTGGTCATGTTCTCTCGTCCACAAAAACATGGATCTTTCTTCCAATGGAATCCACTTTCTAGGGAAATAAATATACACTTTAGTAGGATACCTTCTCTATAATGGTTTTCTAACACCACAATTTTAAAGGTAAGTGAAGACAAGGCAATCCATGATAATTTAAAGTTCATGAATAATCACCAATGTAATGAAGTGTTGTCCTCAGTCTCCAATTTATATGACTACTTTTATTAATTAATTAGACTCTCAAATCTTTTAAATTTTAGAAATTTTAAACCCAAAAATAATTTTTATTCAATGTTATTACTCTTACAATATCAACATCATTGATAATATGACTTCCAAACTACTTTAATAATAAATAATATATATACGCATAATCACATGATGTGTACATAATAAAAACAATTAATATATTATAGGTAGTAAAATTTACTAATTGATATCACATATCATCCCTATTATATACTATGACATGATTTTAGGACCCATGATAAAACACTAATCCATACATAGAGACCCTCACCACATCGAGGATCATGATCCATTTTATAGATTCCAAAAAGAATTTCTCAGTAGTTATAATAGATGTATTATTCAATAATAAAGGATTTTTAATATTACGTGGTCATAAAATATAATTATATATGAATCAAACGAATCCAAATTTTATACCACCCTGAATATGTGTGTGCACTACATTCATGCATGGAATTATAATTAACATAATAATATGATCCCTTATATATTAACATCCCAATGATTTATATGTATATCCTAAAGGAATCAATTATCTAGTGTGAACACAATATAATATAGACTCTATGATTTTAATTTCATATGTGTCTATAAAGGAAATGTTGGTAAAATTATTAAATTTCTATGAAGGTTATTTAGTGATGAAAAAAGAGATGAAAGACATTCACGAAAATTAATATGTTGAATGGATGATGTACCTGATGGAAATAGTTGATTCGTTTTTTAAACTAAGAAAACCTATTTGTAGAAAATTTTTGGTGGAATGGATATATTCTTAATGTTTACATATTTTTAAAAGAATAATATAATGGATTTATTTCCATTTGAATCTAAAGGTTTTAATTATTATAGAATGGAATATAAAGATGGTATCAGTTGAATATTTTATAAGTATCCTTATTTAATATGTTATGACGATGTATTATATTGACACATGATCAAAGGTTATATAATGGTTGATATAATTACAAACTATAAAGAACCTTAAAATACAAAAAAACTAGAGTCTAATGTCCTATCCTAGATGCCACTGAAATAGTGCCTTGATCCAATGGGTTAAAAGGCCTTGATCGTGCCCCCCAAATGACAGAGGATGATCACTAGACTTAAGGTCCTAGGGTGGGATAGCGAGGACACTATTCCATCATGTAAGAGTATGAAAATAGGGGAAATATATATGTATCATAAATAGTAGTAAAAAATAGATTGAGAAAGTAGTAAATTATAGTAATATAATATGTTGTAAAAATAAATGAGATACTATAAAATCAAAACAAAATATGTTTTACAATATACCACTGGTCAGCCACAGGGATGACCATACAGATACAAGGGTTAAAAAAAGTAAAATTTCATGGATATAATACTAACTTCGAGACAGACCATGTACCAGGTCTCTAGACACTTTTGGACTACACATGCACGATCAAAAGAACCACATGAGTAGCTCCACTTGAAGTAGAAACTCTGGTCACCAATGCTTTACACCATTGAAATCATGCTCAACCTTAAATGAAAATATAAGGTCTACACATACACCGATGTGCACATGCACGGGTGAGAAATAATCTCAGTTGACTACCCCAACAAGAAACCGATAAATGGTCTTCTATATGTTTATGAAAAATAATCAACTCAACCTAGTTGAGTCACAGTTGAAAAGAAATATAAAGTAAAATTTGAGACCAAATTCCAACCTCAACTCTACAATCTTAGTTAACTAAGAAGTTGCCACTAAAGATGTCCATATATATAGGAATATGTATATATAGACCCATACCTATACATACATACATAGATATTACATTCATGTGTAAGTGAAACAAATAACATAAAAACAAATAGTATTTGATCCATTGGTTTGTAATCCTAATCAACAAAAACTACAACATCCCATGGACGGGTTATTTGATCAGGCCTACATTATATATAAATATATTTATAGATATATTTTTGGGTGGAATAGGACATACTCTGACCATCCAATTCTAGGGGATCTCTCACAGTCTACCTCTAACCCAGGTCCAAGAGGCCTCATTGTCTAATGACCTTAAATATTATTTATAAATGAAAAACATTAATAATGTTGTTTAACAATGACTCCCCCATAACATATATAACTAGCATGGGTTAAAAATACCTCCCACCCATATTCCTATATAAATGGAACTGGGTAAAACTATCTCCCACTCGTAAGAAAATATAACTATCATGCGGTAAAACTGCCTCCCACTCATAAGCGTAAATAGATTCCATTGGGTAAAACTACCTCTAATGCATATGAGTGTATAAAATAAATGGGGTAAAACATCCTCCCACCAATAAAAGTATATAACTAGCATGGGGTAAAACTTTCTCCCACCAAAATGCCTATATAAATAGAATGTGGTAAAACTGCCTCCCACCCATATGAATTTATAACTGGCCTGGGGAAAAACTACCTCACACCCATAGTCCTATGTAACTAACATGGGGTAAATCTACCCCCACTCATAAGAATAATTAACTAGAATGGGGTAAAATTTCCTCCCACCCATAAGCTTATATAGCTAGAATGGGGTTACTATTTTTCCCACTATAATTGTATATAACTATAATGTGGTAAAAACTCCTCCCACCCATAAGAGTATATAACTAGAATGGGGTAAAACTTTATGCCACCCCTAAGCATATAAGGATCCCAAGAATCATTTCCAGGCTTCCTAAAAGAAATAATGACACATCAGGTTAGGCTCAACAACAACCAACGAGGAATTACCTCTCGTAAACATCTATGCAACAACAATAAACATGTCATAGTTATAAGAAAATTACTGAGGGTGGACCAAACACCCAACCCAACAATCCAGCCACATTCCCATGTGATTACCAATTTGGAACGGGCTCTATGGAGACACCCGAAAAACATATCTACCCAAACTTGATATACAACTCATTTTCGGTTAGACAACGAATACCCTATAGGTCCATCATGTCAAAAACTTAATAGGAAACTTACATTTGAACATCAAGGTAAACATGGGTGATGGAATCCTATTTAGGATCATTATCTATAAATGGTGAAATAGGAAACCTACACGGTATCTTCCTATGGTTAGAAAATAGAAGCATCCTACAGGGGATCCCTAGAAATGGTGCACATGTAAAGGATCCATAAAGGGAATCCCTAAGTCAGTTCTTAAGAAAACATATCCTGAAGGGGATCATCGGTAGACAGTAAAAAAAATATAGGCATCCTACATGGGATCCCTTATGCTGAAACATAAATCGAGGAATAGTTAATGGAATCCATGATAGAAAATGGTCTCACAACCTCACAAAATAGAAGGGAACTTCTCACAAGGGGAACACCCTTAAAAGAATAGGTCACGTGAGGTATCTCATAGCTCAACTCAAGTCAATGGTCTGAAATAGGTTGTTCCAAACAATCATCATATCCCTAACATGATAATCACTCCCTCGGGATAAAACTAAAGTCTATTACAAGAGGAAGATCCTCTACATGTATGTGGAATCCCCAAAACACCAATTAATAGTACATAGGATGCTCAATGTGATTCATCATCGTGATCTTTGCAGAAAACATCACATAATGGACTACTCATGGGTCTATACCCAACACCGTGGCACAAAATAAGAAAATACCCTCAATGGGTACCACGGGGGTGTACACTATGTGTAGAGACCATACACTGTTTGTACCCTAATATTGCCACATGGTTGTGTACCCCCACCGACCTGGGTATGTAAACGCCCCATGTATATGGTGTGCACCTGGCATGGTGTACATGCTCAGGTCCGTCATCTATGATGTCCATATAAATTTCTAGTTTGTGTACTTCTACATGGTCTTCCACCTATATAGGGAGTTTCCATGTATTTCACACGGCCGTGTACCCCAACATGGGTTCTCTTGGTCAGATAAACATCTACACGATTGTGTATAAGTACAGTACATATACACCCTTATATATGGTGTGTACTCCTAAGACATCTTCTTTCCTAAATGAGTAGAACAGATGGTGTGTCACCCTAGAATACCAATTTTGTAGCTTGGTTTTCCTAAACAGAAAACACTTAGATTGCCAGAATCCCCCATTTTCTCCCCCAAATCAATAGATCTAGCCACCAGGGGCCCAATAAAAACATAATACAGATAGAAATTTAAAAATTGGAAAATATATGGGGATCTAATGAGAAAACATAACATGTCCTACCTAAGGATAGAAACTACCGATGCTTCGCATTATTTGATGCTCTATGGTTTTCGGAAAAAGAACTGGTGTGTTGAGGGCTTTGTGAAAGTACCAAAATTATCTTACCTATCTCTCTATTTATTCCTCTACCAATTTTATCTGTTGGAAAAGAATCATAGGAGGTGAAATATGAGATGCGTGCATGAAAAGGCGAGGGAGGAGAGAAAAGAAAAGGAAAATAATGAAAAATAAGAAAACAAAATGAAATGTTAAAGTTGTACATGTCGTCCATGGGGACCGACTCGAGTTTATTCCTCACCTATGATAATGTAATAATTATGGACTCAATGACAAAGATATAATTTTAATCTATCACCCTATTTAATAGTTAAAATCAGACAATCCTTTAAAAAAAATTGAAATTTAATTTTGTAAATATTAAAAAATAATTATTCATCAAATATTGGAATTGCTTATATATCCACTGAACAAATGTCCTAGATTAAACTCCCCATTACAGGACCAATGGAGTGTTCATAAAAATTATTAAAGATCATATATTAGTGGAAAACACCATTTTACCCCATAGAGGCATCTAAAAGAAAAAATTAATATTTTTTCGCAAAAGGTCAATCCAGAAAAACCCAGGTCCATAAAAACTCTGTACCATAAACCTCTTTGTCCTCATGAAGCTTGGGGAAAATACCGAAATACATTATCTCACACCAATCATCTACGCACCCATGATATCTGGACTTTCCAATGACCATACTCATAGCATTATCATCTTCCTTAAACACATATGGAATTTATCTACGACCAATTTGGTACTCCCTAAAATAGTAATACCCTTATCTCTATGTCACAAGTATCCTCTAATCCCAATGTCCAAAAAAAGACACCATTGTTCAATAAAAAATGAGGGTCACCACCATCAAATGGAAAATTGTGTACACCCCACCATATAGATTAACTTACACCACCCCTCAAGAACAACCTCAAAACATTCCTCTTCCAAACTAGGGATGAATATTTAGAAAAAAAGAAGCTTAGTGTGGGGCCCAATCTCTCTCATAATACTAAAGATAAATCAAGATATGCCCTAATCATCTATAACTGGAGTACACTAAGATTCCACCAAGGGGTGTGTTGAGTTTCCCCCAAGCCACAATCAACATCCTGTCAAAACTAGACCAGGATTCAGCCTGAGGTCAACTGTCTCAAGGTACCTGATTCATTTCACAATTTTTCCTCTACCACATAGGGAAATTTCATCACAAATTCTGGGAACCAAGCCCATGGAATGTCTTGAAAATTTGTTCTATAGCTCTCACCTAGCCACTAAAAGTTTTAGATTCAAGAGATTCCACATTCAAAAATCATGTAATCTTATCACACGACTCGGACTCCATTGATTCATCCAACACAAGGCAAAGCTGACTCTACTACATGACATTTCAGTATCATTAATCCTGAATCCATCATAGAACTCATATTCATGATATGTCACCTCACATGTGCCAAAATTTATTCTAAAACCACCCATTATCCAACATAATTCTAGTCATTAGCATCTACCCACACTCTCAGAACATTTTCAATAGTGGGACCGATGGTCAATCGGGCCAAGCACCCAAACCAACATTCTCATTGAAGCTAGTCATGAAAACATAATCACCAATGGTGATTATTAAAATTTGAATTCATCAACATTACTATAATGAAAAATGAAATAATCAACCATTCCTTGATCTCAAAACCTGGGTAAGACCAAGATCATGACCTAAGAAGGTAGCCGATAACATGGGACAACCTCTCTCACACATGCTTACCTATAAAAAATAGACATTTACCTACAAGGGTCTGAGTCAAAACCATGGTCCCCATGGTCTACTACATATCCATATAGAATAGGTATCACAACTAGGTCACAAGGTGTAACCCCCAATCCCAAATGATAAAGAACTACTAAAATGTATGAAAAGATACCAAAGACATATAACGTTCGAAGATAAAAACATGGCATACACGGTATGGATCCTCTTTGACCATCCTCATAAGGAATGACTCCTTGTATGTCATGAAACCAATGCACATGAGTAACAGAACTGGAACTAATAGAGAATCCATGTATTAAAATACCCCTTGGAGGTCCACCTCACTAAAAATTCATGGTACCTACTAGCATCATACCCAGAAATCCAACTACATAACCATGGCCTTAAAAAACCTAAACTAGGTTAAACAGAAACGAATTGTGTTCCATAACGACCTAATAGGGTCACTGCACCTCCCGTGCATGAGGATTGAGTCATCAATTTCACATAAAAATTCATGGACATATATCTACATAAACTGCCCTCAGAATATAAAGTATGTGTAATCCAGTCCAATGGAATAGGCCTCAGTCGCCATTAAAAACACACACAAGAAGACATATATAATGTGAATTTTACATTTAAAAATGATGCATGAGACGCCTCTTTCCTTTGCTGTCAAAGATTCAAAAACCCAACTCTTACACCATTCCAATGTCCGAGATCCATAGATCCACAATAAATATAAAATCCACCCACCACTCAAGGAGAAAATCTTATAAAACTATAATATCACAATTCATAACAACAATACCGTATCCTGGAATCTTGGACGTCTTACAGGAACAAGTGTTCTTGACCCACCAGTCTGATATCCAACATAGGTATTGACACATTCATAATAATCCAACCTACCATTTCCCTAATAATTAAAACCCCGAAAGGAACAACACTGAAGCCATTTTGTAACATCCCAAACCATATTCCATAGAAATGGTTCTCTTAGTCGGTGTCTTACAATGCATCAAGCATGAATACCTGTATTCTAGTGGTTGCAAACAAGTAGCAATGTCCTAGGGTGTGATATTTGGGAGAATTTACCCTCATATTAAAAAAAGAATATAGGTGAAATAACTATGTATCATAAAAACTAGTAAAAAATACTGCAGAAGAAGTAAATTAGTGATATAGATCATGATGTAATTATATATGAAATATTGAAAAAGCCTAGAAAAATTATGTCATAGGATAGAGAATTGGTCTCCCACATGGATGACTGTACATATATATGATTATAAATAAACTGAAGTTAATGTTACAGGTCACTACTACAAACTCTTATCTAGAGAACGTACCTGGTATCTAGATAGTATCAAACATGACATGTATGATCGGAAGAGTCACATGAGAAGATCATCTTGAACCAGAAACTCTGGGCCTCATCCCTTTCAACCATGCAACTCATGATCAACATGAAACGAAGAAATAATGAATACATGTACACCATGGTGAATGTGAATTGGTAAGAAATAATCTTGGTTGGCCACCCTAATAATAAACCTATAAATGTGCTTCTATAAGTGTATTCAACAAAATCAGAACAACCTAGTTAAGTCACAACTAAAAAGAAATGTAATGTCAAACATGAGACTATAGTCAAATATTGGGACCACAATCCTAGTTAACTAGGAATGTTACACAATGTATTTTAATGTCTATTGGTGTATTTATTTATAGTACCATACCTTTAAATACATACATAGATATGAAATTAATGTATAAGTTAAACAAAGAACGTAAAAACCAATAATATCCAATGCTTGGTTCTGTAATCCCAAACGACAGAAACTGCATCAGCCCATGATTGGAATTTATGATCATGACGAACATAAAAAAAATATATATTTTGATATATATTGGGGTGGATTGGGATGTACCACTTCCACCCAATTATAGGAGAGCAATCATAGTCTACCACTAACTTGGTTCTAGGAGCCCTCATTATCTCTTCACCTTCATGAATATTTATATATCAATAAAATAAATAGTTTGGGTTAATAATGACTCCCACCCGAAGAATATATTGCTTGAATGGGGTAAAAATACCTCCGACTCATAATCATATATAATCGGGATGGGAAAAAATTCCTCTTACAGATAAGCCTGTGTAACTAGAATAGTCTAAAACTGCCTCCCACCCATAAGCGTATATAACTGGCACGGGTTAAAACATCCCCCCCCCAATAAGAATATATAACTATCTGGAGGTAAAACTTTTTCCCACCCATATGTGTATGTTACTCACATGGGAGAAAACTTCCTCCCACCCAAAAGGGTATATAACATCCATGGTGTAAAACTGCCTCCCACCCGTAAGCATATATAACTTTCATGGGGTAAAACAACATCCCACCCATAAGAGTATATAACTGGTATGGGGTAAAACATCCTTTGACCCATAAGAATTAATTAATGGAATGGGTTGATACTTACATCCATCCATAAGAGTATCCATATCATAGGAAGCATGTTCGGGAAACACAAAAGAAATAATGATGCATGATATTAGGCTCAATTTCTACAAACCAGAAACAACCTCTTGTAATCATCACATCAACAATAAAAACATGTAAAATATATAAACAATTTAGTTAGGGTCGCCTAAAATCCAATCCCAACACTCCAACCATAGCCCCAAGTGATTACCATTTCTTAGCAGGTCCTATGATCACACTCGAACAACTTCTCTACCCAGACCTATCTTATAAATTGTGGTATATCAAACAACGAGCATCCCCTAGGTCCTTCAAGTCATGAACTAAAGAGGAATCTGGCATGGGATCCATGAGATAAACATGAGTGATGGAATCATACTTTGGATCCTTAGCTCTAAATGGTGAAGGATGAATCCTAGATGAAATCCTCTAACAGTTAGAAAACCTATGAATTCTTCAAGGGATCCTCAAAAATCTTACACAGGTAATGGATCCAAAAAGGGACTACCTAAGTCAGTTCATAAGAATATGAATCCCTTAGTGGATCCTCAGTATATAGAATGAAAATAGTGGCATCATACATGGGATCCTCTAACATGAATCATAAACAGAGGAATCCTTATGGTGATCCTTAACAGACACTAGTCTCACGGTCTCATATGCCAGAAGCGAAAGTATCATAAGGGGAACATCCTCAAAGACATAGTTCCTTAGTGGAAACTCATAGCTCGACTCAATTAAAAGTTATCAACTAGGTTGGTCTGAACACCCAACTGATCTATCACATGCAAGTCTCTCTCTTAGGATATGACTTATGTGAATTACTGGAGAAATAACCACTCTATTTAGGTAGAATTTTATAAACAACCATTAAGATTTCTCATAATTCTCCATATGTTTCACGATCGCGATCTACGTGGAATACATCTCTTAATGGACTACAGACATCAGAAATTCTAATACCGGGGAAAAAAGAAGAAAATACCCTCAAAGGGTAACATGAAGAAGTATAAGGCATGTATAGACCATACACGATGTTTACCCTCATATCACCACCTAGGAACACATTGTCATCGTCATGGGCTAGTAAACATCCATGGTACACTCTTTTTACCGAAAAGGGTACATTC
This sequence comes from Viscum album, assembly GCA_963277665.1. Lineage (NCBI taxonomy): Eukaryota > Viridiplantae > Streptophyta > Magnoliopsida > Santalales > Viscaceae > Viscum > Viscum album. Next base: position 2,004,934,960 of record OY728164.1, on the reverse strand, counting down.
CCATGTCCCTCAACTGTCCTTGATATATATCTGGTCAGTCCTTATACATGTACATGGTGTGCCCCCCACAAGGGGACTAGTTGAGTATTCCACACAGTCATGTTCCCCTCCATGGGTTCACCAAGCTAGATACTCTCATTATATGGCTGAGTACCAGTACATGGTGAGTACACACCTATACATGGAGTGTACTAACAAAAAATCATATTCATTGAATAAGAAAATCAAACATCATGTCACCCAAGACTACATGCCATATAGCTTAGTTTTCCCAAATGAAAAACCATCAGATCGCCTGAGTCCCCATTTTCTCCCCAAAATCAACATATATGGCAACTATGGGCCTTATAAAAATATAATATTGAATTATATTTATAAATTAAATAATATATGAGGAACTATGTAGAAAACATAAATGGGAATACCATTGTGTGGAGACTTCCAATCAATGCTTGATTTGATACTCCATGATTGTCGCATGATGAACCGCGCATCGAGTGTTTCATAGCGGTACCCCTATCCCCTTACCACTTTCTTTATCGCTATATTTATCCATCTCCCTATTTTAATATCTTGGTAGAGTTGAATAAGTGAATCCAAAAGAGAGGATATTTTGATAAGTAGGATGAAATGAGAGAAAAGAAAAAAGAAAATAATGAAATATAATTAATGAAAAAGAACAGAAAAATGGGTGTGGACTGGCCCCGACACACAACTCAAATTTAGGCCTTATCTAGGATAAAATCCCACTTCTATAGTAGGAACAGATATAGATTCTTAATACGAGACTCTTTTAAAAATTTGAATCCTAATGAACCAGTAAGACCAATTTAGTATTTAATTTATTTGTTGGGCAAAAATCCCTCAAGGTAACATTGCAGCATTTTTGGGTTGATTGTGTTTGTTGACAAAGCAGGTTTCCATGGAGAATTGTCGAGTTCCCAAGAAGTTGTTGACATTCCATGTTGACAATGAACTTTGACAAAGGAAAGGACGATCTGGAGGCGGTACAAAAGAGCAGTACAAGGTGGCGCCGTTTTCCAGTGTTTGCCAAATTTTTGGGCCTGAAAATCACCAATGGAAAATGGAGTGATATGTTGTTGGCAAAGGTTGAGGAGAGAGAAATGAAGAAGGTGTTCGGAAAAATCAAGCGTGGCGCGCAAAACTAGAGGGTTGCGCGAAATCTTGAAGTGTGGCGCGCAAAACAGCGGGTTGCGCGAAATTGTATTTCGCGCAAAAGATGTTTCAAGGCCGAAAGCTTGAAAAACGGTAAAGGCATGAGGCGCGCGCGATTTTGGAGGCGTGCGCGGAAAATTGAAGTGGCGCGCGAAATAGCGGATGAAGTATTTCGCGCAAGAGGTGTTACGAGGTCTGAAGCTCGTAAAATGGCAAAGGCATGAGGTGCGCGAAATTATGGAGCAGTACGCGGAAAATGTTTGTGCGTGGAAGATCAAAGCGGATTACGCGCTCAAGGAGGGTTTTTCGCGCGGGGTCGATTTTGCCTATAAATATGAAGTGACCCTCCTCCATTCAGTAGAGCTGAAGACATAGAAAATACCCGAGCTCTGGTGCGCGAAATTGAAGTTAGAAAGGGTGTTGCGCGTAAACTTAAAGTTTGCGCGTAAAGTCAGTTGTTGCGCGAAAAGCTAAGACTGCGCAGAAAGTTGGTGTTGGCGCGTAAAAGGAAGATTGCGCGAAAAGTGGATTTCGCGCAAAATCAGTGAATTGCGCGCAAGGCAGTTTCGAGGCTGCGCGTAATATTTGGAGGTTGCGCGAAAAAGGAATTTCGCGCAAATCATAGAAATTGCGCGCAAGACACCGTAAGGGTTGCGCGTAAAAACTGAGGTTGCCCGGTACATCCGGTGCAAAGTGAGATTCATCTGCGGGTGAAAGTTGGACTTCAACAGAGCATCTACATACAGAGGAAGATGCATTCCTTCATGGAAATGAAGAGACCTACAGGTCTATAAACTGTGAGTGAATCCCTTCCAAGAGCAGTGAGCTTAGGAAGAGGAAGAAGGTGATCCTCTCCACCGGTAGTGAGCCAGAGAGAGAGAAACAGGGAGTGACCCTTGGGAAAGCAGTGAGCTGACCCTAAACATTGTAAAGGCAGTGAGCCTGGGCATAGAAGTGATCTAGCCCGAACCTTGTAATCCACAGCTAGTGAAGTTAGTGGAATTTGGTACGAACCGGCAACTTGTCGGCGTATGCTCCTTGGACGTAGCCCTTAGCGGTGAACCAAGTAAAAATCTCGCTGTCTGCCTACTTACATTCCTGCATTGCATTCAAAGCATCATCATCAGGTAAAGGAGACAAGTGATCACAGTAACCACACAAGTGCAAACAAAGTGACCCTTGTAACAAAGAGGTCAAGATCCAGTGGGGCAGGAAGAACATTGAAAAAGAATATCCATACCCTGATTCACCCCCCCCTCTCAGGGTATATAGGCCCCTATTGGCCCTAACATTATTAAATATTCATTTTTATTTATTCCACTTAAATTTGACTATATCAAATTTCCATAAAACTCACGTCCTGGGGTAAAAAACATTTTAGGAACAATAGAGTGATCATAAAAATTATCTAAGATAATATTATAAGGAAAAACATACCATTTTAACACCTTATATGTATTTAAATTCAATAATTCAAATTTCGGAAAAAAAATATAGTATGGAAAAACATGGGTCCTTACACAGAGGGCTAAGACATCAATAAACATTGTACATTACTTTAATAAAATATCAAAAGGGGAAGTATTGATAATGGTTAATCTTACACTATCACCTAATTTTTTTGTGGAAATACTAGAAAAAACATTATAAAATTTGTAACTATGTTCTATGATGATGAGGAGGATGATTCATTGCGACTGATATCCTTAAGGGGTATGAATGAAAATAAAAATATAAAGCATAATTTATTCTGGAACAAAACACATGACCACACTGATAGATGATACTAGATGAAATAATAATTATAAAATATAGAATACTGAAATGGTCAAGAAAAACTTTTTTTGTTTGTTATCACTGAGAAATTGAAAAAGCATTACTTCAATGAAGAATATATTGTTGAAATTTTTGGGATTATTTGACCCCAAATTAGACTTAGATATTTTTAATGAAGATATTTATTTATATATATAAAAAAAATTAGTATATGGATCCAAAATATATAGCCATCGGCAATATGAAGATAAAGATGACTTGAAATCCAGGATTGAAAAACAATAAGATGATTAACAAATGAATTTAAAGAAAAAAATTTCGATTAATTGAGGAGTATATGATTAACCTTTATCGTCAGTGGTATAACTACCATAAACATTCTTATTGTGAATTGAAATGATATCATGAATAAGGATTTTTTTACATGATTATAATTATTTATCATAAAATTATATTTTTGACTTAATGAATTGAATCAATAAAATTATCTTGATGTCGTAAATTAGAATACAAAGGAAAATAATGAGAGTCATTAATCAATTATGATGAATATGAACACAAAAATGGATGATGTTATGAAGGCTAAAAAATAATTTTATTTATGAAACAAAAAAATTCAATCAATTTTAAATCACAAATGTAAATTTCCAATATATATTGCAAGATAAACATCGGTAAAACTGATAATATTTTTATTTAATGAAAATAGGAATAAACTAATACACATAAAATTATGGGCCGTAATTTTAAAGATTTAGGACAACCATTAAATATATGTTCCTATGAAAAGATTAATTTGATGTTATAAATACTATGGGGATGTAAAATAAAAATAAAACATTCCTATAATATTTTTTCTTGGAATTTTTTTTTTGGTTTTTAGGGAGGGGAATCAAATCCATGTATTTTTTATCATGGATGTAAAGAGTGTGTATAAGGAAAGACATTTTTAAAAAATAAACAAACCATGGAGTATTAAAGATATATGAAAATTTAAATATATATATATATATTTAATTGAATCATAATTTAGATAAATCATATTATGAATAATATATTGACTACTAATAACCAATTTATGTTAAATAGTATTTATGGATCCAAACTAAATTCATTTGGTAGGCTTTCATAGTTTAGATTTATATAAAAAATTTATTGAGATAGATCTTAGATTCTTGAGAGTGGGATTACGACATATGTGATAGGGAACATGAATCAATTGAAACATGTAAAATATTACAAGGAATAAGTTGTGATATTTTGGAATATTGATAACTTGATTATCATCTGCTCTATAAAATAAATAATTTGTGGTAATAACTAGAGTATTATCGATATATTAAGGTTGGAATCACAGGATCATATTTCAAAATAAACATCCAATTCCATGATATAATTGTTGTAATTCCCTTTTACAATAACAATTTTACTATTAAGGGAATAGATTGGGAAATATTTACAAATAGTAAGTGAATAATGGGGAATTTATAACTTATGAGTGAATAAAATGACACATTATCTTTTTATAAGGTTTAAAAAAATTGTGGAATAAATTACTAAGTTACATAATTAAATAATTTTAGAATAACTTTTAATGTTTTAAGTAGAACATGATTTTTCTAAACTCAAACATGATTGTACACACTTTTATGGATATTAACATCAAATAATGTTTATTTGGGTTATATAAAAGATAATGAATGTTATATAATCATGTTTTATTGATTATATGAATTTTTATATTAGTAATTAATGTTTGATGGTTCTTATATATGTGGATAACATAATCTTTATAGTATTTAATAAACCTTAGTGAATTGAGTTAACTAAATTCATAATGTGTGGGGTTGAGATGTTCTTGATTGATAAGATAAAACTTTTTATTGGTTTAACGGTTACTAAAATAAATGATGGTAATTTTTATTCTGAATATGTAGATGAAAATTATTTACTATAAATATTTTACGTAGATGATATAAATTCAATTATGACAGCAATTGTACCCTGGATATGGATTTATAATTATTTTGAGTATATTTTTGGTAAACATTAATGTCTATCAAAAAATCATTGAAACCCTATTCCCATAAAAATTACATTTTCAAATATTATGTTGACTTTTTTTAAATAAGGATACCAATGTGATTTTAATCCAATCATTTTGTTTTTTATTGAAGGAATTCTGATAAAGGGCATGTTGGAGTCCAGGATATTTTATAGAGGAACAAGGAAGTGTGAGTTATTAATATTCAAATATTTTTACTCAGTAGTTTTGTTTTTGGATTAAAATCTAAATTTATAAATGTGAATTATATCTTGAAATATTTATCATTTCATGGTCAATAATTATTGTCTCTCAATGAGTAAATTTGAATTTGAATTCATTTTTTCTACTAAATCATGAAAAAAAATTCTATGGAGAGAGAAATAACATGAAGACATCGACATTTTTAATACATTTGTTAAGTGTTATTTTATTTTTCTATAATTGAATGTAAGAATTCAATTTTTGTAAATATTATAAAAAATATAGTGAATCCATTTGTGATAAAGCATATTGAAGTATATTATTACTTTCTCAAAGAGAAATATAATCAAAGTTTGTTAAAATTAGAATATGTTTCGAAAAATTATCAAATTAGATAAATTTTGAAAAAGTATCCAATGGAATATTGTTTAGAGAAGCATCATTTTACTCATATAATTCAACCATCTACAAAAACTTCATACCTTGGAGAAAGAAACCCCCCTACTCCCATAATTATTTTGTGTGTGTAGGATTTTTAAAAAGAAGATGACATGTTTTAATTCCTTAAATAGGAGGAATGTTATAAAAGGTATTCTAAGGATGTGGTATCAATGTTCATATTTTTTATCTCAACATCCATGAAGATTTTTTCTTTGAGTTATTGATAAACTGGGGGATATCTAATTGACTACCTTGAAAATCAGGAGATAACACAAATAAAGGACATGTCTAAAAAACATGTAGATCTATACCTATGTGTTGAAAAATTCTAGGAGAAAAATACTAAGTGTAAAAAATAAGGAAATTAAAAAAATTTAGAATATCAGATAATAGATAATTCAATGGATTACCCATAACAAAGGGAAGTTACTTTGATGTTGATCATGAGGTTAGTGATGTGAAATTTTTCCAATAACCATAATTTTATTCTTTTTTCTCAAAAAGAGCACGAATTTCATGGGGCAAGAGTAAATGAACTAAAGAGGACTAAAATCACTACGAATGATGTGACTATGAATCATATAGTTTTTCGTCAAAGAGTTTAAGAATTTTAGTTAGAATCAATATTAAATGAGTTTTCTAAAAACATAAAGTGGAGAATATAAGTACTGTTTGTCGGAGTGGATACTCAAGAGGGGGGGTGAATTGAGTTCCAATTAAAATTTTATATTAAAAAAAATGTTTATTAAAATCCCCCTATTTTAAAGGTTCAATTTGTTTCTCAAAGATTGATTAGTTCTCAGTTAACTTAATCATATGATTAAATTAACTTTTGAAACTAATTTACTGGTTTATAATAAATATAAACACTTGGGAGTTTAACTATCAATGTAGCTTTGAAGACAAATTATATTTCAAATTAATAGCAGTGGAATATGAAATAAATATGTAGTATGGATATAGTATGTAGCTACAAACAAAGAAAATTAACCAAGAGGTTCAGTCTCAAGCCGAGACTTAGTCCTCTCAAAAGTTTATATAAAAATGATCCACACCCTGGATCGGGGTTAACAACAGTGAACACACCGTCCAGGTCACAAGACCTCTACCACAGTTCTGTGTGGGGAAACAAATAACAGCTTGGAGCTGTCCAGGTCTCACACGATCTCTACCACTATCCACAATGGGAAATAAAGTGTAAAAAGGTTTTCTGAGGATTTACAGATCCTCCATTGAAAGTACAAGAGTCAGTGTGTGTGTTTAATACAGCAGATAACACACACTGCTCAAGATGTAAAACAAATGTATCACAGAGCAGAGATGTAGAGGTTAGAAATGGCTCTAGTGATTTCAGTGTAGCTCTGGACTCTTTTGTATTTGGTCAGAATTTATTCTGAGTCCTCTTCTCGTTTTTGTCTGAGAAGAATAGTGTCGTATGCTTCAGGTTCAAAGGCAGTGAGATGTAGTCGATGAAGTTCTTCAATGTTCTTTTGTATGCACAGAACTCTTCTTGAGTAGGCTTGATTGTGTATGAGGTTTTGTCTTGCTTGGTTCTTCCTCTTCTTTCTTTCCTCTTTATTCTTCTTGAGTTTTTTCTTCCACTGTCTTCTTTAGCAGAGTCTTCTTGTATTTATGTCACGTTCTTCAGAAGACAGAAAAAGTTTCCTTTCCGCAGATACGAGGTACGGTTCCCTAACATCCAACAAACTTTATTAATTAATTGACAGAGCATTAAAATATACCTAATATGACCGTTGGTTAGATAAAATAAAGATAAAGATAAAGAAATTCAAACAGTTGTTTATGACTATTGAAGAATCAAGTGATCGGTAGGTCATCAGCATTAGTGAGTAATGATCGGTGACTCAGATAGATCAGCATCGGTGAGTCATTTGCATCGGTGAGTCATTTTGCATCGGTGAGTCATTTTTCATCGGTGAGTCATTTTTCATCGGTGAGTCATTTTGCATCGGTGAGTCATTTTGATCAGCATCGGTCTGTCATCTGATCGATGAGTCAGTTTGATCAGCATCAGTCTGTCATCTGATCGGTGAGTCAGTTTGATCAGCATCGGTCTGTCATTTGATCGGTGAGTCAGTTTGATCAGTATCGGTCTGTCATTTGATCGGTGCTTCCGATGTCTGTTGATATTGGATCGGTGCATCCGATGTCTGTTGATATTGGATTGGTGCTTCCGATGTCTGTTGATATTGGATCGGTGCTTCTCATGTCTGTTGATATTGGATCAGTGCTTCCGAGGTCTGTTGATATTGGATCGGTGCTTCTGATGTCTGTTGATATTGGATCGGTGCTTCCGATGTCTGTTGATATTGGATCGGTGCTTCTAATATCTGTTGATATTGGATCGGTGCTTCCAATGTCTATTGATATTGGATCGGTGCTTCCAAAATACTTTGTAAGTCAATAAGCATAGACAAAAACATGATAATAGATTCATTCACAGATTGTAATTAAGTTTATGATAAATCAAACCAGATTAAGCATTAATGATATGTGATGATTTTTGATTATTAAAACATCAATCATAGACATGAAGTCAACAATCTTCCAGAGGGATCAAAAATCTCCCCCTTTTTGATAATCACAAATCTTTATCATAAATAAAAACATAATGAGAATTAAACCATAAAGAAAATAAATATAAAGAGATATATAAATCTCCCCCTTAATTTAAATTTCCTATATATATTATACAGATTTCCCATATATATTATACAGATTTCTCATATATATTATACAGATTTCTCCCCCTTAGATAGATACATCTGTCATATATATATAGATCTTTCTCCTCACCTTAGAGATATAAATCTTTTCTCCCCCATGTATCTCTCTTCTCCCATATATCATTCGTTTTCTTCTCCCCCTTTGGGATAATCAAAAAGGAGGGAAAACATATAAGTGAAAGTGAAAGTAAAAGCAGTCAGCATAGAGTAGAGAGGAAAACAATTTGATAAAGTACAGAATATTATAAGCATCACATTGTTCACCCTATCAAAAATAACACACAACTATTTGTTGGGATACAAAGGGGCCTTTCCTTTGTCTTTGGGATCAATAGTGGGTAAGTTTGAAGGCTTGGAGGCAGGCTGGACTTGGAGAATCTAAAGTGGTGGTAGGACAACTCGGGCAGGTGTAGGAGCAGGTGCCACAGAGAGTTTTTGTTGAGAAACAGGAGTTGGTTGAGAAGCTTGCTGAGGGACTGGTCTTAACTGAGATAGAGCTTGAGCAACAGATAGGTGATTTGGAGCTACATCAGAGTCACTGAGAGGTTCAGAAGTAGGAACTACTATTGCAGTGGTCGGTGCATTCAAATAGGGCTTCAAAAGATGAATGAAGTCCTGAATGAATTCTGCCCCATACTTCATAGCTTTTTCAAAATCATCTTTATTCTCCATGAACTGGGCCATGGAAGGGGTAAAATCTTGCAACTGATGAACTTGAGTTTTGAAGGCCTAAGTTACTGGAGGTAATTTCAGATTCTCTGCCAACACCTTGAATTTTTCATTCATTTCATGCTTTGTATAAATCTTGGAAATGTAATTATCAACTTTCTCTTTGATCTCTTTCAGAGCTTTCTTAGCATCTGCTGAATACACCAATGTCATCCTATGACTGTTATCACAGAGCTCTTTCATCTTCCTCAAAGATTCTAAATCAAGAATTTGTCTAACAGCAGCTAACTCATCATGCACAACTTCTCTTAGAGCTTCTAGCTCACGGGTGGTGATCTTGGTTACCTTACCTGTACTGGCTTGGCCAACTATGTGAGTTAACTCAGCTTTCAACTTCCTCAGGTCAGACTTGTTGATATGTAAAATCAAATTTCTTAAAACTTCTATCATACCAGAGATGGTTGATCGGAATTCGCTGGATAGAGATACCAAGCCGGTGTGAAGATCCTTCATAGTCTGAGTCAAAAAGGCTATGTGCCTGCCAATAAGTTCACCAGTATTGGCCAGGTCTGGCTTCATAGCTTTAGATACTCTTTTTGAGAAGGCTTCCAATGAATTTTCAGAAATGTGTAGAGACACTTGAGTAAGAGCATTAGAAATTTATTCTTTTACTGTGGCTCTCACAGCGGTTATCAATTCAATCTTAAACTTATTAAGATCAGTTTGAGAGATTCCAGAACTAGGTAAATTAACATTTGTAGGATCAACAGTAGGAACAGACCCTGCTTCTCTTGGGAGGTTCCTCTTCACAGCTAAAACAGATTCTGGCATTGCTTCTTCTTCATCAGAATATTCTAAGCCCAACACAGCATAACCAGGGTAGTCATCCCAAACAGCAGCACACATGGTGTATTTTGGTTTCTCATAGCTTGTTTTTCCACTGATTTTTTGTGAATCAACCTTGCCACTGATATGTATTTCTTGTTCTGACTGAGGTGATTCTATTTGATCTTCAGAAAGACCATCCACTGGTCTGTTATCACCATCAACAGTAGCCTCAGCATCATCATCATGTCCACCATCACTCTTCTCAGAAGCTTCACTGTGATATTATTCAGTATCAAAATCTTCTTCATCACCAAGAATGGGTTCTGATTCTGGTAGGGCTAAGGGTGGACTAGCATGTCCAAATTCTATTCTTCTCTTGGGACTAGTAGTGTCAGGATCACTCCTATCATCAGGAGATGACATAATTCCTTCCCCAGTCGTAGCTTCTTCTTGCTCTTGGGCTTTGGTGGCCTCATCCTTTTCTTCTTCTTGCTCATCATCATCAGAATAAACTGGTTCCTCATCTGGTTTCAAGCCTGGGTCTCTCAAATCCTTTGGCCTCTTTCCATGATCTATGGGATTTTAGGATTCATAAAATTTATCTTCTTCTGCAACCCAGCACATCTTCCATGTATTCCAATTGATTTTCATCCTCTTGCAGATCTCTTTGTTGATATAGAAGGTATGATCTGTTTCATCAACTTCATCATCTTTATCAATACATTCTAGATTCTTGAGCATGGTAGATATCATCTTTGAATAAAACAAGGCAGTGGCTTTCTTGGACGTTTTTACCATTCCAGCTATGTGCACCATCACATATCTACACAAATTGATCTTCTCATGTGTTTTCATACGAAACAACAGGAAAACATCATGGTACTTTACAGCAGCAAAATCTCATCTCCTAGGGCAAAGTTGGTGCTGAATAAACTTGAAAAGAAGTCTACATTCACCATCTAATTCTGAAGCTGTGATTATCCGTGACTCTCTGTTTCCAGTCAGAAGCTCTATAGATAATTTGTAAGAGAAGTAATCAGATGTTGGAGGAATATTCCCAGCATAATCCTCATACTGACCTTCATGAGGTACATTCATGCACTCAGCCCACTGCTTAGATGAGAAGGATATTTTCTTTCCTTTTACCACAGACGACATCCTGGAAGCCTCCAAACCATCAAAAGTGATTTCCAGATTCATATAGAACTCATGTACCAGCTTCGGGTAGTCTATTCTAGAGTTGTCAGAAAACAAGTCTATCCATCCTTGTGATTCAAGAACTTATAGCAATAGTGACTTACTTGACAAAAGCCACACAGAGATGACTTCTCTTTCTTCAGCAACAATCCGAGTTTCCAAGTTTGGATTTACTGATCGTTGAGAGGTACTACTCGACTCACCTCGAGCGCTCTTTGACGGTACATGGCTATCCGGTCCTTTGCTCGGTCTCTTTTCTTTATCCATTCGAGGATTTTGGGAAGGCAGGAGTTCGAAGGTTCGAAGTAGAAGGGAAGAGAGGTTGAAAGGTTCGGCGGGAAATGAAAGGTCAAAGGATTAGGGAAGATAAATAGCCACGTATAATTTATTTTATCATTTAGGGTTCCCATAAAAAGTATAAAAGAAATTTACTAATTAATTACAATATAATAAAAAAAAGATCGGTATGACAGATCGGTTGCACAGATCAGTTTCACAGATCGGTTTCACAGATCGGTTTCACAGATCGGTTTCACAGATCAGTTTCACAGATGAGTTTCACAGATCAATCATACACAACTCTTGTTTAATAAATTTCATTCTTTCAGAGAATAAAGGCATTGTGAAGATATCAGCTAATTGATGTTCAGAACTAATAAATTTTAAAGAAATATCACCTTTTTGATAATGATCTCTTAGAAAGTGATGTCTGACATCAATGTGCTTAGTTCTAGAGTGAGACACAGGGTTCTTAGATATATTGATTGCACTAGTATTTTCACAGTTAATTGAAACATGTTTAAGATCAAATCCATAATCCAATAAAGTGTGTTTCATCACAGAATTTGTGCACAGCAACTACCAGCAGCTATGTATTCTGCCTCGGCAGTAGACAATGCAACTGAGTTCTATTTCTTACTACACCATGATACTAGGTATTTTCCAAGCAAATGACATGTTCCAGATGTGCTCTTCCTATCTAACTTACATCCAGCAAAGTCAGCATCTGAATATCTAATTAGGTTAAATGATTATCCTTTTGGATAAAACAAACCTAAATTTAAAATATACTTAAGATACTTAAAAATCCTTCTAACAGCCAGTAAGTGTGATTATTTAGGATTAGCTTGAAATCTAGCACACATACATACACTGAACATAATGTCTGGTCGACTAGCAGTAAGATAAAGTAAGCTCCCAATAATACCTCTGTAATTGGTTTGATCCACTAGTTTCCCAGCTTCTTCTGTATCCAATTTATAGGTAGTACTCATAGGTGTATCACTTTCCTTAATACTATCCAATCCAAAACGTTTTAATAGATCCTTTTTATATTTACTTTGATTTAAAATAATTCCATCTTTAGTTTGAAAAATTTGAAAACCAAGAAAATACTTAAGCTCTCTCATTAAGCTCATTTCAAATTCATTTTGCATAATCTTTGAAAAATCAATACATAAGGAATTTTTAGAAGATCCAAAAATAATATCACCAACATAGATTTGTACTATTAATACATCTTTTGAAATCCTTTTTATAAAAAGAGTGGGATAAGCTAATCCTTTTGTAAATCCTTCTAAGATAACAAAGTTTGAAAGCCTTTCATACCAAGATCTTGGAGATTGTTTTAAACCATATAAAGCTTTAGAAAGTTTAAAAACATGATTTGGAAAATGAGGATTTAAAAAACTAGGTGGTTGTTCCAAAAAAAAATCTTCAACAATAAAACCATTTAGAAATGCACTTTTGAAATCCATTTGATATAGCTTGAAATTCAGATGTGATGCATAGGCAAGTAAGATCCTAATAGACTCTAATCTAGCTACAGGTGAAAAGGTTTCCTCATAGTCAATTCCGTCTTCTTGATTGTAACCTTGTGCAACTAGCCTAGCTTTATTTCTAATGATGTTTCCAGATTCATCAACTTTGTTTCTAAACACACATTTTGTGTCTATGGTCAAAATGTCCTTAGATCTTTCTACTAATTTCCAGACTTTGTTTCTTTCAAATTGATTTAGTTCTTCTTGCATATCCATTACCCAAAATTCATCATTGATAGCATCATTGATATTTTTAGCTTCTAACTGTGAAAGAAAAGCTTGATGTTCAACCTGATTTCATAGAGAAGCTCTAGTCTGTGTTCCTCTATCTAGATTTCCTACAACAGCATCTAAAGGATGGTTCTTTAGAGTCCAAGATGGTCTGGAAAAGATAGGGCTAGAGATTTTAGATTCATCTACAGATTGAGGTTCAACAGAAGCAGGTTCTGGAGAATTTCCAGAGCTGGATGTTTTAACTATAGGTCCATTGTCTTTATCATTGAGATTCAAACCAGAGAGATCATCCTCAAAAGAGATTTTAGGTTCATGTGGATCAGTTTCATCAAATTTGATGTGAACAGATTCTTCCACACATTTGGTTCTATTATTGAAAACTCTATAGGCTTTACTAGAGACAGAGTAACCTAGGAAAATTCCTTCATCACTCTTGGATGCAAATTTGTCAAGATTGTCTTTAGTATTGAGAATGAAGACTTTGCAGCCAAAAACATTGAAGTAGTTAACCTTAGGTTTCCTATGGTTCCACAACTCATAAGGGGTCCTCTTAAGAACTGGTCAGATCAAGACTCTATTAATGACATAACAAGCTGTATTTACAGCTTCAGCCCAAAAGTAAATAGGCAGTTCATATTCATTGAGCATAGTTCTAGCTATTTCATGCAGGGTTCTATTCCTTCTCTCTACTACACCATTTTGTTGGGGTGTCCTAGGGGCAGAGAAACTGTGACTATAGCCATTGTGTGAGTAGTAGGAATCAAACTCATGATTTTCAAACTCACGACCATGATCACTTCTCAGGGTCTTAATCTTGAGTCCACTAATATTTTCTACAGACTTGGAGTATTTAACAAAGTAAGAACATGCTTCACTTTTGTGAGCTAGAAAATATACCCAAGTATATCTAGAAAAGTCATCTACAAGAACATAGACATAGTGCTTCCCATTCAAACTAGAAACTCTAGAAGGTCCAAATAAATCCATGTGAACCAACTCGAGAGGTTGAGAAGTTGACACTTCATTCTTTGATTTAAAAGAAACATTATGTTGCTTTCCTTTTTGACAGGGATTACAAACTTTGTCTGCTGGAAATTCAAGTTTGGGTAAGTCTCTAACTAAGTTCTTCCTAGAAAGTTTTCTAAGAGAGTGTACATTTCAGTGTCCTAATCTTCTATGCCAAAGCCAAGACTCTTTATGAAAAGCATTTAAACAAGGAATATTCTTCTTAGCTAAAGAATCTAAATCAACAGCATAAACATTTTCATTTCTTAAAGCAGAAAATACTAAAACATTTTTTGAGTTAAAAACATTGCAAGAATCATTTTTAAATTTCACATAAAAACCATCATCACAAAACTGAGAAATGATTAACAAGTTATATTTAAGTCCATCGACAAATAAAACTTCAGAAACCAAGATTGAATCAGTGTTACCAATCTGGCCTAAGCTGATGATTTTTCCTTTTGAATTATCACCAAAAGTGAAAAAGCCTCCATCAACTTTTACTAAGATCTTGAAACATGAAAAGTATCATGACATGTGTCTTGAACATCCACTGTCTAAGTACCATTTCTTCTTGTGACAGCTCTTCAAGCAGGTCTCCTACAAAACAGATTTATATGGAAGATGATTTTGGTACCCAGATCTTCTTGGGTCTAGACATGTTAGCCAATGATACTTTAGGTATCCGTATTTGTCTAATGGGTCTCATATAATTTGTAGAATTAACATTATTTGAATGATAAACCTTATTAGATCCATAACTATGAATATAACTGGTTGAGGCATATGATGTTCTAGAATTAACTATCTTCTGTCCAGATTTAGGAATGAATCTAGTTTTGGCAACTTTTCTTTGTCCGGGTTGGTATCCTATAGAAGTAGTATATCTAGGTGCAACTTGCTTTCCTAGAATTTGTGTTAGAGTATTCTTTCCATTTGTGAACTTCTCTAAGTCTTTTCCGAGTTGTTCATTAGACAATTTTAGTTCAGTATTCTCTTTAAGCAACTGAGCATTCTTTTCTACTTCTATATCCTGATCAGATTTATGCTTAACACTTAAAGCATATTGTTTCTTTAAACCTTTATATTTATCTTTAAGCTCATTACAGGTTTCTTCAAGCATATCACAATATTCAAACAGTTCAGATTTAGACATGTTATCACATTCAGAATCATCTCCAGAATAATATGAATTTAAAGCAGGAGTTTCTGATGTTACCTCAGAAGTGTTTGTCATGAAACACATGTTGGCTCGATTACTTTTAGATTCTGAAGATTCAGCTTCACTTGTGCTGTCTTCTGAAGCACTCCAAGTAGCCTTCATGGCTTTCTTGTACTTTTTATCCTTGTATTCATACTTCTTTCTGTATTTCAGATTTGGACAGTCTGCTTTTATGTGTCCTTTTCTTTTGCATTCATAACAGACAACTTCATCAGATTTATCAGACTTCTTTCAATCCTTTTTCCAGTGTCCTTTGTTATCATACTTTCCTTTGTAGTTTGACATTCTGAAAAACTTCTTCTTCCTATATAATTTCTTAAATCTTCTAGCAATGTGATCCATCTTAGCATCACTGTCAGAATCATTCCCACTTTCCTCACTTCTTGAACTTTCATTGATAGCTTGAGGATTTTCCTTATCCTTATTCTTTGAGGTTGTAGTCTTGAAGGAAATAGACTTCCTTTTAGGTTCATCATCATCTTCTTTGTTTACCTTGAGTTCTTCTTCATACATCATCAACTTACCAATTAGTTCCTTGACAGGCAGTTCTCCGATGTCACACGATTCTCTAATGGAGACAGAGGTTCCTCTCCATATTTCAGGTAGACATCTCAAAATTCTCATGATTTGTTCCTTTGCTGGAACATCCTTTCCCAGAGAAGTCATTGTGTTGAGAATTTCATTGAACCTGAGATACATATCAGAAATGGGTTCATCACGCTTCATCCTAAAATTATCATACTTAATAGTATAGGTATTCAATCTCATATCCTTAACATTAGTTTTTCCTTCATGAGAAACAGCTAAGGTATCCCAAATTTCATATGCAGTTTTACATGCAGAAATTCTATTAAATTCCTCATCTCCTAGAGCATAGTACAAGGCATTCATAGCTTTATAATTATTATTGTAAGCAGTCTTTGTAGGTTCATCCCAAGCAGATCTATCAGTAGTGGGAATTTTTTATTCAGATTCAATAGTAGTCCAAATATCAAAACTCATGATTTCTAGATGAATTTTCATTTTAAGTTTCCACTGAGCATAGCTATTTCCATTAAAGAAAGGTGGTCGGTTAGTAGCAGCGCCCTCAAGTCTATTATCCATGATATCACAAGAAGAATTTTAAAGAGATAAAAATTTAGAAATAACAGAAATTTTAAGAACTTTAAAATACAACTAAAATCACAGTTGAAAACCATGGTACTTTAGAAAATATTTTCCAACCTCGGATACCAAATGTTGGTTGGAGTGGATACTCAAGTGGGGGGTGAATTGAGTTCCAATTAAAATTTTCCGTTAAAAACAATGTTTATTAAAATCCCCCTATTTTAATATTAGATTAAACTGTAGTGAATTTATACAGATTATAAAGGTTCAATTTGTTTCTCAAAGATTGATTAGTTCTCAGTTAACTTAATCATATGATTAAATTAACTTTTGAAACTAATTTACTGGTTTATAATAAATATAAAAACTTGCGAGTTTAACTATAAAAGTAGCATTGAAGACAAATTATATTTCAAAGTAATAGCAGTAGAATATGAAATAAATATGTAGTATGGATATAGAATGTAGCTACAAACATAGAGAATTAACCAAGAGGTTCAGTCTCAAGCCGAGACTTAGTCATCTCAAAAGATTATATAAAAATGATCCACACCCTGGATCGGGGTTAACAACAGTGAACACACTGTCCAGGTCACAAGACCTCTACCACAGTTCTGCGTGGGGAAACAAACAACAGCTTGGAGCTGTCCAGGTCTCACATGACCTCTACCACTATCCACAGTGGGAAATGAAGTGCAAAATGTTTTGGTGAGGATTTACAGATCCTCCAGTGAAAGTACAGGAGTCAGTGTGTGTGTTTAATACAGTAGATAACACACACTTCTCAAGATGTAAAACAAATGTATCACAGAGCAGAGATGTAGAGTTTAGAAATTGATCTAGTGATTTCAGTGTAGCTATGGACTCTTTTGTATTTGGTCAGAATTTATTCTGAGTCCTCTTCTCGTTTTTGTTTGAGAAGAAGAGTGTCGTATGCTTCCGGTTCAAAGGCAGTGAGATGTAGTCGATGAAGTTCTTCAATGTTCTTTTGTATGCACAGAACTCTTCTTGAGTAGGCTTGATTGTGTATGAGGTTCTGTCTTGCTTGGTTCTTCCTCTTCTTTCTTTCCTCTATATTCTTCGTGTGTTTTTTCGTCCACTGTCTTCTTCAACAGAGTCTTCTTGTATTTATGTCACGTGATTCGGAAGACAGAAAAAGTTTCCTTTCCGCCGATACGAGGTACGGTTTCCGGACATCCAACAACCTTTATTAATTAATTTACAGAGCATTTAAAAATACCTAATATGACCATTGGTTAAATAAAATAAAGATAAAGATAAAGAAATTCAAACAGTTGTTTATGACTATTGAAGAATCAAGTGATCGGTAGGTCATCAGGATTAGTGAGTAATGATCGCTGACTCAGATAGATCAGCATCGGTGAGTCATGTGCATCGGTGAGTCATTTTGCATCGGTGAGTCATTTTGCATCGGTGAGTCATTTTTCATCGGTGAGTCATTTTTCATCGGTGAGTCATTTTGATCAGCATCGGTTTGTCATCTGATCAATGAGTCAGTTTGATCAGCATCGGTCTTTAATCTGATCGGTGAGTCTGTTTGATCAGCATCAGTCTGTCATTTGATCGGTGAGTCAGTTGGATTAGCATCGGTTTGTCATTTGATCGGTGCTTCCGATGTCTGTTGATATTGGATCGGTGCTTCCGATGTCTGTTGATATTGGATCGGTGCTTCCGATGTCTGTTGATATTGGATCGGTGCTTCTGATGTCTGTTGATATTGGATCAGTGCTTCCGATGTCTGTTTATATTGGATAGGTGCTTCCGATGTCTGTTGATATTGGATCGGTGCTTCCGATGTCTGTTGATATTGGATCGGTTCTTCCGATGTCTGTTGATATTGGATCGGTGGTTCCGATGTCTGTTGATATTGGATCGGTGCTTCAGATGTCTGTTGATATTGGATCGGTGCTTCCAAAATACTTTGTAAGTCAATAAGCATAGATAAAAACATGATAACAGATTCATTCACATATTGTAATTATGTTTATGAGAAATCAAACCAGATTAAGCATTAATGATATGTGATGATTTTTGATTATTAAAACATCAATCATAGACATGAGATCAACAATCTTCCAGAGGGCTCAACAATCTCCCCCTTTTTGATAATCACAAATCTTTATCATAAATAAAAACATAATGTGAATTAAACCATAAAGAAAATAAATATAAAGAGATATATAAATCTCCCCCTTAAGTTAAATTTCCCATATATATTATACAGATTTCCCATATATGTTATACAGATTTCTCATATATATTATACAGATTTCTCCCCCTGAGATAGATACATCTCTCATATATATATAGATATTTCTCCTCACCTTATAGATATACATCTTTTCTCCCCCATGTATCTCTCTTCTCCCATATATCATTCGTTTTCTTCTCCCCTTTGGGATAATCAAAAAGGAGGGAAAACATATAAGTGAAAGTGAAAGTAAAATCAGTCAGCATAGAGTAGAGAGGAAAAAAATTGATAAAGTACAGAATATTACAAGCATCACATTGTTCACCCTATCAAAAACAATAAGCAACTATTTGTTGGGAAAAAAAGGGGCTTTGCCTTTGTCTTTTGGGATCAATAGTGGGTATGTTTGATGGCTTGGAGGCAGGCTGGACTTGGCGAATCTTATGTGGTGGTAGGACAACTCGGGCAGGTGTAGGAGTAGGTGCCACAGAGAGTTGTTGTTGAGAAACAGGAGCTGGTTGAGAAGCTTGCTGAGGGACTGGTCTTAACTGAGATAGAGCTTGAGCAACAGATAGCTGATTTGGAGCTACATCAGAGTCACTGAGAGGTTCAGAAGTAGGAACTACTATTGCAGTGGCCCATGCATTCAAATAGGGCTTCAAAAGATGAATGAAGTCCGGAATGACTTCTGCCCCATACTTCATAGCTTTTTTAAAATCATCTTTATTCTCCATGAACTGGGCCAAGGAAGGGGTAAAATATTGCAACTGATGAACTTGAGTTTTGAAGGCCTGAGTGACTGGAGGTAATTTCAGATTATCTTCCAACACCTTGAATTTTTCAGCCATTTCATGCTTTGTATAAATCTAGGAAAAGTAATTATCAACTTTCTATTTGATCTCTTGCATAGCTTTCTTAGCATCTGATGAATACACCAATGCCATCCTATGACTGTTATCACATAGCTCTTTTATCTTCCTCAAAGATTCTAAATCAAGAATTTGTCTAACAGTAGCTAACTCATCATGTACAACTTCTCTTAGAGCTTCTAGCTCACAGGTAGTGATCTGGGTTACCTTTCCTGTACTGTCTTGGACAACTATGTGAGTTAACACAGCTTTCAACTTCCTCAGGTCAGACTTGTTGATATGTTCAATCAAATTTCTCAAAACTTCCATCATACTAGAGATGGTTGATCGGAATTCGCTGGATAGAGATACCAATCCGGTGTGAATATCCTTCATAGTCTGAGTCAAAAAGGCTATGTGACTACCAATAAGTTCACCAGTATTGGCCAGGTCTAGCTTCACAGCATTAGATACTCTTTGTGAGAAGGCTTCCAATGAATTTTCAGAAACTTGTAGAGACACTTGAGTAAGAGCATTAGAAATTTCTTCTTTAACTGTGGCTCTCACAGCGGTTAACAATTCTATCTAAAACTTATTAAGATCAGATTGAGAGATTCTAGAACCAGGTAAATTAACATTTGTAGGATCAACA
This sequence comes from Viscum album, assembly GCA_963277665.1. NCBI lineage: Eukaryota > Viridiplantae > Streptophyta > Magnoliopsida > Santalales > Viscaceae > Viscum > Viscum album. Next base: position 2,004,914,778 of record OY728164.1, on the reverse strand, counting down.
GCAGGAACAGACCTTGCTTCTCTTGGGAGGTTCCTCTTCACAGCTGCAGCAGATTCTGGCATTGCTTCTTCTTCTTCAGAATATTCTAAGCCCAACACAGCATAACCAGGGTTGTCATCCCAAACAGCAGCACACAGGGTGTATTTTGGTTTCTCATAGCTTGTTGTTCCACTGATTTTTGGTGAATCAACCGTGCCACTGATATGTATTTTTTGTTCTGGCTGAGGTGATTCTATTTGATCTTCAGAAAGACCATCCACTGGTATGTTATCACCATCAACAGCAGCCTCAGCATCATCGTCACGTCCATCATCACTCTTCTCAGAAGCTTCACTGTGATATTCTTCAGTATTAGAATCTTCTTCATCACCAATAATGGGTTCTGATTCTGGTAGGGCTAAGGGTGGACTAGAAGGTCCAAATTCTATTCTTCTCTTGGGACTAGCAGTGTCAGGATCACTCCTATCATCAGGAGATGACATACTTCCTTCCACAGTCGCAGCTTCTTCTGTCTCTTGGGCTTTGGTGGCCTCATCCTTTTCTTTTTCTTGCTCATCATCATCAGAATAAACTGGTTCCTCATCTGGTTTCAAGCCAGGGTCTCTCAAATCCTTTGGCCTCTTGCCATGATCTATGGGATTGTAGGCTTCATACAATTTATCTTCATCTGCAACCAAGAACTTCTTACATGGATTCCAATTGATTTTCATCCTCTTGCAGATCTCATTGTTGAGATAGAAGGTATGATCTGTTTCATCAACTTCATCATCTTTATCAATACATTCTAGATTCTTGAGCATGGTAGATATCATCATTGAATAAAACAAGGCAGTGGCTTTCTTGGACGGTTTTACCATTCTAGCTATGTAAACCATCACATATCTACACAATTTGATCTTCTCATGTGTTTTCAGAAGAAACAACAGGAAAACATCCTGGTACTTTACAGCATCAAAATCTACTCTCCTAGGGCAATGTTGGTGCTGAATAAACTTGAAAAGAAGTCTACATTCACCATCTAATTCTAAAGCTGTGATTCTCCGTGACTCTCTGTTTCTAGTCAGAAGCCCTAGAACTAATTCGTAAGATAATTAATCAGATGTTGGAGGAATATTCCCAGCATAATCCTCATACTGACCTTCATGAGGTACATTCAAGCGCTCAGCCCACTGCTTAGATGAGAAGGATATTTTCTTTCCTTTTACCACAGACGACATCCTGCTAGCCTCCAAACCATCTAAAGTGATTTCCAGATTCATATAGAACTCATGTACCAGCTTCGGGTAGTCTATTCGAGAGTTGTCAGAAAACCAGTCTATCCATCCTTGTGATTCAAGAACTTGCAGCAACAGTGACTTACTTGACAAAAGCCACGCAGAGATGACTTCTCTTTCTTCAGCAACAATCCAAGTTTCCAGGTTCGGATTTACTGATCGTTGAGAGGTACTACTCGACTCGACTCGAGCACGCTTTGAAGGTACATGGCTATCAGGTCCTTTGCTCAGTCTCTTTTCCTTAGCCATTCGAGGATTTTGGGAAGGCAGGAGTTCGATGGTTCGAAGTAGAAGGGAAGAGAGGTTGAAAGGTTCGGCGGGAAATGAAAGGTCAAAGGTTTAGGGAAGATAAATAGACGCGTATCATTTATTTTATCATTTAGGGTTCCCATAAAAAGTATAAAATAAATTTACTAATTAATTACAATATAATAAAAAAAGATCAGTATGACAGATCTGTTGCACAGATCGGTTTCACAGATCGGTTTCACAGATCGGTTTCATAGATCAGTTTCACAGATCAGTTTCATAGATCAATCGTACACAACTCCTGTTTAATAAATTTCATTCTTTCAGAGCATAAAGGCTTTGTGAATATATCAGCGAATTGATGTTCAAAACTAATAAATTTTAAAGAAATATCACCTTTTTGATAATGATCTCTTAGAAAGTGATGTCTGACATCAATGTGCTTAGTTCTAGAGTGAGACACAGGGTTCTTAGATACATTGATTGCACTAGTATTTTCACAGTTAATTGAAACATGTTTAAGATCAAATCCATAATCCAATAAAGTGTGTTTCATCCACAGAATTTGTGCACAACAACTACCAGCAGCTATGTATTCTTCCTCGGCAGTAGACAATGCAACTGAGTTTTTTTTCTTACTACACCATGATACTAGGGATTTTCCAAGCAAATGAAATGTTCCAGATGTGCTCTTCCTATCTAACTTACATCCAGCAAAGTCAGCATCTGAATAGAGAATTAGGTTAAATGATTGTCCTTTTGGATAAAACAAACCTAAATTTACAGTATACTTAAAATACTTAAAAATCCTTTTAACAGCCAGTAAGTGTGATTCTTTAGGATTATCTTGAAATCTAGCACACATACATACACTGAACATAATGTCTGGTCGACTAGTAGTAAGATAAAGTAAGCTCCCAATCATACCTCTGTAATTGGTTTGATCCACTGGTTTCCCAGCTTCATCTGTATCCAATTTACAGGTAGTACTCATAGGTGTATCACTTTCCTTAATACTATCAAATCCAAAACGTTTTAAAAGATCATTTGTATATTTAATTTGATTTAAAATAATTCCATCTTTAGTTTGAAATATTTGAAAACCAATAAAATACTTAAGCTCTCCCATTAAGCTCATTTCAAATTCATTTTGCATAATCTTTGGAAAATCAGTACATAAGGAATTTTTAGAATATCCAAAAATAATATCATCAACATAGATTTGTACTATTAATACATCTTTTGAAATCCTTTTTATAAAAAGAGTGGGATCAGCTACTCCTTTTGTAAATCCTTTTGAGATAAGAAAGTTTGAAATCCTTTCATACCAAGCTCTTGGAGTTTGTTTTAAACCATATAAATCTTTAGAAAGTTTAAAAACATGATTTGGAAAATGAGGATTTAAAAAACCAGGTGGTTGTTCTACAAAAACATCTTCAACAATAAAACCATTTAGAAATGCACTTTTGACATCCATTTGATATAGCTTGAAATTCAGATGTGATGCATAGGAAAGTAAGATCCTAATAGCCTCTAATCTAGCTACAGGTGCAAAGGTTTCCTCATAGTCAATTCCTTCTTCTTGATTGTTACCTTGTGCAACTAGCCTAGCTTTATTTCTAATGATGTTTCCAGATTCATCAACTTTGTTTCTAAACACCCATTTTGTGCCTATGGTCAAAATGTCCTTAGACCTTTCTACTAATTTCCAGACTTTGTTTCTTTAAAATTGATTTATTTCTTCTTGCATAGACATTACCCAAAATTCATCATTGATAGAATCATTGATATTTTTAGGTTCTAACTATGAATGAAAAGCTTGATGTTCAACCTGATTTCTTAGAGAAGCTCTAGTCTGTGTTCCTCTATCTAGATTTCCTACAACAGCATCTAAAGGATGGTTCTTTAGAGTCCTAGATGGTCTTGAAAAGATAGGGCTAGAGATTTCAGATTCATCTACAGATTGTGGTTCAACAGAAGCAGGTTCTGGAGAATTTCCAGAGCTGGATGTTTTAACTATAGGTCCATTGTCTTTATCATTGAGATTCAAACCAGAGAGATCATCTTCAAGAGAGATTTTAGGTTCATGTGGATCAGTTTCATCAAATTTGATGTGAACAGATTCTTCCACACATTTGGTTCGTTTATTGAAAACTCTATAGGCTTTACTAGAGATATAGTAACCTAGGAAAATTCCTTCATCACTCTTGGATGCAAATTGGTCAATATTGTCTTTAGTATTGTGAATGAAGACTTTGCAGCCAAAAACATTGAAGTAGTTAACCTTAGGTTTTCTATGGTTCCACAACTCATAAGGGGTCCTCTTAAGAACTGGTCTGATCAAGACTATATTAATGACATAACAAGCTGTATTTACATCTTCAGCCCAAAATTAAATAGGCAGTTCATATTCATTGAGCATAGTTCTAGCTATTTCTTGCAGGGTTCTATTCCTTCTCTCTACTAAACCATTTTGTTGGGGTGTCCTAGGGGCATAGAAATTGTGACTATAGCCATTGTGTGAGTAGTAGTAATCAAACTCATGATTTTCAAAATCACGACCATGATCACTTCTCAGGGTCTTAATCTTGAGTCCACTAAGATTTTCTACAGACATGGAGTATTTAACAAAGTAAGAACAAGCTTCACTTTTGTGAGCTAGAAAATATACCCATGTATATCTAGAAAAGTCATCTAGAAGAACATAGACATCGTGCTTCCCATTCAAACTAGAAACTCTAGAAGGTCCAAATAAATCCATGTGAACCAACTCGAGAGGTTGAGAAGTTGACACTTTTTTCTTTGATTTAAAAGAAACTTTATGTTTCTTTCCTTTTTGACAGGGATTACAAACTTTGTCTGCTGGAAATTCAAGTTTGGGTAAGTCTCTAACTAAGTTCTTCCTAGAATGTTTTCTAAGAGAGTGTACATTGCAGTGTCCTAATCTTCTGTACCAAAGCCAAGACTCTTTATGAAAAGAATTTAAACAAGGAATATTCTTCTTAGCTAAAGAATCTAAATCAACAGCATAAACATTTTCATTTCTTAAAGCAGAAAATACTAAAACATTTTTTGAGTTAAAAACATTGCAAGATTCATTTTTAAATTTCACATAAAAACCATCATCACACAACTGAGAAATGCTTAACAAGTTATTTTTAAGTCCATCGACAAATAAAACTTCAGAAACCAAGATTGAATCAGTGTTACCAATCTGGCCTAAGCCGATGATTTTTCCTTTTGAATTATCACCAAATGTGACAAAGACTCCATCAACTTTTACTAAGCTCTTGAAACATGAAAAGTCTCCTGACATATGTCTTGAACATCCACTGTCTAAGTACCATATCTTCTTGTGACAACTCTTCAAGCAGGTCTCCTACAAAACATATTTAGATGGAAGATGATTTTGGTACCCAGATCTTCTTGGGTCCAGACATGTTAGCTAATGATACATTAGGTATCCATTTTTGTCTAATGGGTCTCATATAATTTTTAGAATTAACATTCTTTGAAAGATAAACCTTATTAGATCCATAACTATGAATATAACTGGTTGAGGCATATGAAGTTCCATAATTAACTATCTTCTATCCAGATTTAAGAATGAATCTAGTTTTGGAAACTTTTCTTTTTCCAGGTTGGTATCCTATTCCAGTAGTATATCTAGGTGCAACTTGCTTTTCTAGTATCTGTGTTAGAGTATTCATGCCATTTGTGAACTTCTCTAAGTCTTTTCTGAGTTGTTCATTAGACAATTTTAGTTCAGTATTCTCTTTAAGCAACTGAGCATTCTTTTCTACTTCTATATCCAGATCAGATTTATGCTTAACACTAAAAGAATACTGTTTCTTTAAACCTTTATATTTATCTTTAAGCTCATTACAGTTTTCTTCAAGCATATCACAATATTCAAACAGTTCAGATTTAGACATGTTATCACATCCAGAATCATCTTCAGAATAATATGAATTTAAAGTAAGAGTTTCTGATGTTACCTCAGAAGTGTTTGTCATGAAACACATGTTGGCTCGATTCCTTTCAGAGTCTGAAGATTCAGCTTCACTTGTGCTGTCTTCTGAAGCACTCCAAGTAGCCTTCATGGATTTCTTGTACTTGTTATCCTTGTATTCATACATATTTCTGTATTTCAGCTTTGGACAGTCTTCTTTTATGTGTCCTTTTCTTTTTAATTCATAACAGACAACTTCATCTGATTTATCAGACTTCTTCTAATCCTTTTTCCAGTGTCCTTTGTTATCATACATGCCTTTGTAGTTTGACTTTCTGAAAAACATCTTCTTCCAATAGAATTTCTTAAATCTTCTAGCAATGTGAGCCATCTCAGAATCACTGTCAGAATCATTCTCACTTTCCTCACTGCTTGAACTTTCATTGATATCTTGAGGCTTTTCCTTATCCTTATTCTTTGAGGTTGTAGTCTTGAAGGCAATAGACTTCCTTTTTGGTTCATCATCTTCTTCTTTGTTTACCTTGAGTTCTTCTTCATACATCATCAACTTACCAATTAGTTCCTTGACAGGTAGTTCTCCAGTGTCACACGATTCTCTAATGGAGACAGAGGTTCCTCTCCATATTTCAGGTATACATCTCAAAATTCTCATGATTTGTTCCTTTGCTGGAACATCCATTCCCAGAGAAGTCATTGTGTTGACAATTTAATTGAACCTGAGATACATATCAGAAATGGGTTCATTAGTATTCATCCTAAAATTATCATACTTAATAGTATAGGTATTCAATCTCATCTTCTAAACATTAGTTGTTCCTTCATGAGAAACAGCTAAGGTATCCCAAATTTCATATATAGTTTTACATGCAGAAATTCTATTAAATTCCTCATCTCCTAGAGAACAGTACAAGGCATTCATAGCTTTACAATTATTATTGTAAGCAATCTTTGTAGGTTCATCCCAAGTAGATCTATCAGTAGAGGGAATTTTTTATTCAGATTCAATAGCAGTCCAAATATCAAAACTCATGCTTTATAGATTAATTTTCATTTTAAGTTTCCACTGAGCATAGCTGTTTCCATTAATGAAAGATGGCCGGTTAGTAGCAGCGCCCTCAAGTCTATTATCCAAGATATCAAAAAAAGAATTTTAAAGAGATAAAAATTTATAAATAACAGAAATTTTAAGAAAATTAAAATACAACTAAAATCACAGTTGAAAACCAGGGTACTTTTGAAAATATTTTCCAACCTCTGATACCAAATGTTGGTCGGAGAGGATACTCAAGAGGGGGGGGGGGGGGGTGAATTGAGTTCCAATTAGAATTTTATGTTAAAAACAATGTTTATTAAAATCCCCCTATTTTAATATTAAATTAAACTGTAGTGAATTTATACAGATTATAAAGGTTCAAAATGTTTCTCAAAGATTGATTAGTTCTCAGTTAACTTAATCATATGATTAAATTAACTTTTGAAACTAATTTACTAGTTTATAATAAATATAAACACTTGAGAGTTTAACTATCAAAGTATCTTTGAAGTCAAATTATATTTCAAAGTAATAGCAGCGGAATATGAAATAAATATGTAGTATGGATATAGTATGTTGCTACAAACACAGAGAATTAACCAAGAGGTTCAGTCTCAAGCCGAGACTTAGTCCTCTCAAAAGTTTATATAAAAATGATCCACACCCTGGATCGGGGTTAACAACAGTGAACACACTGTCCAGGTCACAAGACCTCTACCACAGTTCTGTGTGGGGAAACAAACAATAGCTTGGAGTTGTCCAGGTCTCACACGACCTATACCACTATCCACAATGGGAAATGAAGTGTAAAAAGGTTTAGTGAGGATTTACAGATCCTCCAGTGAAAGTACAGGAGTCAGTGTGTGTGTTTAATATAGTAGATAACACACAATGCTCAAGATGTAAAAAAAATTTATCCCAGAGTAGAGATGTAGAGTTTAGAAATGGATCTAGTGATTTCAGTGTATCTCTGGACTCTTTTGTATTTGGTCAGAATTTATTCTGAGTCCTCTTCTCGTTTTTGTTTGAGAAGAAGAGTGTCTTATGCTTCAGGTATAAAGGCAGTGAGATGTAGTCGATGAAGTTATTCAATGTTCTTTTGTATTAACATAACTCTTCTTGAGTAGGCTTGATTGTGTATGAGGTTCTGTCTTGCTTGGTTCTTCCTCTTCTTTCTTTCCTCTATATTCTTCTTGTGTTTTTTCGTCCACTGTCTTCTTCAGCAGAGTCTTCTTGTATTTATGTCACGTGCTTCGGAAGACAGAAAAAGTTTCCTTTCCGTAGATATGAGGTACGGTTTCCTGACATCCGACAACCTTTATTAATTAATTGACAGAGCATTAAAATATACCTAATATGACCGTTGGTTAGATAAAATAAAGATAAAGATAAAGAAATTCAAACAGTTGTTTATGACTATTGAAGAATCAAGTGATAGGTAGGTCATCAGCATTAGTGAGTAATGATCGGTGACTCAGATAGATCAGCATCGGTGAGTCATTTGCATCGGTGAGTCATTTGCATCGGTGAGTCATTTTGCATCGGTGAGTCATTTTTCATCGGTGAGTCATTTTTCATCGGTGAGTCATTTTGCATCGGTGAGTAATTTTGATCAGCATCGGTCTCTCATCTGATCGGTGAGTCAGTTTGATCAGCATCGGTCTGTCATCTGATCGGTGAGTCAGTTTGATCAGCATCGGTCTGTCATTTGATCGGTGAGTCAGTTTGATCATCATCAGTCTGTCATTTGATCGGTGCTTCCGATGTCTGTTGATATTGGATCGATGCTTCCGATGTCTGTTGATATTGTATCGGTGCTTCCTATGTCTTTTGATATTGGATCGGTGCTTCCGATGTCTGTTGATATTGGATCGGTGCTTCCGATGTCTGTTGATATTGGATCGGTGCTTCCGATGTCTGTTGATATTGGATCGGTGCTTCCAAAATACTTTGTAAGTCAATAAGCATAAACAAAAACATGATAACAGATTCATTCACAGATTGTAATTAAGTTAATGAGAAATCAAACCAGATTAAGCATTAATGATATGTGATGATTTGTGATTATTAAAACATCAATCATACACATGAAATCAACAATCTTCCATAGGGCTCAACAAGTACAAATCAATGAGATTATTTTTAGTTTAGAGTTTTAAAAAAACATGGAAAAGGACCCTTGATAATAATTGATATTGATAAACCATTGTTTCCAGTTTCATAGTTTTTTTTTGGAATTTACTGTTTCTTTGGTAAAAAAACAATGTTATGGTTAGTTAACCTATATTTTGGTGTTCCTTGTGGTTTTGTTAAATTTTTTAAAATACATGATAGATTATTTCTATTAATTTATGATGTAGATACTACATATAAGGAATTGAAATGTTTTCACGTTTATTCTCTTCATGTGAAAGATATTTATAAAACATTTGTTTCAATTGAGAAGATGAGAAATGATTCTCAGAGTTCAAAATACATTTATGAATCCAGAAGAGAATAAAGAAGATATAAACTATATGTCATGGGTTTTATACATTTTAATGTGGAATTGATAGGGTTATTATTTTCCATGTCATTATTAATGAAACTATATCATTTTATAGTAAATGGTGAAATTTTTATTTAAAAAATTCCATTCAAAACAAGGTGTTTCTAGTTGTTACTAAAATAGAGTTTCATATTTTATATTATTCGGATTATGAATTTATGTTAATGAAACCACACTATAAATATTATTTGATCACATCATGGTTTATTTACTATATTAAATACAAAATAAAGAAACAGTTGAAAAATAATTTAGTTGCAGATTTTGAGACTGATGCTTGGGGAGACAATGGTTAAGAAAAGGAATCATTCAATGGGGCATAAATGTATATCATGGGTTTGAATATATCCATTTAAAATTTTATATATATGTATATATATATTTATATATCTTTAAAATAGGAAAATATATGGACTCTAGAAGAAAGATCTCATTACTATTTTTACAAACTATTTGGATGGTACATGCCACCCATTAATAAAAAAGTAAAGATAATGAATATTTGAAATATATTAGAGATTAATATATATATATAATGTTATTAAAAATAAAACTATGAAATTAGATAGGATATTTAATAAGAAATATGAACATGATTTTTAGAATTTGTTGAAATATTGTTTAAAATTAGGAAGAGGTAGATAGAGTTCATCAATATAATGATAATAAATGTTAACTGTTTAAAAAAATAATATTTTAGTTATTGTATTGTATTTGATAATTAATTTATATTTAACTTATAATTAGGATTACATCATATGTTGTGAAGTGATTTGTGCGATGTCAATATGGATAAGCCAATAATATTGAAGTATTATGAGTTGTCTCTAAATATTGTAACACATAGTTTACATTGTGAATTTAATACATCAATAAAAAATCATTGAATACTCCTTGAAAAATTATTATTTTAGTTGAACCAAGAAATATAATTTAAAGAATATAATTTATTAATTTCATAAATTTTAAGGGAGGGACAACAGTTTTAACTAACCAAAGGATCAATATCATTGAACATAATGATTTTAAGCTATTATAACCTAACCCCACCCTAAGGTAAATTCCCATGTAGGTATAATAGGAACCAAAAATTCAAATATATATCAAGTTGGTTTTTTTAAGAATAATAGAGAAAAATGGTAATTTATATAAATTTTTTCAATCTAATATATAGTTATACATTGATAAAACATTTTTAATATATATTATATTTCAATAGTTCATTCATAAATGGGTTAGTCATATATAATATATTGTAAAAAGTGTACATTTTTTAGGAAATGTATCATTTCTCTGTTTTGAATTTCAAATTAGTTTATTCATATAAAATGTACGTTTGTGGGTTTAATATAAAATATCAAATATATATTTTTAAAATTAATTAATTTTTTAAAACTATAAATATATGGGAATAGAATAACATTATATAAATTTTTTTAAATAAAGTGCATCATATTTTATTGATAATCTTGAATAACTATTATACTGTGTGTGAAAATTTATTAGTTACATTTTGAAATTACACTATATTTGGAAATAATTATATTTTTATATTTTTTCGATAAAATAAAATGGAATATAGAATGTATCACATTATTATTGGATGGATAGGTATTGGATGAAGAACTAATGGAAGAACGTGATTCAAAATATAAGTTTTATAGAATGTCTTGTCTTATTTTGTACAAGTAATTGAAGAAAAAGAATTAAATTTCATGAGTGAATGTGTGAAGAAACTCTAGTAGTGCACTGATGACATGTTGAAACCTATCAGTGAAGGTCTATTATTTATGAAAAAATAAATATCATATAATATATGGTAGAATCGTATGAATTTAAAAATTATGATATTTTTATGAAAGTGATGGATATACCCTTCTTTTTATAAACCACAAATGATTTTTTCTTTTAGGGTATGTGTGATTTCTTATTGTTTCCATTTTAGGATAAGGACTAGATACTATCATTGAGTAGTAAAACGTTAAAACTAGTATGTTCCCATGTTTGTTCTTATGTGTTGTGTTTTATAGAATATAATTCCCTCTCACTAGATAATAATGTTTTTAAAGTATACAACATAAAAAAGATAATATCATTGACCCCCCCCCCCACACAATGGTCACATTTATCCTAACAATTACTTAAAATAGGTTTCATAGTGTTGTTCCACCATTTAATCTTGAAAGGATAGAGTTTTATAAAGATTAACTTTACCATGGATATCCATAAGTTGGTTAAAAGTAAATGGATTCCAATTTTTTGTGTGAAGATCTAGCATATATGGAAAGATGAGATTTTCCATATCATTCTTCCATTGAATATAATGGTCTATAACCCATTTTTTATGGATTCAATTAGTATTTTGAGGCAATCTCTTAGTAACAATAAATAAGATGAAACTAAATAATGATGTATAATCTACAAATATTATATTTTTCCCTATACCTCTCCCCAAAAGTGTATTTATGATGGTTAAATAAATTTGAAAAGCTAAAAAAATAAGGGAAAACCTAAAAAATATTTATAAAAGAAATTTTAATGTGAATAAATACAGGAAATATATTTAGATGTTAAATCAAGAAGATATTAAATGGGAGATGTTGAGTCTCTTAGTGAATTCTTTACATGGGATAATAACATAGTACTCAACATAAAATGTTTCAGTGACCAATAGAAATATTCCACTATTATAGACGAGATTGTTTGAAATTTTCAAGATAAATTTGAGGAAAATGTATCATATTTAAAAGCTATATATTCTAAACCTATCTATATCTCTATAGATTATCTATATAGAATTATCATTACATATGAAATGAGAAGAGAAAAAAATTCTAGAACATGAAAAACGGTGATATAAAAACCTATTTCAATGTTTCTAAGCATAGATTTTTAAATTTTTCAAGGAAGAAGTCAGTGACACTGATAATAAAAATGAAGAGAGTAATGTTTTTTTGTTAATTAATTTATTTTTTCTTAGAAATAGAGAATTAGAATAGGTAAATACAATGAATAGTTACAATTTTTGTTCATTAACTATAGATCCATTAGATATTTCATATCAAAATATGCACGGCTAAAATGTGATGAATATAGTGATGAAGAAGAAGGAAATTCAAGAATAAATATGAATAATATGGTATATAAATCAATGTATTATCTAAAAATAATGTATAAATAGTTATATAAATATAAAAATAGAAACATTTTCTCTTAATGTGAGAAATATGATAATACTTACGTGGAAGCTAAAAATTCTTTCGATGATGGTGATATGAAGTTTCTTAACAAATAGATGAATGATGCAGGCTTTAATAGTCATGAAATAAAAAATAAAAAATAATAAGTATAGTAAAAATTGGTTTATTTTATGATTATAATATTTTTGAAAGAAGAACTTCCACAAAATTTATACATGAGAAAGAAAACAAGTAGTTAAATAAAGATCATCAACATGATAAAAATCATGAAATAGTACACAAAGAATAAGAATTTAAATTTATAAAATAGATTGACAACCTGAAGAAGTTACTTAATGGAAAGAAAAATCTCAACATCATTCTAAAATAAAAAAGAACTAAGAAGAAAAATGAATTTAACGTTGTGAAACAGAAAATATTTCAAGCTGAAAAAGGAATATCAAACTTCCAAAACAAAATACTTGATGTTGATGAATGATATAACTAGTTAAAATCTCATAAGTATTAAAAACTATTATCCTTATATGTTAAAAAAATGTTTAATATGTTCGTAGGAAGAAGAAAGTAAAGAGAAAAATGTACCTAGCTAAAACAAACAAATTCCAAAATTATGAAATTTATTCAAAATTAATATCATTCAGAAAAAATGCTGAAACTGATGAATTTATTAAGGATAAGAAGAATTTTAATTAGAACAAGAATATTTTAGTAGACTACTGATACTATTTTGACCTAAAGGACCTGTGTTTTATGAGAAAAAAGATATTTGAATATATATACACAATTCTAGACAACCTAAAGGACAAAACAGAAAATAATATTTCTTTCAATATCATTGTTACAATAGGTTTTTTTTCACAGAACAGAAATGTAGTAGTTCAACCATAAATACAATAATTAATCCTTGTGATACAAGAGGGCTTGTTTTAGCGGGAATCAACCCTATCAATAATCAATATTTAAAAAATGTATTTTTTAATCTGGAAATATATTTCAACTAATCGAAAATATTTTTGAAATATGTAATAATCATAGATATATTGATAAATAATCCATTTTAATGATACCGTATAAAAAATATTTATATTAAAAATATCAAAATAATCATGTGAAGGATGAAGAAATAAAATAAATATACTTAGTAATCGAAACTAAACTGAAGGTCACCAAAGGAGAATGACCATGGATATTGGTTAGTTGGTGTTCTTCACATATAACAAGAGATTGGAAAATGATAAAAATTTAAAAGAATAAAAATAATGGATATTGACCTCTGGAAATATTGAGTCTCTTAAAATCAAAGGTATTGGTTCGACTGTCCATGCAAAAAGAAGGATCGATATCCAAAAGTGCCTTATTTGTTCATGGGATAAAAGAAACGTTTTTGAGTTTTTCACTAATATTTATTGAATTAATGGATTTATTTTTTATGTATATATATATATTTAAAAGTATAAAATATGGAAAAGTTGTAACAATAGGGGATCAAACCAAGGGAAATATGTTTCAAGTTGGAGATGCATGGAGTTTCTCTTATCTGATCCTGATGGAAGAGAATTATTGATGGAATAAAAGGAATCAAAATATGTACTGGAGGAATATGAGAAAGCTAAAAATGAGAGAAATTATTTAGGATGCTCTATAAATAATATTAAAAAATTTTCATTGTTCGGTATACTTGAAAAGGGAAATTTTAAAATTTTTTATTTACGATGGTCGATATAAAATCAACTCATCCCTATAATCATATTTATTCTAAAATATGTGGTCCCATAAGAATTAAGTCAATAAATAAAGATAATTATTTTATTTGTTTTATTAATGATTTTAATCGTATTACTTATATTATGTTTTTGAAATAGAAATAAAAGGCTATCAAAAAATATAATAATTTTGTGAGATGTATTGAAAATGAATGTGGATACTCTATGAAGAAGATAAAAAATGATAATGGTGTTGAATTTGAAAATGGGATGTTTAATGGTTATCCGAAAAAATTTGACATTCTTCATGAGCATGGGGCCTATTGACCCCTTAGATGAATGGTGTTACTAAAATAAATAATTGATATTTTTTTAAATGTCCTAAACAATTCCGGTTGACTATAATACCACTTAATTATTTTTGAGACAATGTAGTTTTTCAGTAGTTCATATTCATAACAATTTACTAATAGGCTAGAATAAGATATTAATAAATAATAGATGTATTGAAAAGATTCCCCATGGTTTAAATGATTAATAGTGTTTGGATTCCCCTTCACTATCAATGTCAAAGCTAAGAATCTTGTTAATCTCAATCAAAGGGGAGTTGATGGTATTTTCCATTGATACCCTTCTTATGGTAGAAGGTATAGGTTTTATAACAAAAAAACTAACAATATTTGTGACTCTATAGTTATTAATGTTATAGAAAATTCTAATAAAAATATATTATGGTTCTGTAAATATATAGATTGAATCGAAGATTATGTTGTATCTATCAAACACCCTGAAAACATTTCTACAATAGTGATGATATAGAAGCTATATAAGATGAGGATAATTTCTTATATGTTTTAATTGATTATTGAAAATTTCGTTTTACCCATACAAGGCTCAGAAAGTGGTTTCAATTCTAAAATATCATTGGAGATCATGGATAACATGTTCAAACTAGAAAAAAATTTAGGTCATCATCACATACGTCTTTGTTTTCCCATGTTGAGCCAAGAGATGTCAAAGATTATTTTTATAAACAATAATGGATTGATTCCATGAATGAGGAATTGGATCATATTGATGAAAATTATATATGGGCTTTCTTACCAAAACCTAAGGATAAAAATGTGATTGGAATGAAATGTGTTTTCCGAATAAAGTTGAATGTAAAAGTAATGTTCTATGAAATAAGGAACGGAAGGTTTGTAAGGTATACTCATAGGCTTAAGGAATTGATTTTCATTAGACCATTTACCTAATTACAAGAGTTGATACCATCAGAATATGGCTTGATATTACTGAAAAAAATAAATATAAAATATTCCAAATGGATTTCATTTTTTATTTCCCTAGTGTAGAATTGGAATAAGAATTATACATTGAGAAACCATGTGGATTATTTCTCATTCAGAATGAAAAATATATTTTATTTTGAAAAATAATTTATATGGTCTACAATAGTCATTGTAAAATTTGTATTATATGCATTATAATAGCTTAAAGAAGACGAATTTCAAAAAATTAAGAGTGCATAATAATATTGACAACAAAAATTAACAATATGTATCTTTTCTTCTTCTTATTGTTTATTTAGATAAAATAATTATTTTTAAGAATAAGGAAAAATTGTGCGATTTTTTTAGGAAGTGAAGGTTTTATTTTATATATCTATTCCATGAGATATGAAATACTTTATTAAATTAAAAATATCTCAAATTAAAAGGTAAATTTTCCTATCTAAATATAATGATACAAATGATCTCTTAAAAAGAATTTGAATGGAATATTGGAAGCTTTATTACAAACCCGTTTTAGTGGTAAGAATGATATCAGAATATGAGCAAGGAATTCATGAGGTTCCTAAAGAATTTATAAAGTTGATTTAACGCTTTTTATATCTCACTGCATCAAGGTCGGATTTAATTAATGTTTTAACTCTTTTTTCGTGGTATCAAATTACACCAATATCATTATCTTGAGTCTAGAAAGAGAATTGTAAAATATGTTGATTGAATATTATATTTTTGATTGAAATATGATACAAATTGAAATATTAAACCATTTAGTTATATCAATTTAGATTGTTCTGGTTGTGTACATGATATAAGAACCATACTTGGTGGACTTGTTTTCTGGGATAAAATGTGTGTGTGTGTTATAGCACAAATTAGAATATTTTAGTGACATTAAGAATTGTGAGAAGAAATATATTTTTGTAACTCATTCCAAAACTCAGTTAATATTGATTAAAACAAATTTGGAATAAATGGAGATGGGATTCAAGTTACCACTTCATCTTGGATGTGATAATTAGAGTGTTATCAATTGATCAAAGAATATTCTTCAAAAATCTAGGAGAAAAATAATTGATATTAAATATCACTTTACCAAAGAACTTGTGTATATAAAGGTACTAAATCCATATATTTTACCAACAAACTAGTAGATTGAGGATATCTTTAACAAATAATTTTTGAATAAAAAATTTTGGAGACTAATGTTGATTATGGGTGTTATTCCTCACTGCCCTTAAGCATAAGATAAGACATATTTTCCCCTTCTCCTATCCTATATTTTTATATTTTGGTCATATGGAGGTATATAAGAACATAATTATGTTAATTGATATGTTCCTTACCTATTTAGGAAGAGTATATATTTAGGGGGTGTTTTTAAAATTGTAAAATTGTGATATCAGCATGTGTGTAGTATTTTAATAGTTATTTAAAATGGATATAAGACATTTTTCATATTAGGTTAATGTATATTTTATATTTTTTGTTTATGTTTTGAGGTTGGTAAGATGTATAAAATTATTTTTAATCACTAATCTATAGAATAGATGGTATTTTAATTCAATGATTCATATTTCTAACAATAATCATGCCCGTGTAGGCATAGAATTATTGGATTGAGATAATTTTCTTGAGGTTTATAGAATCATTTATATAGGTTACTTGGATTAAATAACCCCAAAAGGAGGAAACTTATGTTAACAATATGTTTTGAGTGGTTTTTGAACTGATAAATAAGCTAATTAACACGAAGAAGGTCTGTTTATTGTTTCTCATTTTCTTATTAAAAAATAAATAGCTTAAAATTTTTGATCATTCTTTATAAAGTTTCTTTAATGAGTGTTTTGGATAAAAAATACTCAATAAGGAATAAAAATATCAGTCTAGTGGACTGAGATGATCAGATAGAAGATAAGAAAATTCTTTGTTTGATAGTAAATATAGTGCTACGAACCTTAGTTTTTTTAACAAGGAAAATAAAGTGATCATTTTTTGTTCCATAAAGTAAAAAAATCATGATTATTACAATTCATTAATATTACAAACTAAATTTTATAAAATAATTTTTTTAGGGAAATGTGTTTTCTACACATAGGTATTTAGATAATTATTACTGAATTGAGATAAGTTTAGGAGCTCATCATAAAAATGAGCACTGAATAGATGAACATGGATTCATTATATACAATTTTTTAAATAAAGAATAATTTTATAATGATCATTAGTTGTTAAAACATGATTTTATCAGACACGGGATTCTATATGAATTTTCATTAGATAAAGAGACATTTAAATATGTAGATAAAGGAAACATATAAATCTTACCAAACGGAAAAATAAGATATAATTGGATAAATTGGATCGTGAAGAAGTGTTTAAAGGATAATATAATTAAAAATAAAGAATTAATAGATATACTATTTCTTATGAGTAAGAATTATATTTATGTTTTAGTATCTTTACACACTCATTGTAAAGATATACATTGTCATGATACAGAGATGGAGGTTCAATGACCTAATAATCATAGAGTAAAACATCATGATACTAGGTAATATTTCTTAATCCTTAGAATAATGTTGACGTTGAAATTTGATAAAATATATTTTTATGATTGTTGAATCAAATTTTTAAAATCCTTTAAAGGCATTCGTGTATGAAACAATGAGAAGGAAATTCAAATTTAGAGTTAGAAATTCAAATTTTGGGTTTACAGATCAACCTTATCCTACAAAGAAATTGCGATTACATGGTTCAAGATAAAGAAGTAACAGACACTGGGTACCAGATAGATAAGTACTAGATAAAGAGGCACACAAAATAGAAGTACCTAATACAATGTACTATGTGACTAAGGGATAGCAAAAATAGTTAAAAATATCCTAGGAATTAGATGGATATTTTTTTTGATATATAAAATCATACAAATAAGTATATGACATAGTCTTGGAAGTTGTGGTGTATGAAATAGAAGAAGAGTAATTATTATATTTCAAGATAAAAAGTGAAAAGAAACTCTACCATCACATAAATGAAATTTTTAAATATGATATTTAATGTCTATTATTGTTTTTCAAACAATAATTATCATATTATTTGGAAATTTAGAACATGTGATCTCAAAGGTTGAATGTACTTTAGCAGTGATTGATATACCCAAATTTTGGTAAACCATAAATATATGTTTTCATGTGAATGTGTGATCTTATATTTTTTCCAGATCATGCAATTGAATAGACAAAGTTATTAAGTAATGACACCTTTAAATCCCTTTATTCCCATGTAGGTTATTATTTATGTGTTTTATTGGATTTTATTCTCTTTATTCAGAGGAAATGAATTTTAAAGATGAAAACTTAATAAAATAATAATATTGATTTACCCCCCCCCCCCACCAGTGATGATACATGTCCTCAATAGTCTTTATAGAAATAAGGACCAACCATCCTTTTGGGTTATTTCCTTTATATTTATCTATTATAGTGTCTACATCAACTTTTTTGTATGAAAACATGTATTTAATTTATAAAGACCACACCCACATTATGTTACCAAAATTTTAAGATTTTTTATCGTTATATAAGTGTTTGATCATTATAATGGATTATGAAGATAGTATAATGACAATTAATGATTATATCCCCTTGATAAAATAGAAATTTGTTTATATAAAAGAATCATAATAACATTTCACTTTGAAATGAGAATGAATTATAGTGGATAAATAACTTTTATAAATTTTCCATAGATCCATACCTCAGAATAATAATGGATTAAGAAAATGATATTTTGATGGGGAATTAATAATATATCATTAATAGTATATAAAATATATGATAAAATTAGTTAATAATAAAGTTTTTAGTATATGTAAATCAGTATTAAAAGAAATTGTAACTAAAGAAAAAAATTGAAAAGTAACTAGGGGGATTGGAAACACTTAAATGTAATGAAACTTTTTAAATAATAATAGACAATCCTTAGAACCA
Source organism: Viscum album (assembly GCA_963277665.1). Taxonomy (NCBI): domain Eukaryota; kingdom Viridiplantae; phylum Streptophyta; class Magnoliopsida; order Santalales; family Viscaceae; genus Viscum; species Viscum album. The sequence goes on along the minus strand of OY728164.1, from coordinate 2,004,895,517 downwards.
TAAATATAAATGGAGATAATCTTTAGAGTATATTAAATAATAAAATATTTATAGTGGAGAGAAATTGGATAATGGGTGCAACATAGCTAATTTTATATGTGAAAATGATGATATTTCTTTATAAACTAAAGTTAGGTGATTGGTAAAGATGGAAAAACCTTAGAGTTAGGCGAGTTAGGTTAATATATGATACTGAGATATAACAGTATGGAATTCCTACTTAAAATGGACTTATAAAATTTTTATATATCATTTTAATCAAAAAAATGTGAGCTAACTTAATTTACCACTTTCCCCCTCGTTAACATTTATTAAATATTTACTATGGCATTGATTTTTTTCTAAAAAAATATGGTGACCACTCTTACTAATATTAGGTATGTTATGTCATATCCAAAGTGTTATATTCTATAAAAAAATGTCCAATTTTTTTATCTTTTATTTTAGGTATTGTTATTATTTGTGGGAGTTTTTAATACCTCTTGGAATTTTTAGTTAGAAACTACATGGTATTCCTGGTGTGACACATTTATTTTTGTTGTGAAATGATCAAGTATTGGATATAGTTTTGTAAGAGAGTAAGTTCATATTCTAAACCATAGGTCTATATACTGAACCATTCAGTTCGTGAACTCTCATGGCATGAACCAATTTATCACAGTCTAACTTTTTTCGGGGGTTTTTATGATTTTATTATTATGAATTTTATCCTTTCCAAATTTAACCACCATAAAAACTATATTTTATATTATTCTAAAAAAATCCCTCTTTTATGATCGATCCCCAAAACCCACACTTAAAGGGATCTATTTCATAATTCTTCTTCATAGGATATTCAAGAAATTTTCACATAAGGATGTCTTCTTCACTTCTTTGGAATCTTCTCCTCGTCCTTCTTGGTTGATCATCTTTTTTATGGATATGGAGTCCAATGGATTATTGAATATAATCCAAATGTTTTGTTCCATGATATTTATTCTTTCCCCTATCATTTTTACGGTTTTCCACCTCTTGGAATGTGTCCCCTTTTAGTTTCCAATGGATTCATGTGACTGAGGTTCATGGTTTCATGTTATACCATTTTTTTATGAACTAGATGGGATTGTCTGAATTTATATATTATATTATAATTATTTTAATGAAATTTTGGTATTTTGAGAACTAATGGGTTAGTTGGGTTTATTTGAAATCTTTTTCATTTAGAATCTTCATGCAAGTGTCTTGTTTTTTTCATAAAGAGAAGTAGTTGGGGAATGTGTATTATTGGAAAGGGGGTAGTATATGTGAACCCTTGGAACCTGCTTAGGATTTCATTAACATGTACCAATAAAAAATTTTCTTCCCATCATATCACTTTTACTATAACACAATGCCAACTAAAAATATATATTTTATCAATGTGGTTACAATATAGACTCTGGGATTAGTCTTCTCTAATGAGTCATTCATGTGAACAGTTGTAAATGTTTCGATTAGGAAGGGTAAGAGTATTCTAGGATGAGGCCTAGAAATATATACCTTTGGGTTTAATCATTGTACATGGTTGTGTTATTTTGTTATCATTCATCAATTTTTTATTTAAAATTTTAGAAACATTTGTCTAATTAAATCTGTTCATCAAACTAGTATTTTTATTTTGTTTACAAATGGTTATTCATAGAATACATTGTAGGAAACCACTAGGATCTTGTTATCACACCATGAATACACTTTATATGTGTATATGTAATTTTTTTATAAAAATAAGCTTATATAAATGTTTCATAATGATATGTAGGTTAGTCTTCTATGGGATCGGGGTTGGGTGTGGGTGGTCACACGGTCAGAGGTAGACTCTTGTGTCATGTGTAGATTGGTAGATCTGTTTTTTGTTCATTGTTTTCTAGTTATATCTTACCCTCTTTTGTATAGTATTCTAGATTTTCATCCCATTAAATTTTGTATATGGATATTGATGCTCATGTATAACAGTTTTGGATGTTCATTTTGAGATTGGATTATTTTTATGTTTATATTGAGGTATTCCTTACATATTATTGATGATTTATTGTTAAATAGTTTCCTAATGTAAACTATTAATTCCAAAAAACTTGTTTCTATCCCATGGAGACCAGGAATTCCCTTTGGGCAATTCTAGGGACTGGCTTATTTTACTAGGTTACAGGTTGCCTATGTTGATTCATGAAAAAATTGTATTGTAGCCAACTCATATTGGATATATTTTATCTAGGATGTTAGTATGGACCAAATATAGGATTATAGAATCTCTAGTAAGAGGATAGAAGGTTTTTATATCCATCGCTCATAGAATCCTCCATTAATATACCTAGGGATATTAGGATAATTCATTATTGTCATCAGATTGAGTCATCATTCCTTAATCAATTTACATTATGCTCAAAATGAAGCTGAAAAGGAAACTATTAAGTTCTTGGATGGGGTGTCAAAGGTTTATAATATTCACTTTGTTCATTCATCATGGAAGGATTTGGTTTTGATATTATTTTCGTTATAATTACCTATTAATGTATTACATTGATTTTATGGATATAACATATCTGTAACAAAATTTATTTGGAACATAAGATAGATTGGTGTTTTTCTTAGGTGTTGGGAATTTAATTATACAATGTTTTATATCATGTTTTGGATTTTTTGGGTAATAATTTGAACCTCATGATTCTAAGGGATTGTAAATGAAATTTCATTAAAAAAATTACATTTCAAAAAAATTATAAAATAATTTTTTTGTTCTTAAAGGGAGTTTAATAGGTAAATGTTCAATTTGTTTTAAATATATAGGGTAGTTTCTTATTTATCGGGGATAAACTTATAGTATCATATCTTTTAACGTATAATTTTATGAAAAATTTCCGTGTGATTGATTTCAAAAAATTATAATAGTAATAAAATGATAGATTTATAATATAATATAGGTTTTGAGGAATGAATATAAGAAAATTAAAATCCTATATTTGAATTGACATGATCTTATCTAAATTTTAAAAAGGAATTAAATATAATGTAATATTTTTTCATTCATTATGGTGAACTTATAAGTTGTTGGTAATTTCTAAGTTTAATTATAATTAATTTGAGTTAATTTAGATTGTTTCATGAATTCATTTCAATTTTATTATGATGAAATAAATTTATGAGCGGGTATCTAAATTGGTTATTACTTATTTGAAATTTTATATGTTTTGAATTTATTCATGGTGGTTTAATAGGGGGTCACATGAGAATAGTTTCCAAATAATACATCGATTTTTAATTAATCTGAAAGCTATTTATCTGTATGTAACTAGTTTTTTTATTAATTTTTTTCATATAACACTAATGATTTGTAATTAGTTTTCATATGTTTATATCATGATTTTTAGTTTTTGTAGTTGTATTGTTTTTTTTGAAGAGTTCAGAAAAACATCCCTTACATTAACATAATAAATAATAAATAGGTTTAATATATTGGGAAATATTACCTATTTCATTGGAAATTTATTTGTTTAAGGATTTTTTGTTCATCTTATAGATTACTGTGTTCAAATTTCAAATGTATGATGCATTTTATTTGTGTGTGTCAAATTAAAATGGTTTTATGGTAACTATAAATAAAAATCTCTTAAAATAATTGTAAATATATGGTTTTTAAATTTATAATTTCAAAAATAAATGTGTCATTATTTTCAATAGTGTTGTTTGTGAACACATTTAATCTTGATTTATCTTTATAGAACCTATGTATCTTAATATCAATTTTTTCTACTAACATCATTAGTAATATGATTTATAACACTATTGGGATGTCAAATGAACTATTTTAACCCTTGTGTTTTATTTTTATACAATTAGTCACCCATGAAAAATGAATTTTTACTTTAGTAATTTCATTTATGAAAAAAACTAGTATCTGAAGGATGTTTTGAAAGATTATTTATTTTAAATGGGGATAATATATTTTGGTAAGTCTGGTATTGATTTCAAAATAGTTATTAGTTTTAAAATGTACCTAGTTCTTAATAATATGAACATTTCAAATAATATTTGTATGAAAAAATAATTTTAAAACACGTCTTCCCAATCATATGGAACATGTTTTATTAAAAGATAATCATGATGATTTGTTTAATAATTTAACAATAATTTTTTATTTATGAAATTTTAATGGGTGTGTGTGAGTTTCAAAAATAATAGAATCTTTTTAAAAGAACCATAAAGTTCCAAATATGTTCCCATTACATTTATTGTTTTAGTAATAGATTTTTAATGGCTTTTCTATTTACGTCACATAGGGATGTACTTTATATTTAAGGAATCCATAAATCATCATTTTTCATATTTTATATGGTTTTATGATTTCTCTTAGATTTAGTTTATATGGAATGTTTTTTAGATGGAGTTGGTTTTCATGTTTTTAGAATCCTATTTTATTATACATTAATTAATTGTTGAATCGATTATTGAGATTTAAAAGAATCTTGGGTTTGATTAAATTAATACAAAAATATAAGATTTATATTAATATGAAATTTAGATACCTGATTGGTTTTTAAAAAAAGGTGTCAGATAAATTTTGTTTTATCATGTTGTAATAAATTCACATGTTTTTTGTTAATTTCTTAGTTAAATGAATGTATACATTTCCAATTTTGTAAAAAAATTACTTTCTAAGGGGATCTGAGGAGGGGTATGTCTTTACCTTTAAAAATTTTATTATATTCATAGGAAATTGTAATTCTTTGATGTTATGGGGGATTTATATTATCTTAAGGATATTATTTTATTATAAATTTTTCAAAACTAGGGATGGTTTTATAACGTTGACTGTTTTTAAAATAGACTCTTATTATAAAACCCTTATTTATTTACTCATTTTATGAAATTTAAATTTTGGCATGATCAATGGAATAAAATAGTGAGTAGAACCCCACCTATAAAATATGACTTATTAAATTATTTTATCATGTTCTATTATGGTTAATAATGATTAAGGACCTATTTATACCTTTCAGATTAAATTATTTCACAAATAAACCTCAAGGGATATAATTATTCCATTATTCTAAAAAAATAATTATTATTTTCCAAGATTCTAATACCTTGATTACTGATATTTTTTTGTATTTAATTTTTTTTCCCTTATAATTCCATAAAACTATTCAATTTATATTTTTCTGAGGGTCCATTGATTCAAAAATCTTTATAAAAACTGAATCATTTTCTTATTTTAAATAGATTCATGAATGTTAATCATGGATATTTGGGTTTCACACCTAACCTATTAAGATTCATTTATTGTATTGGGAATTTTATATTTTTAATTGAGTTTTTTATAGTGTTGTCCTATAATATAATGGCTTTTGGTTTCAGCTGATATCTAATTATCTTTTTCATTGTATAATTTTATGAATCATATAACATTGGGTTCTTTTAGAGATTTAATTTTAGGCTAAATTTTTTACATGATTTGTGAATTTCATATTTTATTTATAGAATTAAATTATTTTTATAGTTGGATTCTTATTTAGTTACTTTTATTTGATTTTTGGGTCACTGTTTTCATGATGAATATAAAATAATTAGAGTTCTAGGTATTCAAAATATAAAAAGGTTCATTATAAGATTCGAAATCAACCACCATAGGCCCGTGATAGATCGTATGTGCTTTGTTTTATATGTCTTCATTTAGAATTTTTCTCCTTCGTGTTGTTGAAGGTACATTCCAAGTATGGAATGTAAAATGGTTGGGGGAATTATCTTTCTATAGTGTTCCTTCCATGTAAAAAATATTTATTTAATTCCTTTCTCATTCACTTATAGTGGTTTTTATTATTTATGGGAGTTTTATGGCCTCTTGGATGAAATAATAGGAAATTATATGTTATTTATTGTTTCGCGCATATGATCACACCATGAAATTATTTGGTAGTTCCATATACATGAGACATGTGTTAAAACATTGAATGAGTCATATATTAAGGGTTCAACAATTTAACCTATTTTTCACACTATTAATTGTACAACCTAGTATTTTAAAACTTTTTTTACCTTATTTCCCCAATAGAAATTTAATACTCTAAACTTTCTTGTTTTCCACATCATAAATGTCATCCATTTCCCACACCCGAGCTCATTCACTACAACCTCTAGGTATTTATTTCATGGTGCTTAATCAATGGATCTTCAAGTAATAGTCATGTAAGGCTCTCACATACACTCAATTGGACTAATCTCCCCCTTAATATTGGTTTTTCGTTTTATCCATGGTCATGACATCCTATGTTTTTTTAATCGAAACCTTAATGTTTTTAATTTGATATTTATGGATTCGTTTTTTTTTCTTATTGGATTCCACCACTTAGGTTGTGGTTCCCACCTATTTTTTAATGATCTGAAAGAACTATGGAAGGGGTTTTCTATTATACCATTTCTTAATGAACTATATACTCACCCAGATTTATGATATAATTTTTAAATAATATTTTTTAGGTAAAAAGAGTATTTTAAGAACTCAATAAGTTTTTTGGGTGGAATTCAAATTGTTTTCCCATCAAAATTGGAATGTAAATGGATTGATATGGACTTTTTTCTTCATAAGATGAATTCGGTGTGTAATTTGAATTATTGTAAAGGGGATAGAACATGAAAACCCGGGGTACCTTGCTGGAATGAATACCAAAAGTACCTATAGGCAATGTTCTTTCCACACTAGTTCATGATTATAACTTAATACTAACTAAATAAATTATTATATGGATTTGGTTACCACTGGGTATTTACGCTTCTCCAACAAAAGTGAATCATTCAAGGGAACAATTCTGGATATCTCGATCAACAGGGGTAGTGGGATCATAGATTAAGTCCTAATCATAACTACCTTAGTATTTCACCACTTTGTTTGGTTGCATTATATTGTTATCATTATTCCGTTATATATAGAAAATGTTCAAATATATTACCAACCAATAAAATATTATAAATATATTTATTATTTTGTATGGAAATTTTTATTTAGGGACATCTTAGTGGGACCATACCGGGATCTCTTTCTCATACTGTGCATACACCCAATGAGTGTGTGTAGACTTTTTCATTTCAAACACTAGTAGAAGAAAAGTGTCACCTATATTTTTAATGTAATATTGATTACAGTTGGGTGTTGGGGGTGACATGGTTTGATGGGGACCCTCATTTCACTTAGATATTATTATACTTTTATGTCTCAATTTGGTTTCTGGTAGTATCCTACCTTCTTATGTATAGTCGTCAAGCTTCCCGTTCCATTTATTTTTTATATGGATATTGATTCTTATTTATTCCATGTTTTTATGATTATTTTGATATTGGTATATTTTTAGGTTTACCATTAGGTTTTACTTACATTTTTATGTGTTATTTGTCAAATTGTTCCTAAAGGAAACATTTGATTCACAACCATAGATATCAAACCATGGGGATCAGGAATTTCATTCCAGCCTTCCCAAGAACCATCTCGGGTGACTGGGTTAGGGGTATTCAATGATGGTTCATCACATGAAGATTATGAATTTGTTCTACATTTAATATAAAATAATTTCGAAATATGATAAAATAAAAAATTAAATTATAACATAAGATATAGAATGTTTTTTTATAGAAACTTTTCTTTTATGTATTAATTTTTTTTCTTACGTCCAATCAATTACAAATTAAATAAGTTTCAATATATTTTATTATATGGTATAAAATCATACTAGTGTCATTATTTAAAATATATAATTTTATGTCACTTAGAACATAAAACCTAAAAGAAAAATTTATTTAAAACCCTTTTGGAAAAATCCTGGTTGTGGTACATATGTGTAAACATAGGCATGCACGAGGTTACTCATAGTTTCATTGGTGGTTTCACACCATTTCCCCCAAACTGGCATTATATTGAGGCATGGTATTTGTGGTTCCATCACATAACTGGCTTAAGAATGGGTACCCTATTGTCAATCATCTCACCCTCAACTGTATTTAAAATGGAGGCATGAATAAAAATTGTATTTGAGGGAAGAAAAAAATCATGGAATAAACATTAATAGAAATTTTATATTCTACTTCCAAAAATAAATTAAATTATAATATCCAAAAATATTAATTTTAAATATAATTTTAAAATAAATATGTTTCTAATGTATAATAATGATGAGTTAATAGAATTTATAATATGGAATAATTTTAGGGATATTTTATTTGCCACTTTAAAATAATCTCATGTACTATAGGGAGATAGTATCTCATGTAAATTCTCCATAATGGATTTTAATAATTAAGATTTGTACGATGAAATTTTTACCATTTATGTGTATCTTGTAGTCTTGAATTTCATCTAAAAAATATCAAGAATCATGTTCATATCAATTATGATATAGATATAATATAACGGACCGAGAAGTATAAAGATAACACATTTGGATCATAAAAGGTTCATTTTTAAACTTTTAAAATTGTTTAATTGATTTCCAATGTTGTATGGATGGATTTATTTAATGTTTTAATTTTAGATAAAAAATTTAATACTTGTTCCGGGAAAGGTTCTTGTTTATCCATTACTATAATATGATAAATATTAATTTTTTTGAAAAAAAAAATTATGGAATGATTTTGTAATGATTTTTCATAAATTTAATAACTATGTTGGCATTTTTCCCATATTTTATAGATTGAACAATATTTTCATTAATAAATTAATTCTACTTGATGTAATGAAAATTGGGTTGTGGCATGTACTATGATTTTCATGTAGTGAGATTAAAAATGAGTCTTGTTCCAATCATTATGGTAGTAATTTTTGGAGAGGGATTTCTAAAGAGGGATGGATAGAATTTCGAATTATAACCTTATATATCAGTTCTTTTTATTTTGTGAATTATATCCACAGAAGATAATTTCATGAAAAAATTACAACTTTTAGATTTTATACTATAACGTACACACTTTTAATTGGGTTTATTTTGGGATGATCTATTTTTGACATTTCATGATGATTTTGAGTATTTTTCCAGTAATTTACATTATTCAATTGTTTCTGGACTTTTTGTGTCTTTATAAAAACAAACAATTGACTATTTTATGTTCTTTGAAAAAAGTTTTTCTATTATATTTTTTATTAGTTGTAAGGTTTCTCAATAAACGATAAAGTGTGCTTTATTTTAATTTTTTAAAAATGGATGATATTATTTAACAAGTAAAACATGTTTCATAGTAGAATTATATGTACAAATAATCTTTACTTGAAATTTTTTTATAAAAATTTTGTAATTTATTGAATCCTAACATATAAATTTGGTATGTTTTATGGTTGGTTAATGCTCAAAAATAATCAAATTCATATCTTAGTTGTTACAACCCTCCTTCACGATGACGAGGGAGGGGAGAAAATATTTTCTGTAACCTTCATTCATCAAATTGAAGGAGATATAATGACCCAAGAGACCTACCTTTTATAGGCCCCAGAGTGGCGACTGGCACCAATGGTATATGATCACACATAAAATGAAAGGCATTACCCTTTTTTAGTAAGATCGGGAGATAAGATAGTAGAATCGAAAAAAGAACCAAAACTATCAGTAAAAGTAAATCCAGAACCATCCATTCCCATATGCATGTTTCAATAACAAGTGTTACAAATAATGAAAACTTCAAAGGGAAGTACCAAAATAAACGAAAAGCAGCAACATCAACGGTCCCAGTGTCTGAGCTAATAGGGACTAGCACAGTCCTCGATGTCCTCCTAGAATCTCGAACGTAGTTTTATATACGTATGGTGAGTAATAAGGTATACTGAGTAGGAGAAACCAAAATCTCTTGGGAATAATTGGGGAGGAATCCTAATGCCCTGTGAAAAAGGAGATAACCAAACCACCTAGAAATGAAACTATCCATCCAAAACACACTAGGGAACACTCCCCAAATAACGTATGTCAAGTAATTTAATATTATTAATACATCAATGTTTGGGTACCCCAGACCACTTTCCCGCTGGTTATTGAAGACATCTTATGCACTGGATTTACCCCCACCATTATCACCATAGTCCAACAACCTTACCCCACCCACACACACATGGGCTACCACAACCACACATCCCTCCCACAAACACCTGGGATAAATCAACCATATGTAACAACACCCATAGACACCTTGGCCAGAACAACTACAACCATTCCTAAAGAAACCTGGGACAGAACAACTATTTCCATGCTCGAAGACACATGTGCCTCATCCTAAATACACTGGGTTAACAACCTTCCTGCACACACCTAGGAAATCCACCATGAATAACCTACATTTGGATCCCCCCTTCTCGAGGATAGTGGTGCGCCTGTGCTGGAGCCTTTCCTGCCCACTCTTGGAGTCCCTCCCCTTCAAGCCGCACATCCCAATTTTTTGCGCAAGGAGAAAAACATTGATCATTGATCATCCACGTAAGGTTCTTCCTTCGTCTCTCTTTACTATGTATCATGCGGGGTGTGAATGATGATGTTCCTATAGGGATGGATGAAACCAGACCATAACGAATATTATAAATGGATTTTAAGGGATGAAGGGGTGTGTTTTAGGGTGTTTTTGTACTATTTTATATTTTATTATATGTTGTGAATTTTATGGGATTATTTCCATTGAAAATCGTGGTCGTTGATGTTTCTCTCTTGTGCACTAATGAAAATATTTTTTTATGGATGTTTCAATGATTTAATGGATGAAACACGAGAACTGGTTAATTAGGACAAATTGGTTTATAAAATGGATTCCCAATGAATAATGATCCTTGTACGGTCACCCCGATTAACCAAACAGAAATACAAGACTAAATGAATGGTGTGATTAAAATCATAAATCTCCCTTGCTCTTTTCTAAAAATATGAATTGATGTTTTTATTGAAGTTTGTGAGCTGACAAAGATGGGGATGGGATCCCATATTGCGTATTTGTTAGTTAGTGGATTTTGGGGCCATGTGGGGTTTTATATTGGGGCTTGGTTTGGTTCTAGTACTTCGAGGGATCTCACAGATCCCTTTTGTTGTTGTGAGTTTACAAGAGAACTAGGTGTGATTGCTTAATTTACTGCATGGCTATTTTTCAATCCATGGCTTGTGGCTATGCATGTTTGTTTCCAGGTAGTGAATAATTATTTTAAATAGAACTACATGAATGTCATAACAAAAATGGTTTTAATGGGGAATTGTTTTCTAGGAATTAGTTGTGACTTGGTTGTGGTTGTTGTGATTCTTATGAATGAATAGTAATGAGTGAGTTTGTGTATGATCTAGTTTGAAACCCCTAAGTTGGGATGAGTTCTTGTTTGCATTAATTTATAATTTAGTTCTTATGTTTCCTATTCACGCACCACCCAAGTTGAGCACTTCGTGCCGAACACCCCCACTTCATGGGGGAGGGTGTTTTCCCCAACACACATATGAGTGGCTGGTTATTATCTATTTTTATGATCCCTTTCCTGAGTATCCCAAGACACTTCAGGCTGAATGTAATAGACCGAGGTCTAGTGTTTCCCAAGATATTATGGGCATGGCAGTCGTGGTGGTTTTCCCAGGTGTGTATAGGCAGGTTGTTTCCCATTGTATACAGGATGAGGCCCATGTGTCTTCGGGCGTGGAAATAGTTGATCTAGCCTAGGTTTCTTCAGGAATGGAGGTAGTTATTCTGGATCAAGTGTCTTTGGGAGTGGATACATAAGGTTGTTGTGGCCCAGGTGTTTCAGGTGGGATGTGTGGTTCTGATATCCCAGGTGTGTGCAGGCAGGGTATGGTAGTGAGACTGCGGTGAGAATGGTGGGGGAGATCTGATGTGTAGGATGTCTTAAATAACCTGTGGCAAAGTGGTTCAGGGTACCCGAACATCAATGTGTTATAACTAGTATTTTACATAACTTGAGTTATTTGGGGAGTGTGACTTAGTGAGGTTTGGGAGGATTTTTTCCTTTCTAGGTGCTTAAGTTATCTCCTTTTTCGCATGGAATTAGGATGCCTCCCCACTTGTTCATGAGAGATTTTGGTTTTCCCTACTGAGTATACCTATTTACAAACCCTACATATATAAAACATCTTTCAGGTTTCTAGGATGACTTCAAGGACTATGGCAGACCCTATTACCTCAGACTCCAGGACCAATGACGTTGCTGATTTTATTTTCTTTTTGTACTTCCATTTGGAGTTTTCTTGTTTTTTATAACTATTTTATTGGAACATTCATATGGGAATAGATTTTTTTTATTTACTTTTACTTCTATTTTTGGTGTTATTTGGGATTTACTATCTTTTCTCTTGATCCTACTAAACAAAAGGGTAATGTATTCCATTTTACTTGTAATCCTATAGCCTTGGTTGTAGTCACCACTCGAGGGCCTATTTTAGGTAGGTCTTGAGGGTCATTAACTCTCATTTAACTTGGGGAAGGAAGGGATAGGAAAATTTTCTGTCGCTTCTCTTTTATTGGGGATGGTGGGTCGTGATAGAATGGTTCAAATGTGGGTTGAGGGATAGGATGGAGTTCGGAGTTAGGCACATTGAGTATTGCATTTGATGGTAGGGAAATAATGTTTCGAAATCATATTGTGTGATATAGGCCATAGAATACAAACTAGGACGTGAGATTTTAGGGCTGTCGTGATCTGATGCAAGGACTATGGACCTACCGAACAACCATGTGAGGCTACACTGATTGCAGGGTAGAGACCCTAGGAAAGGTACATGAATCATAATGACATGTGTTCTGGTGTGTGATAGTTATTTTGGGGATTCAAAATCAATAAAAACTCTATGATAAATTTAATATAATTATTCTACACTGCTTATGACTAGGCATTCCTTGTTTACTTTACAGTTATGGCACCCGAACTGTGACCATGGGTAGTGCAGGGAATCGAGGAGCAAGGGGATGATTTTGCTGATCAGTAAAGGGATAATAGAGAGGATGAGGGCGACCAGTGGTAGAGGATGTTATGTGCCTTTCACCAGCCGACCCTAGGGATGTATGATGGTAGCGTCTCAAACATGGAGACAGAGATCTGGCTCGAAGTGCTTGTGATAACGTTCTGCTGAATATGAGATCCAAAAGAGTACTGGGTTCCTTTGGCTGTAATATATATGTGGGGAGCGGTGTGTCAATGGGGGATGCTCTATCTTGGGGAGAAGATGGAGGATAAAGTGTCATGGACTGACTTCAAGGGGGAATTTTGGGTGGAATTCCTCTATTCGATAATGAAGGCGGAGAAGAGGCGGGAGCTACTCTCCCTTCAGGAGAGGATCATGTCAGTGAGGGAGTTGGAATCATGTTCAAGGATCTCCCTCTCATTGCTCTGGACCCCTTTCCAGATGAGGAGTCCCGTGTGAGACATTTAGAGGTGGCACTTAGACCTTCTCTTTAGTATGATGTTACTCCCGTCACTCTACCGACATACGTGGAGGTTCAAAAGAAGGCTGAAGTCGTGGAGAGGATGCACATAATGGGAGGTGTACCATGAGAGGGGATCCAATTGGGATGATAAAAGGGGAATTCTGTTTGCAGTAGGTCTCCTACGTCATGACTTTCTAGGTTTTATCTAGTGGGGAGCATGCCACAACAGTTCCAGTTTCGATCTCCTGGTCCTCTCTCCTTATTTGGTGGCCCAGGACCAAGAGGCTTAATCTATAAAAGTCATGGGAACCATTAGAGTCAGTACCCGGATAGAATACAATATATTGCGGTGTCGAGGTTCAACACCCACCAAAGCAGCAGCAGTTTCTAGCCAGGCCCTTCTAGTAGTAGCAGTAGGGACAATGAGATCCCACTCTTCCATGTGCAGACATTTTATGAGGCGGCTAACCTCAAGGTGCTCCTCAGGGACCTCGAATAGGGCGTGGTTGGGGAGGTGGCTGATAGCTGAGGCGTATAAGAGCTGGGCATGGAAATTTACATGTTGTAGAGGTAGTAGTTCCCGCAAGGCCAGAAGTCATTCAAGTTATAATCATCTTTTTTAGAACTCTTGCATGTGCCTTGTCTGATTTAGGAGATTCACACCCCTTTTTTCACCCATTCTAGCATATGATCAGGGTCTATACATAGAGAGACTTCCCATGCCCCAAGTTTTTAGTACACCAGTTGAAGTTCAAGCCATCTTGTCTCATGTTTTCTGGGGATGTAGAAGGATCTTGGGAAAACATCACCCTAGTGGGGACCTTCTTTTGCAAAAGATACAGACGTATCATGTCATTCTAGGCATCGACTGGTTGTTCTCCATTTTTTCATTTATCGACTACTTCCAAATAAGGATCATGTTTTTTGATATGGGCGTCCCAGTTGTAGCTTTTGTTGGCAAGCAGGGATTCTAGGAGGAAAGCCAGCGAGCAAAACCTCTCCTTTCCTTGTTAGATAACCTACCAGTGGTGTCAGAGGATTCAGAAATGGTGTAATTCCCAAGGATCCCCTATTAGTTCATGGACGTCTTCCATGAAGTGGTGGTGACTCTACCACCACAACGTGATGATGTGTTTGGGATAGACTTGAAACCCGTTTCTTGTAGAGTTTCGATGGATCCCTATTAGATGGTTCCTTCTAAGCTCTGGGAGTTCCAGATTCATATTTGACGATTTGATGAAGAAGGGTTTTCTCTATCAAAGTGTGTCACCATGGGGTTCTCCATTCTTGTTCGTGAATAAGGAAGATTATGGTATTATGTTGTTCATAGACAACCATAGACCGAAATAGGTAATGGTTAAGAACAGTTACCCTCTTCTGAGGTTAGACACATGTTTTGATCAGTTGAAGGGGGGAGGATGGTTCTCTAGGGTCAACCTGCGGTCAGGATATCACCAGCTGAGGGTGAAAAATGGTGACATGTCCAAGACTACCTTTAGGTTTAGATATGAGATCATTGAGTTTGTGATCATGCCATTTGGTGTTACGAATGCACTAGTTGTGTTCACGGGACTCATGAAATCCATCTTCAGGGAATATCTGGACTGTTTTATAGCTGTGTTTATTGAAGACATTCTGAACTAATCAAGATCAGAGGAGGACCACACCAAGCATCTAAGAATGGTTTTAGAGTTCCTCTGACATCACCAACACTACGAGAAGTTGTCCAAGTGCATTTTATTGTCACAAGAGGTTCACTTTCTTGGACACGTGGTGTCTGGGCAGGGAATAGCGGTCGATCTGTTAAAGGTCTACGCGGTTGTTTCTTAGTAAGAACCCAATAATGTGATGAAGGTTCATAGTTTCCTGGGTCTGGGAGGATATTATCACAATTTCATGCCTGAATTATCTTGAGTTGAAACTCATTTGAAAGCTTTGACTAGAAAGAACCAGGCATTCGTGTTGAGTGATCAGTGTCGGGAGGCCATCAGTTATTTGAAGGGGAAGTTAGGTAGTTCCCAATGCCAAGGTATCCTGAAGAAGGGGTGATGTTTGAGGTGTTCTGTGTTGTTTCATTCCAAGTCTTGGGGTGTGTGCTGATGCTACAGTAGGGGCGATCTCTTATGGTTCTAGACTTTTACGTCCCCATTAGTGTAACTATTCCACCCAGGACCTGGAGATTGCAGTGGTCATGTTCGCACTAAAGATGAGGCAGAATTACCTCATTGGGAAGCGCTTTGTGGTCTTCACGGATCCCAAGAGCTTGAGGTATGTCTTCTCTTAGTGAGACCTAAACTTGTGGCAACAAAGGTGGGTGTAATTTCATGAGGACTAAATCATTGAGATCTATTACAATAAAGTTCATGGGAACATTGTGGTTAATGCCTTAAGAAGAATTTCATGGAGGTAGGTTGTTCAGGAATATGTGGATTCTTGTAAGGTTATGGAGGAGTTGGATGTCGTACATATACATGAAAGGGTGGAGGATTGTAGTGGTTTCTTTTTCTAGATGATATGTAGTCCTCTCTATTGTAGAAGGTGGAACAGTCTCAGTGGGGGTACTTAAAGGCTAATGTGATGCGTGACTGTGATAGCTAGGGTGATGCTCCAGGTGGATGGTTGGAAGACAAGTTGAATCTGATGTTGTTTAATGGAATTTTTTTATTTCCAGTGTAAATTCACAACAGTGTTCTTGGGGAGATCAATAACTCACCCATTGTTGGGAACTCTTTAGTTTCCAAGATGTACTGGGGCTTAAGAGTCAGTTTTGGTGTCCTGGGGGAAGCGGGCAATGGAAGAGTTTGTGGAAAAGCGCCTCGTGTGTCAGTTGGTGAAGGATAAACACCACAGCTCAGGAGGTCTGTTACAACCTTTAGATGTCGTCGAGTGCAAGTGGGATGACATATCAATGGATTTATTCTCAAGAATACCCAGGGCTTAAGGAGGTTGTGATGCTATCTGGGTAGTTGTAGACCAGCTGATGAAATCATCTCACTTCCGGGAAATCAAGGAGTCGAGTGTGGTGGATGCCTTATCATGAAGATATATGGATGATGCGGTGGGGTTTCATGGAGTTCTGAGGTCCATAGTCATGGATATGGATTCATGATTTACCTCACGAGTCTGTAGGGGATCACAACATGCTTTTTGCACACAACAACAACTTAGCACTACTTTCCACCCCCAAACACATGGGCTGTTAGATCGAACCATCCAGACATTGGATGATATGCTAAAGACTTGTGTTTTAGTCTTCACGGGATCATGGTAATGTCATTTTCCATTAGTAGAGTTTTCCTACAAAAATAGCTGTCACTCTACTCTTGGAATGGCACCGTTTGAATCCTTGTATGGGAGGCCCTATCATTCACCCATGTGCTGGACAAAGGTTGGGGAGGCATGTGTTCTTGGCCCATAGGTGGTGTAGAACACAACAGAAAAGGTTGAGCTTGTGCGTGAGAGTATGAAGGCTTCCCAGGACTGGTAGATGTTGTATGCTGATCGTAGGTGGAGGGCCTTGGAGTTAGATGATGGAGACCACATGTTCTTGAAGGTATCCCCTTGACCTGGGCAGTGAAGGTTCAACAAGAGTATCCATATCTCAGCTACGGTAAACGGGCCTTTTGATATGTTGGGTTGAGTTAGAGAGGTTCCATATCAACTGACATTGCCACCACAATTGGAAAGGATTCAAAATTTTTTCATTATCACCCTGCTTCGTCGATATTTACACGAGGATTCCCATGTCATTGACTTGGGAGAGTTGGATATAGGGAACAATGCAACATTCGTGGAGCGACCAGTGAGGAATGAGGATCGAAAGGAGAAAGTTATTTGTGGATGAACCATCCCTTTCGTTCATGTGTTGTGGGGTCACGGTGGCCTTGATGACTGTACTTGGGATCAAGAAGCTCAAATGTGCGCCCATTAACGAGAGCTATTTTGAGTTGTTGTTCCAAGACTTCCTTGATGTTCTTGTTTTTGTGACTCGCTATGATGTAATGTTCACTTTGTTCGTTTATGATATTATTTTTTTCCTTATCTTGTGAATGTTTATGATAATTCCCGATATGTGGGGAAGGGAGAATGTGATTCCTAATCAATATGCATCAGCGCAAATGCGATTAAACCTGTGTGGGTGAGTCAGTGCCAACCAAAGTGGATAGTATAATGACATGGAGGAAAGAACTCCATGATCTGTGTGATGAGACTATGTGATACATAGGATTTGTTTGATGGTTTGGGGTGGGTTTCACTGGGAGGTATCTTCTAGAGTGGTTTTCCAAGTGTGTGTGGGAAAGTTGTTTCCCATGTGTCTTCGTGATGAGGTCTATGTGTCTTTGGGCATGGTAATAGTTGATCTGGCCCATGTGTCTTCTGGAATGGCAGTATTTGTTCTATCTAATGTGTCTCTGGGCGTGGTTACATATAGTTTTTGTGGACCAGGTGTTTGTGGGTGGGATGTGTGGTTCTGGTAGCCCATGTGTGTCCGTCAGGTTGTGGTAGTGGGATTACCGTGAGAATGGCGGGGAGGTCTGTCATGTAGGATGTCTTCAAGAACCAGTGGTAATATACTGTGGGGTATCTAAACATCGATGTGTTATTACTATTATTTTACTTGACTTTCATTATTTGTGAAGTGTTCCTTGGTGAGGTTTGGACGGATAGTTTCCTTACTAGGTTATTTCGTTATCTCCTTTTTTGCATTGCATTATGATGCCTCCCCACTTGTGCATGAGAGATTTTGGTTTTGTCTACTGAGTATACATTTATACTCACCCTACATATATAAAATTTCATTCAATTTTCCAATAGGACTTATAGGACTATGTCGGACCCTATTTTCTCAGATTTAGGGACAATTAACATTGCTAATTTTCGTTTCTCTTGGTACTACTCTTTGGAGATTCCATTTTTTGTAGCACTATTTATTGGAACACGCATATGGGAATGGATCGTTTTGGCTTTAGTTTTACATCCAGTTTTGTGCTGTTTGGTATTTATTATCTTATATCCTGATCCTACTAAACAAAAAGGGTAATTCCTTCCATTTTATGTGTGATCTTATACCCTTGGTTCTAGTCGCCACTCCAAGGAATATTGGACGCGAGTCTCGGGGGTCATTATCTCTCCTTCAACTTGAGGAACAAATGATCTGTAAAATCTTTTTTCCCATCCCTCGTCTTGGTGAAGGTGGGTCCTGATATGAGTAGTGGAATATGGTAAAAGGGAAAATTTTAAAACACCATAAGTTTATGAAAAATGTATCATTCATGATGTATGAATATAGTAAGAATCCATGAGAACTAACTCACATGAATAAATTACTTTGTTTAGTAAAAATAATCATTATTATTCACATCATAAAACAAAAAATAATAATTTAATATATATTTAAAAAACCTCCCCTTCATCTCTAAGTACACCCATCCCCCACCATTCCTCTACACTTATAAAACTTTTTTCTTAACCAATGATCTATAAAAAATCATTCCAACCCCACTTAACTATATTTGTAAGTCCCAGGTTTATGAAAAATACAATTACTAAAGGCCTCAATATGTCATATTAAAGAGTTTTCTCAAGGAGAGAATAAATTTTTCTATCTTAATCTATTTTAGTTTCATTCAATTAACATAATATTCAACTGAATTATAAATTTAAGAAATGTTATACCCATTGAAAGATGATGCTATATTTTTTTCAATTCCTGTCAACATGGATTGATATATTTATATTACAATTAAGTAGGTGGAAATTAATTGAATAGGGTTATATAAAGGGTTAAATATGTTTCTAGTTTAGTTGATTAAGTACAATAATTCTTAGTAAATATTTGGATTTGTAAAAATGAATATATATAATTTTACGGTTGTAGAATAAGTAAAGAAAAATCATTCATTAAGTAATGTTACATATTTTGATGATGGAGAAAATATCTAGATAATATGAAAAATATTTTTAAGATAATAAACATATTATAATTTATTATAAATACATTTCAAGTGATTCATAAGATTTTAAAATCATAGATAAGTTAAATCAATTAATAGGGGATAAATGTTTAAAGGATCATACTAAAATTAGATAAAGGCATGATTTTACTATGATATGTATCATTGGTCAGATAATATGGAAGATATTATTGAGTATTTATAAAATATATATGCCCAATATAGTAATGAAAAATATTTTTTATCACTTATATAATGTTTATTATATAATAATATTTTTAGGTTTCAACAGATTTTATCCAAACGATACATGTACTCTTATTCAATGATTTAAATATCATGATTTCTGTTATAATCATGATTCAAATTAATTCGTGTTGTTGATTTAAAAATAATAATATATATTTTTCATGAAATATATTTTCACATAGTAGTGATATTTTTTGATTTTTTTCATGTACATGTGGATAGAGTAATGTATATTTTTTGGAAAGATTTATGCAAATGAGGCTATGAAGATTTTGGGATATCATGAGGTTATGAAAGATTGAGTATTATAGAAATAATAAATTTGCACAATTTGATTGATTTTTCTAATCTATACTAATGGATAATTTAATTTTTTATATTTTAGGTTTCTTAATATAAAAATATAGAAATTGAATTTGGTTGAGTATCTAAGGGAAAAAAAGAGATGTATAAAATGTTTAGAGTGATTATTATTATAATGACTCTAAAGAAAAACTTAGAGAAGAGAAAACCATATTGGGATTATGGTACAACGTTAGGATTCTCAATATCATGATCAAATAATCCATTACTGGCTCTCACATTCACTAATGGTGGTTCTTCTAAGAAGAATATGTAATTTATTTGTGTAACTAGTTGGAACTTGTTTTAAAATGGTTAATGTCTATGATTATATAAATATCATGGATATAACCATTATAATTTATTTATCATGATATTATGTGGGAGTGTATATTGTGTTGGTGGATAGAAACCACTATACTCAAGCTATGTAAATCCCTATGTATTTAAATGAGTAAATTCTGTTTGATAGCAAATGGGATTTGTGACACTGATCCCAACTAAAGAATGATTATTTAAACATGTCCATTATTACATAGATATTATATATTTTCATGTTTATATGATTAAATATTTTAAGAAATATAAAAATTTATTATTCACACTCTACAAAAATTTATTTATAATCCCCCAAATTTTGGTCACAACTTTTATTTTTCTACAAAAATGATTTTTATTTATTTTTATAAAAAATAGTTATTTTATAAAAAGTTTATAAAATTTATTTTGTAAAATTATATTCCTTTTAAATATAAATATATAAATTTTATGTTTGGGTTAAATTTTTGTATTTTTCAGAAAATATTGATTTAGTGAATAGTGGAAAATAATGAATTTTCTAAAACCGCTAATTCTTTTGATACATTAAGTAATTTAAATATAAAATTATTAATTTAAATTTGTTTCAAAGTAACCAAATTATTTTTGAGCTATATTTAATCAAATTAATTACATTCAAATTGTTTATATATCATGTTTTATAATCAGTGTTTTTATGACTTAAAACATATTTTTTCTGATTTTTTTTAAAATCTATAATGTTAATATATTATAATTAATTAAAAGAAAACCTAATGAGGAAAATTTTAAATGAAAAATTTAAAATATAAATATTTTTATAATTTAAACAAATATAATTAATATTACCAGTTATAGAGTTAAAGTAAAATAATCCTTTCCTTGAAAAAGATCATTTTTTGTAAACCACTTTCCATCACGCTTATAGGTTTTTTATATTAAATTAATTACATCCAATATTGTGAATTGATTTTGATAAAAATTATTCAATATTTCGGATTATAATAATTAATATTTTTTAAATAAGGTCAACCTTTTTTTGATAGTTTGAATAGAAACTGTAATAAATATTTATTACCACAGTAAAAGGAAAATAAGTTAGTTAAGAGTAATAATAAATTTACAAGGAAACAAATAAGTAACACAAAAAATTTGAATATGTATATTTAATTTCACATAAAATACATAATATATTTATTTCTTATTGTTTTTATTTTAAAAATTATTATGTAATGAGTTCAATAAAATGTAGTTTTTAATATGACATAACTCAAGTTGTATTTTCAGTTAATATGAAATTATAATTAAGAAATTAATTTTAATGTATGCAGGAACTATAAAAGGTAAAATATATTTTAATATAATGGTGTTATGAAATGTTATAGATTAAATAGAAATGATAAAATAATTTCACATAGTTGAATTGTAATTTGTATTTGGTTTGGAATACAGTTATTGTAAAAAATGAAGTATTTTTCAATAAACAGATATTTTAATTTAAGTAAAATTTCATAAATTTATGTAATATTTTTATAAAATAAATATCCATTTAAAAATCAGAACATTGAAATTATACAATGGTTATTTTGTAATTTTCTGAGATAGTCTAATTTTCAGGTAAAAATTAAATATGTTATAAATATACTGTATGTATTATGACATAATAATCACATAAAATGGATGTAATATATTCCATTAAAGTTAAACATGAAAAAATTTATATTTAAAAATTAAAATAATTTTATTTGATGTTATTTTATTACTTTTATAAATCATTTATGAATTATACTAAACCAATATTGTATTTTATGGTTTTAAAATAATTTTTTATAAACATAATTAACTTCCCTCTCACCATGGGTAATATTTTAATTATTTTTTACCTTTTCTATTTGAAATCATGAAAATCAATTCTCCTTTGATTAAACCACTAGGATAAAACATGGTATGGTTTTTATTTTTTATTATTTAATTGTATATAGTCTAAAACTGATGTTTGGTAATTAATAATGAAATCACATCTTTTTTACTATATAAACCCACCCATTCTCTCATTTATATTACATTAGAATCCAAGTATCATATCATTAATACTACCTACACTCTCTATTCTCCTCCCAATAATCCCCAAACCTCTAAAAATATCATCTTAAGGTTTTTGAATCACCCTCTCATGGTAGGGGACCTTCCTGTCTTCTTTTAAATTCAAGAACATTCTTTGAAATTATCCTTTCTATTGAAAAAAATCACTCATGTTAACACCAAAATATATTTGGTTTAATTATGTTTTTTTAGAAAGTAGGCTTTTCATGGACAAAACATGAGTTCTATCCAACCTGTAACCAAACCCAATCCACAACACGTCTCAAATGGCATTCCTAATCTCCATGGGATGGAAAATAGTTCCTGGATATCAAAAATACACATTGATAATGAATTATAAAATTTTATATAACCATAGACAAACAATGATAATAAAAATCAAATAATTGATAAACATAACCAAATGATAAATGATAGTTTTCAGATTCAAAATTTTACAACATTGACCAATACAAAGAGTGTGAAAATGGAAAGGTAACCAATAAAATATTCCAAAATCCTCCATGTCACAACAGGGATATCACCCTCAATCCACCACCATGAACAACTTCAAGATGTCAAACACTAGCAACTAGATCCTCCATCCCCGCCCTAGAACATCTTACCTTTACCTAGGTCATACACAACATAGTCGATATACACCCAAGGGTGTATGTTGGGTGTGATACAAATCTCATTAGTATACCTCCCAAAATAAATATTCCAAGCTATTACATTAAATGAAATATCAACATTCACATTTCCATTAGAATATTAGAAACATTTTTAAGAAAACATTCTACAGGGAAAATTTATTTCAAAATATCTTCTAGAGAGAACCTTTTTGTCAAATAATATTTCTTGATATTAATATAAGAACAAGGTCTTCTATATACAGATGTATAACACCTCATCACATAAGCATCATATTTGATGATATAACCATGTGAAATCCCTATAGGCAACTATCACAAGGGGGACCTTATGAACCTCATCCCTCATGGATCAAATTACCCCAACAAATAACAACAAAATTCCCATGGCTGATCCACTATAGAAGAGTCAATCCATTGTTATAGTGGTATCCATATCCAAATCCAAACCCAGCAGTGTTTCCATAAATGAGCCACTAGATAGGATTAAATCCAAAGTTCTAGTGGTCTGTGATAATATAAGATGATTATTTATTATTGTAATGTCAATCCATCTAAAAGATTATATCCCTCAACCACTTCTGAATAAACCAATGTACTAGTTCTTTTCAACCCTCATAGATTCCAAATATTTCAATTTTTCACAAATTCTATTACATATATCACATAAACCATCACAATCACATAAAATTATTTAGAATCATGAAAACACATGGAAATCACCACATTCACAATCCACACTGATATGATGATCAAAGATCAATAGGAAACCACTATTTTCTATAAACAAATCCACTTTAGTTTTTTACGCACACCAAAACCATTTGGAACTAAATTTCACACCACTTAAAAAAATTCATTTAGAAAACACAACAAGTGTTTCACCGGAAAAATAGAACCTTTTCAAAGGTATAATATCAATTTAATCCATAATCATGAAAAAACTATTTTATACAAATCATTACAACAATTCCCAATTTAAAATTCAAATTTAATGTTCTCCACAAGGAATATAACATGAAAAAAGTGGTTTCTTTAGGAAAATAAATGCTCAACACACTATTGTCTCATGTGCATTTTGAAAACATCATTCTCACTATTCACAAAAGAAACAAAACAAATTTAAAAATAACCACAATGAAGAACACATGAAACATAAAACCTTTCCTTTAAAAAATCCACTTTATTGACATATTCTTCTCAAAAACATTTCAAAAAACATATCACAAAACATAAATAATCCATAGATAATATTCGTAACTCCAATCAAGAAATCCAAAATCATATAGTAAGGTAATGACATGGAACTACATACACTCAATTTTTTCCCCTCCATTGGTCAAAAAATCCACAAGAATAAAAGAGACAAAAGGGGGAGGGATAGAAACGAAAAAAAACAAACCATGAAAAAATAGAATTACTTGATGATTTTTTAAATTTATAAGGATAAAACCATCCAAATAGTGATGGTAGAAGGATCCGAAAAGTATTAGAAGAGACTCCCATGGATGAAAATTTTGTAGGATTAATACTAGAGGGTATTTATGGATAAATATATGGAGGGAAATGAGTAAATTGTATTTTTTTATGACCCTGATAGGTTACATGATTTAATCATATGGTTTTAAGAATTATGTGGAAACCATGCATCCCACACTGTCCAAGATGAAAATGAAACACAGTTTTCCTACATGGCTTTCCAACAGTGTAGAACCTATATGGTCACCACTTTCCAAGATGACACTAGACTCATGATTACCTCAAGATGGTTACATGAATTTCCCAAAACATGATTTTACCTTGCCCCATCTTATAACATACCCAAAATCTTATCCTTTAACCAAAAATTCCTAGGAAAACAATATTATAAACACATGACTGAATATAAATTGATTAATTCCTCAAAAAATATCACATATGTGAAAATTATCCTCACTATGAGAACATTCCATACCCGGAATGTAATTCCAATGTCTGATCGGAAAACATCAAGGGATAATTCTCCTCAAACCATGTATTAAACTCCCACATATCATGCACAAAAAAACCATTATTCCAGCGAACTCTGACCAATGGTATAGACATCCCTGAATTTCTGTTTCTAAAGAATTCACAATATACACTAGTCTATGAATCATTGAAAAAATTGTGTTAAACCCCAACTTCTCCAAATTCATAACATGTGATGGATCCAGATTATAATTTATAATCTTAGATTCATGGAAAACATCATGGATGAACCTCAATATGGAGGGAAATTCAAATATATATTCCACCATACCAATCCTCTTTATAATCTCAAAAGGTTTGATACACCTCGGTATTAACATCTCTTTCATACTATGATGGCAGTGAACTAAAAGAGGTTCCACATTAAGGAATACCCATTCACTAAAAAAACTAAAAATATCAATGTCCTTAATCATCATAATACATAGTCAAATTTTGTTCCTTATAAAAATTATTCTTGATAAACATAAATTATAAGACGTTTCTTGCACAAGGTTCGGTCCCAACTGTGTTGAATCACCCCCCTCAGCCCAACCCAAAGGATACCGACACAACTAACCCTAATGTACCTTAAAATGATCCATTTGAATCAATAATTGGTATCTATTTGTATACAAAAACCCAACCAATACCAAATTATTATCCCGCAAACCTCAAAAAATCCAACACACATTCATGGAGCATGTCTTCCAGAATCTGATTTCCTCGCCCCATATGACCATCAATTTTAGACCATTATGCCATGCTCTATATTACTTGTGAACCTATGACTTAATGAATACCTCCCCAAAACCATGAGGTAAATTGAGGGTCCCTATATGAGATTAGTTTATATCATACACCACTAATCCTCACTATCTCTTGAACATACAAATGACCCAACTCATCCACTTTGGATGAATCCCTAATCGAATTGAAATGGGAATATTTGTTCAGACAGTCAATCAATACCCAAATGGAATTCCTCCATCAGGGTGTATGAGGTATGAAAACATTAAAATCCATATAATTCTCTTCCCAATTCCATGTATGAATATGTAGTTTCTAGATACAAACATAGGGACTCTGGTGCAGTTCATTAACTTATCGGTATGTATAACACCTCAATATGATTTTATCAATGTCATCCCTCAAACCTAGCCTCCACAACTACCTTTCCACATAATACTAAATCTTGGTGGTACTCAGGGATGTCTTATTGTTAATGGTGGCTATCCAAAATCACCACCATAATCATAGAAAATAGTACCACAAAGTGACTCGTAAAGTAAAAAACTTACTCTGGACACACCTACCACTCACAAGGAACCTCCTTAACATTTATGAACTGCATAGAATTATCACATAGCTCATCACTTGATTTTTGATCTCCAATTAACTCTGTAAGGGATGGTGTTGGATGAATACTTTCCAGTAATGCAACTACAATTTTATCCTTGGTCACACGGTTCATAAAAAAAGACTCATCTAAGTCCACTCATCAATTAACTCTATCAATTCTTCCAACATAATTACCTGCTAAAAAATCTACAACTCTATTAACAATATAGTTGGTATATGCAATATAAAAATAAATCCCCTGAAGGTACTAAACCCAACAACACTACCAAATATTTAGATATTTCTAGGAGAAAATTATGGATAAGCTGTTGTGATATGAATATACTATAATCCTCTCAAAAAAATATTTGGGTTCCACATCTTCAATACTTGCATCACAGCTTCTAAATCATGGTCATGGGTTGGGAAATTTTTTTCATGTGGTCAAAGTTGGAATGAATCAAAATCCACCACATGGTCTACCTGTATCATCACACACCCAAGACTCATACCAAATTCTTAAAAGAATAATACAAATCTTTTCTTGATTATGGGTTGATCAGAATGGGTGTTGATGTCAACTATCACTTAAGATGCTAAAATTGAACTTGAAACTCTAGTCTAAATTCAAACTTCTCTCCTTTATGGGTATTTACCTTCATGGAATAATAAATACAAGATAAATATATAACAAACCAATTGTAATAACCTACCATACCCAGAAGTTATTTGATTTTGAAAACATTATTTGGAACTTCCCATGACATCAATGCACCGATCTTCTCGAGGTCTATTGTAACACCTGGTTTTGAGATCACATCACGCCAAAACATCACCTCTTTGATACCAAAGGTATAGTTAGATATAATTTCATAAAAAATGATACTTAAGGGTACCCAGTACGATCCTAAAATGATACTATTGCTTCTCCACGGTCCAGGAATAGAATAAGATTTCATCAACAAATTTCGTGGACAATTAGTTAGTATTATAATTTGAAAACATATTCATATGTTTCATAAATACTTCTAGATAATTTGTCAACCCAAAAGGCATGAAAAAAATACTCAAAATTGTATTACCTACTTCGGAAGGCTATTTTGTGAACATTTTCCTCTCTAAATATGACTTGGTGATACCCAGAATGAAGATATTTTTTTTGGAGAACCAACATACCCCCTTAAGTTGATCGAACAGGTCATCAATCAATGGAAAGGGACATTTTTTCTTAATTTTAACCTTATTCATCTTATAGTAATCAATATAGAACTAGAGATATATATCAGCCTTCTTAGAAATTAGTAATGGGGTGGCCCAAGGTGAGACACTCGTGCAAATGAATCCGTTGGATTATAAATCGTGTAGTTGTATGTTTAATTATACCAACTTAGTGGGGGAAATAGAATATAAGGGAAATGATATAAATTTTTTGTGAGAGACAAATCAATGTGGAACTCGACATCCTTCTCCAATGTAAAACCCATTAAATCCCATAGAAAAAATATCATGTAACTCATCAACCTGTAGAGGTAATCCACCCTCAAGAGCATCATAATTATCCTCTAATGCGAGGAACGGTATTAAAAAATCAATATTTCAAAATTCTGTTAGTGGGGGTCTATAACATCTCAACAGAGGATACCATTCACCTTGAAAATTCTTGGTTCTTCCAAAAGGGGCCACAAAATTCTACCACTACCTATAACAATTGATGTGTGCCTGAAAATTCACCATCAGATCCATATCAAGGGTCACATCAAATAATTCCTTATCACAATCAAGAAAATATTATTCTATTTCAACCCCTGACATGGTGAGACAAAAATAAATAAACCTAAAAACCAAATATTGATTCTTACTAAGTGTCTTCATTAACCCCATCACAGAAAAAAAATACCAATTGAAGTATTCAACACATTTAGAAGATAGGAATAAATTATATAATTAGAGGCACTAGTATCAAATAAAGAGGAATCTAAATATGATTCAATAAGAATGGTACCTCAATAAATCACAAGTCTTTCATCTTATTTCATAAGTTCTCGATATACTACATGAATTTTCCTCATCTCTAAAAAACACTGATAAGGACCAATGACCCACGACTCTGCACTAAGTTTAATCGTCCTAGATGAATATCTATCTTGTTTGTCATGAACTCTTAACCGAGAACCCATTGTCATGGACCGTCCTGACTGGGCTGACATCCCTTTGGAAGCAAAAAATCCTACCCAACAATTATAGGGGAATGCCCCCACGCAAACACATTGAAGGTTCCACATGGTTTGACACAGATGAAAAGGTCTGGGTGGGGATAAATACATAAATCACATGTGATCTTTCATCCCACACTGATGACACATGACCGACCCAGCACAAAAAATCCATATATGGAGACAGTCTGGAAGGATGATCTGAACTAACACCTCCCCTCTTTTCCTTCTTGTCCCTCTTTCTCTTTTTCTTATATTAACCTCAACCACCCAATTCTTACACTACTCCATATATGTCATACATTCCTTTATAGTCAATTTCTACTATCGTAGAATGATCTTCCACCTTGTTATGATTCTTCAACTTAAACAATAATATGTGGGATGAGATATCTGATCACAACTCCATTTTGAACTTTTGATCATTAAATTTCTCATTGGAAACAACCTCAGTTGAAAATCGAACTAAATCTGTAAAACTGTTGGAATACTCCATAATTGTCTAATATCGCTGATGAACCTCCAAAATCTCCACGGACATGCTAATGGACAAAATATCAAGATGACACTACTCTCATAGTAAAACCTTTACATTTTTTCAACCTTTCTTCTAGATATTAGCCTATTGCACCACTGTTCCCTACCATTTCAGACTAGGACCTTCTAACATGAATTTTGAACACATTACTTGGACTTCCTTTGGAGTGTTATGAAACTCAAACATCCTTTCAATATTCTCAAGCCAAAACTATGCTTCTATGGGATTTTTGAAACCCTAGAAAGAATGATTTTTTTCATAACTCTTAATATTTATCCATTCCATGATCTATTTAAGCTTCTCTAACATTAGAAGCACTGTAGCCCTCTCTATGACCCAAATATTTAACAACACAAACCATTGCCTCCACTAATCAATAATCAATTTGAGAAGGAGAAATTTCATAGGCCTCTTCCCGCAGCTTCATAGGAATTATCTGAGGATTCATCATTCTATAATAAGAAAAAATAAAATATATTCAATCAATACAAAAATAAATGCATATTTTGAAAATATTAAGAAATAAAAATTAATTTCAAACACAACCATAAATCAGAACAAAACCACATCTGACACAATTACAAGAACCACCAAACCACTCCACCCCTAAAAAGTGTCCATATATAGTCTGTAACATGCATGTCTCACCTAGATAAGAATTCAACACAAAATTTCTAACATCACATGGTGAATTAAATCCCCTAATGAGGTGTGTTGGCAAGACACCTCCCTCATAACTTGAACCTCAATCCCGAAAAATCCTATCTCTAGTATATCTAGACACTTACACAATATCTTGACCAAAAAGTGTGACATTTCCAATGATAAAAATGCATAATGAACCGAACCAATGTTTCATCCACCCTCACACATGTCCCGGTCTATTCCTTGTCCCGAACGATGTTCATGATCCCCATGGGATGGACACTATTGAATGGGTATCAAAAATAAACATTGGTAATTATTTCACTCATTTATATAACCATAAATAAAAAATAATTATAAACATGTCAAAACTGATAAACATAAAAAATGGGAAACATCACATTACATAATCATGGTTTAAAAACATTAACTAATACCAAGAGTACCACAGTTGGAAGGGAAGAAAACAAATATTAAAAATAACATCCATGTAACAAAAGGGGCATCTCCCTCTAGCCACCACCACCACCACCCAGAAGAAGATTGTAACAGCCCGAGATTTTATGAAAAATATTCTTTTTATTTTTATTAATGTCTTGTGTTATACGCTACACCAAAAGGAGATTTCACAATACACATCTCTGACCTGGCTTGAATTATACGCAATCGCGACCTTCCAAGATAGCATGTGTTGTACGCAACACCGAGTTTTGCTAAACAACGATATGCTATTAAGATATTATTAAAACTAGCCGTTATGAATAGTAATAACCACTTTTTGAAATTTTGTAAATTTTATTTTTCAAAATGGAATTCATTTTTGGATTCGTAATATCGAAATTAGCTTAGGGTGAAATTTTGGTACTTTTCGGATAACTTTCATATTCTGATGAATAGTGAAAATTACTATATTTTAATTAAAAACAACTTTTTTAATCGAAATAATTAATAGTGATAAATTATTAATTTGAGTGGTTTTAAAGTATATTTAGAATATATTTTTACAATTTAATACAATGTTGGTCATTGGATGTAATTTCACATTTAAACCAGTTATAAACTAGTGTCAATCTTTTGATAGTTATTATCTCTTAAAAACACGCTATTTGTTTTGACGACGAGAATTAATTTTTAAATTAGTTAATGCAACAGATATGTTTTGAATTTGGTAAAATAGACATCATTTTTGAGTTCATAATATCAAATATAGCTTAGGCCTAATTTTTGGTATTTTTCTGAAAACTTTCAATTTTCGATGAATAGTGAAACCACTAAGTGGTAGGTTAAAAACTGAATTTTGCATAAAACTTAATTTTACCGCTTCTGTGAATGGAATTTCGAAAATCCGAGAGACACGGTTAATATGAAGGACTAAAATTTGGTTCAATGAGATGAAAATAATTTTTTGTGAATAGTAACTTTTTACTTTTTTTTACCACGGTTAAAAGTAATTAGGGTAATTAAGGGTAAAAATGATATTATTATTACCCTAACACATGTCCTAATTCTATTGGATAAGTGAACTTCAATCAAAAACAAACTTAGGAATAAAATATGACCATTTAGGCCCACTTGGATTAGATTAGGACATTTATTATTATATTATTTAAAGAAGGGTTAAAAGAGTTAAAATCAATGTTTATTTACTAAAACATTTTTAATATGGGGTTATACATAAGATCAATTCGACTATAAATATTAATTAGAAAGATAAAAAGAGTTCTTACATAATGGTATTTTATTTGTAATTTTTAGACATCAAATAATTTAATTTATTTATGACACAAAGATGATGCAGTAATTATCTTATTAATGAAATATTGACATAATTGATATTATAAATACCAAACTAAATGTAATTTAAGACATTTAATGAATTACACTAATTTTCTAGGTTACTAAAATATATTAGTTTTAATTTAATCAACTTTGTTAGAACATATAATTCTGTTATGACTTTCACAAAAATCATATATCAAATAGTGTCAAAATTGACACAAAATAGTTTTTAAATAAAATATTATATAATTAATTGTTATTTTATTCCTAAAAATCTAAGGTTCGGCCAAATGACTTAGATAAGGATATATGTATTAATAATATACAATTTGGGGTTCGTTTGGCATGTTATAGTAAGTGTATTAACCATATAGTGAAAGAAAACAAAAAGACACGGTAAAAGTTAAATTATTTAACTTAGAGTTAAATCTAATTGATAAGGTTAAAATAATACCCTAAACGTGTCTAAATATTATTGGTTGATAGTATTTAGACCCATCCCTACTTTAGCTTCGAAATAAGACCCTTTAGAACCATTATAATCCGATTTTTACTTTAATATAAAATAATATTTTGAGATATTCCTAAGGTGCCCCTCTCCTCCCTTATAAAAGGGTACCTCCTCCCCCTCCTCCTCACACCAATTTGAGCACTCATGCTCGGCCAACCCCTTACAAAATCACTTCTCCACTTCCCTAGAATAATCCTAGAGGTCCTGGTCTTCTTCAAAGACCAATCCTAGTTCCCTAAGTGGAGGATTCAAAGAGGTGTTCCAAAGAAGAGGTAATATCCATTACCGATCTTTTTCAATTTCTTTCTTCTTCAATTCTTCTTCTTTAGTTGTTTCATGATAAAGTAATAACATCAGTATTTCTTATATACTGATATGTTATTATAAATATGAAACAACTCTAATTAACCTTCTATCCATCCTACGGAAAAAGGAAATCACCGCGCGTGCGTACGTACGGAATACCGTCTCCACGCCATGGTGTAATCTATTTTCCGCCACCACCTTAATTGGATGGGTATAAAGGTGTAATGAGTAACTATATATGATTATTATAAAGTGATATTGATACTGAAATAGTATACATACACTTCAACACAATTCCACGACCATGGGAATGATATCATCGCTCGTGCGTACGTACGGACTACCGTCTCCACGACGCGATGAGATTCATTCTCAAGGATTAGCCATTCATGAATGATTATAAAGTATATATAATAAGTACTAATGAAATTTATGACCTAATAATGATAATGGAATTATTTATATGTATGTCATCTACTTAATTTCATTCAAGACAATAAGGAAAGGAAAACAGTGTTCATGCGTACGTACGGACTACCGTCTCCATGAACGGTGTTTTTCATTTCATTTATCTATCTATTATATATATATATATATACACTGAATATATATGATATATAAATCATATTTTATATTCTGTAAGTAAGTAAATCATGATATAAGTAATAATAATATCAAGAACAACAAGTCAAAACACCTACGATAAATGAAACGATTTTACCCAAAACGCTTCTTTAACATGGAATTTACAAAAGAACGAGTAATATAATGTCATAAGTGAACCATATATGATATCATAACAGTGAATATGATTCTGTAATAAGTCAATGACATTATTTAAATCATTATACAGGAGGTTCGGACACATACGACGCAAATCAGACCTAAGGTAAGGGAAATATCACAATCTCATTTTTATCCGAGATTGTTTATTCGTAAGTATTTACTGGGGTGTATTTTATCATCCACATCTAGGTTTCATCAATATGTAATATTATTTCCATCCACCTACAATTGTTTAAATCCATTTTTACCCTTCGATGAGTTTTTAGTAATATGTATGAAAGGAATCTTTTGTTGTTTTTCGTACGAGGTACTTTTTGACTTTTCCGACAAAAGTACGAGAAGAATGTTTTCTTTTTAACTTATACGGCATGAATGGATTTTTAAAACATTATTTCCAAGAAGCTTCCTTTACATGTTTTCATGTTTATTTTTAATCAACTTCTTTTATTTTAATGTTGTATGACATGTTAAGAAAGGAAAAATGTTTTTGAAGAAGAAATGATATTTTCCTCAAGAATGGAGTTCAAGAGTTTTATCAAAATTATTTTCCATCTAAGATAATAAAGGGTTTTGTTTTTATCCCTAATATTACATTGATTTGTTCATGTTGTGATGGAATTATTTTTATGAATTCCTTTACCTTATATGATTTGTTTTATGATGTCATGATGTTTCAAGAATCCCATTTTTGTTACATGTGTTATGTGATGATGTATGATTTATGATTATGTGGCACACATAAGAAAGGATTCATTATAAGATGGGTGGGACCTATATCTCTCTCCAATGCATTGGGTAAATATTTTATATCTCATGATATAGACATGGCTGGAATGGTAGGTTATACCGGTTCAGTGAAACAGGACTGAAACGAGGGTTACTCGATTCAGAAAGGGACTTTGTCCACTAAGATAGTCTTGTCAATGAGTCTTGACTAACAAGAAATGATTCTCTATGATTATGTGTGAATGCCACAAAGTTTCATGTTTTATGTTATGATTATTGTGATTACATTTCACTACCATGATTTATCCCATGTTATGAAATTATGCTCTCTTTTGCAGGTTATGATTTCCAAAATGTTATGTTCTTATGAATACGATGTGATTGATATTTCTTTTGTTTACCCTTACTGAGCATTTGATCTCACCTTTTTATGTTTTCTTTTCCCCAGGATATAAAGAAAGGATTTAGGTATAAAAAAAATATCTTTATGGAAGATGTTGAAGATCTTTCACCACGATTAGAAGATTTTATTCCGAGTTTCCAAAGACACAAAACTATTACGATCCTTGTGTGTGTGTTTTTGTTATGTACTAAGTATTCCGCAAAAGTAATGTAATGTTCATGTACGTCAAGTTTCGGGTCTCTAAAATTGGTATCAGAGGAAAGGTTTAGTCAACCTTTGGAAACTAGGATGCAAAAATGTTAGTGAGATCCCTAGAGATATTTCTACGGTATGTCTAGGTATGTCCCTAAGGTTAAGTATAGGTATAAGTTATAGTACTAGAACTACGCTAACGATCATAGAATTAAACCTAAGATGTTAGATATTGAAGGTACTACCCCTTTATTATGTTTTTTTCCCTAGCATGATTTTTGCCTCTCACACTATTCTTTTTGGGTTTTAGACGATGGCTGGAACCCGAAGGAACCGTGTTGATCAATGCAGTGGACAATGCAATGATTGTACTCCTGAACAAACAAATGTTATGGGAGATGGAGTGAAAAATCTTATTGCTATACTTACACAAGCTATGAATCATTCTGGACTTCCAAATGAGCAGAGAAGGGAACAATATTCTATTGAGTCCTTCATGAGCCAACGTCCACCTTCTTTCAGTGGGTCTTCTGATCCACTTGTTGCTGAACAATGGATCAGTACCACTGAAAAGATATTTTCAGTTCTTCAATGTTCTGAACATGATAATCTCATCTTAGCAGTATATCGTTTGGAAGGTGAAGCTGATCAATGGTGGAATCTTATCAAGAATACAAGGCAAATAGATGAAATTGAGTCCATGGAATGGGACGAGTTCAAGAACTTATTTTCCAATATGTTTTCCCTCGTATTCTTCAAACGAAGATGGAAAAGGAGTTTCATGAGCTGAAACAGAAGGATGATGAATATGTTGGTATATACGAAGCGAATTTTACAATACATGCAAGGTATGCATCTGGCATTATCATCCAACCTGAAAGTAAAGTTGATCGATTTTTCAGTGTCTTAAAACCAAGTCTTCGAAGGGCATTAGCTATACGAGACTTCAGTAGCTATGAAGAAATTGTGTGTTGTGCTATGAAGGTAGAAATGGAAGTTGGTGTTACATATCCATCTCATGGTTTTGAAAAGAAACGAAAGATGGAGTTGAAGGAGAAATCTCAGAATAATGGTGAAAAGAAGATGAATGTTTCCTTATGCTCAAAGTGTGGAAAGAAGCATGGTGGAGATTGCCTTAAAGGGACTAGGAAATGTTTTAAGTGTGGAAAAGAAGGTCATCGAGTAGCTGAGTGTCGAAGTAATGGAAAAAGGGTTTCTAATGATGTGAACAAAGCAATCACTGCAGAGAACGCACCACCAACACTTCAATGTTTCAAGTGCAAGGAGATGGGACATTATGCCAATAAATTCCCTAATCCAAGGGTTAGTGATGATCAACATGAGCAACCACTTAAGGCAAAGGACAAAGCGAAGTCACATGCGATCACTATTGGCGATGTTGAATATGAAAACGATGTGGTGGAATGATTAAGTGTTTATGTAATGGGATTCCAAAATAGTGTTGTATATAGTATCGTGGAATATTGAAATATTTATGTATTAGTCTATTGTGGGTTTCAATAATTTTATGTACCAGTAACCATGGAAAGTGATTGAGATATTTTTGGAAAAATAATGATATGTGCATAATGAAGGGAAAATGAGAAAATTAAATATTTGACAGTATTCATGAGCTCATGATTGATATAAGGACTAAGTGATATCATGGTTTGATTATAATGAATTTTGAGGATTTTGGTATGTGGAAAGTGTTAACGTTTAACTGCATTCATGTTTTCACTAAGGTTTAATGGGTATTCAAGAGAATACATGATTAAGGACTTTGAATGTTTAGAATGTGACCAACAAGACATATCTTATGATATATGGGGATCAACGATGGTATTAAATCTCTGGTAATTGTTTTCACTATATTATGAGAGTGGACTGCAGTATAATGGGTAAGCCTAAAGATTGGAATGGATTATGTTGGACATAAGTTAGTATTGTTTAAGGATAGAAGTTTTTTTTAGAAAAAGGACAACCTGCAGGACGGGTGACAGCCCATCGCGTCGGACAAGGCTGTGGGAATCGAACCCACAACTGAAATGCGACTGGCCTTTATCGCCTACCACTGGCCTATAGAAAGTCCCTGTTTAGTAGAAACTAGTTTTATTTTATTAAGCGGTATGATATATGAAGTATAAGTTCATTTTAGGAACCATATATGATTAATCTCACTATAGACCGACTTATGTATATAATTTTTGCTAACCTTTTGTTTGAGACAGATGGAATGACCCGTCATTCTATCACATAATCTGCTAACACTTCACGAATAACAAATTCAACTTCATTTAAATAAGAGATGAAGTGGAAATTGTTCAAGGAACGAACAACAGTGAGATTGTACCAAAATAAAGTAAGTATTTATTCTAATTCAAATTCTTCAACTTTAGGGAAATGATCTTGAAAACCAAAAATGTTGTCCTAGTGCCCTTATATATGATGAATCAAATGGTACCTTAGATCGTCACAAATTTATGGCTTTGTTATTGCTGGCTTTTCCATAGCCATGTTCTCTACCACTCTCCATCAGAACATGATGGTTAGATTTCTCTTCCATATCCATATTTTCACATATGTGGAAACCCAGTGATTAGTTTATTTGGGTAATCGTTACATTTCATACTTTTGTTTTTAAAGCCAAGTTTTGGTATTCCTTTTTACGATGTGGGTTTCTATTAAAGAAACTTTTGAATAGTAAACCATTTATAACCCCGACGAATTTCGAGGGTGAAATTCATTTTAAGGGGGGTAGAATGTAACAGCCCGAGATTTTATGAAAAATATTATTTTTAATTTTATTAATGTCTTGTGTTATACGCTACACCAAAAGGAGCTTTCACAATACATATCTCTGACCTGGCTTGAATTATATGCAATCACGACCTTCCACGATAGCGTGTGTTGTACGCAACACCGAGTTTTGCTAAACAACGATATGCTATTAAGATATTATTAAAACTAGCCGTTATGAATAGTAATAACCACTTTTTGAAATTTTGTAAATTTTATTTTTCAAAATGGAATTCATTTTTGGATTCGTAATATCGAAATTAGCTTAGGGTGATATTTTTGTTCTTTTCGGATAACTTTCATATTCTGATGAATAGTGAAAATTACTATATTTTAATTAAAAACAACTTTTTTAATAGAAATAATTAATAGTGATAAATTATTAATTTGAGTGGTTTTAAAGTATATTTAGAATATATGTCTACAATTTAATACAATGTTGGTCATTGGATGTAATTTCACATTTAAACCAGTTATAAACTAGTGTCAATCTTTTGATAGTTATTATCTCTTAAAAACACGCTATTTGTTTTGACGACGAGAATTAATTTTTAAATTAGTTAATGCAAATGATATGTTTTGAATTTGGTAAAATAGACATCATTTTTGAGTTCATAATATCAAATATATCTTAGGCCTAATTTTTGGTATTTTTCTGAAAACTTTCAATTTTCGATGAATAGTGAAACCACTAAGTGGTAGGTTAAAAACTGAATTTTGCATAAAACATAATTTTACCGATTCTGTTAATGGAATTTCGAAAATACGAGAGACACGGTTAATATCAAGGACTAAAATTTGGTTCAATGAGATGAAAATAATTTTTGGTGAATAGTAACTTTTTACTTTTTTTACCACGGTTAAAAGTAAATAGGGTAATTAAGGGTAAAAATGATATTATTATTACCCTAACACATGTCCTAATTCTATTGGATAAGTGAAATTAGATCAATAACAAACTTAGGAATAAAATATGACCATTTAGGCCCACTTGGATTAGATTAGGACATTTATTATTATATTATTTAAAGAAGGGTTAAAAGAGTTAAAATCAATTTTTATTTACTAAAACATTTTTAATATGGGGTAATACATAAGATAAATTCGACTATAAATATTCATTAGAAATATAAAAAGATTTCCTACATAATGGTATTTTATTTTTAAGTTTTAGACATCAAATAATTTAATTTATTTATGACACAAAGATGATGCAGTAATTATCTTATTAATGAAATATTGACATAATTGATATTATAAATACCAAAATAAATGTAATTTAAGACTTTTTATGAATTCCACTAATTTTCTAGGTTACTATGATATATTATTGTTGATTTAATCAACTTGGTTCGAACATATAATTCTTTTATGACTTTCACAAAAATCATATATCAAATTGTGTCAAAATTGACACAAAATACTTTTTAAATCAAATATTATATTATTAATTGTTATTTTATTCCTAAAAATCTAAGGTTCGGGAAAATGACTTATATAAGGATATATGTATTAATAATATACAATTTGGGGTTCTTTTGGCATGTTATAGTAAGTGTATTAACCATATAGTGAAAGAAAACAAAAAGACACGGTAAAAGTTAAATTATTTAACTTAGAGTTAAATCTAATTGATAAGGTTAAAATAATACCCTAAACTTTTCTAAATCTTATTGGTTGATAGTATTTCGACCCATACCTACTTTAACTTCGAAATAAGACCCTTTGGAACCATTATAAACCGATTTTGACTTTAATATAAAATAATATTTTGAGATATTCCTAAGGTGCCCCTCTCCTCCCTTATAAAAGGGTACCTCCTCCCCCTCCTCCTCACACCAATTTGAGCACTCAAGCTCGGACAACCCCTGCCAAAATCAATTCTCCACTTCCCTAGAATAATCCTAGAGGTCCTGGTCTTCTTCGAATACCAATCCTAGTTCCCTAAGTGGAGGATTCAAAGAGGTGTTCCAAAGAAGAGGTAATATCCATTACCGATCTTTTTCAATTTCTTTTTTCTTCAACTTCTTCTTCTTTAGTTGTTTCATGATAAAGTAATAACATCAGTATTTCTTATATACTGATATGTTATTATAAATATTAAACAACTCTAATTAACCTTCTATCCATCCTACGGAAAAAGGAAATCACCGCGCGTGCGTACGTACGGAATACTGTCTCCACGCCGTGGTGTAATCTATTTTCCGCCACCACCTTAATTGAATGGGTATAAAGGTGTAATGAGTAACTATATATGATTATTATAAAGTGATATTGATACTCAAATATTATACATACACTTCAACACAATTCCACGACCATGGGAACGATATCATCGCTCGTGCGTACGTACGGACTACCGTCTCCACGACGCGATGAGATTCATTCTCAATGATTAGCCATTCATGAATGATTATAAAGTATATATAAGAAGTAATAATGAAATATATGACCTAATAATGATACTGGAATTATTTATATGTATTTAATCTACTTACTTCCATTCAAGACAATAAGGAAAGGAAAACAGCGTTCATGCGTACGTACGGACTACCGTCTCCATGAACGGTGTTTTTCATTTCATTTATCTATCTATTATATATATATATATATATAATGAATATATATGATATATAAATAATATTTTATATTCTGGAAGTAAGTAAATCATGATATAAGTAATAATAATATCAAGAACAACAAGTCAAAACACCTACGATAAATGAAACAATTTTACCCAAAACGCTTCTTTAACATTGAATTTACAAAAGAACGGGTAATATAATGTCATAAGTGAACCATATATGATATCATAACAATTAATATGATTCTGTAATAAGACAATGACATTATTTAAATCATTATACAGGAGGTTCGGACACATACGAAGCAAATCGGACCTAAGGTAAGGGAAATATCACAATCTCATTTTTATCCGAGATTGTTTATTCGTAAGTATTTACTGGGGTGTATTTTATCATCCACATCCAGGTTTCATCAATATGTAATATTATTTCCATCCACCTAAAATTTTTTAAATCCATTTTTACCCTTCGGTGAGTTTTTAGTAATATGTATGAAAGGAATCTTTTGTTGTTTTTCGTACGAGGTACTTTTTGACTTTTCCGACAAAAGAATGAGAAGAATGTTTTCTTTTTAACTTATACGGCATGAATGGATTTTTAAAACATTATTTCCAAGAAGATTCCTTTACAAGTTTTCAAGTTTATTTTTAATCAACTTCTTTTATTTTAAAGTTGTATGACATGTTAAGAAAGGAAAAATGTTTTTGAAGAAGAAATGATATTTTCCTCAAGAATAGAGTTCAAGAGTTTTCTCAAAATTATTTTCCATCTAAGATAATAAAGGGTTCTGTTTTTATCCCTAATATTACATTGATTTGATCATGTTGTGATGGAATTATTTTTATGAATTCCTTTACCTTATATGATTTGTTTTATGATGTCATGATGTTTCAAGAATCCCATTTTTGTTACATGTGTTATGCGATGATGTATGATTTATGATTATGTGGCACACATAAGAAAGGATTCATTATAAGATGGGTGGGACCTATATCTCCCTCCAATTCATTGGGTAAATATTTTATATCTCATTAGATAGACATGGCTGAAATGGTAGGTTATACCGGTTCAGTGAAACAGGACTGAAACAAGGGTTACTCGATTCAGAAAGGGACTTTGTCCACTAAGATAGTCTTGGCAATGAGTCTTGACTAACAAGAAATGCTTCTCTATGATTATGTGTGAATGAAACAAAGTTTCATGTTTTAAGTTATGATTATTGTGATTACATTTCACTACCATGATTAATCCCATGTTATGAAATTATGCTCTCTTTTGCAGGTTATGATTTCCAAAATGTTATGTTCTTATGAATACGATGTGATTGATATTTCTTTTGTTTACCCTTACTGAGCATTTGAGCTCACCCTTTTATGTTTTCTTTTCCCCCGGATATAAAGAAAGGTTTTAGGTTAAAAAAAAGAAGATCTTTATGGGAGATGTTGAAGATCTTTCACCACGATTAGAAGATTTTATTCCGAGTTTCCAAAGACACTAAACTATTACGATCCTTGTGTGTGTGTTTTTGTTATGTACTAAGTATTCCGCAAAAGTAATGTAATGTTCATGTACATCAAGTTTCGGGTCTCTACAAAGATGAACACTAGCAACCAGATCCACCATCACCACAATGAAATATCTTTGTTTTACCTGGGTCATACATAAAAAATCCTATATACACTCAAAGGTAAATGTAGTGTGTGAGTAAAATCCCAAAAGGATTCTACCCAAAACAAATATTCCATACTAAAAACATTAGAATAGAAATCAATATACACATTTCTATAAGAATATTTGAAACAATTCTATGAATACACTTTTGAGGAATACATTCACAATTAACATCATTTTGGATGATTTGTTTTTCAAATAAGCTTTCATGAAAATATAGTGTACACATCTTCTACCATATATCCATGGCTATCAAAAAATCACATAAGCATCATATAACAAGAGATAACTAGGGGAAATCCATATTGATAACTAGAATAAGTCGGACAATACGGTCCTCATACCTAAGTGATCAAAATACTCCAAACAAAACCAAAAGTATTCAAATACACAATCCACAAGAGAGGGGTCAATCCCATGATCTAGAGGTCACCATATCAAAAGGAAAAAAACATAATTTCTATGCAAGATCCACGAGATATGATTCAATAAAATGTTCTAGTACTCCTCAATTATATAAAATTTTTACATAGATTTTTAACATAAATCCGTCTAGAAGAATCTGGGCCACAATCACTTCTGAATTAAATAGAGTACTAGTTCTTATACACCCACCAAGATACTCTAGATTCCATTTGGGCTCAAATTACATTTCACATATCACATAAAGTTTCACATGCACATACACAATCCATGAATCATAAACACATAATGAAATTGCCACTTTCATAGCCCAAAATTATTCAAATATAAAAGCTCAAGTAGAATCCAAATTTTCCTATAAATAAATCCACTTTCATTTCATATGCACAAAAAAACCATTTGAAATACATTTCACACCTCTTCAATAATTCATAAAACTCATTTGGAATAAACCCCAAGAAGTGCATGGGATAAATCCATAATTTTTATGGGAAAATCTACACTCAAATAAATACTCATTCCAAAACCATTTTATAA
Source organism: Viscum album (assembly GCA_963277665.1). Taxonomy (NCBI): domain Eukaryota; kingdom Viridiplantae; phylum Streptophyta; class Magnoliopsida; order Santalales; family Viscaceae; genus Viscum; species Viscum album. The sequence goes on along the minus strand of OY728164.1, from coordinate 2,004,853,113 downwards.
CAAGATTAACAATGATTTACTAACTCAGAATCAACATTTAAGGTAGAAAAAGAATCTTACATGTACAAAATCCATTTCATTTGGTAAACCAACATTCATCTCATTATCACCACAAATGCATTTTGAAAAAAAAATCACCTTTTACACAAAGTTTAAAACAAATTTTAGAATCACCATGAAAAAGGACACATAAAACATAATCCATTAACTTTAGAAAATAAACTTTCATCACATTAGAATCTAAAACCTTTTTCAGAAAAAAAATTTCACTGTAGAAACAATCCATATACCATATTAAAAACACCATGAAAGAAATTTAAAATCATCTAATAATTTAAAATAATGTAACCAACTATATAAAGCTTGTAAACCTCTTGAATCCAGTGAAAAACTACAAACACACATCAAAATAACCCTAAATATTCTTAATCAATAAAAATCATCAGTATTTCACCCAAAAATCCTGATCAGACCCTCAATTTGTCAAATAATATGTTATAAAAGAATAATCAAAAGAGTGAGGGAGACAAACCCTAAAATAAGGAAGATACCATGGGAAAAGATTTATTATTGATGACGCATTGACATTCCAAGGACAAAACCACCAAAATAGTGCTATTCAAAGGCTCCAAGAAGGTTTGGAGGAAGTATCCATGGATGAAAATATCATATGGTTCATATTAGAAGAGAGTTGTTGTTAAATAAACGGAGTGAAAAAGAGTAAATTTCAACTTTTAGTGACCTATATAGGTCGTATGGTTTTCCCAAATGGTCTTCCAGACAATGTGAAAAAAATGCATACCTTTTTTTTAATAGGGGAATATCACATAGTTATCCCAAATAGTATTTGAAGCTATGCAGAAACTGTGTGGTCTCTTCCATCCAGTTTGAAACTGGCTTCATGCTTTCCTTGAGAATGGTGAATGGTTTTCCCTAACCGTGTGACAACTATGTTCCACCTCATGACAAGAATAAAATCTCTACTTTTCACAAAACAAAACTGCCTAAAAAATAATATAGGTACCACGGAAAAAAATAAAAAAATAAAAAGGTCAAAAAATCATGGATGTCACAGGGCTTCCATGTTCAATTGTGTAATTCATGAGATATTGTTGACAAGATAAGTTTAAAAAAGCACAAGAAAAAGGAATGGATTCCCTGGAGGTGGTTTGAAAAGTTTCTATATGTGGTGGAACAATTTTCCCATGTTTCCGAACCTTTTGGGGTCCAAAATATTGATGATAGATTAAATGATCTTTATAAAAGAATTTATTTTCTTCAAAAAGGGAAATTTTTCAGGAAAGTGTGATGGTGATATTTAAAGTATGACTATTAAAAAATGTGTATGTAAGATTAATTTTTTTTGAAGGATTGGCTTGGCGTGATAGAGGATTTTTGTGAAGAAGGAGGGACACAATAATCTTACGTTCCATATATGATGTCAAAACATGAAGGTCATGACTCGAAGGAAGTTTTGTTAAATTCTTGAGTTCAGCTGAAAAATGGATTTCTTATCTTAATATATTAAGGCACATACGGAATTTGTGTGCATTTTCAACTGGGACAAATAATTGATGGCTACCCCCTCAGTTACATATCTTATACAATAGATAAAATTAGTTCCCTGAGTCTCTTAAGAGATTTTTGCAAAGGGAGTTTTGTGCAATGATATTTTTTCACAAAGAATAGAAATTATGAGAAAAGAGTATTGTGTGAAGCAAAGATTACAATATTTGTTGTCTGTAAAAAATAATTTGTGCCTTCCTAGTGGAGGGAGGTGAGCACATTGTGTAGGTGTTGAGAAGAAGAAAAAGTTTCACAACAAACCATATGTTTAATTAATTTGAAGAGTTTCATGAAAAATTTTAAACATTGTACACAAAGTGGTAAATTTGAATGCAAGACATTCAAAGGTTATAGAAAAGAAAATGTTTTTTTGAATAAAAATAGATTCATAGTAAGGTTGTCGTAAATTAATATTCATCAAGTGGGAGAATGTGGTACTTCAATTGATCATCTACCTATAAGTGAGGATTCATTTATTATTCATAATTAAGGGACCTACGTGTACATAAACTATGTGTGTATCCTTTCCAGAGATGTTGGAAAATGAAGAGAACAAATGTGATAATTTCCACCGGTAGTTATCCATATAAAGAGACTCCATTAGTGACACTTGGGAATGTAGTGATCAATCCCTAAACATTTTAAATGTATTTATCTTGGTTATAGATGTGATATAGTCTATCCTTTGAATTGGCATTAAGTCAAAGTAAAATTGGTACATTGACACGTTGTCATTTTATGCTACATGGACATATCATAATGAGGGTGAACCATGTAAAATCACAGTGTCTCATGCATTATTTCATTTCTTTTCATACAATTATACAAGAAATGGAGAGACATGTGTTTTTATTAATGATGAATCAGTATCTGAAGGGGTGGGTTGTTTTAATCTATCATACCATAATTCAACAACCTCGAGGTATTTAACCTACATGAGTTGACTCTTTGAAATATCAATTGGTTATATTGTAATGAATTTATAAACTTCCATTTTGTATCCACTATAATACATTTGAAAGAGATATCATTTAATGCCTATCATTTTCACCTATACCTAGGCTATTACTATGCCAAAATTTAGTAATAGGTTTCTATAACATCTTTTCAATTAAATCACCTAATTTTCCTTCAATATTTTGAATATTAAATGGTTATATTATCATGAATTTATAAAGAGATCTCTACTAAAAATTTATTTTCTTTAAATAATATATCATTTATACCCTCTAATTATACTATTTTTCTAAGACTTTACTATGCCGAAATTCAGTAATTCATCCCCTCTTTCTCATATATATTAAAGAAACATATCTCTATAGTGCGTATTTATTTATAATTAATAATATTGGGATAAATGTTTTCCATATCACTATCACTTCCATTAATATATCTAAATAATTAGTGACTTGTTACACTATTATTAATGAATTTTATGAATCATTATGTACTATCGTTGTGTTGGTGAAATTATCCTATGATTTTTTAAGGCCAGCTTTTTATTCAAGAACCCTTTTTGTCTTTTTCTTATTAATTCTAAATTACCATGATGTATTGTGTTCTTACATATCCTCCATAATTTCCTTTTTTTACATGTAAGTGATGATATACCACTTTCCCTCTAATCTCACTATATTGTGAATATTCATGTACTTACCTTATGTTGTGGAAATGTCACTACTATTTTTCATGCCAAAAATTTGTGAGGTGTATACCTATACCCATTTTCAGTCAAGGATATTTAACTACTTGTACTGATAAATCTCTAATTGGGTAATTAAAAGTATATAAGACACATACTGTAAACAGGGGATTAAATGTGATTTAAAATGATTTTATACTTAGTTATATATGTGGAACACTTATACACATGCAAGATATGAAAACTACGAGTGTTCGATAAATTATATATCACTCTAATGCATTGGGTAATGTATTAGTCTCATGATTAATCACGAATGTGGTAAGGGTGTGAACCTAATCCACAATGTGTCATTTTTTCACTATTTTATGTTATCTGTGTGGTTATCCTTCACATATTTTTATGATTTCGTATTTAAATTTGTTTTCACATTTCCATGATGCCATTATATAATCACTTTATATCATGCCTCAATGTTCATTTTTATGATTATCACTACCTTTTAAGTACCATTGAAATTCGTATTGTCAAACATGTAACACTTTAATCATGTTATTCTTTGTTTACTACTATTCTTGGAATTATAACTCACCACTTTATTATGTATTCCCCTTGGTTATCCAGTGAAATTTTAGAAATTTTGGAATGTTTTTAGCATGTTAAGGTTGTTTTGAATAATTTCGATGTACCCATTATTATATGTTTTTATGTAATCTATAAAATTTCCCTAATACCCTATGCTTATTGATATTCCAGGTTCTATTATGAGTATTATTATGTAATAAATCATGAATTAGATAATAATAAGAAATGGATTTTCATAGATTCTATCAAAGGAAAGTATAGTTATTTTTTGGTATTGGGATTAGAAAAAACTATCTAAAAACATAGGTATAATAATTAGTATAAAAAATGCCCCCTATATTTTCTTAAAGCATAGGGTATGTGGTTTCCAATAAAATAAATCCCTATATGGATACTATAAGTTGATGTTGCTCTAATACATAGGTACCTAGCGGTATCAAACACAAAAACACTATATGGATCTCAGTTCAATGAGTAGTTGGTGGATGGAAATTGGCCTTTCTGTACATATGGCTTTATAATACTAGGGGGTATTCTTTGGTAAATTCACAAGCATGTTATAAATCATTATTAAGTGAACAAAATTATCCTTACGAGTCTGTTTTATGAAATAAATCATAGATATATTATATTGAAGCATAAAAATTCATAATTTAAGGAAATATTTGTTATTTATAATTTATCATTTTAAGGTTACTATCATCCAATTTGTGTGTTTAATATTTTAAAAGTACCCATCAGTGATTTTCCCTTTACTTTTTCTAATGGCTAGAAATAGGATTAACTTAGTCAATAACCATAGTGAGGGAAAATGTGATGACTTCCAAAAAAATATGTCTAACATTATTGGAGCTCAGGTAATAAATCTCTTGATTATACCAACGTATCTACCCAAAGTCAAAATTAAGAAATGGAAGATTTTTTATTGTCCAATTATAACAAAAAAGAATAGGTTGGTGTCTAAATAATTTTCACCTGAAAAAAAAAGTGATAAATTAATTATTATCTAATTTCCTACGTGTTAAAAATTTGTAAACAACCACCAATCAAAATTCTACAAAATCACATAAAGGTGTTTTATGTGTGGTAAACTGTGGAATAATGTAGCTAGTTACCTTAATATTGGAGAGTATAATGAAAAGAGAAAATTACATCCTAGGACACACTATGTTCTCCAATGTGTTATGTTTAGATAATATAGGAGTTATATATGTCAATTACCAAATCCAGGGGTTAAATTTTAGACTATTTAAGGACATATGATATGGAAATCATTGAAGTGTAAAGACTAAAGTTTTTTTCTGTTGGTATTTTAGATTTCATTTGAAGAATTAGAATATAAACGATGTTCTATTTATAATAATCCTGAAACATCTAAATATTTTCCCATTATAGTTTTTATTTATGGATTTAAAACATATGTTCAATGGTGGTGATAACCTATAATAGTGATTTAATGATAAGGTGATATTTATAAAAAACATGATTTAGGGGATGATAATCCTTAATATTTGTTTGATGTTGGGATAAATTTAAAGAGTATTGGGATGATATTTATATGGTCTATAAAATATTTAAAAGCATTGAGACAATTTTTTAATATTTAAGAGATAGAAGTTCAGTATGATTAAGGGTATTTTGGGAAAAATATTAAATGATTAAATATTTTTTTTATTTAGTGGTGATTAATAATATTTCATGATATGTTTATTGTGATTAGGTATATATAACTATTTATGTTGAAATAAAATATTAATCGATAATAGTTTTATAAATTATTTGTGGTGTATGTTAAAGGGTATGATAAAACATTTGAGGTTACAACATTATTTAATGTTGAGAATGTTGGTAAATTTTTTGATATAAGGATATTTATTTAAGTAATGATAAATGATAATCATTTTTTATTTTCTGTAGAATTTTGGTGATTAATGTATTAAGGATTATTAAAATTATGTATTATATTACTACATTCTAACCATTATGGACTAGTGTAATATCTTACTATTCTTTGGTAGATTATTTATGTAGAATACTTTAGTGCATTAGGTAAAAAAAATAATCTTGAGTATTCATCACTTTGAGAAAAGATGATACTACAATGGAAATTGATTAAAGGATAAAATTATACATTTAAAGTAAGTATATATTTTTTATATTTCTATTCTATATGGTAAGGGAATAACTTAACTCTATGAAAATAGTCTTAAGACATTTGTTTTCATATTATGACCATTTTGGTCAATTTATCATCTTTTCACCGGTCCTTAATTTATGGTCTTATGGTCACTGAATTTATCCTAACCATGTTCTCTATCACTCTTTATTAGTTCATGGCCAATGTTTTTCTCTCCTATATGTCTATATATCTTCCTCTAATAATTTTTTTCCTATATAAAATCATAGTTACATGATGACCATCATACCTCTCTTTTTCCCTTTGTCTCTTTTCAGGTTGACTATTATCCATTTTTTAGATAATATTTTTTAATAACATTATTTTTAGGATTCCAAAAAATGCGTAATAATATCATGTTAATATTTTTATGACTAAATTTATTATAAGTGGAATAATTTAATACCTCGTGTTTTTAAATAGAAAATTATGTCTGATAGTGTATGTGATACCCAAAATTTAACCAAAACAGAAAATAGTATACCCGAATTACAATATTTTTTATCTAAAATTTTGTGGATTATTTTGAGACAAGGAGCTCCGATGGCGTGCGATTTTGAGGCCCAGTGTGCCTGGATTGGTCTGCCGAGAAATGTTATTTTTTTAATAGTGTGTTCGAGAGGTTTCATGGAAAAAGATGAATAAGTCTTAAACAGTTTCATTGATCAGAAATATGAGGGCACTATTTTGATCAATATTTTCGGGTTTACACTAGGAATGAATTATATTTAGTTCACATGGGCCTCTAGTGGTGAAACAAAAAAATGGCATAACCATAAATACAATAATTAAATAAAATTATTTTATTTTTGAAATCCATATTTCTCATGAATGGTGAATAAACTTCAAAATTGGAGAGCATCATTTAGATCTTAAGGGTTTGATTTCCGTAGGCAGAGCCTAACATTGGTCGGTGCTTCCCAATAGTGGAAAGCAGTTTTTGGCCGTAAAAAAAATAATTGAAAAAATATTATTTTGTATTCAAATCCATATAACTCATAAACAGTAACTGAAATTAAAAAATAGTATTTTATTATTGATCTCATGAGGGTGTGATTCCATTAGGCATAGCCTAACATCAGCTAGAGTTGTCCAGCTGTAAATGCTGGTTTTTGGTATGTAATCGTACAAAAAATAATTTAAATAAAAATTATTCTATTTTTGAATCCCATAACTCATAAATGGTAAGTCATATTAAAAAACTAAAACCACCAATGAGTTTGTAATTAGTTTTTCCTATTAAGTGGGGCCTAACCTCGACCAGCGTGGGAATAGGAAAACATTAATTTTAAGACGGTTTAAGGAAAATTAAAATAATCTTAAAAAGTTTATTTTATTCAAAAAAATTACCTGCAATGCAACAACGAGCCGACGGTTTCATTCCATAAACGAAACTACACAATGACACTATAGAAGAAATAAATAGAAATTCTATTTCCTAAATGAAATAATATAATAGTATAGAAACAAAATAACATAAATTCAACAATGTGTTTTCATCATTTAATGAGATAATTGGAATTGTAGATCATATCTAGGTATTGAAAACCACTTTTATTTTATAGAGTATCATTGTTGATGAACGACGATTGCCAAAAACATTGAGAACCCCCCCCCCCCACCTCATCGAGAGATATGTCCCTCACTAACTGATCGAGGACTTCCATAGATGGATCACCTTCACTGAAGAATCCTTCCTCCAATTGAACATGTTCTCCGGGTTGGGGTTTGGTTCTTTTTTATTTTGTTTCCACTTTCTTCTTTTAAGAAAATGATCTCGGATCAACCCACTATCTTGTTGATCGGTGGCTTGTTTTCTCTTATGGGGTTGGATTTGGCTAAGAGAAATTTAAAGGATTGGTATTCATGTAGTTTTTTATTCCACATTAAACAATCTAACAAGGAATAATATATTCAGACATGAACAAAAAACTATGATCTATCCTTCATTATTTTCTTGGGCATTCTCTTCCCTAATATTTTTTGTTCACGTCATCACGGTTTATGAAAAAGTGGTCGCTACACCTTCGATCCATGACACAAGGACCCGCCACCAAGGATCTATCCAAGTGATTACTCTGGACTAGTGAGATGAAAAAGGCCAATGGTATAAGCGGCGGCTACTGTATGCCAAATGCAATATGTGACAGATGCATAAGGTGGTGAGATATAGAGGTGTAGGCACGGCCAGTGGGCCGCAACGATATAAGATCCTATCATAGATTCGATAAAAGAAGGTATTGATGGTGCAGAATGGAGGTGGAATGACCCAGGGGTGCACTGAGGTGGTTGAGGTCATGGCTATAAGTGTTCGCGATGGTACAGGGGGCGGCACCGGTCGGGCGCTACATCGGTTCGAGTGGCCCATTAGGTGGGACTTTGTGTGTGATGGAACACCGTACAACATGGTCCATGTGAAGAGGGGAGGCGAATGGCCTTAGTCAGCCATGTGGCTATGTGAACTGGACACTAGTGTTGTGTCTGGGATGGACCCAAACTAGTCCACTGATTCAGGCCGGGCTATCAGAAAGAACAAGACCGCTGGGCATCTTGGCATGGAAGAGAACTGGATCGACATGTGATCTGGGAAAGATTAGAAACCAGGCCGATGTGTGGCTTGGCTGGAGAGAAGTCGATACAGCTAAGTCGAAAATGATATTGAATATTGACGGGGTCACTGGGTGACCCGATGGCCTAGACCCACGGCCGAATTGGGCCTGGTCCAGGAAGGCCCAATGGATAATGCCACTAGGCCAAGACGGACCGGGGTAGTCGGGTCATCAAACTGGGTCAGGTCATGTAGGAACCCCCAGGGCGGGTTGGTCGGGATGTATGACCATGTTGGACTGGGCCTGGATGCATCTTTCCACTATTTACTAAAATTCCAATATCCTTCAGATTGGAATCTGATCGACGCTTCATCTGCAGCGTTGGGACCCATGTGTCGAGATGATCCTTTGGGTATACTCTAGGTGAGGTTTTGTCATAGTTGATATACGAATGATGTCTTGAGGAGTAGATTCTTCTTGAATGAAGCGTATTTTAGAGTAGAAATCCAATGGTTGGATGTGACATGAATGATTTGAAAATGGGGGCTTAATGGTCTAGTAGATGAGCAGACCTTAGTGGCTAAGTACCAAAGTGGGATTTAGTGGTCCAGCAGCCAAGGAGACCTCAGTTGTCCAGTAGCCGAGCAGACCTCAGTGGTCCAGTAGCCAAGACTATTTCTGTTGTTGAGTAGCTGAGAGGACCTCTGTGGTCCAGTAGCCGAGTAAACCTCAGTGATCTATTAGCAGAGAGGAAATTAGTGGCTGAGTATCCCATTGGACCTCAGTGGGCCAGTAACTGAGTATACCTTAATGGTCTAGTAGCTACAAAAACATCAGTGACTCTTCAGGGATGATTCCCATAGAAGTACAAGATAAATCAGATTTACGAATGATAATCTTACATCATATACATTAATTTATACCTGGTTTGAGATGTATTTTCTTTGTTGTCTTGATTCATGGTATTTATTTGTGGAATTTAATTTGTGGTTTTGGGTCCCTACTAAGAATTGGTTTACTCACCCCTACACGGTCTTTGAATGCACATTTCGGGTTACGTGCAGGTGATTAATGCTTTGATGTAGACCTTGGGGGTCCAGGACTAGGTGGTTCTCAGTGTGATGGGTAAGAGAACATACATCTATTCCTACAGAAAGGTACCTTTTTCCTACACTTTAGATTGGGTCTCGAGAAAACGGACTGTGGAATTTGTACATTCCGTTTTGGGTTTTGGGCTTTTATTCTTGCCCCTTTGTACATCTAGTTTGTGCAGTACTCTCAGTAGTTGTCACATTGTGTTTACATTTGGCAGTTTACGATTTGTGCATTTATATACATTTAAGTTTAATGTCTTCCTTTTTTGGGATATGTCTACTCGGTGCTAGTCACCAGCCCCTAGCCTATGGAAGGTAGGCTTGGGTAGTCACAACACGGGCCCTTGTGGATGGGTCATGACACAAAACATCATTAATTAAACATTACCATTATAACCTAGCAATTAAATTTCTTGTTATGAATAGTATTAAATAATTTAGGATATATATATATATTATAATAAATATAAATGTATTAATAATCCCAATATTAATGTTCAATAGTTTTTTTTCTCTTCAAAAATGATTTTATTTATTTTTGTGAACAACCTATTATAATTATTTTATAGAAAACATATAAAAATTATTTTATAAAATTATTTTATATTTATATAATCATATCAAAGTTAAATTTAATTATTTTTTTGGATTTGTTTGGAAAATATATATTTTTTAATGAATATTGAAAATTATCATTTTCGTAAAATTGTCATTTATTTTTAAAAATTAAGTAATTTAGATATCCCATTATTATTTTATATTGATTTCAATGTAACATGATTATTACTGACTATATTTAACATAATTATTTACATTTAAATAATTTTTATCTCTGATTTTAGAATTAGTTTATTTTTGTCCTTAAAATGCATTTTTCTTGAAAAAAATTTCAAACGTATAATGCTTAAAAAATTAATTAAAATAAAACCTAATGAGGAATTATTTAATTAAAATTTATAGATTATATATCTTTATTTATGGAATCAAATTAATATAATTCATATCACTAGTTTTATAATTAAATTAAAATCATTTTTCCTCAGAAAATTTATTTTTTAGAAATTAGTATTCCATCAAATGTTCAGGTACGTTATATTAAATTTAATTCTTTCACCTTATTGAATTGATTTGGATAAATTTGTTTCTACATAATAAATAATAATAAGTAATATTTGGAAATATGGTCATCTTATGTATTTAATTATTTGAATATTATCCATAGTAAATATTTATTACCACTATAAAAGGAAAATAAGTTGATTAATTACGAAAATTATTTAAAATGGAAAAAAATAATTATCCTAAACAGTCTTGATATTTATATTTATTTTTCACCAAAATATGTATTATATTTATTATTTATTGTTTTAACTTGATAAATTATTATGTAATGAGTTTAAAAAAATGAAATTTTTACAATGAAAAAACTCAAATTTTATTATTCGATAATAGGAAATTTCAATTAATACATTAATTTTAATGAGTTCACGAATTATTAATGTAATTTATATTTTAATAAAATTGTTTATGAAATAATATATAATAATTAAAATGATAATTTCATTTTACATAGTGAAATTGTAATTTTCATAAGGGTTTAAAAACCATTGCTCTCAAATAACCATCACATTTGAATTAATAGTTATTTTAATTTGAAAGTTTAATTTATAATATTTATATAATTTTTTATCAATTTTTTTAATGACTAAATCAAATTTAGAAAACATTTATTTTTTCATATGTTTCTGAGATATTTGATTTTTAGGGTTAATATTAAATATTCTATAAATATATGGAACATATTATAACATCATAATTACCAAAAAGTGATATAATATTTTCCATAAAATGTATCCATGAAAAAATATATATTTTAACATTAAAATAATGTTTTCTAATGTTAATTCGTTAATTTTATTAATCATTTATGATTCCTCCAAAACCAATATTATATATTATGGTTGAAAAAAAATAAAATTTATAATGTGACTGACTTACACAACATCAAGGGTAATATTTTAATGATTTAGGACCTTTTACATAAATAATTAATAAGTATACTCTTCTTTGTTAGAACACTTTTTAAATAACAAGGAATGGTTTTTGGATTTGATTATTTTAATATATATAGTCCAAAAAACTATGTTTGGTAAATAATAAAAGAACTCCCCTATTTTTTCATATATAAACCCACCCATTTTCATATTAATATTCAATAAAAAACATTATAACGCACTATTTATCCTCCATGATCTATATAATGTCCTCCGAGGACATGTAATGATGGTGGAGTGTGTTGGTGAATTGGGCACGTAACCTAGATCGTGTGATTTGGATCCTTTTGAGGGTACATGGAGGAAATTGGTGCGTGAAAAGGTGGTGGATGATTGCTTCAGTCATAAAGACCTATTCATACTTGGTGGAAAGAAAAAATATGATGTTTATAGGACAGAAAATGACAACAAAAGGGGAATTACAAACAATATCAAAAGTAGGGTAAAATCATCATTTCATGACTGTGAGGATGTTTCTTCGAGAAAGATCATATAAAAAGGGAATATTTCCCATGTTTCTAGTAACGAGAGCATAGTGGAAGAAATAATTAAGCTATGAAGGTACTCAATAATTTCTCGGATTGTTATTCATAAGGGTGTGAAGCCATGGAAATTCAAGGACCTCAATGATTAGATTGTTGAAATTTGGGGTTTTGATGACTAGAAGATGACAATGATGAGACGACGGTTTTTCCATGTTGTATTTCCTTCAAATGAGATGAAGCAGTTTTCTTGGAGTTATGGTTTGGTTCTCCTATAGCCATGATTCCTCATAACCCATGAATGGGACTGAAACATTGATCCAAATGCTGTCAAGAACACTTTTGTGCAACTTTCGATACCTGTATGTAATCTAAACTGGATATATAGGCACCCTCAAATCCTCCGGGATATAGCCTCATTTATTGTAAATCACATAAGGTGGGATATTCAGACTGAGAACCCTACATTTAGGCATTATGCATGAATTCTTTTTGAGGTTAACATATCGAAAACAATAGTTTAGGAAGTTGTACTGACTTCTCATGTTGATAGCCTCACACTTGGCATTTGTTATGAAAGAAAACCGATGTTTTGCCTTAAATTCCATTTCTTTGACCATGTTTCCTTAAATTACAATAGAAAAAAGATGTGAAAATTTTGTAAAGATCGAGGCCATGATGAGGATGGTTGTAGGAGATATAAGGGGAAGACGATGACCTCTGATCGTTTTGATCCTATTTTCTTAAATAGAGCTCCTAATGAGGGGTGCACCGTAAACAAGGATTTAATGGAGTAAATTTCTATAGGGGGTGATTCAATAAATGTTTCCATCCTAAAAAAATATGGAATATATTGATGAGGAGGTACAGGTACCGAGTCGTACTAGTGAACAAGAATCTGATTCTCTAGGGACTGCGGCACCTCATTCTATAGTAGATATGAAGGCATCTAAAGATCAGATTGCAGATCAAGCTCTTCCCACTTGAATGTTTGAGACTCTCTGTATCATAGACTTATTCAATATTGATGATATATCTGATAAAACTATGGAATATCCCACTTAAGCTCATGATGATCCTATTCAATCGAGTATAGATGATGTTGAAAAACAAGATGTAGGACAAGAAGAATCTGTTCAAGAACCAGATTGTGGCCCTTCCAATACAAGTGAATTATTTCATGTACAAGCTGAAAATGCTACTAAAAGAATTTTACCTACAATATTTCTCTCCTTTCAAGTTGATTCGAGTAATATATTCTCCTATCTAAATATTGAGGAATCTATTGGGGAGGAGGATCCATCAACTGATCAAATGACATGTACTTATGATGATACTGTTGCTATCTCATTTTTTTATAGAAATTACTCTAATTAATTATGGTCTAAGCACTAGGCCCCAGTCCAAAAAATGAAAATCCAATTTTGGAATTATCAAGGGATTGGGAATCCTCATACGTTCAAGTCCCTTAGACATTTTATTATGATCTATAGACCCATGTAAGTTGGTATTGCTGAACCAAAATTAAAATTTGAGAATTTGAGCTCATTTAAATTAGATTCTATGGGATACACTTTTGTTTGAAGCAACCAATATGATAGAAATTGTTAATCTTTATGGGTTCTCAATCATGATAGCATCACTATCAAAACTATTATTGGTGACTTCTAATCTGTCACCATATCAGGTTTTACTGATAGTGCCTCAATTTTTATGACATTTTTCTATGCCCTTAACCTTTATACAAGAAGTAGATTTTTGTGGAAAAAAGTGTTCAATATATCTTAGAGCATGAATACCATATGGATTTTCCATGGTGATTTTAATACTATTTTGTGGCCTGATGAAACACTGGTGAAAAGTTTTCTAGTGTTTCAGATTCATATATGATTTCTTGAATTAATAGTTATGGTCTCTATGATGTCTCTGTCTCTGGTGCTGATTATACGTGGGGTAGGTACACTTTTAATGGGTTATAGGTAAGTAAATTGGACATGTGTTTTGTGAAATTGGATGGCCAAAATAAGGGGATTTATGTGACTGGGCGGACACTACTAATACTTCACTATGATCATAATCCCATCGTTGTTGATGTAAATCTCAATAAAATAAGGTCAAACCTTGTTCCCTTTATGTTTAACAATGCTTGGATAGTTATCCTTGTAAGCAAAGAGGTTAACATGGACGTCAAGATAAAGGAACATTTTAGGAGTGCTTCTCACATATTATGTTATAAAATTAAAGAATCCAAGTCATAGCGGAAATAATATAGTATGGATTACTTTTACTAATTGGATAGTGACCTTAAAGAGGATGAAAATGTCTTGTCAGGATACCATGTCAACAATTTGTTTCCGGAACTGCCCTCTCAAGAAGAAATACAGGCTGATTCAAATCTTGATAAATTATTGATCTTGAAAGAGAAACTCACTCAAAACCAATATAACATAAAATGGCTAAAATAAGGGGACAGAAACACAAGATTTTTCCATTTCATTAATATAGAAAAGAAGATAAATATGGGATGAAAAAATATGAGTATTGATGGTAATGTATTATCTTATGAAAATGACATTTTGGGTGATGTGATAACCTATTTCGAGAAGTTGTATTTAGATTCTAGAAATGACATTTATGAGAAAATTAGTAAGTACTTTGATCCTTACATTTATGAGGATCATAACAACAGTCTTGTGGACATTCCAGAAAAATGTGGTATCTGGATCCCTATTCTCTTTAAATATTGATAGTGTTTTGGGTTCCGATGGATTCAGAAATATTTTCTTTATGTTTTACTATGACAGTTTTCAGATTGATGTAACAAATGTTGTGAGGGATTTTTTTTAAATCCATATACATGCATTTTGTGATGAATCTTGACTTTGTTTCCTTAGTCACTGTGAAGGTAAATTCCCTTGAAATTAATGATTTTAGGCATGTTTTCATCTGGAATACCATACCACAAGTTATTTGTAATATTATGACTCATGTATTGGGTGAGGTTGTGAAGTGGCTTATTCAAGAGGGGTCAGATAGGGTGACTTTCTCTCTGGTATGCTATTTTCCATTGCAGATGATTATCTTAGTTGGTTCCTGAATGATCTGGTTAATTTTGGATGGTATCACAGATGATAATTAGAAGGGTCTTCTTTGTTCTGTTACATTTAGTTTATGTTGAGGATATATTTCTCATTGGAAGAGAGGACAAAGGTATTATCTTCTACATAAAATGAATTTTCTCACACTATGAAGAGGTTGACGGTCAATTAATCAGTTGGGGAAAATCATCTGTCTTATTTGGTGAATTGATTTCAATTTATAGGAAAAATAGAACTTATAGGAGTCTTGGAGTTCAAAGGGTTTATCTCTCATTCAATTATCTTGGTGTACCTCTTTTTTGGGGAAGATTCAAATGATTTCATTTGGAAAGAATCTCCTTAAATATTTCTAATTAGATTTCATGATGAAAGGGAAAAAATATTTCTTAGGCATGGATAATATATATAGTCAATGAAACCATCACTTCAATGTTTTTATACTCCTTTTATTTGAATAGATGGCCTAGAAGTTTGTGTAAGGAGTTATGTGGCCAAATCTGAAAAAAAATTTGGACTGGTTCTATTCATGAGAGGAAGTCAGCCATGGTTTCTAGGAAGAATGGTATTGTGCCATTTCAAATGGCTGGGTTAGGTATCAAAGATATTAGATTATTCAATGATGCATTGATCAAAAAATTCACTTGGAATCTTCTATCGAACCCAGATGCATCCATGGACTTCTGGAAACGTAGATTTTTTGGGAAAATGTAGAATGGTTACACCAGTAACCTCAGGTCATCTATATGGACTGTATTGAAGTAGTATTTCTCTAGACTCATTGTTTTCTCGAATTGGATGGGGTCCAAACTGTCAAATCTGAATTGTTGGACCACCCCTTGCCTTTTTTGACCAATCTACGATGACACTCTCATTACAACTTTTGTAAATGTTTCAACAACTGCATTATTTTATGAAAATATTGTGATTCAAGAAATTTCTACCCATTCACATTCATTTTATAGGCCTCTTGATAATGTTTTAATTTTTGTGAGGTGTTTGTCTGGATGCCTAATATGAATGGAATATTCACCATAAACGAATTCTATATATATCATTGTGGTAATTCGTTGGGCCCTCCACACTGTTTTAAAGATTTCTATTAACTCTTTATCCCACCATCTCATTCACTAATGTTTTGAAGGATATGTAAATGTCAGCTTCCCCTGCAACACAAGATACAGTGCTGTGGTTTTTAGCTAGCCACAACCTAGAGTTTCATTTTATCAGAAGATGAAACCATGTTACATGTCTTTATTTATTATAACCTTTATTTTAGGTTGTGGTAATATATGTAGAGAATTATTCAATGCCAACTACCCCTCTGGTCTATAGAGGATTTACTGTACTCGGTTTTCAGTGCTAAATGCAGTGAGAAGGTTTATTCCATCATGTTAACAACTGTAGCCATGATCTAGGACATTATAAGGAATTTAAGGAATACCATGATATTCAACAACACAAATCCCTATTTTTATGAGGGTTTTCCCTCTATTTACCATGCCATCTTAATTTCGGATAACATTCAAATTATTTCTCTGAGAAATGATGTTTCTCACCATATTATTCTGTGGTATCTTGGTGTTAATGGCAGGATAAATAATCCTCTGATGATGAAGTATGTTCGAAGGATACAACCCCAACCATGCTGGAATAAAGTCAATGTTGATGGATCTGCATTGGGTGATCCAGGTCACTTTGGTTGATGTGGAATCTTCTGTACCTATAAGGGACTTGTAGAGGGGTTCTTTCACCATTTCAATGGTAACCAATTTTCCATTGAAGCGGAGCTCTTGGCTCTGATAAAATAAATAATTTTTTCCTTCAATTTCATTTGGCATGACTTATGGATAGAATCATTCTCTTCTATTGCAGTCCAAATTCTCAAAGACCGTCCAATTAATGTGCCATGGAAGATTTTACCAGTATTTATTGACCAACTTCGACTCATTGATTCAATCTCCCTTGAAGTCACACATATTTATCACAAATCCAATCAAGTTGCAGATTATCTCACAAAGGGCTTAACTTGTAAGGATTTTTCTAATTGGTCTTTTGTGTTACCTGAGTATTGTAAATTTCTTGCTCATGCGGATTAATATGGTGAGGTGTACACTCATCATTGTATAAAAACTCAGTAATGTCTTGCAGAATAATTTTTATCATTTAAATTTATTTTTCAAGGAGAATGTTCACCTAACTCTGGATATTCACGATATATTCCTCCCAAGGTTCCCCTATGCTCTTATTAATAACCTCCCACACTTTTTGAGTCACCCACTCATCATAAGGTACCACCATATTTTTTCAATTCCAGCACCTTCTTTAAAAATAACCATTTCATTCCTAATTAGTTATATTATTCATTTTCTACCCAAATATTGATATTTTAATTATATATCATCTATCCCCAATAATTTTTTCCTTTACCTTATTAGTTTCCATGTCAAATTTTAGTAAGATATTTCTCTCTCTCTTTTTCAAATCAAGAACCTAATTTTTATTATACCATTTGAATCTTAATTGGTTTTGTTTTCAAGAATTTATAATGATTTATATACATGAAAATTGATGTCATAAAAATTATTTATCATTTATACCCTCTCATTATATAATTTACCTATGTCGTTACTATGCTGAAATTTAGAAAGGGATCCACTCTTTCACCTCATTATTCAAGCAATGTATTTATATAGTGCATATTGTTTTTCAATTACTAATGTTGGGATATAATTTTTTTACATATATTTATTATATAAATTTTTAAATCCAAATAATTATAGACCACTTTCAGTCACATTAAACCATTGGTTTATTCTTTATATACTACCATTATGCTGTCGAATTATCAAACCATTTTTGAAGGACAAAATTTTATTGAAGGACCCTCCTTTTCTTATGCCTGTTAATTATACAATTTTCATTATGTATTATGTTCTTAAATATCCATAATACTTCCCTTTTTTAATAAAAATTCATGAGAGTGTCCTTTCTCTTCTATTCAACCATTTTTTGAATCTTCATGTGTTGTCATTACGCTAGCAAAATGTCACTGTGATTTTCTATGAAAATCATTTATGAGGTATATACGCATACCCATTTCTACTTAAGGGTATTAAACTAGTTCTAACAATACATCATTTATTTTGTAATTTCATATATTTAATCAAAATTCCTTAATTTTGGGTCAAATGTGATGAAAATGATTTTATGTTGACTGATCTATGGGGAACACTTATAAATGTACATTATATGAAAGATACTCGTGTGCCTGGAATTATATATCACTCCAATAAATTTTTTAATGTTTGGGTAAGGTATTCATCGTGATCCAACATAGTACTTGTTCATACATGATATGATGTATTGGAGGTTATTCACAACCTATGTTTATGAGGTCATGTTTATTTCTGTTTCAACATTACCATGTTGCCTTTATGTTGGCATTTTATATCATGGCTCACTGTTTATGTTGCTGATATATCATGACATATTGTTTATGTTTACGATTTTAACACATTTTTATGTCCCATTGAAATACCAATTGTATGAAATGTAATAGAGTCTTCATTTTATTATGTTTTTACTCCATTACTCAGTTTTATAGCTCACCCATTTATTATGTATTCCCTTAGGATATCACCTACATTTTTCCAAATGATGGATTATTATGAGAATGTAATGGATATTTTTGAAACATTTCAATGTACTCCTTATTTTAATTTTCTTCTAATTTACCACGTTTCCCAAATACATTATGCTTCTCAATATTCTAGGTTTTATGATGTGTATTTTTTTAAATAGGTCATGAATTAATGTTAATTAAATGCATGGGATGTCTTGAGTTACATATTTATCTATGTTGTAGGATAACCTAGTTAATAAATATGTTATATCATAATTCATTTACATCACTAAAATTATTTTAATATATTTTTTTTGAATAGTCATAATGGTGTTTGTGGTTTTAAAAGAAAAAGAATCAAAACATGTTTTCCAACAACAATGTGGAAGACATCACAATGTGATCCCAATAATCAGCATTATATCCCATGTTTTCTCTCAAAGATCTCACTTGTTATTGTTATGGATAAACTAAAATAATGAAAATTTTACTTCACAATTTAATGTAAAATGAATTCACGTTTAGAATGAGATAATGGGATCCTGTATTCAATCACATGGTATTGATCTTCAAGATAATTTGAAATAGTCCTTAATAGTTCAAAAGGATATTATAGACTAATCTAAAATTAATTAGAAAAATATTAAGAGTGATGGAATGTGAAGGAATGAATTTTTTCTCTATTATGTGAAAAATATTTGAAAAATTAATGGGACAAAAAACTGGTAATGTAATCTGGAAAAAATTTGACAACATATATGGAAGTGGAAAGAAATTAAATGAATCTATATTATAAAGTTTTATAATAACATATACTGATATATTAATGTATGAAGATAAATGTATTGATGATTTCATTCCTAGGGTTATAATGGTATTTAAAACTATCAAAAGTTATTGAGAAACCCTTAATGACTCAAAAATTAATTAGAATCTCATGAAAATTATTCCAAATATATTTGATTCAAATATTGTAGTACATAAATAAATATAACTTTAAGACCGTAAAATTGAACAACTATAAATAAATTTATTTAATTATTAGATTACAAAAGGATATGTTCTTAAAATCATAGAAATAAAATATATTGAAATTATATAAAAATTAATTAAGAATTTAAATATTTAATATTATAATAGTTCATTTAATGAAGTGTAAAATATATAATTTTTTTTTCTGAAAAACACGCCCTATTGTGCAGAATATTCAAAAACGTAAAAGATAAGTATCAAGGAAAACTAACCTTTACATGTTTTAGCTGTCAAAAAGTTAAACATTTCAATACCAAGTGTCCTACTATAGAAAAAATAATATGAATATGATTAATTTAGTAATATAATCTCTATGAAAGAATATTTTTTTATAGCAATCAATCTTAATAAAAGGAATAATTTAAATTTTGTCCAAAATATTCTAGGGAACTTTCTATATATT
The DNA here is from genome assembly GCA_963277665.1 of Viscum album. Lineage (NCBI taxonomy): Eukaryota > Viridiplantae > Streptophyta > Magnoliopsida > Santalales > Viscaceae > Viscum > Viscum album. Next base: position 2,004,832,810 of record OY728164.1, on the reverse strand, counting down.
AAAGGAACATTAGATAGTTTTAAGAGATGTGATGTTGAGGATATTATAGAAAATATTTACCAAAAGTACTTTATTTCTCAGGAAAAATTAGTTATTGAGTCTTCAAAATAATAATCACTACTCAATATTGAGTTTTCTATATAATAAAAAAATTTAGACAATTATTACACCATTAGAATGAAAATAATGATGTTCTTGAAGGAGATTGAAAGTATTAGAGTTGAAAATTTACATCCCAAATGGAAAAATGAAATGAATTATAAAATTCACATTGAGAAATAATTTTTGTTCAATTAAGTTGAGAGATTAAAACCTAAAATTGGTGATATAATGTTAATATTATTAATGACATGATTTTTACTGTCATCTTTAGGTATATTGACATGAAAAAGTAAAATATAGAAATTATTAAAGTTTATATAAAAAAATAAATATTCATAATTGATTATAATATATATGTCACAAGAGTAGGTGAAATTTCTAGGAAAAAACCCCAAACAATTAGGATGAGAATAACTTTGAACATAAATAATGGGAGCCTACTATTTCATTACATAAAAAAATAATGTTTCTAGATGAATAAAATGAAAAATAAAATTCATGATTAGCCATGACGATTTAATATAGGGTTAACCCAAATCAAATCTTAAAAGAGATAAAATATAAAAATGGTATAACCATCATCAATTTTCTAAATTATGAGATCCATGAAAGTATATAGTGAAATTATCTTATTGGAGTACTCATAATTAAGTAGTAAAACAACCCATTAAATAACATAATTTATCTCAATAAAGGAGGTTTAATGGATACTACTAGTTTCATATTATTTTTTTCTACTAATCCTATAACTTCATATATAACATGACTATTCCAAGATAAATAAGGGAACATGAACCATGGTGTAGATAACACCTATATAGAGAAATCATCTTTTGAAATATTTTGAGAATAAAATTGAAGTAAATATATTTTTGAGATCTTTAAAAAATTATGTGGATGGTTTCAGTATGGAAACATCTCAAATGTGTTTCCTAATATCATATTGGGTTCATTAAATCCATGTCTGAGAACTAAAAATCTTCCAAAGGAAAATATTTTCAAAAAATAGGTAAATGTATTTTATGTTAATTTTAAGGTATGAAATTATGAAAATCCAGGGGTTATGGATTTGATCAATATTATCAAACGATATATTATTTTAATAAAATTATTAATGTTGAAACTTAATAAATATGATTTTTCAATATTGGAAATGATAGTTCATTAAAGAATAAAGGTGTTGGAGTGGATAAAATTGGAATGAATCAAATAAACATCAATAATGGTCAATATTTGATGGGGTTAACATAATTTGTTAAGATTATAGACACTTTTATATGATTTAAATAGGGTTATTTTCAGAATGGATGGTTATCTAGTAAAGATATAGAAATTTGTATCTATCATAAAATGTGGTTTTAGAACCCTGATTAATATTTAATGGTTGTAGAACACAAAATGGGTTTTTTCACTAGTATATATGCTGAGAATAATTTATGAAATAGAATAATTCATCATATTAAACAAAATAACATGAAAACAATAATTAGATAATAGGAAATAAGGGATTATTTATTATAAAAATAGACCCAATGACTACTTGAAAACATGTATAAAAGGGAATATAGTGAATAAGAGTCACTAAGGTGTTGATATCCAAACTCAAAAACTGTAGTAGTAGGTTCAACATAATTTTTACTGTATTTTCATTGTTTGATTGTTATTATATGGAAAATTATTTGGATTTTTAGAAGATAAGTATCTAAAATATACCCATATTGAAAACCAGAGAGAGATAGACACACCAACACGATGGATTTATAGATTCAGTATTGTGGATATTAGTTCATTAATGGTAGTGACCAATAGTTATATAGAATATGGATAAATGGATTTAGCTAAAGTAATTATGTTTGGATTAATTAAACAACAATAATAAAGCTGTGACAATGTGCATGAATTTATAAGGATGAACCATAGGATGCATCCAATTGGACGCAACATTCTTGCTTCTAAGGATAGAGTGATGACAAAAGGGAAGTCATTGATGTCTAGTTTTAGAGGATTTGATGAATTTATATAAGTTTATACATACATAGAAATCACTGATAAAGATATTCTAGAATTTTTTTCTCATATATTTTGGGAAAATGAAATTATACTTCAGTGTTTTCAATGGGTAACATCAGAGTAATATGCACTATTAATTAGGAATCTTGGTCAATGTCTTAGATTTTATAAGGAAAAAGAGGATCCTATGGTCAATGGTAGTTTTATTTCTAAAATTATATAATAGTTGAACCATATGACCTATTGAGCCATACTATGAATTTATTGTGGAACCACGTGTGTTGGGAATGCTATCGCAGAGCATTAATTTGTTGTAAACTTGCAGGTCCCTTGTAGTAAATTTTAAGAGGTCGTAACCTAGAAGGGTATAGAATTTGAAAGAGCGTGAGTATAATGAAGATATTTTGGGGAGTTCAAACCCTCTCACTCACGGGTCTTCACTGTAGGATTTATTTCAATAAGTGTTTGTCAATAGAGTTGGTGGATATCATCATCTTGTAAATCATGTTAGGGTATTAGAAAATAATTTATACTTATAACACGAATGATTTTTGTTCCTCTAACAAAGAAGAAATAATTCTCCCATAGATGTAGAATTTAATTTAATACCCCTTTAATCCCATGTGTGTATTGATTTTGGATATATTTTTTCATGTTCCTATTCACTTTTTCACTAATATTAAATGAAATTCCATGAAGGGAGAAGAACCAACTCGAGGAGGGAATCAGCATGGTAGTTTTGGTACCAGGACATCCAAATTTTGGATGTTAAGTTATTTTGAATATAATAATCAGCATATATAACTTTAGTTTATCAATATTATATAAAACTATATAATAATTTGTATAAAATCTAGTAACAGAGTATCCGATCTTATGTTTATCATGGTCACAAAAAGATTTAAATTGATAATAGTGGTGGTTCTAGGGTATTTTTTTAAAATATTGAAGATCCTCAACGGCTAGTTTGATTTTGGTAGAATGTTAAATTATTAATTATGTACATAGAAATAGTTTATAATACATATAATATTCTTCGTTCAGGTAGTTTACTATGTTTAATGAAGGATTTCATCGAAATATTGAAGTGGTGTTAGGTTATTATTGGGGTATCAAAATTACACCATGATGGATATATCTTATGGTGTGTTTTTTTATTAATGTGGAATTATTATCATGTTTGGGAGTCTAATGGAGACTTATAAAAATATTCTCATGATCTATTACATATATATATATGTTCTATTAGATATCTTTATTTTTGGAGGATATTGTTGGATTGTGTTAGGCTTGCTTTGATGGATAAATGGTAGTGGCTATATAATTTTGAGGAATTTTTTTTACTATTGGATAGTTTTTATGTTATGATTTAATGACAATTATTCTGAAATTTAGGTGTTATTAAAACTCATGTTTGTGCCAATAAGCACAAGTATTGCTGGTGTAATTAGGTTAAATGATACATGCACTTAAATAAGGATTTTTTGGTATGGATATATGAAGTCACTTAGTATTATTCATGTGGTTTATGGTCATTTTTAGGATAATATATATGTTACTCAATTATGCATATGTCATTATAAATGTAATTGGGATATTAGATTATGAATTTTAGTAAAATAATACTGCTCTTGTAATATATAAGTTCCAAAGGTTCCACAAATCTAATTAGTTGACGAGGTGGTTGTCTCAACGACCAAGAGTAAACCTACCCCCAGGAGTAATGTTAGAATACTATGAGGTCCTTATTACCTGACATATGGAAGGGGAGTTAGAGTATGTTGTAGAGGATTTTTTAGTTTTAGTAATGTGTTGGCTCTATCCAAACTAGGATAGGAATCAAGAAGGCATGGTCCTTGAAAATCGAATGATAGCTTTGATGGTCGGCTAAAGAAATTGAATAAGATTAATAGTGTTCATGGAATTTATATAGAATGGATCATGGATTTGGATAATCATGGATAGTGGGAATTCTATAATAATTTTATTATAGAATATGGAGTCTATTGAATGGATTTCATTATCTATTATAAGTTATTAATTAGAGTAAAAATCCTTGGTCATTGGAAGGAACTCGGATCCATGAGAATTCAGAATATTTGAGAGGAATTATTTATTTGGAAGGAAATGAATGTGTTGAATCAGAACTTATTCAATTATGGTTGTTTCTATCAGATATATTGTAAATAAAATTACCTTCATTGAGTAATTTTCACAACACTGTAGGTGTTATTTCCTCAAATAAAATAAACTATGTTTTTTAAAACCTTTTTTACAAAGAAAGATGATAGAATGAAGTGCACCATAAGATGTTCTAGTGGATGAGAAACATGGAAGAAGAAGGATTTTTAAAATATATATTGGTGGTTTCCACTTAAATGTTAATCAAGATAATCCTGGGACAATGGATCGTGTGAAGGATGCATGTTTAGACAAAATTGATATGTTTGGAACCATGTAGTGGAACTATGAATAATTTCATACAAAAAATGGATTAGAGATGGTGATGGTTCTGAATATGGAAGAAGTGCTTATGGGGACCATGGAAATATCAAATTCTTTCACATTAAAAGAATAATCTATAATTTACATTATGAGAAAAGAGTTACAAAAATATTTCCCAAATAATATTGAAAAAAATCACTGAAACAAAGAGTGGGTTTTTTAACATTAATATATAAAAAATTTAAAACATGTCAATAAATATTACCTCATTATTGGAATAATTATTAGTTGAATATGTTGATCATTTGAACCAGATTGGTGTATATACATTACATTGTCAAGACACAAAGAAGATCCCCTCTAACAGTGATCCAAACATTATCCTTCAATCTTTAAATATTGATGACGGCATGATGGGGTGGTACAACTAATTAATATTAATTCATTGTTTTATTCGATTGATTCATGTTCATAAAATCATAAAGTATTATCTCTAATTATTGTCGATAATGAGAGGAAAATTTGGGATATAAAGGTTCAGAATAAAGTTATTCGTAATAAATTTACCTCTTCAGAAATGGAAAATAGTCAATTTGTAAACATGGGGCTAGGTGTTAATAATTAATTACAGAAGTTATCTTAACAATATATCAAACTCATAATGAATCCCATTCCCTTTAAAATAGTAATATTATTATTTCATATAATGGCATTCCTAAAAATGGGAAATGATAAATATTGTTTTTTAATCGAATTAGTAAATATTTATCATCAGACCTATAACTAGATATATTCATCTTCTTTATTTTTTATTGAATTCTTGAGTAAATAAATATTATTCATTCAATAAATACATAAAAATTTTATTCATTTTATGGTGAATAAATATTTATTTAAAATTCCTATAACTAAATATATAATTTATTTAATAACTAATTATGTATTACCTTCTGAATAACAAGAGATAAATAATTATTATATATCCCTGTAATTAAATAATTATCATTGGAATTAATATTTATTTAATATTTATATTCACTGAATGAATCTTGAATAAATATTACTTCTCAGTTTTGAGAATGATATTTTATTTTATTTTATAATATATACCCTATTTAATTGAGGTAAACTAAAACACTCGTTGTGTGACCCTCTAGGCATATTCCTTAGTGTAATTAGGGTGTATTGAAAAAATTAAAAGATTAATATTTATAAATAGATAAAGGGATGCATAGAGAATAATGCTATATCAGAACAATAAGAACCACATATGTATGATCATTTAGTAATACAATATCTTTGTCATGATATCTCATAAAGAAGGATATGCACCCATGTCATAAGCCTATATGATTGATATGTCTTTCTTGGACGATATAAAATTTACTTGTATATATACCTTAGGTGTGGAATTTAATGTAATTATTTATTTTCAGTCAAAGGGATGACATATCAATTTATATATTGATTGAAGGGAAAAATAATTCCCCAAATTATTCATCAACAGCATGTCATTCATGATGCACCCAACATACCAAACATCACCATGAATATACACCATCATATTATACAGAAATATTTTTAACTGTATGATTCATTCCATGAATTAATAATAATATTAAAACATTATGATCATTACACAGACTCATAGACATGGATATCCAATGATACCCAAACATGTGGAATTCCTATTTATGGGTTTATTCTAATAATATCCAATCTTAGAGATTATCAAGTGTGAAATTCATAAGATGAAGTCTCATTATCTTATGATTACTCAAACCTAATAGTAAATATACTATGTGTCCTATCATATAATGTTATATAACCATATAATGTATATTTATATCATCATATAATTACAAGGTTCAAATTATAGTGGTTAAATTCTATTCCCTATTAAATGTGAAAAATACTTATGGATTTTATTACATTAAATTAGTAACTAAAAATGAATAATATATAATAATATATTTTATTTATATTAAATTTTATTAATCTAAATGAACTCAAAAGTACAAATAGTTTCTTTAAGAATACCGACTCAAAAAAACTCTCAATTGGAATATATCCAACGGCTACCAACATTTAGTCTTCTATATCTCACAAGATGATTTTGTATGTAATATGTAAAGGATTTGTTTAAGGAGTATACCACATAGTAATTAGTGGAAACTCTATTCAATGCAATGTTAACTCTTTGAGAAAAATACCTCATGAAAAGATATTTTCAACTTGTGTGCTTCATCTACTAATGTGACCTTGGTTTCATTGCATGATACACCACTATAGTATTATGAAATTATAATATTGTAGGAAATATATTTATCTATATGAGATAATGCAGAAAAATGATGTTTCATTTGCAAACTAGTTCATTAGTTTCTTTAAATTCCCTAATGTACTCAAACTGCAATGTAGAAACAATGTCAATTGCTTACATTGAGATCTCACATCTCACAAAACCTCTATTGAGACTGAAGATGTATCAAAAATACAATTATATATAGTGTTGATCAGTTTAAAAATAATCATCTCCATGTCCCATGATAATTAGATCCTCGTCACCTCCATATATAGTGATCATAAGTTTTTTACACCATAGATATTTAAGGATATGCTTGATTAACATCTAATTCTAGTCACCAGGTTCTAATGGATCTCTTCCTACCATGAGTAAGGCATGTCTAACATATATCCCAGTACATAGTATATGATACACGATTGAATAAATCTTTAATTAATATTTAATCATTTTTATCCCATATATCTCTCCATGCTTCTATGGTCACGTTTTCATGGAAATATAAATTTAGTGTGGCACTGGTAATAACCTCCCTTGGATTTCCCTATACTTAATCTCTTCAATATCATGTCAATGTACATACATTGAAATATTTAAAGCAACCAAATATTTCTATCAGGATGAATCTTTATCAAGATAATATATGTTTCTAATCCTAACTCCTTCATGGATAAGTAATTGTCTAACTAAACTATCAAATACTATAAGTATGTTTTTTCATTTTAAATAAGTAATATTTCATTGACATAAACTATTTGGAAATTGATATAAATCCCAATAAACACCTTATGAAAACATGAATCACAATAAATATTTATGAGAACATTTTTATTTATATATTCAGAAAATCTTGTGATCCACGAACTAGATTCCTTCTTTAATTTGTAAATCGGTCTATGCGACATGTATACCTTGTTGGAATCCTTTAGAGTAACAAACCCTTCTAGTTGTTATGTATATATATCTTTATGAATGTTTCCATTAAGGAAATATATTTTGCAATAAATATCCCATATATCATATCCATGGTAATATATAATAAAAATTAGTATCTTGATGGTTTTCATCCTTGAAAATTGTGAAAAGGAATCATAATAGTTTATTCCTTAATGGCGTTTGAACCCTTATACAACCATTTTTTCCTTATAGGTACTAACTTTTCAATCCATTTCTATATTGTTCTTAAATAATCATCTGCAACTATTGGTATTTATATTTACTCAAGGATCTACCAAATTACAAATGCAATTTTAGAACATTGTATACAATTCAAAATTCATATCTCTTTCCACTTGTCAGCTTCCATGGCACTTTTAGCTTCCATATAGGATACGAGATCATTATTTTTAAATAATAATGAATCACCATATTTAGTGACTAGATTATTATATCGTTACATTTCTCTAACCCCTCTTATACACTTATGTAGTACTTGTGTCTATAGAAATCCATATTCTATAGGTATTTGTTTAACATACTTATAAGACAACTCAGGTGTATCATGATCCACAACTTCATTATAAGTAAATCTATATCCATCTATCCCTTTTATATATGATTCACCCTTCAATAAGTTTTTTAAATATATTAATGTTGGACATAAACCTATATATAGTGTTTTATATTGTTCAATTGTAGTATTATATAGTATGGTTGGTGTATTGGTTGATGATGAAGCCATAATAGGTAGTTGTGATGGCCTTGAGGATTTTGTGTGGATAAATGACAATAGAAACCATTTTTATATCTTTGTTCACCGTGGAACTATATTTGGATAAATTGGATAGATATTATACCTCAGAGATGGAGTTTTATAATCCAAGATAAGGGGATACATATATTTAAATAATGGAATTATTGTAGATAAAATTTATTTTTGGAGCTACAATGGAAAAAATTTATGAATATTGAAAGTGAATGGATGATTATTTATATATTTATACAATATTAGAAGATATTTAATAATGCCTTCACCTTATAGTTTTTAAAAAATATTTATGCTTAAAACATGAGGAGAAGAGAGATTTTTTATATAATTCATATTGGATCATGTGGTCGTGTATATCCCAAAGGATCACAGGACTCCAATTTGGTAAATGTGTAACCACGAAAAAATCATGTGTTTATAGTGAATGGATTCCCATGATTCATATAATGGAAGATACGTATCAAATGATACATATTAGTTAATACCATGATATTTCATTCTTAGCTATGTTAGGTGACAAATGGTGTTCTCAAAGGGAGTGGCATGTCCCATATATATCAGGAATGTCATGCGATTAAAATCTATTTATTTAGGTGATTCGTGTAAGTCTTATAAGTTAGTGAGAGGAATGGGTGCCTATGATTTTATGAGTTAAATATATGTGAATTTTTTCAATAAATACTCCATTTTCACATCATTGGTAGGAATTGGTTGAGTGTTAATGAAATTCTATAGAAGGATGAGTTTAGAGGTTATCGGGTGAAGTAAAGGGGATTTATATAACATTCATCATGAATATCATTCATGAAATAAGTCATGTGGTAGGGTAACAATATTAAAGAAACACTGAAGGCCTATTTTGGAGGAGTTTTGGGGAATGATATATGCAAAAGTGGTCATTTTAAGTGGGAATGCTGACTCGTTAACATAGAGTACATAGTTTTACTGAGTCAAATGTATAATCTTATAGGTCTAGGGTTATGTGACCAAATTGTATCATAAAAACATTTCTGATATTGGTGTCCAAGAATATTGAGGATATCATAAATAATTAATTGTACCTTTCAATGGGAAATTCATCTTGAAATAGAAATATGAAACCCAAATAGAAAAATTAATCAAATGGAGTTTTTTAATTCCAATTATAGATTGAATGTTCTCTTGAAGAATTAGATATCAAAATATTGGAAAATCAATAGAATGTAAGACTATTGAAATATTCATCAAAATATGTTTATTATTTTAATATAGAGATAGATAAATTTATAAAGGGTTAATTAAAAATCTATTATCCAATTGAACTAGAAATAAGTAGTGGTGTTTTTGCTAAATATTAAAGAATAAGGTTAGGTTATAGAAAATTTAAAGGCAATTATTGAAGAACAAAATCAGAATATTGAGAAACATGGATAGTAAGTTACCATATCTAATGGAAATACAATCAAGGTTACATATAATTATGACTATAATGTATGGAACATATTTAAAGGCTTTATTGATGAATTGTAATCTCCTGTTTGTGAGGAGAACTCTATGAAATTGAAATGATGTATGGTCATCAATTTGAAGAAAGGGGGGATGATACTAAGAAAACATAGATTCCCTCCAAGGAAGGGTGTCTTAATAGGAAATATTATAGGATCTAGACCATGATATCATTAATGATATGTGCATAGAAAATAAGAGGATAAAAATATAGGATGTTTCCCAAAATATTAACATAAATAATATAAGTGATAAAATGAAATAATAATGAACACTTATTGAATAAATTTTAAAATAAATTAGAAACCATATGATCATGGAAAAGGAGTTAAAGAAAATTTTCCTTTCACTTAATACTCCATTAGAGGGTAGAAGATTTTGTATGAATGAAAAAACCAATAAACTGAAAAATATCAATGTGTGGCTAAAAAAGGTTAAAATGACTAGGGATATTGAGGAAAAGATCAGTCAATATAATGGGAAAGGAGATGTTTTTGTTTTCCTCTGTATCAGATTGTCTGAGTTGATAATACAAGGCTCTAAAATGAAAACTAATTAATAGAAATTACAATATTTCGACATCTAAAAATATGAAAAATGATTCAAAAAAATAAGAGTGTGATGTATCTTAGAAGATAGTATCTCTGAAATGATATTATTGTGGAAAAATGGTGCCCACCGTGAGTATGTGACTATAATTATGCGGTATTAATTTTAAAATAATAAAACTAACCTCAACAACATATCAACCAATAAACAATGACTTATGGTTTGTTTTTTAGAGAATTTTTTTTTATCATTACTATCCTTGGACATATATAAAGGGGTTCTGGTAGGGAAAAGAAAAATAAATTCACAGGGATGACCAAAACCCCAGTGTATTATAATGAATTATTTTACACTATATGAAGGCCTATTAAAATGGAAAAGGGATTTTTTGGTCATGGATAAAAAATGGATCTGAATAAAAATTTTAACAAGCACAGACTATGTTACATTGAGAGTATATCTATTTCAAAGAATGTAAAAAAATATGAAATAAATAAGGAGATTATATTATAGTTGTGAATAAGAGTAATGAATTATCAATGAATGACTTGTATCATCTGATAAGGTGTGTAGAGAGTCATATGGAAAAAATTAAAGATCTTGAATAATGATTTGGTGGTTTTATAAGTCATTCCACCAGGAGATAAGTAAAGGAAATATAAATAGACCTATAGTGTGTGATAAAACAAGAGTATAGGTTAGGCTGTGTATTAATAAATAAAACATATACAGATGGGTTAATCCTGAATTCATGAGGAATAATAAGAAGAAAATGGAACCAATATAAAAAAATATTGATCATATATAGAAATAATGATTAAAAATATTTCCAAATTAGATATAATTGGATAGGAAGATATAAGAGGCATATAAAAATGAATGTTCTTTGCTTGAAATTAATAATAATCCTAAGGAAATAATGGAATGTTTTAAATAATACATATAATGAGGAATTTGTGTGACTGATTTCATGTAAAGTATCACCACAATGATTTTTTAGAAAAATGATTGAAGAAAAGGGTTAGATCACCATGACTAACCACAATCTTATATTTTACTATTATAGAGTAACCCCTCTCCACATCCATAGAATGTTTTCTAATATAATCTAGAAGTGTTATATGATTAACGGGAAGATATGATCCAAGGGGTGTAAATGTGTTGAAAGGGCCTGGGTGCATATGCTACATAGAGATACATATGTTTATATGTATAAATTTCTTAAATTTTACATATGATATATGACTCAAAAGGAATTTTTATGAAACAAATATGATATTGATAAAATATTATGGATGTCCTGTTTTGAGATAAATGAGAAACAACAAATGAAGAACATGGTCGATAGTTGAATAGGTGTCAAAGCTATATTTTAATGACTCAGTGGTTCCATGTAAAATTTAATATTCAATAATTTGTATCAAACATTAGTTCAAGTGGTATTTGGCCCTAAAGATAATATTTAGTGGAAGGGAAGAAGAATCATTATATTATTTCTTATATATCTCTATTGTTTTAATGTTGTAGTTCTAGATAACTATTTTAAGGATACCGAGAAGATTTTGGGAAATAAATAGCATTCTTAATAAGTGTTATCCTTATTCATATGAATAATTCCCCATTTTTAATCATCTCAATAATTAGTATCAATATTTCATATTATTATATTTCCTGAAATATTCAGGGTGATTGGTGAAAATCACTCTAAGTAGATTATCCTTAATAGAAAAAGTTATCCTATGAAAAATTAATAATCATTAATATCAAGTGGTAGAATGAGGTCATATTTAATTAGTTGTTTTAGTTGGTTTCAATTTTTATATGTTTCACACACTTTTTAATAATTCTTTATTCACCAACCTTTTAGTGTTTTTTTGATTGAGATCATGGGATAATTTCTAAATAAATAATGTTAGGTTTTTATAATATATAGATGTAAATGAGTGTCATGTACAGTGTTGTTTTATATTGGATATAACTATTAATTCCTACAAAAATTTTTCACTCAATGGTCATAGAGTATTTTCCGATAAATCAATTCCATGTCTTAATCTCTCTAATTTTAATTTCTTTAGAAGTACATGTATATAAAATAAAAAAATGGTATTTGATCCAGAAATGTGGTAATAATAGAAATGTTTCAATTATACTTTTTAGATGGAGCTGAAGCTGGAATCTAAATCCAAATGTTTTTTGAGGCGCATTTAAAAATGTTTACCATTACTAGGAGGCTATAATATTTCAACCTATTTTATCACATCAGTATAAAAGAAGCTCCTATAAAGGAGGGAAAAAATAAATTTGTTAATAATTCTATGATGTCATAGTAGAACTATATTTTGCAACTTATTTCTAAATACCCTTTGAAAATATAATATAGGGAGATTTTGAATTAATGGGGATAAAGATATGGATGAAGTAATCACATGTGGAGTTCTATGAGAAAGGTTGAGGGAAGATAAAATCTAGATCCAACGAGTCCTTAAAGGGGAGAGTGTGTGAAGGTACATTCTATATTTATATCTTCATTTTCATTTTGACATCAATGGGGGAGGATTGTGAGGAATCATAAATCCATATCCATCAGAATTTGGTGTATTTGACAGGTTTGGTGTATCTAATGGAGGATTAATTTTTGACATTGTTGAAAATAAAATCCAAAAGGTGGAAAATGATAGGCCCAAACCTATATTGGTTTTTGGATTTGTTATCAATCAGAGTATTATATAATATCGTTGGATTATTGGTAGTTGATGAATTCACCGCTAGAAGCTGAGGAGACCACAATAATTTTTTGGGGGGATATAAAAGGAGAAAACATCTTGATATCTCTATATGTCAAGGAATTGTTCTGGGATTAATGTAGAAAATTAAATATCTAGTTGTTGTTGTTTTATAAGTCTTGAGAAAAGGTTGAGAATATTTCTATAAAGGATGTAAAATGACCCAATGTGATTATTTGAGGTATAAAGGTTGAAATTTAATCAAAATGGGAACTAAAAGAAATATAATATTCATATTTGTATAAGTCAAAAAAGAATTATGTATTTATATAAAAATAATTTTTGTGATTTATATAAATGATGCTACATTGAAGATGATGGAGGACACATGTGACTGTTAGATTTTCTGCTCAGTTGTATTATGAGATGGAGGGGGGTTGTGAATATAGTCAGGCATCTTATGTTTGTTAAGATAAACCTATGCTCGAAGGCTATTAATTTAGGCGATGTTTGTTAGTAATGTAAGTCAATGTAATGAATGGATACCAATGGTTTTTTTGGAGTTAATCTGGTGGGTTTTTTCAATAAATATACCATTGTTCATGTGATTGGTAACAATCTATATAAAATTAATTAATATATGAATAATGGTGACCTTAGAAGTTTTTTAGAGAGTGAATGCGGATCTGTATAACCTCCATTGTCAATCTCATTCATGAAATAAAAAATGTGGTGCAGTTTAGAATATTATAGATACAAGGAAGGAATCATGTAGAGGGTTTATCAAAAAGGGTTTATACAGAAGGGGGAACATGAAGGAGAAACATAGGAATAGTTTCATAGGAGGAAATAGTTGGATCGAGTCACACATATATGGTTAGGCATATGGGGTTATGTGGTCAAGCTAATATGCCCGGGTTACACAGTCAGGGTTACATATTGAACAATGTATCTAGCAAAATTCAGTAAAATTATTAAGTATTGTTTTTAAAAAACACATACGAGATAACAGACTAAATTAGAGCAACATGACTATATTCATTCATGAGAAAGAAGGAAAATTATATGCTTAATTGTATTTTCATATATGTTTTTAGAAGTGGAGGAATGAATTTTGGTATTTTCAGTGAGTAAATATCCCTATCCTAAGAGGGTTTTCATCTTTGATAGTGTTGTGGAAGAGAAATACATAACTCTCTCATTTAGGATTTAATCTCATCTGGGATAGAATAAGAACAAAATAGTAAAAAAATAATATATACTGATAATAAAATCATGATTTATAATGAAATAAAATTCATATAACTAATAGAGACATCATATCATGTTCTTTTTTTTGTTGAAGAAACCCACAAGTACATAATATATAGAAGAAACTTCCCCAAAATAGTGCATAGAAGTGAAAAATAGGGAATACCCCTTGTTGGAGGAGTGAAAAAAATATAAATATTATAAAGGAAATTGACATGGAATTTATTGTTCTTGAATAAAAAATATTATCCACAAAACTATTGAATATTATAAGATTCTTGTAAATCGGAACGTCATCAGTGTGTGCTCATTGGATTAAAACCTATCTATCAAACCAAGTGAGAATTTTGTATTCTGTTCAGGATTATCTTTCTTATATATATGAATTTATTTTGATTATTTTACTTATATGATTAAATATTAAAAAAAATATTGTACCAATTTTTGAAAAATATTCTAAAATAATGATAAAAGACCAACAGAAAATGATTAATTTTTCCACTATACTAAATCACCCTCCCCCTAACCACCCTCTAAGGGTGTCTGCAGTTGCAACAGTTATCCAAAAAATTCTTATTTGTATCTTAATACATGAAATATCCTATAGTTTATTAATGATATCCAATAAAGATACACTTATTTCCTTAGAGTGAATGTTTGTTTCTAGAAAAAAACAATAACAATTAATTCATAAACCCACAATCATACTTGTGAAAAAACTAATTAATTTACATACCAATGCTAATATAGAATATAGGTTACTGCTTTAGTTGGAACATAATTTAGTATGTATGTTTATTATTAAAACGTGTATCCCAAAAATTATAATAGTAGTGTCAGAAGAAACATCACTGATATTAGCATGTATTACAGGGTGTTGTTCCTCCTTTCACTTGAACAATTTTATTTTTGTGTGTAAGTATGATTGATTAGAGATAAAATCTCAAACTATCATAAATAATTAATAAATCCTTGACAAAAATATTATCAAATATGGTATTATCATAGTTTCAAACTCTTTGTACCAAAGAGGGATCTCAATTTCATTCTTTTATTCCTTGAATCTGTCATAGGAATCTAACTTAAAACTCAACAAGTAGGCATAACCAAATCTACTAAAATAATTAGTGAAATTTATGAAGTATGAGTACCCACCCCTAGATTTAACTCGAAATGGTCCACACTCATCAGTATAATCCTACTCAATAAGATCTATATCACCTTCATTTTTTATACTAAACGAGGATTTAATCATTTTCCTTGAATTTATGTGTGACATACACCAAGTGATTTTTGTTCAGATGAATATATAAATCCATCATATTGTAATATATTCAAATTAGTTTCATTTACATGTCCTAGCCAATGATTCCATAGTTTATTGAAATATTATTCATGTGAACTACTTTTATGATCAATTTTCATTACATGTCTCATCTAATCCACATATAAATACCATTATTTAAATATTATATAATAAAAATTTATTTATTTATAAAATAAGGATAAATTATTTCCAAATTTTAATATATATCCGTCTATAAAAATATGAACATAAAATAACGTTTCTAGAAACTTAAAACGCATAAAAAATAATCTTTCAAAACAAATATCATTGAATTCTGCAATGTGAGATGGTTTTCTCCAATAACCAAAACAATAGGTTTTGCTCTATTGACTTCTCATCGATCAAACACACTAAGGAAAATCTTCTAGAATATAAAAGATTCATATATTTTAATACAACGGTGAGCACCAAATTTTTTATAAATTACCCAATTTTTAGAAGCATATATATTTCACTTAATAACAAGAAAATTGAATGTTTCCCTTTCTTATTTTAATAGGAGTATTTTTACTTCTAGTGGCCCTTCTTTCCACATAAAAAGAAATTTTTTTCTCAATACCTTGATTTCCCATTGATCATACTCTTCTTAAATAGGCATTTTAAATTAACATTAGTCTTGGAATTGGTCTTATATATCTTATCCTGGACATTAATTTTAGTCACCATCAAGAACAATCCCTTTTCATAGTTTCTATCCATCTCAACATTAGGAAGTAGAGTGAGGATATCTTGGAGATATTTCTATAAGGTATTCATATTAAAATTTGGAAAAAATTTAGAGAAACTATGGGGGACTAATGAAATAATGAGATATGTGTGAAATTCATCTTATAACATAAACCCAAGAAACTCAACATTCCCAATATAGCCAATAATTTTGACTAATTCAGGCCATGCTATGTCACCTTCTCTTATTTTTCTCATGAAGATAATATTAGAGATCTCATACCATTTATATTTGTGTCTCTCTTGATAAATATAATAGGGCACTATAGCAATCTACAAGAATCCATGTTTTCATGTGACATCATGTGATTGAAAGACATCGATAAATGCATTAAACATTGAACATCTAGTTCAACTTATAGGTTGTTTTTATATATAGTGACCTCCCCATCACATTCCACCATAGAAATCAGAATAGGGGTTGAGGATTATATTAAGTAATATTTCTCTTCCAGGCATTGCATAACCCATAGGCAGCTGAACCATTCTTGGAAGTAACTTCGAGATTGGATATGGTCTTTTTTTAGAATTGATAATAGGGATAATGTGGTTGAAAACTTTTAATTACTATATTATTATCTAAAAATATATTATTATTACATTACATGATTAAAAAAATTGTGAAATATATAAAAATTTTAAATTCATTATGCCTCCCTCAATTTTATCAAGTCTCAAGGGCCCTCACCATTTAACTAGGAATACCCCATCACATGAAAATTATATTGGAAATGATCCATATAAACATTATAGGATCTAAACAATGTCCTTGAAATCCATAATAATGTGTTTATGTTGTAATCCTTTATAAATACGGGATTGTAATTCCCTTTCTAGTTGGGCGGAATTCTGAATCCTAAAATCCGGACATGACTTTCATAAACACTGGCATCAAAATATTTATTGAACAAACATTTTCCATTAAATTCATTACATGGTTGGTTAATTAAACTCATAATCCTAGTTAAGGCTCGCCAATAATTAAAATTTCCCATAACTACTGATTAAATTGACACTTGAAAAATAGTTTTTTTTAATTCAAATCATTAAATTCTTAATGAACTAATATCAACATAAATAATTTTTTTATTACGTGTAAACATTCACATTTTATAAATTTTCATAACTTGTTAATTTTAAGTGTATTTTAATAAAGTAAGTATATATGTGTTGAGTAAATATTTACATATAACCAATTTTATATTAATTCCATATTAGCATATTAATCCATTTATTTCATTATCATAGAAATTCATCTATAACATAAATCATGCCTCAGATAGAAATAAAAATAATAATTCATGGTATAATCCTGATCATTAAGTAGTGATTTTTTATTTGGAAAAAACCATTGATCCTAGGAAAAAAATCTTTCGGTTGGTTTGGGATTGAGTTATATCATTTCACAAATTTATAGTTTATATATTTTTTTGGGTTCGACTAGGCTCTATATTGAACTACGTTGATGTGACTAAGAGCTCTATCCTTAAAATGATTTTAATTTATATACAAGTGAAGGGAGCTATAAAGGGGTTTTTATAAATGAAATTGTGGGTATTCATGTCCAGATGTAATTTCAAAGCCATTAATCTACTTTATTGATAAAAATTTAAAAAACCAAAGAAATAATTAAATTAAAATTACATTCACACTTACATAGGACATATTAATCTCTTGATCATCGTCGTCTGCAATGAATACATATTTAAAGTAACTGAGTAACATTTATTGTTATTTATTATTTTATTATGATAAAATTATTGTGGATTAATTCAATTTAATATATCACTACTCAACTAGTTAATTTTTTTTACTTCATCTAATATTTCCAAAAGATACCCATTATTTTTTATTTTTAGAAAATTAATTAAATTTAAAATTAAAAAACACCACTATTATTTCTTGGAAGAAACTTGGTGGGTACATTCTTGAGATATTATTAATTTTCATGGTTATATATAATAAACTCACATTATATATTTCATTCAAAGTAAGTGATGTAATTTCCTGGAATATATTATCAATAAATGACACATGGAACTGATGAAAATTATATTATTTGTTCAGATTCAATGTAAATTGAGAATAAAGGATGTAATGACCTTACATGACATATAGTTTATTATATTCTGAGAAATTAAATTTAATAATTAAATACATATATAACATATAATTTTTTTTGGGTATTGTCAATAAATAACACATGAAATATATAATTATGATGACTAATGTGGTAATAAATTAATTATTATTTTTTGAAAAAACAAGTTGGGTATATGACATATACATATAGCTTCATATCGTGTATATTAATCATAATATGAACATGATACACATATATGGACTGGGTATGTATTTCTATATGCAAATTTCTAAGGTACATGGTTTGTACAGCTGGTAAATGTCATGTGTCCTCATTATTATGTGGTTGGTAGTCCTTACACATTGTTTATTTAAAACTAGACACACATTTTTTTCATTTATTTTCTACTATGAAAACACATGTACTAAATAACATGCTATCAGATATGTCATGTTCTAT
Source organism: Viscum album (assembly GCA_963277665.1). Lineage (NCBI taxonomy): Eukaryota > Viridiplantae > Streptophyta > Magnoliopsida > Santalales > Viscaceae > Viscum > Viscum album. The sequence goes on along the minus strand of OY728164.1, from coordinate 2,004,813,616 downwards.
CCTATTAGAGTTATCACACAAAGTGTATTTAATACATACCCATATATTTTTTACACAATAACCTATGGAAACTATTGTTCATACTAGTGTAATGTACTAGGATACAAAGCGTACACCATCAGGTAATATTTTATGTACTCCTATATTATTTTTCTAGAAACACCAACATCTCCTGATGGTCTCTTAGATCTTCCTCATTAACTATTAACTTTATTTTTTTATTTGAATGAAAAATGATGAGCGGAAGAAAATATCATGACAATAATATCAAAAAAAATGAATTTCATAAATGGAAAACTAAATTTTAAACAGTTAAAAACCAATAATAAATAATTAATGATAAATTGGATATGATCATTATGATACCACTTAATGGTTTCAAACACTATGAATGCATCTATTATCCATATGGAAAAATATTATTTTTTCAGATTTAATAAATAATCTATAATATACCTAATATGAATTTAATAACCAATGAAAGTGTTACAAATAATATTGAAAAATTGTTTTTATTGAACGAAATGAGTATCTTTATATATTAATTTATAAATAATTAAGAAAAACCAAATATTACCTCCACTGTGGGATATTTTTTTATGAAGGACTTGAGGATTCAAACCTGATTTGTGTATCATTGTTTCATCACGAGGACCTAAAGAAAATCCTCTATATCAATGACCCATGAGTGTTCTTTTTATATAACTAATTCTGATGAAATTTTGGTTTCTATCAACACATATTGTTAATATTTTATTGTTTTCTTTGATAACTTCACATTACAGTCTACATAATGTAATATCTCTTATTCTTCTTACTCTTAAAAGGAATAGAGGAGGAGTAAGTGGTTGAGAGGAATTTTATCTATAATGATTAACCACTTCACAAATTACATGGTAGTATTTTTATATAAATATGGTTAGGGTTTAATAATTTATTTGAAAATTTCCCATATTAATATATAAAACCAATAAAAAAACTCCATTTTATATAAAATATTATTATTTTTATTTTATGTCAGGGACTGAGCAAACTTATGACATGATAATTTTTATTTTATCATTTTGTAAAATATATATTTATCATAAAACCAATAACATAGTCCATTTTTATTTCTATTAATTTATTAAATTATCAAACAAATAAATATTATAATTTTAATTAATAAATATTCTATTCATAGTCTCGTGAAAAATTATTAAATATTAACATAACTAAATAAATTATTTATCTAATGAATTAAATTTTTTTATATTGTATTATAATAAGACATAAAAAAATATTATATATCTATATATTTAATTAATTACCTTTTGAATTAATATTTATTTTATATTTTCACTCATAGAATAAATCCTAAATAAATTTCACTACTCTGTCTGGAGAATTATATTTATTCCAAATGTAAAATATAAATAATATTTTACTAAAATTAAGGGAAACCATTTGTTTGTAACACTGTGTCCCTATTACTTAAAGGAATTATGTAGTATTTCCTAACATCTAATATTACTGAATTCTAATGGGTCGAGGATCCCATAGATGAAGAAGATATGTCCTAATGATAAGAAACATATACAAAAACTCAATATGAAATATTATCACATTGTCATGATATCTCATCAAGCAGGTTGCACACCCATGTCATCAACCTATATTCTTGATATGTACACCATGGCCACATAATTCAATGTGACTGTTCTATTTCAATCAAATGGTCATGAAATCAACTTCAATAATGATAGAAGGGTCAAATAATTTCTTCAAATATTCAATAATAATATGTAATTCATGATGCACTCAACATACCCCACATAAACATGAACATATTTCATCATAATTATTGGAAATACATTTAATTTCATGAGTCATGACATGCATTACTAATAATCATAATGTTTAGGAATCATTACTCATGCTCATAGTTATGAATATCTAATGACACACCAACATATTGAATTCTTAAAGGAATACATTTTCTCATTTTCTCTAGTATTAGAGATTAACAACAAAAAACATGATGAGATAAAGTCTTGTCTTCTAATGATTAGTCACACCAAAAATTAAACATATTATGTTTCCCATCATATAAAGTTATCCAACCATTGAACAATATGTAAGTAGATTGTCATAGAATTTCGAGGTTCTCACAATAGCGTGGAACTACAATACCCATGTCAATTTGATAGATACTCTAGGATATTATTACATTAAATACATATATAAAAATTAAAAATATCTAATAATCTATTTCATTATTATTCACTAAATGGAATAAAAATTCAATCTTAAGTAATATTTTTTTTAGAAAACCCTCTCCAAAAATTGTGTCGTTTGATGGTAAGTAAAGTAAACGGTTTTATAAAATGATTGGGTTCAGTTCTGATTTGTTTATTATCTTATGTTTTAGGGACATATCATTTTTAGAGGACACTTCTTAAGATAAGCCATGATTGGTAACATGATGGTTTTTATTCTCTCGTCTATAATGTATTTTGAGAAATTGATCATGCACATGCAAAAACAGGAAGATGGAAAACCTAAGTATGAGGAAAGTGATTCTCTTTATATGGTGGAAATAAATTCTTTTGTGGTTTATGAATCCATGGTAACAATTATAATAAGATATTCAAATTATAAAATGGTCCTCAATGATAAAATGATATCCTAGAAGGATCTAAATTGAGTATGAAATGTTATAGGAGTAAATGACCATGCATTCCTTGGTTAGACATAATATTGATTTAGATGAAATTTTAGTGTTCGATGATATCATACTTTACAAAATAAATATTTCTATATAGATGTAAATTCTGATGATATTATAGGAATTTGATGTATTGTACATCCCTTAGAATTTGTACAATCTCATTGGTAGAGTCTTTGAATGTGAATATTCTAAAATGAGTGGGGCTATGGACATGCTATGTTTCACATCCTGATTATAGGACATCAAGGGGATTTTTTAAAATGTATGATCTATTTTATTTGGTGGGTTTTTTCATAGAATGACTCTAAAGGTTTTATATAAGACGAATGAAAAATTCTATCCTGGAGGAATAAAGAGGTGATTTCATTTGTAGGGGTCTAGATAATCAAAAGATGCATAGAGGGGAACTGCAATAGAACTATAATGGATGAATTAGATTTCCCTAGTGGGAATTTGGTCAAAATACGAGAATATTATATTAGTGAGAGATTTTTGGACTTAACCTACAAACTTATTCTATGTGGGAGATTATTGTGTTATGGTGTGAGAACTGTTTTTGGCTATGTATAGGTATTTATGGATGTTAAGACTCTATAAGATACACCTTTTAAAAATATGATGGATATATATAATCTAGAACCATTGGTTTTTATAATTAATCGAACAAAATTTAGTTCATTAGAAGCCGTTACTATTGGATGAGAGGAAGACTAATTAGTGGATGTTTTAGAGTGGGAGTTAGTTTTGTAAAAGTAAGAAGTAGTAGACATTTGGTGAAAATATATTGAAATTTTTCACTATGAATCTTATGATTAATGGACCTGGAGTTAGATTTCATGTTTCAGGGGAATGAATGATTTAAATGGAAGTTTAGTTTTAGATTAATTAGAAGTCTCAGATGATGTGATGAATATGTTGAAGTTATGTCATATATGAGAATCATGAGTAATTATTCTTTTAATTCATTCCTCACAAATTTCTGTCAGAGTAAATGATACATAATTTTGATCAATGTAAAACATAATATTTACATAAAATATTCAATATGAATTTATGTTCATGGAAATGGATTATAAAAGTAACATAGGTTACCATGTGAAATTGTTGGTTCCCCACAAAAGTTGGGTGGCGGTTGAATTAGATGACATGTTATTACATTCTACAAATAGTAGAGTGGAAACACTTATGATTGGTTTGATTGAAAAAACAATCAGTATGTTGTAATGTTTTGGAGGCCCCACAGCTGACGAATGGATCTTATTTCCAAGAAGGATAGAGGACCAGAAGGAAAAAATTGAATACATGAGAGTTCACTCATTCGTCTTCACCACCGAAGTGATGCTACAAGAGATATTCATTAGATGAATCGAAGACCATCTTTTATTAATAATTTTATGGTAATACATGTTTGGTTATCCTTATAAAAGAGATTATTTTTTCCATTGATTAAAATTATTCTTCTTTCCATTAGATAAAGGAAATAATGTCAAAACCACATTATATAGTGTGTGTTGTTCTTGTGTGTTTTTATTATGGTTTTGTGTTATTTTTCACTTTTTATATTATCTTATAAGGTATTATACGTGTTGTCTAAATCCTGATATAGGGGTGGATCAATGTGATATATGGGGTTCTAGTACATCCCAATTATGGATAACGAACCACGGGTGATGTATTAGTCAGAAGATGTCACTATTGGTGATCAATGTGCCATGGAGATCGACAAAATTTATAGACCTGTAACCCAAAAGTAAAAAAGTTGATATAATTATTTATTTAAATTAATATATTTACTTACTAGAATAAAATGTATTATTTTTATGTATAATAAAGTCAAAACTATTAGCATGTTTATGAATTTGAAGATAATTTTAGAAAAGAAAACTTCTTTTTATTTGACATGGTTGTGATTAGAAAATGGAATTGAGTATGGTAATAAAAAAATATCATTATAAAAAGAGAATAATACAATAGTTTAGTGCACCATTAACTCCATAACAAAATATTCTGTAAAAAATAAAAATAAAACACTTGTTGATATCGATAAAACCATCCAAAATGATCAGGACACATCATGATATTTCTGGTTACAACAAAAAAACTACTATAATTATTTAAAATAGGTTTGTATTGATGCCAAATTAAAATATGATCTTAATGAAATTTCATTTAATAAAAATATGAAACTAAAACACATGATAGTGTGTGGATGCCTAAGATTTATCAATATAAAAGGTACTGGTGGTAGATAGTTTAATGAAAATAATGAACATGGAATTTTTCATATTCATGAACAGTAAGAAAGATCTTATAGATGAAAAAACAAAAAACTTGAAATGATATTCCACTATTATAGCATAATGGTTATTGAAAATTATTATGACCTAAATAAATAATTCATAAATATTTTGGGGGATAATATTTTCACTACTGAACCTATTCCACATTTTGAAGAAAATTTTTAAATTTTAAAATAATGATTTTATTTACAAATTATTAAAGAAATATGGCTTTGGATTTGAGAAACATGATTGAAAACTCAATACATAAATATAATTTAGATTCAAAATAATATCAATGAATATTAGAACTAAGGGGTAAATAATAATATATACTATGAAAATTAGTCATAATAGTTTTATTTCAGAGGAAATATCCTTGGTTATTGATAAATATTCTAAAAAAATATAATTATTTTAATTTACTAATGAACATATAGATCAAATTGAAAATAATGAAACACGTGATATTTAAAAAAATCACAATGATATGAACATCATGTTCAAAAAATTTGTTTTCAATAATTGTATAAATAAACAGGGTGAAGCTGACATAAATAATTATAAACTTGAGTGAAAGGGGTAGTACAAATTTATTTAATTAATTTGGATGAAAAATTTCATCTCACATCCAAAATTGAGACTATGAAATGTTTCCTGAAAATTAAATATAAACTAAAATTTAATTTTTTTAAAATGTATGTAAATTCAATATTTCAAGATGGTGACCTAAATGAATAAGTATAAAAGGAACAACCTGAGAATTTTATTCTTGATGAATATGGCCTCAAGGTATAAAGATTAAATAAGGATATTTTTGAGTGTACAAAATACATAGTATCTTATTATTTGATTTTAGATAGGTACTTTAGATATATATATTTCAGAAAATGATAGGTGGAAAAAATTATATTTATAAAAAAATCACCACACAACTCATTTGTATTCTATATGTTGATGAAATTTTATTTTCTAGTATTGAGTAGATATTATGTGAATAATATTACTCACAAATTAAGATAATTATTGAGCTATATATTTTCATATAGAAATGAAATTTTTCATGGGGTTTGAAGATACCCAAACAGTTGGTATCATTTACATTTTGTGAGAAATTTATTCCAATGAGTTATTAAAGTTCTTTTAAATAGATGATTCAAAAATAGAGTCTATAATAATTTCTGAGGGTGACAAGTTGAGTATGTATGATGAGGGGAATAATGTAAATAATAAATAATTCATAAAATAAATTTGAAATATCTTGTATAGGACTTCCCCAACGATAGATGTATTCAATGTTGTCACTATTTAGGTCATGTATCAATCAAATCATAAAGAATCACTTATCTTGTTAGAAAATGTAATTTTTTAGATATTTTATAATCATATATAATAATGTCCTACTTTATAAGAATAATAATTATTAGACATATAAATATTAATTTATTTTGTCAATGATGGTAATTTTTATTTTAGATAGTTAAAATCAAGAGAAGCATTCTTTATTGGTGGGAGATGTTTGTCAGAAAATTCTAATAACCAACCATATATCACATTAATTTCAATAGAGTATGAGTATATATTTTTGTATCAGCATCTATATAGATGATTAAGATTATTAATAAACACATGGATATGAATTGTCTAACAGACAATCCACTGGTTAATGGTCATGAGAAACATAGTGCTATAAATTTTTTCAATAATATTTTCAAACATTAATGATAAAAGAACATTGAAATTAAAAATCAATTCATGGTGGTGAAATTTGTTATATGTATATTATTTCAATAATATATTCCATCCAATGAGAAAATCGATGAAATTATTTCAGTACCACTTTCAATTAGGATGGAAAGATGAGACAAAAAATGGTGTTCATCACATACCACAATAACATAAAGGTGTATTTTTTTATTATATTAATCACATTCTATTTTTTATTTACTATAATGAGGGATAATTAATCTATAGGGGTTAAAAAAGAATTAACTTTAATATTTTTTATTTTTTTTGAGTGACATTTTGGTTGTGGTTGGAAATAAAATTTTGAATTTATGATGTATAGTTCTATGTTTTTTTCACTTATTACAGTATTTTCTAATCTCTTTGATGTGTATAAGAATCAATTTGGTTTTCCATACCATGTTTTTTCACAAAGAAGTATATTTGATTGATTCAGTGATCACTTATTCCAAGAAGTTTATACCACCACATTAAAAAAATGTATTGATATTTTTTATCAATAAGGGTTAGAAAATGAGAATTTATATTTCAGTTTCATTTCATTGTTTAAGTGGGAGAAAATTTCTGAATACAAAATAAATTCATAAAAAGTACAAGAAATTAAAATTAATCATATTTACAACAAATCAATAGTTTCAGATTTTTTGACCCATTTGATGATTACTTTTAAATTTCTAGGAATGCATGTGAATGATGTAGTATAACACCCATAGTTTTTATTAGTGAAAATTATGTTGGATATCATATGTGACAAACAACATTGAACCCAACAAAAAATTATTATTCAAACATGACCACGATAACCTATCCATTATATTTGTGGATATTAATATTATTAATGAATTTATGATATATATATATATTAAACTCAATATAAATGTATTTATAATTACTCAATTTTTAGTAAATCATTTATATTTTCATTAAAAATTATTTGTATTTATTTTTGTGAAAAAATTATAATTATTCTATATATAATTTAGAAAATTTATATGATAAAATGAAGATAATTTTTTATGTCACCATATAAAGGAATACATAGGGTAACTTTTTTGGATTTTTCAGAAAATATATATTTTCAATAAATAGTGATAAATAACCATTTTGGTAAAACCTTCAATTATATTGATAAATTATGTAATTTAAATGTTAAATTATTATTTTAAATTGAGTTATAAATAACATAAGTATTTTTAAGCTATATTGAATCATATTAATTAAATTTAAATAATATTAATATAGGATTTTAGAATAATTTTTATGCATAAAAGTTATTATTTTATCAAAAAAATATAAATTGATTATTGATTATCTATTATAATTATTTAAAATAAAACCTAATTAGGAATGAATAAATTTAAATATTTATATTATATATCTATATTTATGAATAGAAATTCCTATAATGATTATTAATGTTTATAGTGTTAATTTAAAATTATATTTTCCTTGAAAACATCATTTTTAAAATATCGCATTCCATCGCACATCTGGGGTTTTTATACAAAATTAAATTATTAATCCTTGATTAATTTATTTTGAAAAAACTGATTCCATTTTTTGAATCATAAAAATTAATATTTTGGTAATATTCTATAATTATTTTTTGTATAGTTTGAATTTTAAGCATAGAAAATATTTATTACCACAGTAAAAACAAAAATTACTAAGGTGAGTTTCATAATAACTTAAAAAGGGAAAAAATATTTAATTCTAAAAGTATTAATATATATTAAAATTATAATATATATATTATTATATTTATTCCTTATTTTTCTAACTTATAAATGATTATATGATGAGTTAGATGAAAATTAGTTGTTTAATAAAAATATACTCATATTGTGTTTTTCGGCAATATGAAAGTTCAATTGAGACATTCCTTTTAACGAATTTTTGAATTATTAAAATTAAATTATATTTTAATTAAATTGTATTATTAAATATTATATATTATCTAAAATGATAACATAATTTTAATAACTGAAATTGTATTTTTTATAGTCAAGATACAGTTATTATCAAAAAACATGTATTTTTTAATAGAAAGAGTTCTAATTTAGTATTGTAAAATATAAAATTTAGAGAATTATTTTCATAAAATAAATATCATGTTTTTAATGAATGCATGTAAATTATCCAATGGTTAATTCATCATAATTTTTAGAGATAATTAAATTTTCGTGTAAAATATAAACATGGTATAAATATATGGTATATATTGTGGTATCTTAATAACCAAACATTTCTTTAATATGTTCCATAAAATGTGTCCAAGACCAAATATAAATTTCCCCTTCAAATTAATTTTTTTTAACATTATTTTATTAATTTTAAAAAAACCTTCATGAATCTCCCAAAACATATATTATATTTTAAGGTTTTAAAATCATTTCTTTTTGAACCTGAATCACTTCCACATCACTAAGTGTAATATTTTAATGATTTTGGAACTTTTATGTATAAAATTACTAAAAAACTCCTATTTGGTTCCTAAAATGGGGACACCATGGGAATACTTATGGTTTTAATTATTTTATTATTAAGAGTACAAAACCTATGTTTGGGAAATAATAAAGAACTCACCTCTCCTTTCCTATATAAAACAAAAATTGTATCATTAATATTCACTCAAAAAACATGTATAAATTAAATACACTTCCTCACCCTCTTTAAATTAATACCAATGTACCATTATGATCTTAATAGGCTCCTCTTAAGCTTTCCGAATTTCCCTCGCAATGTAATGGAACTTCCTCTCTTCTTTTCAACTCAAATACCTTCTTTCAAATTAGCCTTTCAGATATCAATTGGTCATACATTAATTAATTTATAAAAATATCTTCATATTAAACTTGATATTATTTTAATTCCATATCATTTATCCCCTCTCATTTTGACCTTTACCTAATCTTCTACCATTCTGATATATAGTATGAGATTTCTCTCACTTTTTTCCTGTTGAAGCATTGTATTTATATTTAACATTTTGTGTCTCTATTAGATATGTTATCATGAAATTATAAATATCCCTATAATCTCTAAATTATATCCTACAAATTATATATCATTTATCCCCTCTCATTATATCAATTAAAAAATCCTTTACTATGTCGAAATTTAGAAAGGGACCTACACTTTCTCATCTTCATTCAAGCACCTAATTTTTGTAGTGCATATATTTTTTCAATTCTAAATTTTTGGATACGATTTATTAAATATCCCAATTACTACCATTTTTAAATCCATATAATTAGAGACCCCTTTCACTTCTATTAATCCATTTCATGAATCTTTATAAACTTCCGTTATGCTGGTTAAATTATTCTACGAATTTTTCATAAAGTCTTTTTATTCAAGAAACCTATTTATTTTATGCATATCAATTCAAAAAAATCATATTGGATTATGTTACTAGATATTCCGTATACTTTTTGTTTTAATTTAAATTGATTACATACCGATTTTCCACTTATTGAACCATTTTGTGAATCTTCATTTAATATCACTACGCTTTCAAAATTTCATCGAGATTTTATATGAAAATAATTTTTGAGCTGTATACCCATTCCCATTTATAATCAAGGGTATTCCCATTGTTTCACATATTAATAGTTTATTTGGTACATATATGTATCTAACACACATTCCTCAATCATTGGATTTTATATAATGAAAAATTATTAATTATTGAATGATATATGAGGAACACATTGAAATGTACCTAGTATGAAAGTGATGGGTAATGTTTTAGTCTCATGATTCATCAGGTATAGTATCAGGGAGTGGAACTAATCCTTAAAGTGACCTTTTCAACATTTTATGATGTATTTTTTATGATCCTTGACTTATTTTTATGAGTTTATATTTAAATTTTTTGCCATATTCCCAGGTTTCCTTTATTTTTTAATGTTATATCATGCCTCCTTGTTAATGATTTTTCTTGTCACTGATTATGATGTCCCATTAATATTTCTATTTTCTAACATGTAATAATTTAATAACTTTATTCTTTGTTTATTCCATTACTGGGCTTTATCGCTCACCCATTTTTATATATTCCTCTTGGTTATGCCATCAATTTTAAAGTATAATATAATACTACGAGCATACTAAATATATTTTCAATAATTCAGAATTATGAATTGTTTTAAGTTGTCATGTAATGTTCCTAATTTCCTAAATACACTAGAATTATAAATCGTCAATGATTTATTGTGTTTATTTTTAATTAATAAATCATGAATTAGTTTTTAATAAATACAATGGTTGTATTAGTTGGTATCAAAAGAAAGTCAAGGTATTTTTGGGATTATGATTAGAAAAATCTAGTGAAAGCCTTAGGGATAATAATAAGTATAAGAAAATACCCCTAAATTCTGGTAAAGTTTAGTGTACGTGGTTTCCAAAAAAACACATCTCCATATAGATTATGATTTCTCATACCTGGATTCCACATAGAGGTTCCTTCAGCACAGTGGGCCACATGTCCTTAAGAGAATCTCCCTAAATTTCAAAGAATTCTGACTAGTAGAAAGGGCGTTGGGTGTGTCTATGGGGATTATATTCCCTAATTACTAGAGTGTAGCATATAAAATAAGTAATATAATGGTTAAACCAAGCAAACAATATTAAAATGTCATAGTAGTAATAGATATAAACAACCAATCAAGTGATATCAATATTCAAAAATAGTTAGTGAATCATATTAAAATGAGGATAATGTATTTTAAGTATCTAAAAAAATTAAAACATGGGTACAAGAAGTAGGAATCATCACTATACAATCATTAAAAAAGGAATCCAAAAAATGAAAAATCTATCGAGCATCTTGATATCTAGTTCATTCATCTCCTACCTGCTCCATCATATGATAATCCAAAAGTCACACATCCATAATATTTTGATTCCCCTTACCTACCCATACAAGTATGTAGTCTTTTCGAGTACCATAAGTATCCCATATAGTGATTGAGATAGATATTAGTAGGCCACCACCAATGAAATTTATTAAAATAATGTTTTTATACAATACGAAAATTTGAAGTTAAAATAATGTAAATAAGTAAAAAAATGTAAATTGCTTGGCTCTAGTTCCGTATTGGTTACCAGGATAACACTACCTACTTTGGCCCATGTTAGAATAAGTCTAAATAAGTATTAATGGACACAATGCATAGTATAAAATTTATAAGGGACGCCATGCCCAGTATCACACAATCAGAACTCCAAGCCCAATATCATAGTATCATCACAAGGTACACCATGCCCACATAGTATCACAAGTAATGCTATGACCATATAGTATGAAAAGGTATGCTATGCCCATATAGTCTCACAAGGGATTCCATGCCTGTATCGCATCGCTAGGGAGTCCATGCTCGTATAGTATCACAAGGGAAGACATTATTGTCTAGTATCACAAGGGATTCCATGCCCATATTGTATCATAAGAGACACCATGCCAATATAGTATCATAAGGGAAAATGTGCCCGTATAGTATCAAAAGGGACTCCCTGCACATATAGTATCACAAGGGATGCCATGCCCATATTGTATTAAAAGGGAATCCATACCCATATAGTATCAAAAGGTTCATCCATCCCTTATGTCATGTCCTTAATAAATAACTATGTTATTTAATAAGATCAAATATATAATCCAACTCATTATCATTAAATATAAACCAGGGTGTAACCATTGTTCAATTTAAAATATGTGGTTAGATCTTACCACTTACCCCCAAAAAATCCAATTAATTTTAAGAGTTTTATACATGCTACAAAAATACATCAATACCTTTCATATATGTTAATATAATTTATATGAAAGGAAAATAACTCCAATATGTTCTATGTCCATATTCTAATGAAATCTATTTCGGCATATATGTCGAAACACCCAAAGGGGAGGCTCCATCTAAGGTAGTCTATCCGAAGAGTTATAATAAGATAATTTGGTTACAAACATGGAAACAAGTATAAGGAAATTAAAATTTAGGAGAAATGCATGGTGAAATCAGTGTTTGATACAATAACACATATTATAAAACATCAAATCATGGGAAGTAATTTCATACCACCAACCACCTACTCACACTAATATCCTCACCATGTATCAGCCTTTAGTTTAGAATGGGTTAGAATAAATATGAAGAACGAACCAATGTAAGGTGGATATACAATGAGGTGAACATGGGTAGAATCGTTTTTAGGTGGAAAGCTAAAAAAAATTCTATCAATGATATTCAAATAAGCCCAAAATGGGACAAGAGTTCCCTTGGTGTTCACTATAATGAAAAAATAAGGAATAACAGTTTTACAACATTTCACTAAGGGTGAATTCATTATTTCACCCAAAAATCGTAGGTCACAGGGTCGGGTATAATGGTTCGAAAAACAGTGTGCTAACTATTTTCCTGTAACTACTTCATGGGGGATCATCACATGGTTATGTTGTATGGTTTGAAAAACAGTGCACTTACAATGAAAAACACCTCTAGTAAATAGTATTTAGTTTTTTCATAGGTCTATGGCCACTAGAACATATTTATGGAAAATCGGGAACCTAGATTCAACCCATTGTGTAGCCTCACAGGGTTAGGAGAGACCATGGGGATGACTCAGACAGTTTCTACTGGCCGTGAGGCCTAATTATTTTCTCCACTGGTTGTGGTTTTGGGCACTAAACAACCCTTAGACACGTCAAAACCCTTAATAACCTCAAAAAGGATCCATATTATCTCCACAAAAAAGAATCATACCAAAATTAAGAGGAAAATTAACTGAGATAAAAAATATAGTAGTTAAAGTCATCCCATTTTAATGGAACTCATCCTCGAGATCACCTTATAAGGGTGGAAGAAAATTGTAAGGGAATAAATCTGAAAACTAATCATGTATGTTGGCTTCCCACTTCCATGTCTAATCATGTACCCAGTCATGATTCCATAACACTTGTACTAAAGGGATAAAATGACCTTGGGTATCGTCCATACTATGTTGGATGATGTGTATATGATTATATTTAAATGAAGCAACATTATCAAGATAAACATCATCATGATCAAAAGTATAAATTTGTCTGGCTTGATTTTGGTGATGTTGTGATACATGGAAGAAATTATTGATGGAATGGTACCTTTGAGGTAATAGAAAATGATAGGATACCATCCGAACACTCTCTAGAATCTCAAACATCCCAAAAATTCTTGTAAATTATTCCCCTTCCCTATGTATCTTCTTATTCCCTCATCTGGCTAATTTTGATTAGAATAAATGATCCCCAAACACAAACTTTGGAGGTCTTTGATGGTGATTTACATATAATTTCTATACATAATGAGTAGTATTAATATAATCTATTATCATATAAACCAATTATGAAGCCTCCAGAATATGTAGAGGACCCAATATCACTACCTCTCTTGCCTCTAACTAGCATAGGGATAAATGGAATGATCTACCATACAGTGGCTAATAAGGAACGTTTTGTATCCTTGAGTGATAACTATTATTGTAGCTAAAATTGATGATATGTATTTTTTTCTCACAAGTACCACTAAAATAATGGATTCATGCTTAAAGAAAAATCTATGGAACCTATATAGTTCATTATAGTGGATCGTTAATCTTAGGGTGAATGTTTGTTCTAAAATCCACCAGTGTACCCATGAACTTAAGTAACCCTTTCCAGAATCATAATGTAAAGTGAGAATCCCTATATTAAATGATGGTAAGAGGGATTCCATAAAGTTAAATCATTTCGCGGACATATATTATTCCCAGGTTATTAACGGATAAAGTACATTAGATAGAAATAAAGTGGGCTACTTTTGTCTGTGTTTCAATGACTTCCCAAACTTCATCTCTACCTAAAGAAAACCTCAGTATGCCGACTGCAGAATCCATGCAAATGTATTCACATTTTCATTTCCTGACTGGTATCATATGTACCAATCCTTCGGTTCTAGGGTGGTCCACCATCATCTATTGATAGGTGGAACACCTAGCAATAATTCTTCCTTTCATACTTTTTATCCCAGTCTTCAAATAAAGGTGTCATATATCATGATACATCATGGAGATACCTGGATGAACTGCCCACTATGAAGTGTGCTACTCCCACATTAGTTCCTCTCTCATATCTGTGGGAACCCAAATATACCCATTTATAAGTAGTATTTCTTCATAATTGATAGATTGATCTAGAGTTTGGTCCTCCCTATTAATTCTCTCTCCTCTGACCATTCCCCCACGATTAGAAAACTGTATCTTATTCACTATTTATTAAAGCGAAGAGAACAATAATAGTGATGTGATTATATACTATCCATAAAGGTCCTGAAATTATATATGTATCTCAAATAATATATCAATAAATTTCCATTCTCTACTGGCTTCCTAGACTACCTATTTCTAAGTCCTCATACATAGGGAAATGATAAGAACATTTCTATTCCTTTGCATATAGGGTATCTCGAAGACAAATAAATGTAGATATTAAATACATTCTAATGGAAATATATTTAATTCTGTCTTTTTAAACATATTATTGAGGCTCTTTTGGTCTATAAAAACAACAAAATGCCCTCCATATAGGTCATTACTCTAACAAAACAAGGCATGTACAACATCTACTAACTCAATATCAAGTACAGGTTAATTATTCTCATGATCCATAAAATTCCATGACATGTAAACAAAAATTATTTATTATTGCATCATAAAATCGCCGAGACTGATACCAGATGTGTCATAGTATATTGTATAAATACTTCCATGGTTTTGAAAAATCAGGTTGCACTATATAGAAAGGCCCGATCCCTGAGCATATGCTACAACCTAACTACCTAGAGTAGTTTCACTCTATTAGCACATAAAATTCGAAGCATGGATTCCTCTTCCATGACCACCTCATCTTCCAGTACAACTTTTTGTACTCCTGATACCTACATAAATATGTGGTACAAAACCAGATCTTATAGGTGGAGCTATCACGGATCCTCTTCCACCCAAAATATGAAAAGGTCTTAAGAAATTGATAAAGATACCACAATATTCTATAGCCCCAGCACTCAATGGGGTCTATGGGACACTAAGGCCTATTATACCCAAACTTCCCATAATGAAGAAATTCTTTTCAATTGTCTATGGGTGTCAAGTTGATTCCTCATGTCACATGCGCTGTCTAAAAGCATCGATTCTAATTGCTGTTAGAACCACTACAGTGTCTAGCTTTTGAACAACTCTATCTCACCAAAACTTTTTCCCTTAGGTTATGGTTTCTGATAAGGGAATGGTTTAATATTTTCAATACCTTATTCAACCAAAAAACATTTAACTGGTAATGAATAGGATTCCCCCAATAGTCCTCAAATAATCTCACTTTCACTAGATCATCGATAATATAGATAGACTAAAAGTGGTGAAGATATGTTAAACGATATGAATTGTCCATGAATTTCATTGAACCTTTCTGCAGGTTCATTATCTTCATGGAAGTATCAAACCTCAAGGTCTATGAAAATAAATAATAAAAGGATATGAACAAGAAGTCCCACCACATTGCTTCCCAATATTTACATGACTGATTTAGAATATCTGACTAATGTTTGGAAGATCCTATCATCATTTAAATAGTGATTTTTTCTCCCCTATTTGGAGATTTCTACAAATGATAGAATATTGAAGCGAGTTTATTGAGCCATAAATTTATATCCTATGGTCTTCTATCCCCTAAAAATGTAGGCAGGCGTTTCTACTAGAAATCCCTAGTTAACTCTACCATAGAGGGGGAATAGTGTGGATATCCATGAATAATCTGCATACTTCACAGGAAATCTCCTCAAAACTAGGCATCATCACCAACATTTGGAATAGGAATAAGAGAAAAATGAGGCCCTATTGTAGGTATAACTAGAATATCAAGGCCCACCACCAATGTGACATGGTCTTCACCACCCTCCTGATGAATAAAATGGGGTGTTGTGGTGGAATTACCATAAAATTTCTATGAACATGCCTTAGATAGTATACAATAGTGAAAACATCACAGATACATGAATATGATAAATAAAAGCCTTCCTATAAAAAATTTAACCCCTCTACCAGCTCAACGGGTTAGATCTGGGTGAAAGAAACAATTATATAGAACAATAGAAATGATTTGTAATGCTAACTACTAAGGTTGTGATAGGGTTAAGCTCTATGTTTTCCAAATTGGATTTCATTTAAAATTGTATTTACATTAAAATTTTATTTAAATGGTGGATCTAATTGTTTCATCTCTTACAATTCATAATGGACCATAAACCATAGGAACCAGAATATTGAAGCTTGTAAATCCATACCGTACCACGTTCTAGTTCGTGTGACCAATGGTCCATGACCCACCATTCAATAGTTTACTACTACAGGTGTATGAAATAGCGTATGTAGGAAAATAATGTAAGGTTATGGAAGGCACTCTTAGTACCAAATATGTTTTCTCACTCACATGAAATAATCTTTTTTTTACTACAATTCTATTTATACCAATCAAATAACTCATGGAAATCACATTTGTTGCAAACATCACATAACTCCTACATAGAAGAGAATATGAATAGCATGATAATTACCTATAAGGATCCTAATATAATTAATGTTCAAGGATTAGTTTTCCTCATTTCACCGGTTAATGGATAAAAGTATCCTCATATATCCATAGTAATATTTCAATTCATGTGCATCATCAAATGGTGGAATCATATAAACTATAATAAGAAAAAAATAACAATTTCCATTTGAGGGTATTTGGATTTTCTATGTACATGGATAAGCTACGCATAGGAAACCTCATTAGCAAACTCCATAACCTCCTTAATTACCTGACTATTTTCTCAAAAAAGTAATGTAAGAAAAAAGATATAATAACACTTTGTGACGTCCCATACCTAGATTCCACTCAGAGGAACCCCGAGATCAGTGGGCCACATGGCCTCAATATCATATCCCTAAACTCTAAAGGCCATCAACTAGTAGTGAGGGTATTGGGTGTGTCTATGGGAATATTATTCCCTCATTACTAGATTTTATCGCAATGTATATGTAATATAATAGGTAAACATTGAAAACTATATAAGAGATGGTGTATCAAATGTAGATGTATACCATCAAGTAACTGATATAAATACTTTAAATTAGTAAGTGAATCATATTCAAGGGATGCTAATGTATGTTTGTACTATAAAAAAGAAAACATGGATACAAGAAGAAGTCAATATCAATATTAAATCTATAAAAAAGAATCCAAAAAGGGAAAAATCTATCTAGAAGCCCAAGTTGCAGCCTAGTCATTTGCTACCAGCCCCATACTATGTAAATCTATAAGTCACACATTCAAAAAAGGCCCCATCCCCTTATCTACAACTACGATAACATAGTGTTCTATGTTTCCATGGAATCTTGGATTTGGTGTGAGATATATATCATTAGACTACCATCAACAACGTCTATAAACAACCATTTAGTGTATATAATATAATCATGTGTAGGTAAAACAATGTAAATCAATAATAAAAAATATAAATGGGTCGTCTGTGGCTGTGGAATGGAGATGAGGTATATCCAAACTACTTCTTCCCCTTCTAGAATAAATCATAACATGTATCAAGGGATGAAATGCCTGGTATCACATTTATAATGTACTCCATGCCTAGTATCACTTTTATAATTGATTCCATGCTCAGTATCATAGAATAGGTAATCCATGCCCATCATCATAGTAGTTCAACAAGGGACACCATGCCTGTATAGTTTCACATGAGACTCTCTGCCCATATAATTTCACAAGGGATAATGTTCCTATATAGTTTCATAAGAAATTCATCTCTGGATAGTATCCCAAGGGACTACATACCTGTATACTATCACAGGGTATTCTATAGCTGTATAGTATCACAAGGGACGCCATGCCCGTATAGAATCACAAGGGACACTATGGCCATATAGTATCACAAAAGAATCAATTCCCACATCGTATCATAAGGGGGACATGCCCATAATTTATCACAAGTGTCTTAATGACATTAATTCATATCATTAATAAATTTATATATGATTTTATATGAGCTAATGAATAATCCATCTCATTATTATTTAATTTCAACAGGGGAATAACCATTGTTCAAATTAAAATCAGTGATGTGGGCTTACCACTCACCCCTACAAAATTCAAATCTTTATAAGAGTGTTATTCATTCAATAACACTACATCCACCAATTTCATTTATATTATCACAATTTATAAATAAGAAAAAACACTCAAATAGGTTCTTTGTTTAAAATCACATGAAAACCATTTATGAATGTAAGAGGGAACACCCAAAGTGTAAAGACCCGTAAATTTCTAAGAAAATTTTTTCTTAAATTTTTTGGGATTTTAAAAGTATATAGTTTTTGACGGAACCTGATTCCGAGGCCCGGTGTGCCCTGAATCAATTTTCAAAATTTAGCTCAGGTACGTTTAGTGAACAAAAAAGTGGGTTATTCTATCTTTTGAACCGGTGCTCGGAATTGAATTCTGAGGGCACCGATGGAACCGCAGCACCGAAAATTTCTTACGATGACCTTTACTGAAGGTGTGTTTGCTCGGTAGTAGTTGTAAAAAAAGGGGGATTAAATGAAAGTAAAATAAAATTACGTTACAATTTTATTTCTTTTTCTAAAGTAGTTTTAATCTACATGGGGAAGTTTGGGTGGGGCCCACAAGTTTCTAACTACTCATATTAGGATATTTGTCATGTGGGGCCCACACGAGCCCAACCCATCACATTCCCTAACTCCCTAACTCCTCCTTCATTTCAGTAACATCCCTCTCTCCCTCTTTAAGGCTTTCCAACTAAACATATAATTAATTATACAACTCATGTTTAATTAATTAAGTGTTTTGTAATTTGAAATTGTAATATTTGAATGCATGGGATGAATTAATAAAATAAGGAGGAGCCTTTTTTTATTTTGTTTTATGGCTTTTTGTGTGAGGACTTTGGAAGAGAGATCTTTTTTTTGAGGAACATCATCCTCCACGAAGAATGTCACTCTTCAATGAAGAACACCAAATTCTCCGATGAAGAACGTTGACTCGGCAGTTCCGGTTTTCTCCATCCTCTTCATCATCCATGTTAAGGGAGGAGACACCAACACCGAGGGAAATAATGCCATCATCTTAGATGCTTGAAAACCGTGATCTTCCTTCGAGGTAGGGGTTAAGTTCAATTTTAATGAATTAAAATTGTGATTGTTTTATCATAGAGCATCTCCTTTGCTTTTGATGCTTGATATCGTTATAACGGGAGGAGTTTAGACCGCACAAACATAGCCAATCCTCCTCCCCTTTACTTGTTAATATTTTTTTATCATTTTGGCGAAGGCGACGCAGTGTCGTTGCACCGCTTGGGAATGGAAAGGACCGCGACCAAAGTCGGTCGTGACAATGGTGTGATGTGTCGTCGCACCGCGTCGGGGAGGCCGAAGGAGGCTGCGGCCTGGAGCGGGCCACAGTGGAGGGGTGCGACGTTGACGCACTGCACCAGAGATTCAAGGGGCCACCGCCTGGGTGGGCTATGTTAGAGGGGCGTGGCATCGTCGTGTCGCGCCCGTCGGGTAGGAGCCGCGGCGGCCGGCTGAGCCGGCCGTCGGCGCCACCTGAAGGCGGGACCCACGGGGGTCCCGCAGTTACACCCAAGTCATGCCATTACTGCCGGCTGTTTTAGAAAACCAAGGGGGGTGTAACCCCCCCCCCCCTGATATAACCCTAGGGTGAACCCCACTTGATCCACCGTTTTGGAGACAAGGGGGCGACACCCCCCTTCGCACCCCGCTCGGCTGTGAGCTGAGCCGTGACCGGCATCCGAGCCGGGCCGTGCCAGCCGAGCAGGGTCGCGCCAGTCAGACCGCACCGCACCAGTCGGGCCTGGAAATGACCAATTGGGCCGGACACGGACTCAGGTCTGGTCAACCCAGTTTGGGCCGACCCATGGGGTATTGGGCTGGGTCAGACTGGGCCCAAACCCCCTAATTTCAGAACAGGTTCGTTCAAACGGCCATATCATGGACTAATGACCTCCGATTGACACAACTTTTAATGTGTTAGGATCCTCGGATCGAGAAAGTTGTTTCGTTATATAAATTCGAGGTTTTGGCGAATTTAGGGTACGACCGGGTTGGTATGAACCTAAAATCAACCGGGTCCTTGGAGCGGAAACGCTTATAACATAACGACCAGACATCTGAATGATGTGCCGTCAATTATGTTGGATTCCACATAGTGAGATGGTTCTTCTGGATTAATCCACTTGACGGTTGGATGCATCTGGAGTATGGTCCAGTTGGTTTTAGCTTAAAAACCAACCGGGACCCTTGGATGAAAATGACATTATCTCTCAGACCGGGTGTCCGATTGACGCGTCTTCTATCACGTTGAGTCCCATTGACGAGATAAAACTTTGTGATACATCATCTCTGGACTTCGTGATAGTTGATGTATCGACCCCCTTGGCTCATGGAGCAGACCCTCCTGGAATCGAGCGTGCTGTGTGCAGGAACCCTAGAGCTGGCTGTGATTACGATGACGATGACAACTGTACTTGGATCGTACGTGGGTTCGGCAGCGAGGACTACTGTACTTGGATCCTACGTGGGTTAAGCAGTGAGGACGACTGTACTTGTATCCTACATGGGTTTGGCAGTGATGGTTACTATACTAGGATCGTAGGTGGGTTCGGAAGCGACAACTTCTGTACTTGGATCCTACGTGGGATCAGAAGGGGAGCTGATTCAGAGGCCACATCTGTCTTCTCCACCCCTCTTCATGATTAGTATACCTATGTGAGCTGAGTCTTGGCTTTCAATCATTATCTTTGATATGATTGTCTTTCTTTCCTTTGTGTACTGAGTTGTGCTTTCCTGTGTGGATTGGGTTATGCTTTCTTGTGTGGACTGGGTTGTACTTGGGCTCATGAGTTGGAGCTGAACTGGAATTGATGACTTAGGTATATGTATCAGCATATACTAAGTAGAGTTGTTTGATACTTCATGATTGTATCTTTCCTTTGTGTTTTATCCTTTTTGGATTCTGGGAGGCCTTTGGGGGTCTCGGGGTCCCTACTGAGTATCATATACTCACCCCTGCATGGGCTATGCCCGCACTACATTGTGTTGGATGCAGACGACGGAAAGCGCTGAGTGTGGTTGAGGCTTGTGGAGCGAAATGGTATCTGGAGGTGGACTATCAGGCGGGACATACATGGAGTGGACAGCCGGACCCGAGGAGCTGTGGAGACCATCTGTACCCACCATTCAGGTGGGATAGTCCGAGGATGACTTGGTGGTTGTCGATTTACTTTACTGATACTGTACATTCTTTTCATTTGTACTGTACATTCAGTTGGGTTTGAATTATATCCTATATACTTTCAGCACTTACTTTTGTACTCATTTTACTTAGTGTTTACTACATCATTCATACTCTGTTGTGTTTCATTACTTATATAAAGGCAATTCCTTCCCATTTATCGGGATTTATGCCTTTGGTGATAGTCGCCAGCCCCTGGCCTATGGAATGCTGGCTTGGGGTAGTCAGGGCACGGGCCCCAAGGACGGGTCGTAAAAAATTGGTATCAGAGGAGTCAGTTCTACCATAGAACTCAGGACTATGATAATTTCTTCTATGTGAAGCAATAGTGTTAAGGGTATTGAGTGTGGTTATCAGTCCAAGGAGTTCGTTGTTGGTGTGGTAGCCGACGTATCCATACACCCGGACCCTACCTTCTGATTTCCGACTCAGTGCATGAATGAATTGATTGCATGTCTGTGTCAAAAGTTCTCTTTGTGATTACTTTGTGCTAGCCCACCGTGGAACACCTGTTTCTTTTCAGAATGGCCCCATGACAGCAACCGGCTAGGGATCTGACCTTTGTGAGAGATGGAAGCCCACCGAGCGAAGAGGCCTCAGTGCAGGGCCCCATTACAACGGAGGCACCGATGGTACCTCGACCCATCGAGCCACTGATTCCACTAGCCCCAGTAGTTGAGAGTGCATGTCGCCTGAGTGTACTACACAAGTTTCAGCGTCAAAGGTCGCCCAGGTTCCATGGAGAGACAGACCCTCGGGCAGCCGAGGATTGGTTGGAGGCTATTGTTCGAGTCTTCAGATTAGTAGGGACACCAACTGACCTCATAGTGATCCTTGCAGCGAGTCTTTTTCATGCATTAGTAGGTAGATGGTGGAGCCTGATGCTCCAGGTGCACAACGATGAATCCTTTCTTTGGATGAACTTATAGAGCCTGTTTCACTCAGAGTTCGATCCAGCCACCCTCCGTGCGGTATATATTCAGGAGTTACTACTTCTGCGGCAGTGCAGCTTGACAGTAGCCCAGTACTCAGCGAGATTTACCGACCTCTCATGCTACTCCACAGACATGATACAGGACCCATTCTTCCAGGCCCAGAACTTCGAGCAGGGAATGACGAATGAGATTAGGGCTTCGATGATCTCCCTCAGCATTCCAAGACAAGAAGGAGTACTAGAGCGAGCCCTTCTTGTGGAGAGATTTCTTGCTAAGCCTACACCAGCAGTGAGACCTACCGCTGGGTGGCACTTTGTCGAGTCTTCTGTAGCTGGCAGTAGATAGATGTCGTAGAGGTCCAAGCAGACTAGACCATTAGGTGGGCGACCTCAGGATACTGGTTCGGAGGTGCGGGGCACACGCAGCAGAGCCAGTCTTACAAGAGGAAGACAATACTATCCATTCGGTGGGGAGGGCCCCATGGTTCGTGAATGACCAACCTTCCATGCATAGGAGCATCAAACGGTTGAGGTACCACCCAGGAAGAGGGAGAGGATTGACCGTGGCAGTCCACATGGAGATAGCGGGCAGAGGCAGGCTCAGCTTTAGTCAGTGGAGGGCTACGACCACGGCGCACCTGAGATGATTTGAGGTATTGTATGTGTCTACTCCACCCTTGCTACAGTTCTTATAGAAACAAGAGAGAGTCATTCATTCATTACCACTATCATTTTTCGAAGCTCGTAGATTCCGACAAAGCCATTAGATCGATCCATACGGCTAGAGACTCCTACAGGAGCAAACTCGATGATTAAGAACTGATGCGGGTAGTGTGAGCTTACTCTGGGGGGGGGGGGACCTTCGGCTGGGATCTTCTTGTAGCGGCGTCGAGGCCTTACCATGTCATCTTGGGCATGGATTGGTTATCTACGTTCCTTGCTCAGATTGACTGTATTTGGTGCAAGGTTCGGTGTGTCCGCACCGATGTGAGCAGGTTCACCTTCACCGGTGATAAGGGAGCCTTTGCAGCGCAGGATGGATTCACACAGAGGAGAGGACAACCGATCACCCATCAGTAGGCTAGTCTCATCCTAGGAGAAGTTGATGTGTGGAGTCCGAGTTTTCATGTTGTGGTGGATCAGTATGCAGACATTTTTCCTGAAGTCGTTCCAAGACTACCTCTTCAAAGATAGGTAGATTTATATATTGACCTGAACCTCGGGACATCCCCGATATCTACTCCAGCATATCGGATGGCTCCTGTTGAGCTTTGAGATTTACGGGTACAGCTGGAGGACTTGCAGGGAAAGAGATTCATTCGACCCAGTGTTTCACCCTGGGCTTCCTCGATTTTGTTCGCCAAGAAGGTGAAAGGGAGCTTGCGATTGTGTGTTGACTACCGTCGCCTGAATCAGGTGAATGTGAAGAAAAATTATCCACTTCCAAGGATTGATGACCTCTTCGATCAGCTCAAGGTATCATGATGTTTCTCGAAGATAGACCTCGGGTCAGGATATCATCAGCTCAGAGTTCGAGACGAGGATGTGCATAACATGGCCTTCAGGTGTCGGTATGGCCACTATGAGTTCTTGGTTATGGCTTTCGGTGTAACCAATGCTCTAGAAGTGTTTATGTGTCTCATGAACAGGATATTCCTGCCTTCCCACGATCGATTTGTTGTAGTCTTCATCGACGATATATTGATTTACTCGACTACTGAGGAAGAGCACGCCTACAACTTGTGGTTTGTACTGGATACACTCTGAGAGCACCAGCTTTATGGTAAGCCCTCAAGGTGTCAGTTATGGATTCGAGAGGTCCACTTCTTGGGGTACGTCATCTCTAAGGCAGGATTTGTGGTGGATCCTTCGATGATCGAGGTAGTGCTAGCTTGGGAGCCACCCAAGAGCGTGACGGAGGTGCGGAGTTTCTTAGATCTTGCTGGGTACTATCGGAGATTTGTTCCATACTTCTCCAGAGTTGCAGCACTACTTTCAGCTTTGAGTAAGAAGGGGAATCCCTTCGTGTGGTAAGATTGATGTCAGTAGAGCTTCCAAGAGCTGAGACAGAGATTAACCAGTGCACCTATCTTGAGGCTACCGGAGGAAGGCGTAGGGTATGTAGTTTATTGTGATGCATCAGGTACCAGACTCGGGTGTTTCCTGATGCAGGAGAGGGTAGTGATCGCCTATGGTTCATGGTATTTGAGGAATCATGAGCAGAACTATGCTACCCAAGACCTGGAGTTAGCATAAGTGGTCTTTGCCTTCAATATGTGGTGTCACTATCTTATGGGCGAATGCTTTACAGTCTATTCTGGCCACCAGAGTCTCAGTTACATCTTCTCACAGAAGGACCTGAACCTGAGACAGCGGCGATGGATCGAGTACTTCTAGGACTATGAATTTGAGATAGTCTATACTCCTAGGAAGGGGAACGTAGTAGCTGATGCTCTCAGCAGGAAGTTGAGCATTCAGCTACTTGGAGAGGCGACAGAGTAGTTATCCCCATTGTAGATATCCTTAGTGGATAGAGATGGGAAAGCCTTTCTACAGTCACTCACATTCATTCCTCCACTACTTCAATGTGTCAGAGAGGCACAAAATGGCGACGTTGACTGTGAGACGAGACGGGCACATATATCCACTGGACATGCACCTGATGGATTTTCTATAGTAGGAGAGCACATCATCAATTTCAAAGGACATACCATGGTACCAGTTACTCTACAAGAAAAGGTGCAGAGAGAGTTTCACACTTCCCCATTGGTGGTATATCCAGGAGTAGTGAAGATGTACCAGGATCTCAGACGATAGCATTGGTGGCCGGGTACGGAGAAGGTTGTGGTAGAGTTCGTTTCATGTTGCCTCACCTGCCAGCTGGTGAAGGCAGAGAACCAGGTACCAGCAGGCATGGTACAGCCCTTATAGGTCCTGGAGTGGAAGTGGGATGGGATATCTATGGATTTTGTGATAGGGCTTTCACGTACTTCCAAAGGAGACAACTCCATATGGGTGATCGTAGACCGACTCACCAAGTCAGCCCACTTCCTACCCATCAGAGAGCAGGGCTCAGTGGAGAGATTGGGATGACTTTACATTCAAGATATCGTACGGATTTATGGTGTTCCATCATCTATTGTCTCCAATCGAGATCCATGATTTACTTCTCGGATTTGGAAGGGGTTGTAGGAGGCATTTGGGACACAGATACGCCTGAGCACTGCCTTTCACCCTCAAATGGATGGTCATACGGAGAGGACCATTCTGACTCTCGAGGACATGCTCTGTGCATGTGTCCTTGACTTTGGTCATAGCTGGGAGGATCACCTACCCTTGGTGTAGTTTGCGCACAACAACAGCTACAAATCCACCATCGGAATTGCACCATATGAGGCGTTGTATGACCGACCTTGCAAATCACATATTTACTGGACAGACCCTGGGGAGTCAACACTTGTAGGACCAGAGATGGTCCAGGCCACGACGGAGGAGGTACAGATCATCTAGGAGCGGATGAGGACTGCTCAGATCCAACATAATTCCTATGCTGATATGAGACAGAGACCACTCGATTTCGGGGATGGGGACCACGTTTTCTTCCGGGTCTCACCTCGATGTGGATTACAATGATTTGGTCAGGGTGGCAAGTTACCCCCATCTTTCATTGGACCATTTCAGGTTCCCAGCAGGATAGGCGAGGTGGCTTATTTCCTGGCTCTTCCACTTCAGTTGCACCGGGTGCACAACGTCTTCCACATATCTCAGCTGAGGATTTACGTGCACGACCTGACACATATCATTGATCACAGGGATCTAGACATCGATGACAGGGCGACAATTGAGGAGGTTCTGGTGGAGATCAAGGATTGATAGGATCGAGTCCTACGTGTACGGCCATTTATTCTAGTGCACATCAGGTGGCATCATGGGAACCTCCAGGAGATCACATGGGAGCGGGAGGCTCAAATGCATGCACAGTACCCTCATTTGTTTCCCAAGTTTATGATGTCGCTTTACTGGGAAGTAAATACCTGAGGTGGGACTAATTTAAAGACATGTAAATTTCAAGGAATATTTTTTCTTAAATTCTTTGGGATTTTACGAGTATGCCGTTTCTGAAAGCTCCTGATTCTGTGGCCTGGTGTTCCCGGAATCAATTTCTTAAGTCTAGCTCGGGTATGTTCAGTGAAGGAACGAGCGTGTATTTTTATATTTTGAATCGATGCTCAGAATTGAAATCCTAGGGCACTGATGGAACCGCATCACCAGTAATTGCTTAAGATGACCTTTACTGAAGGTGCGTCTTCTCAGGAGGAGTTGTTAAAAAATGTGGATTAAATGAAAGTAAAATAAAATTGTGTTACAATTTTATTTCTTTTTCTAAAGTAGTTTTAATCTACATGGAGAAGTTGGGGTGGGACCCAAAAGTTTCTAACTACTCATGTTAGGATTTTTGTGAGGTGGGTTCCACAAAAGCCCAACCCTTCACATTCCATAACTCCCTAACTCCCCCCTTTATTTGAGTAACTTCCATCTCTCCCTCTTTAAAGCTTTCCAACATAAAATATAATTAATTAGACAACTCATGTTTAATTAATTAAGATTTGTGGAATTTGAATTTTTAATATATTAATGCATGGAATGAATTAATAAAATAAGGAGGAACCTTATTTTGTTTTGGTGGTTGGCTTGTTGTGTGAGGAAATTGGAAGAGAGCTCTTTTTTTGAAGAACTTCATCCTCAGTGAAGAACGTCAGTCTTTAACAAAGAACGAAAAATTCTACAACAAAGAAGGTTGAATCGGCGGTTCCGGTTTTTTCCATCCTCTTCTTCCTCCATGAAAATGGAGGAGACACCGACGATGACGGAAACAATTCCATCTTCTGAGGCGCTTGACAACCGCAAACATCCTTCGAGGTAGGGGTTAAGTTCAATTTTAATGAATTAAAATTGTGCCTGTTTAATCATTGAGTATCCCATTTTCTTTGTCCACTTGATATCGTTTTAATAGGAGGAGATCAGAACACACAAACACGGCCGATCTTCCTACCCTTAACTTGTTAATCTTCGTTGATTAGTGTGGCGAAGGCGGCGGGGTTCTGTTGCACCGCATGGGAACGAAATGGACCGCGGCCGAAGTAGGGCGCAACGATGGTGCACGGTGCCATCGCGCCGTTCCGGTGAGGTCGAAGGAGGCCACGGCCAGGAGATGGCCATGGCGGAGGGGTGCGGAGCCGTCACGCCACGCCGATCGGAAAGGATCCATGGCTAAAGGTCGCGGTAGTCTTCAAAGGGGCGGCCGACCTAGCCGGCCGCTGGTGCCACCCGAAGGAGGGACCAATTGGGGTCCCACGGTTCCACCCAAGGCCGGCCATTATGGCTGTCCATTTTAGAAAACCACGGTGGGGGTGTAACCCCCCCCCCCCCCCCCCCCGACAGAACTCTAGGGCGGACCCCACTGGGTCCGCCGTTTTGGAGATAAGGGGGTGGCACCCCCATTTGCACCCCGCTCGGCCGCGAGACTGGCCACGGCCGGCTTCCGAGCTGAGGCACACTAGCCGGGCCGGGCCGTGCCTAATTGGTCCAGACCCGGACCCGGGTCGGGTTGACCCAGGGGGTATTGGGCCGGGTCGGACCGGGCCCAAACCCCCTAATTTCAGAATAGATTCGTTTAAATGACCATATCATGGGCTACGAACCTCAGATCAATGTACCGTCAGTTGCATTGGGATCCCTGGATCGAGACGGTCATTTTGGTCTATTACACTAGATGGTTTGGAGAAGTTTGGGTATAGCCGGATTGGTTCGAACGTGAAACCAACAGGGCCCTTGGAGAGGAAATGCTTATAACTTAACGACCAAACATCCAAATGACGTGCCATCAATTACGTTGGATTCCTCTTAGTGAGACGATTCTTTTGGATTACTTCACTTGAGGTTTGGATGCATCTTTAGTATGTTCGGGTTGGTTTTAACTTAAAAACCAACCGGGCCCCTGGGACGAAAAAACCATTATCTCTTAGATTGGGCGTCCGATTGACGCGCAGTCTTTCGCGTTGAGTTCCTATTGACAAGATGGAACTTTGTGATACATAAACTCCAGACTTCGTGAGAGTTGATGTATCGACCCCCTTGGCTCGTGGAGCGGACCCTCCCGGAATCGAGCGTGCTGTGTGCGGGAACCCTAGAACTGGCTGCGATTGCGACGATGTTGATGGTTGTACTTGAATTCTACGTGTGTTTGGCAATGAGGACGATTGTACACGGATCCTACATAGGTTCGGTAGCGAGGACAACTGTACTTGGATTCTATGTGGGTTCAGCAGCGACGGTTACTGTACTAGGATCCTACATGGGTTCAGCAGCGACGACTTCTGTAATTGGATCCTATGTGGGTTCGGTAGGGGAGATGATTCAGAGGCTATATCTATCATCTCCACCCCTCTTCGTGAGTAGTATACCTGTGTGAGCTGAGTCACTACTTTCAATCATTATCTTCGATATGATTTTCTTGAAATCCTATGTGGACTAGGTTCTTCATTCCTATGTGGATTGGGTTATTCTTTCCTGTGTGGACTGGGTTTTAATTGGGCTCATGAGTTGGAGGGAAACTGGAATTGATGACTTAGGTATATATATGGGCATATACCAAGTAGAGTTGTTTGATACATCATTATTGTATCTTCCCTTTGTGGTTTATCATTTTTGGATTCTAGGAGGCCTTCAGGTGTCTCGGAGTCCCTACTAAGTATTGTATACTCACCCCTGCACGAGCTATGCCCACACTACATTGTGTTTGATGCAGACGATGGATAGCGCTGAGCGTGGTTGAGGCTTGTGGAGCAGAACAGTATCCAGAAGTGGACTATCAGGCGAGACGTACATAGAGCGGACAGCCAGACCTGAGGAGCTGAGGACACCATCTGTACCCACCCTTCAGGTGGGATAGCCAGAGGACGACTCGGTGGTTGCTGATTTACTTTACTGCTGTTGTACATTCTTTTCAGTTGTACTGTACTAAAATTTGGGTTTGTACTCTGGCCCACTTACTTTCAACACTTACTTTTGTAGTCATTTTACTTAGTGTTTACTACATATTGCATAATCTATTGTGTTTCTTTACTTATATAAAAGAAATGCCTTCCCATATATCATGATTTATGCCTTTGGTGCTAGTCGCCAGCCCCTGGCCTATGGAAGGCGGTCTTGGGGTAGTCACAGCATGGGACCCAAGGACGGGTTGTGACACAAAGGGTTGGATCCATCTAAGGCAGTCAATCTCAAGGGGTCTACTAAGATCATAATGTTCCATCTATAGTAAAACATTTAGGTACATTACCATTTAGGAGCAACTCATGGTAAAATAGGAATATGTAAAAATTGTACATATTATAAAACATCAAAACATGAGTAGTAATTTATAAACCACCTACCCCTTGCTCATATGAATATTCTCCTCAATTATACTCATTTAGTCCATACTAGATTGCATGAAATTTAAATAATGGACTAACACATGGTCGATATCCAACATGATTAACTAGGATCAATTCAGAATTTGGATAGTAATTCAAGATGAAAGTATATCAAAGAGATTCAAAGGGGATAAAAATGGGAGAAGATATCCTTTTCTGTCTTCTAGAAATAAAAAAGGAGGCAGAATATTTTTAAAACAATTCATGAAGCGTGAATTCATAATTTCAACCAAAAATCCTTGGTCACATGGTTTTCCTACATGGTTATCTAAATTGTATGCCAATCATGAACCCTTCAATGCTTCAAGGGGATCCTCACACGGTTAGTCATCATGGTTAGAGAAACCATTCACCAAACATGAAAAACACATCTTCTATAAGTGTATGATGTTTTTGCACCGACATGCTGCCCCTAGCTCATTGTTATGGAAAATGATGAACCCTGATTCACCCCACTTTCTAGCCATGTATGGTTAGGAGATGTCATGATGGATGGATCACACTGTTTCTTCAAACATTGTGGCCAAAGACCTTTATCCACTGACCATTGTTCCGGGATCTGAACAAGCCCCATACACACTTGAAACCTTCATAACCCCAAAGGGAATCAATATTGGGTTCATAGTAAATAATTGTAATTAAATTAAATGTATGCATACCAAAGATAAAAAATAGGAATATTAAATAGATACTATAAGTGGATGCGTCTCGGGCATAGATGTGCCTTAAGGTATTGACCATGAAAACACAGTATTGAGATTGACTTTATAAGGACCTGACCTTAAACCTTACTTATTCTTGAATTAAATGAATAATTCACATTGAGGATCTTTTCAGGTTTAGAGTTTTAGAGAATTAGGACATAACTATTACATCTCAAATATCAGAAAGTAGACGCATCTACTCAGCTTCCATTTTTTCAAAAAAATAAAAACTCTTGAACAAAAGTGTCATATCTAGTTCCTTGTTTTAGACAGCCTGACATTTCATTGATCCCATCCTTGACCCAATTCAACTTTATGTCCTGTGAAAACATTTCAAAAACATGGGATGAGCATAAAAATCTTAGTAAGGGTTATAAAAGTATAGAAAGAAAACATCAGTCCATTTATACATAAGAATCAATGAAATCATACTTTACTCATAAAACATAAGCAATTTAACATACCTCTTGAAATCATAAGATTTACGAATAACTCATAGAAATCATAAGACATAATGGTAACTTGAGTCATTCACAACATTCTTACGTAGGGAGTAACCCTCATGGTTACATTTGGAATACCCATCACAGTATATTCCCTAAATCTCTTCAGATAAACATTAACGTTTAACTCCTTCGCGTTACCCAATGCATTGGAGAGCTATATCGGGCTCACTCGCCATTAGTTTATCACGGAACCACCCGTTCTCATAAAAAATTCCCAAGAAACAAAACATAATCATAGCAGATAACTTAACCATAATGGAAAGATAAAATTCCCACATAGCAATATAACATTTTAAGATATTGAAATAATGAATCCATTAAAAACCCCATTTTAAAAAAAATTAAAACATTTAATAAAGATATTTTTGAATCAATGTTTCTCATACCACCTTGAAGCTTTTATCATTTTAAACCATTAATATCCATATAAATAAATCCATAAAACCATTTTGAAAACATGGATATTAATAAAAACAAATCATTAAAACAT
The DNA here is from genome assembly GCA_963277665.1 of Viscum album. Taxonomy (NCBI): domain Eukaryota; kingdom Viridiplantae; phylum Streptophyta; class Magnoliopsida; order Santalales; family Viscaceae; genus Viscum; species Viscum album. The sequence goes on along the minus strand of OY728164.1, from coordinate 2,004,781,372 downwards.
TTAAAGTGATATTTTAGTTAAAGGGTTTTTTCCAAAATTAGAGACAATTGAATACAATAATTGAGGAATAACATTTAATCAGAACTTTATAATATCATGAGAATAAATGGATTCATGATATAATATTCCAAAGGACAGTATATATACCATATAAGAGTGAATTGGTTCATAAAAACAATGAAGTCTCAATAGAAATGTAAAATGAGATGAAATCCCTTATAAAGAAGGTATCGTTAAATTAAGGATAAATCAATCTCAAAGTTATGAGTGAAAAATATAAATACACCCAATATAATTGGATATTAAGTGTAAAACAATAAAATTCCATTCACACATATTCAAAGTATGACATATTCAATAACTATATGTTGAACCCAAAGAAATCGAAATTGGGTTATGAAGTTCCCCTGATAAAATTTGATAGCCTAACGGTGTCACTTTAAAATTCATAAAATTAGTTGATGAGAGATTAAATGGTATCTCATCACTTGGAAACAAAATTTAAATAAATTAGGATATATAAGAACAAATCCCAACATAAAAATATGTAAATTAAAAGACATAACAAAATAAGTCTTTTTAAAAGAGGAGTGTGAAAGGTTCCCTTACCGATTTGGGTAACTTTCGAAACGTACACCCCATGAAAGAAGGTTCATACAATAAAGATTTAACTACCAATAAATGAGAGTATATTATACAAATAGTAAAATAATGGGTGGTACATACACAACACAAAAGGAAATAGTGGCCAGTGTAGCATGAATCTCACAGGAATAAAAATTGAGATGAAAATCCCCTTATGAAAATTTGGCATCCTAACGGCGCCACATAAAATATCCAAAAATGGATTGATGAGATAAAATAGGGTATCTCATAAAATTAACATAATATTTACATAAAGAGGAATATAAAATAACATCCCCCAACATAAGAAATAGGAGCTTAAAGTAAGTTACATAAAAATAGTACTTAAAAATAAAGAGAGAGGTTGGATCCCTTACCTCATGTCCGACTTGTCTGGTTTGTTTATTTATATTCCTGAATAATAAACTTTGGTCAATTAATAATTTCTTAAGGTCCTCCTTTAAAGATTATTATTCAGTTCGTATCACATATTATAATTTTATAATAATTGGTTAATAATGTGAGTTTATATTAGACGTTTTTGTCAATGTTTGGTACATGAGTCAAAAATGAACTTGTTTGAAAATGATTGTCCATGTAGTTATAAGTAAATCATCTCCAGAATAGTTTTAATTATTTAAATATCATATATATCCAGTACATATTCATTTCATACTATTACATAACATTTGGAGATAAAAATAAATGAAATGCACCATTCATGGAGACGGTAGGCCGTACGTACGAATGAACGCTACTTTCATTTCTTTGACATATTAATGGAATTAAAAATAATTGATAGATATATATATTATATTACAGTATAATATGTATGTTTTATAGGTCACATAAGTTAATTAATTTCATTCTTTATACATTCCATGTATTGCATGAACGGGTCACATCACTTGAGGGGGCGGTAGTCCACACTTCCTTGTATGAAATTATCACATTTGCACAACATGAAATGCATAAAGGTGTGTTTTAAATATAAAATACAGAACCATATGGGAAACATAAAAACAATATATATCATATATAAAATACAGTGACATCATAATGGCCACCATGAAAGGTGTTAAGAGAATATTGAACAATCATCGTTTCGTGAGGCAGTAATTTTCCATCCACAGAAACAGTATGTTCTTTAACCATTACACAGAGGTGTGTGTAAGTATAGCTCGAATCCTTCACATAAAAAATCCTAGTAAATTGAAGATATTGTTTTTGTTACAAAATAATGGAATAAAAAGAGTTTCAGGGTTTTGAGAAGAAAAATAAAACAAAAGAACACAACTGAAGACATTACCTTTAAATCGGGTAACTCCTCTTGGTTTGAAGAAAAAGGGTTTCCTGAAGAGAATTATGCCAAAGATGAGGATTAAATGATAAATAGAAGGATGTGGAAAGATGAAATGGGCAGGGTTTGTCCGAGATAAAGGCTTGAGATGTGTGGGTAAGGTGGTAGAGGTGGGTGCCTTTTATAAGAGAAGAGGAGGGGCACTCTTGGAAAGTTATAAAATATTACTTTATTATAAAATGATTTTCGGATTTTAAAGGTCCCAAAAGGATATATTTCGAGTATTAGGTGATATGGTTTGGAAATCCACCCATCCAATAGGTTTGTGACAAGTGTAATAATTATATTTCACCATATCTTCTCATTTTATTTAAATCGTTCATTTATGAGGTAATCACTACATCATCATGATGTCATAAATAAAATAATTTATTTAATGTCTAAAAATAATAAATAAAAATATCATGATGTAGGAAATCTTTTTATCTTTCTAATGAATATTTATAGTCAAAAATATTACTTGTATAACACCATGTAAAAATTGTTTTAGTAACATAATACATGTTTATGACATTTTAATTTTAACTTTAAATAAAATGTTATTAATGTCATTTTCGAACCAAAGTGGTTCCATGGGGACCCCAAGTTTACCCATGGATTTTAGTGCTTGTCCATGACTCATCCAATAAGGGTATTACATGTTTCAAGGTCATTTCATATTATTATAACATTATCTATACCTTTAATTACACTAATTACCTCTAATCGCGATTAACAGAACCTAAAAGGTACTATTCACCAAAAAATTATTTTAATCTCATTGAACCAAATTTTACTCCAAAATGACAACCACGTATGTCGGATTTTTAAAAATAAAATCACAAAATAGGTAAAGATTCATTTAAATGAAAAATCAGTTTCTTTAACTACCACATAATGGTTTCACTATTCATCAAAAATTGATGTTTTTCAGAAAAATACCAAAAATTCATCTGATGGTATATTTGATATTCCGAATTCAAAAATTATGTATATTTTAAAAATTTCAAAATATATAAGTTTCATTAATTAATTTAATAATTCATTTTCTCTTTCAAAACAGATAGCATGTTTTTATGAAACAATATATATTAAAATATTGACAGTAGTTTAAGTCCAATTTCGAAGTGAAATTAATTCCAATGACCACCATTGGATTAAATGGTAAAAATATATTCTAAATACACTTTAATATCAATTAAAAATATAATTTATCGATATAAATAAATCATATTAAAAGGATTTTTTGAATTAAAATGCAACATTTTCACTAAAATGGTCTTTATCGGAAAAATAACAAAACTTTACACAACATAAATTTTGATGTCCAGATTCTAAAGAAAGATTTTATTTTGTGAAATAAAACATATAAAATTGTGAAAAGTATATTTAAAAATGGTTCTCCATCAAAAAGTGGTTAATTGACCTTTTAATGAATATTAGAAGATTTATGCTTCAAATTGGATTCATTTTCATTTTAAGCCTATAACATTTATTGGATAAATGTAAAAATATTTAACAAACATATGTAACCATTTTGTAGTTATTTTTGTTCATTACATCCATTACAATGGCTAGGCGATATCTATTATAATATTATTATATTATTAGTGTGCAAAGTAAGATTTTAAAAAAAAACTCGTTGTTGCGTATTGGCTATGCCATCGAGCATAGCATCCCCTTTAAAGTAGTATTAACATTATATTCACAAATCATGATAAACATTAGAATGTAATATTATTTTTTTACCTGGGATGTTACATCCTTCCCCCCTTTTGGGAATTGCGTCCTCACAATTTCGAAATTGGGCTTGGAAACTTCTTTTAGAGTCTCACATTGGAACAAGAGTCAGTAAAACTATCACTTTAAAAGAAAGTGAGAGATGTACAAAGGTCACCCGAGTTAACCCATACTAGGATTCCAAATATAAATATATAGATATGGAGGAGAAAAAAGGGTCATGTTCTGATGGAGAGTGATAGTAAACATGTCTAGGATATAGTTAACCACAAGAAAACCACAAACTTGTGAGGGGTTAAACGGTATTCGATTCCCCAGTAGGTAAAGTTAACAGACAACATTTTTTTTAAGTTACTCTTCATTAAGGTATTTATTTTTGAGCTTAAATAAATCATAATGAAACATAATTATTTGTCACATATACTTTCAACTTTTACTAGATTCTTAATCAAACTCATATTTTCTCCAAAAGTCAAATATTTAGGAAGACTTGTTCACCTTAAGTGTACTATAATCAACTTCTTGAGAATCACATAATCCACAAAAGAGAACTATATATTTCACAAGTCTTTAGATCTCAACCAAAACCAATCCCAAAAGTTTAGTACGAGATCAGAAAATACCCAAAAAGGATATTTTTTTACAAAAAGAAAAACAACTCCTAATCTCTGAAATTTGTCAATCAAATCCCAAAGTTCAATGAAGACCATTCAATAAACAATTTGTCCTTAAAATTCGTCAAAGTAAACCTAGCTAAGATTGAAACCCAACTATTTGAAGGATTTAATCACATAGTCTCTCAAGGTATAAATTAACATTAATCTCTAAATAATATCAGTTGCTCTTAAAGTCTCATACTGAAATGTAATTAACCTAATCACATATCCTCCGTGATAGGTTAATAATTTCCATAGATAACCCAAAATCAGCTTACTCTTGATTCATAAAATCAAATAACTAAAAATAATTAGTCAAACTAACCAAGGATTTCATGTAGTCCAGTGGTAGGGGATAAATATCGGTCGCATATTAGTTGTGGGTTCGATTCCCACAGCATTGTCCGATGCAACGGGTTTTCACACGGTCTGCGTGTTGTCCTTTTTCCAAAACTATATAATTCTTAAAACAATCCCCAAAATGAAATAAAATCTTCAAAAATAACCATAACATAATTTATCCTCATGTTTATCTCATGTCTTTCATATTCCATCATAATGTATAGTAACCCATAATTTCCTCAAACATAAGGATCATATAAACCCTTTTGGTTACCTTTATAATTATTACCTGAACTTCCATGTCAATTTGTTTCTCTCGTACATGATGAATTAGAGAACTCACGAAGGTTCAAGTGGTTGATCATGAATCCTTATAGTTGGTTTAGAATAAGCACAATATTTCTCATTGAATCCCCCATTTCATCCAGTCTCTTAATCAGAGAACCACCGCAGTTTCCTTCAAACCCATTATCACTTTGGTGCCTTCTAGATCCATCCATTTACTAAAACCCAAAATGTCAGTGTGAGTATATCAACAAATTCATTATGTACTAAAGAGGAAGATAAAAACTAAGATATACTTATCCAAGTTATCTCAAACTCATTCCATCCTTAAAAAAATAATGACACTATCTAATATAATAACTATTGTGGTTATACACAACTTGTCACTTAACACTCTAACCTCTAAAGTTATCTAAACCATCCACTGATACCAACTATAAGGACACGGCCTTAAACCTTACCTAATCATGAATTAAATGAATAATTCACAATGAGGATCTTTTCAGGTTTACAGTTTTAGAGAATTAGTACATAACTATTACATCTCATGGATTACAAAGTAGACACATCTACTCAGCTTCCATTTTTTTCAAAAAAAATAAAAACTCTTGAACAAAAGAGTCATGTCTAGTTCCTTGTTTTAGACAGCCTGACATTTCCTTGATCCCATCCTCGACCCTATTCAACTTTATGTCATGTGAAATCATTTCAAAAACATGGGATGAGCATAAAAATCTCAGTAAGTGTTATAAAAGTATGGAAAGAAAACATCAGTCCATGTATACATAAGAATCAATGAAATCATACATTACTCATAAAACATAATCAATTTAACATACCTCATGAAATCAAAAGATTTACGAATAACTCATAGAAATCATAAGACATAAATGTAACTTGAGGAATTCACAACATTCTTAGGTAGGGAGTAACCCTCATGGTTACGTTTGGAATACCCATCGTAGTATATTCCCTAAATCTCTTCGGAGAAACCTTAACATTTAACTCATTCGTGTTACCAAAGGCATTGGAGAGCTATATCGGGCTCACCCTCCCTTAGTTTATCATGGAACCACCCGTTTTCATAAACAATTCCCAAGAAAAAAAAAACATAATCATAGCACATAACTTAAGAATAAAGTAATGATAAAATTCCCACATAACAATATAACATTTTAAGATATTTAAATAATGAATCCATTAAAAACCCATTTTAAAAACCATTTAAAACATTTAATAAAGAGATTTTTGAATAAAAGTGTCCCATACCACCTTGAAACATTTAAAATTTTAAACCATTAATATCCATATAAATAAATCCTTAAAACCATTTTGAAAACATGTATATTAATAAGAACAAATCATTAAAACATTTAAAGCGTTATTTTAGTTAAAGGGTTTTTACCAAAATTAGAGACACTTGAATAGAATAATTGAGGAATAACATTTAATCAGAACTTTATAATATCATTAGAATAAATGTATTCATGATATAATATTCCAAATGAAATTATATACACCATATAAGAGTGAATTGGTGAATAACAATAATGAAGTCTCAATAGAAATGTAAAATGAGATGAAATCCCTTATAAAGAAGGTATCCTTAAATCAATGATAAATCAATCTCAAAATTATGTGTGAAAAATATAAATACACCCAATATAAGTGTATATTAAGTGTAAAACAATCAAAGGTCATTCCAAAATATTAAAAGGATGACATATTCAAAAACTACATGTTGAACCCAAAGAAATTGAAATTGGGTTATGAAGTTCCCTTGGTAAATTTCGACAGCCTAACGGCGTCACTTTAAAATTCATAAAATTAGTTGATGAGAGAGAAAATGGTATCTCATAACTTGGAAATAAAATTTAAATCAATAAGGATATTGAATAACATATCCCAGCATAAAAATATGTAAATTAAAAGACATAAAAAATAAGTCTTTTTCAAAGAGGAGTGTGAAAGGTTCCCTTACAGATTTGGGCAACTTTCGAAACGTACACCACATGAAAGAATGGTAATACAATGAATATTTAACTACCCATAAATGAGAGTATATTATACAAATAGTAATATAAGGGGTAGTACATAAACCACTCAAAATAAAATAGTGGCCAATGCAGCATGAATCTCACGAGAATAAAAAGTGATATGAAAATCCCCTTACGAAAATTCGGCAGCATAATGGCGCCACATAAAACATCTAAAAATGGATTGATGAGATAAAATAGGGTCTCTAAAAATATTAAAATCAAATTTACAGCAAGAGGAATATAAAATAACATCCCCCAACATAATAAATAGGATCTTAAAGTAAGTTACAAAAAAAGATTACTTAAAAATAAAAAGAGAGGTAGGATCCCTTACCTCAAGTCTAACTTGTCTTCTCATGTCTTTATATTACTGAATAATAAAATGTGGTCAATTTTTAATTTCTTAAGGTCCTACTTTAATTATTATTATTAATTTCATATCACATATTATAATTTTATAATAATTGGTTAATAATTTGAGTTCATATTAGATGTTTTTGTCGATGTTTGATACATGAGTAAAAAATGAACTTGTTTGAAAATGATTGTCCATGTAGTTATAAGTAAAAAATCTCTAGAATCATATTAATGATTTAAATATAATATATATCAAGTACATATTCATTTTATTCTATTCTATAACATTTGGAGATAAAAAAAAATGAAATTCACTGTTCATGGAGACGGTAGGCCGTACGTGCGCATGAACGCTACTTTCATTTCTTTGACATATTAATGGAATTAAAAATAATTGAGAGATATATATATTATAATTACATTATAATATATGTGTTTTATAGGTCACATAATTTTATTAATTTCATTCTTTATACATTCCATGTATTGCATGAACGAGTCACACCACTTGAGGGGCGGTAGTCCACACTTCCTCGAATGAAATTATCACGTTTGCACAACATGAAAATCATAAATATATGTTTTAAATATAAACTAAAGAACCATATGGAAAACATAAATACCATATATATCATATAAAAAATACAGTGACATCATAATGGCCACTATGAAAGGTGTTAAGAGAAGATTGAACAATCATCATTTAGTGAGGCAGTAATTCACCATCCACAGAAATAGTATGTTCTTTAACCATTAGACGGAGGTGTTTGTAATTGTAGCTTTAATAAATCACATAAAAACATCCTATTATATTGAATATACTGGGAGTTTTAAAAAATAAAGGAAAAAAAGTGTTTAGGGGTTTGGAGAAGCAAAATAAATCAAAATAACACAAGTGAATACATTACATTTAAATCGGGTAACTCCTCTTAGTCTGAACCAAAAAGGTTTCTTGAAAAGAATTATGTCAGAGGTGAGGCTTCAATGATGAAGATAGGGATGTGGAGAGATGAAATGGTCAGGGTTTGTCCGAGAAAACTCCTTGATATGTGTGGGTAAGGTGGTAGAGGTGGGAACCTTTTATAAGAGAAGAGGAGGGGCACCCTTGGAATGTTATAAAATATTACTCTATTATAAAATGATTTTCTGATTTTAAAGGTCCCAAAAGCATATATTTCTAGGATAAGGTGATAAGGTTTTAAAATCCACCCATAAAATTGGTTTTTTGAAAAGTTTAATACTTATATTTTACCCTATCGTATCATTTTATTTTAATCATTCATTTATGAGGTAATCACTGCATCATCACGGTGTCATAAATAAAATAATTTATTTAGTGTCTAAAAATTATAAAAAAATTGCATGATTTAGGAAATATTTTTATCTTTCTAATGAATCTTTATAGTAAAAATCATGACTTCTATAACCCCATGTAAAAATTGTTTTAGTAAAACAATACATGTTTGTGACATTTTAATATTAACTTTAAATAAAAAGTTATAAATGTCATTTTCCAACCAAAGTGTCCCCATGGGGTCCCCAAGTTGACCCATATATTTTCTTGGTAGATCATGACTCATAAAATAAGGGTAAGATATGTTTCACGGTCATTTAATATTATTATAACATTATCTTTACCTTAAATTACACTAATTACCTCTAATCGCGATTAACAGAACTTAAAAGTTACTATTCACAAAAAAATTATTTTAATCACATTAAACAACATTTTACTTCATAATTACAACCATGTATGTCGGATTTTTGAAAATCAAATCACAGAAGTGGTAATGTTTCATTTAAACGAAAAATCAGTTTCTTTAATTACCACTTAGTGGTTTCACTATTCATCAAAAATTGATGTTTTTTAGAAAAATACCCAAAATTCACCCTAAGAAATATTTGATATTCCGAATTAAAAAATGATTTCTATTTTAAAAATGTCAAAATATATAAGTTTCATTAATTAAGTTAATAATTCATTCCCGCTGTCAAAAAAATAGCGTGTTTTTAAGAAACAATATCTATTAAAAGATTGACAGTAGTTTAAGTCCAGTTTCAAAGTGAAATTAATTTCAATCACCACAATTTTATTAAATGGTAAAAATATATTATAAATAAACATTAATATCAATTAAAAATACAATCTATCCATATAAATAAATCAAATTAATAGGAGGTTTTGAATTAAAATTCAACATTTTCACTAAAAATGGTCTTTTTCAGAAAAATAACAAAAATTTGCACAAAGTGAATTCTGATGTCCAAATTCTAAAGAAAGATTTTATTTTGTCAAATACAACATATAAAATTTTAAAAAGTATATTTAAAAAGGGTTCTCCATAAAAAGGTGGTTAATCGACCTTTTAAAGAATATTAGAAGATTTATGCTTAAAATTGGATTCATTTGCATTTTAAGCCTCTAACATTTATTGGATAAATGTAAAAATATTTAACAAACATATGTAATAATTTTGTAGTTATTTCAGTTCATTCCTGCCATTAAAATGGCTAGGAGATAACTATAATAGTATTTTTATATTATTAGTGTGCAACGTAAGATTTCAAAGAAACTCGTTGTTGCGTATTGGGTACGACATCGAGAATATAATTCCCTTTAAAGTAGTATTAACATTTTATTCAAAAATAATGATAAACATTAGAATTTAATATTATTTATTTACCTGGTATGTTACAGACATTATCCGGAAATATCTCATGAAATCAATCTTTGAAGGACACCTTGTTAGACACTCCCAAGGGATATTATTTTTTAAATTCACAAACTTGTTCCTGACAATTAATAAGGGAAAAATGATCACAATAGTCTATGTTAGTTAATTTTTTATAGATAACATAGATAGAAACCTAGATATTCAAAAATTAATAAAATAAATTTCATTTATATGTTATCACATTAATGTTAATTGATTCACTTTTATGTGTTTACTATTTCAAAAGTACTCATCCCAAATTTTCCCTTTATTCTTTTCGATGTTCAGAAATAAGTGGAACCAAGTTGACAAAAATGTAAGGTATAATGTAATGATGCCCAAATAATATTACTAACATGTTGGGAGATAATTTATGAAAATTTTCTTATTATGCCAAACCAGCTATCAAAAAGCACAATTAATAAATGGATAATAGTTTAATATCCATAGTGCTTAATAATGATGAGGATGGTGTTTAATGAAAATTCATTTAATAAAGGTGATATGGGAATGAATATTGAATTTATTTTGTGTCAAAAATGTAAAAATAAGTACCATCTGATATGTCATTAAAGGACCCAAAGGTGTTTTCTGTGTGGAGAAAACATGCCATAATGTTTCTAGATTCCTTAAAAATATGAATAGTGTTATGTAAGGGAAAAAATACATCTTAAAACAACCTTTTTGATTAATTTATTATGTGTGGAGAATATGTTCATCATCTGAGTAAATTTTCTAATCTATTTGTTAAATATTAGAATATGGAAGGACCTATAATATGGAAATCATCGAAGTGTATAGATAAAAGTTCTTATATATTGGTATTTTAGAGTTATGTTATCAAAGTAAAAAAAATAAATGATATTCTCAATATAAGAATTATGAAACATTCAAGTATTATTCCATTGTAGTTATTTTTACTGTATTTTAAACATATGTTTAAAGTTATTAATATCTTTTAAATGTGATTTAGTGAGGAGGTGAGATTTTAGAAACCAAATGATTTCATAATTGATAAAAATTAATATTTGTTTAATGTTAGGATAAATATAAAAACTCTTTGGATGATATGTCTAAGGATAATATTATTTTCAAAACCATTGACACAACCATTGAATATTTATGTGATGGATGTTTATTGTGATTAAGAATATTTTGGGAAACATACATTATGATCATTTTTTAAGTGGTTGCTCATATTTCAGGATGTCTTTTATAAGGTTGAGGTATATGTACCCATTAAATTAAAAATTAAGGATTATTTTAGAAGAACGATATCTAGTTTTTATAGGTGTATGTTGAAGTGTAGGAGACAACCCTTGATGTCAAAAAATCCTTTAATTTTGATGTTATTGGTTTTATTTGCGATATAAGGGAATTTATTTGAGGAATTATCTTTATTAATAATTTTGGGTTTTTTATTGTTTTTTGGATATTTATATATTAAGGATTATTCATTTTTAGTATTATCATACTGAATACTAACAAATTTTGATAGGTGGAATAACATGTTATTCTTTGGTGTATTATCTGACATGTTGGAATCTTATTTTAGTGCTACATGAATAAAAATCTTCATCTTGAGTATTCATCATTTTTATAAAATATGATATTGTAGTTTAAATTAATTCAATGATGAAATTAAATAGTTCATGTGTTTATATTTCTTTATAATAATTTTATAGATTCTTATGGAATTAATTAACTTTAGGAAAAGAATCTACAAACAAAAATGTTATCATATTATGATCATTTTTTATGAATTGATGGTATTCTCACACGTCTTAAATTTATGGTATTGTGGTTGTTGACTCTATCTGAGACGTTTTCTCTATCACTATATTAGTTATTGGGAGTTAATTTTTTTTCTATCATGTCAATATTTTCACATTCCACTAATGTTTTCCTTCTTGGAAACCTAGTTATGTGATGACCCTCATACTTTCCCTTCCATTTTTTCAAGTGGATGTATTATTGTCCCTTTTTATAATAAGGATTTTCAATAAATATATTATCACTTTTTTAAAAAAAACATTAATACCAATAGCACGATAATCATGTGTTGATGAAATTTATTAAAGGGGAGAATAATGTCACAGCGTGAGTTTTTAAAAGAAACAACTGTGCTCGATATCAAATGTGGTATGCAACACCAAACCCAACAGAATGTTCATTATTTTAAAATGAGTTTTCTAACATAGTAACTAATTTTTTTATATGGATATGATTTATTAAAATATGATATATATATATATATATATATCCTGCTCAATATTAATGTATATATAATCTCTTAATTTTTTTGTAACATATTTTTGTTTTCATCAAAAATGATTTGTTTTTTATAAAAAATAATATATTTATTTTATTGAACATTTAGAAAATTTACTTGGTAAAATTAAATTACTTTTTGATATCATAAAATCAAAGAAAACTTATCATAACATATTGATATTTTAAAAATTATACTAATTTTTCACTGAATACTGGAAAATAATCCTTTTTGTAAAACCATCCTTTATTTTGATAAATTATGTAATTAAAACCTACAATTATTATTTTATATTGATTTCAAAGTAAAATAAGTATTATTTAGTTATATTTAATCCCATTTGTTACATTTAATTTATCTTTATATCATATTTTAGAATAAATTTATTTTTAGGCATAGAAGGTATTTTTTCATAAAAACACCTTTTTGAAATGTATAATGTTTATCAATTATAATTAATAAAATAAAACATACGTAGTGAATATTTATTACCATAGTAAAAAGATTATATGTTAATTAAGTGTAATAATAATTTAGCAATGGAAAACCAGAAGTAACCCAAAAAATATGAATATATATATGGAAATTTAAATAAAAAAGTGATTATATTTATTCCTTATGGTTTTTACTTTATAAATTATTAGGTAAAGAATTTGATAATGAAAAATTAATGCTAAAAAACTCAAACTGTATTTTGGGATAATATGAAATTTCAATTAAGACAATAAATTTAATGAAATCATGTAATAAGAAAAATAAATTATATTTTAATAGAATATTATTTTGAAATATTATATATTACCTACAATTGATAATATAATTTTAATAATTGGAATTTTTGTTTTTATAAGGTTTAGTAGTCATTTATTTTCAGTAAACCAGTATTTTTCAATAAATGATTAATTTAACTCATAAGTGTAATTTCAAATATTTATAGAATTATTTCGATAAAATATGTATCATTTTTGGAATAACATTATCAAAATTATCCAATATGTATTTTTTCATAATTTTTTTGATAGTCGATTTTTTTGCGTAGAAATTAAATAGAGTATAAATATACTTTATGTATTATGAAACCATATTGACCCAAATGTGATGTAATATTTTACATAATATTTAAACATGAGTAATTATATATTTTAACTTTAAAATAATATGTTTTTGATTTTATTTTATTAATTTTATAAATACTTTCTGAATCCTCTAAAGTTTATATTATATTTTAAGGTTTTAAACTCATTTCTATATAAACATGACTCACATGAACGTCCCCATGGAAAATATTTATATTATTTATCACCATTTATTATAAAATATGAAAAAACACTCTTATTTTTTATTAAACATGATCAAAACCCATGTTAAAGTCTTTTTAATTTATTATTTTCTTGTATATAGTCCAAAAATTATGTTTAGGAAATAATAAAGAACTCTCCTCTATTTCCTTATTTATACAAACCCATTCTCTAATTACACATCATTAAGAACAATTGAGAACATAATTAATCTACCCTCATATCCATATTTCCCTCCTATGGGTTTCCCAAGAACTTAAGAGGATCCTCCCTGAAATTTGGAATCAACCACTTAAGGTATGGGATCTTCTACACTTCTTTTCAATTCTATAACCATATTCAACATTTTACATTAAAATAAAAATTGGTTATATTTAAATACATTTAAAAAATCTATTAATATACACTTGATGTTATTTTAAATATGAATCATATATCCCCTCTCATTTTGACATTTACCAATGTTGTTTCCATGAAAATATTTTTCATGAAATTTCTCTATCTACTTTTCAATTCAGGTACATTTTTTCTGTTTATCCTTATAAATCCCAAGTAGTTATGTTTTCATGAATTTTATAAGATAATGATACTATCTAATTGAAGTCCAAATAATTATATAACATTTATACCATCTCATTATATCATTTTCTTAGGTCGTTACTATGCCGAACTTTAGTAAGGGATCATTTCTTTCTCCCCTTAATTCAGGCACATTATTTATATAGTGCAAAGAGTTTTTCATTTCCTAAGGTAGGGATGTTATTTTATATATATCCCAATTATATACCTTTCTATATCAAAATAATTAGAGACGCATTTCACTATAATTAAGTCATTTAATGAATATTTATGTATTGTTTTTATTCTGCTGAAATTATCCTCTTATTTTTCCAGGCCCAATTTTTATTCAAACACCATCCTTTTTGTATGCCTACTATTTAAAAAATATAAATAATTTATTATGTTCTTTAATATATATAACACTTTAAAATTTTAATTCCAATTTATGAGATACCCCTTTTTCTCTCATTGAAACACTATATGAATCTTCAATTACTGTCATTACACTGCTGATATGTCACTATGATTTTCCATGATGAAGAATTGGGAGGTTTATACCCATACCAATTTATACTTAATATTATTCACCTATTTTTACCTATACATAATTTATTACGTAAATACATGTATTTAACCCACATTCCTTAACTATAGGATTAAATCTAATATAAAATGATTCATTTCTTAAGATGTATGTGGAACACATATGAATTTACATCATTTGAGAGAGAGAAGTGCGCTCAGAATTATATGGTTCTCTAATAGAATGGGTAATATTTTGATTTCTTGAGGCATCGTGTATAGGATTAGAGATTTAACTTAATCTATGATGTTACTTTTTCTTCTAGGTAATGATTTCTTGGTGGAAATCCAGTATCAAATTTTAGGACGTATTATTTAAAGTTGTCAAAAAAATCACATGTTACCTTTTTATTATCATGTTATATCATACCTCATTGTTCATGTTTATGATTCTCACACATTTTTAATCCCATTAAAATTTATATTGTCTAAAATGTAATAATTTTTTTATTTTAGGTGTTTTTGTTCCCTTACTATAATTTATAGCTCGTCATATTCTTATGTATACCCCATGTTATCCCATATAGTTTTAAGAACAATGGAATATAATGATCATGTTAAAGAATATTTTAGTATTTTCTATGTAACACTTTATATTAATTTGTTATATAATGCCCCAAATTTCCAAAATGCACTTGGATTGTAGATAGTCTATGTTATATTATGAGTGTTTTTATGTAAAAAATCATGAATTAATGTTTAATAAAAATATGGGTTGTCATAGGTTCAATATATTTATATTGAGATAAATCAGAGGTAATTCTCATAGAATAGTTGTAAATAAGGTTAAAGATTATTTTAGTTGAGTTTAATATTGTCCATAATTAAGAGGAATATTTTTGATGTTGAAAAATTAATCTATATGATAATAAGGGTGAAGAATCAATAAACACAAACCATTCAAAGAGATACATACACATGCTGGTGATATAGAGGATATTCTGATAATACATAAGATAGTTTTATGATAGATATGATATTTCAAGTCATATAAAAAATATTTAAAATTATTCCTATGGTTTTCCAATCACACATAAGAAAATTCAACGCATAAGAAACAAATGTATTACTGATCATACTAAAAAGAATCAATAAGACGATCTCACTGTCATATGTAACCTTTGTTAATGAATATAGTAGACACTCTTGGGGATCTATAATATATTTTTTCATGTTTTATTCATAAATAAGATATAAAATATTACCTATTATAATATTGAAAAATTGTTTTCATTCATGTGAGTTAATCCAAATGATGTTCTCACTATTATTATGGTGATTTAAATATCATTATTACTATTGAAATAATTATTTAATCTATTAAATATTTAATTAAAGAGAAGAATATTAATTCTATATTGTGAATTATATTTTCACATAATGGTGACAATTATTTCATGTGTTCATATACAAATGGAAAGAAAAATATAAATTTTGTGGAAGGATTTATTGAAAAAATTTGTGCTGATTAAAAAATATGGGAAGTTCGAGTCTCATGTAGATATTATATGTGACCATTTTGAATGAGTCTCGAAGAACTATAATCAGGTAAAATTGAAGTATTCATATTGAAGGGTTATTCATATTAAAAATATTGAAACTGAATATATGTTATTCTATGGAAGAAAGAAAAATTAAAGGGAAAAAAGGTTTAGAGAGACTAATGTTGTAAAAATTATGACAAAAAATTATGTGAATATAAAATGTTGTATATATTTTTATGTAAGGTGGAAAATAAGAAGATCGAGATCCATAAGTCTATTGGTTTCTCACACTTTAACTAGTGATCACTCATCAAATAAGGTTCTGTTATTTCTTTTTTTTACCACGTTAGGATCAAGGATATACCCTTTATTATAGATTTATCTAGATAATAATATTGGATAATGTTTTCTGGATAAAAAAAACCATACAATATATATATATATATATATATATATTCATTTATATTGGAGGGGAACCTCATTAAAAAACTATTATATCACTTGATTTTTACATACCCACTATGAAGTTGAGATATTGCTACTAAATAAGAGAGAGGATGTTACTGGCCTGAAAAGGAAAAGTATTAACACTAATTTACCCCTCCCTTCTCATAGTGTCGATCACATCACCATGTGATTTTAAAAATATGATTTTTTTATTCAAAATACTAAATATATAATGATAGTGTATTATGTATCTTAACATCATATAACTAATTATATCAATGTAATTAGTTTTTAATTACAATTATCTGATCCTAATCAATTTAATACAAATATATAAATAATGATATAAATAAAATATTTAAAGGATAAATTTATAATTTTAGAAATTTTGTCATTAGTATATATAATATTTAATAAATTTTTAATATTTATGAATGATAAAATGGTAACATTTTTAAGAATGTTAAAAAATCAGGATTATTTTAACCACCAAAAATCTGCATATTGAGACACATTTATTTATATTCCACAATATGAGACCATATATTAAACATTAAAATTTTATGATACTAAAATTAAATGAAAAAAATACCATTATTCCTCTAGAGCTTATGGAATTATGTAATAAATATCAATTCCCAACACCATAATACCAAATAAATAATGGAATAATGGACTAAACAACCCCTTCAATTTAAAATGATCAATATTAAACTATTTAATGAAGAGAATTAGTAAATAAATGTATTAGGAAGTATAAAATTAAAATTATTAAGGTAATATTGTATCCAATTAAATTATATAATTAGACTATTATAGAAGATATAAGATCATAGAAGTGAATTAGACTCATGGTAATGAGAATCTTTCAACATTATCTCTCTTTTAGATTATAATATTTATTTACACTTATAATTTGAAATTATATTCAGAAAAATATCTTCTTAAATTTATTTATTTTCTTTTTTTCAATATGTATTATGGGGATGTTCAAATTTTTCTTCTTCCCTTATAAAAAACCTTATAGGTGAATCCTTTTCAAAATATATATAGGGAACCTTTGCAACACTTCTTCCTTATCATTTATCTGTCCTTACAAGGTTTTTTATTCAATGAATCTCTAAAACTAAATATTTATGATCTATTGTTATGGTTCTATTTTGGTTTTGGAGAAACCATACTTATTTATTTTTTTCAAATGGTTCTTTTCTAATCTCGATTAATTTTTTATAATGGGTTCTCTTTGAATATTCACTTTGGGATTCTCTATCTTTTTTTATTAATTATTAAAAATATTTCCATGTATATTATTTTAAAAATATAATAATTATTTCATATCTACCTTATCTATGTAATTACATAATTTTTCTCAAATATTCATCATTAATTCATAGGTTATAATATTATTAATGGGTTTCTTATCTCATTAATTTCCCTTTTGAGTCATGTTCACCATTATTTTTCAATCACATTCTATGATATTTATATAATAATCTAGGATAGACTCACAATATATTTTTCCATTATTTCTAAATATTTAGTTTTAGTTGTTATTATTATTTTATCCTATATGAAACATGGGTTCAAAACTAGGTGGGAGAAAATTTATTTAGGTAACATATAAATACTATTGCATTATAATAGCTCGATAATAATATGGGTACTATAACATGTACTATAAAAGGGTATTTTAGCTGCATAATGTTCATCCTGAATGAGTTTTTTAGGCCACAAAAACATTCCTTCAGACCATAGGGACTTTGAGAAATTACAAGACTTCGGGCTATAGGGCCTCTTGGTCACAGATAAGATCAGGTATGACTATTGTGGAGAAACCCCGGGATGGAGGATTATAGTAGTATTCACCAAGTTGAGATTATATGGCCTAGGATTGAAGGAGGTATATGGCATACATAGCATCAACTGATGTTAATCTACCCATGGAACTAAAAACCGATAGAAACTTTTGTGGGGAGTGTGGTGTATATAATAAGATGGTGATGGGGAGGGTTTGTTTCAATATTGTAGGGTATAAATAAACTTTTAAAGGATTTTTTACATTAGGCCTACAATCCATGTAATTATAAGACCTTCATACCTATAGGACATGTAAGGATTCACTCTCAACCTAGTTAAAATTTTGGATTACCATAGAGAGAAAATATAGGAATTACCACAACCAAATCTCAAACATTACAGAATTCATAAGCATCTTTATTCTAAATATCCATTCTTTTGATATATTTCTTATACATTTTTTATCTTCTAATATATAACTTATCATAAATGTTTTTGATGAAACACCTCATAAATAATCACTTTTTTTATTTCTGGAGTTATGGAAGAAATTTTATTACTTACATTCTCATGACCATTTAGGATTAGAGTTTTAGATAATTATTAAAAACCTTAGAAACCACATAATTGTTATATATGGGGAACTTTTTTACACTAAACCAAACTCTTTAAAAGATACAGTTTCTTCATTCTAGATGAATATATCGCATTAAGATAGAAAAATCAAAATAATTTTTACTCATCCTTAATCCATGTATAAAAATATTTTACCACATGTGATGCCAATAAATAATAGTAAGGGGTATAAAATAATGATGAACATCATAAGGCCATCAAATTACATGAAAAACCTGAAATATTATTCTTTTAAACAAAAAAATCAATCCCAAAAAAGTTCATAAACATAAATGAAATCATGAAATCATGTTATTTTCTATAATATTTGTTAAATTAATTTATAATGAAATCATAATACAATATAACAATAATAAATAATTATTGGGGCATCATATTCCTATTAATATTTCAATGGAATAAGCTAATCACCTAATTCCAACATCATTCCAAATTGAATAACATATGAAGTTAATTCCAAAATCATAAATCAACAAAATAATTACTTAACTAGTTAATTCCAATATTTTATATCTTGATAATAAATCATTAACCGTTGTATTGGAGGTTTATATCATGAGAGAACAAATATAAGGGGGTATATTTGTATTACCCTTTATGAATGATTTTCCCCTTAGATATGTAGTAAAGTGGTTCCCAGGGTTGTCTCATCAGAAGGTCACATAATATAATATGAAAACTATCACAATTGTATTTTTGTAGGCGTTAAAAAATTGGGGATTTTGAAAAGTTTAATCAAATTCAAAGTAATGTAAACAAGATTATGATTACGAATTAAATTTAATGAATAAAAAAAAGAATGATTAAAAATACAAACTTGATATGGTAGTAGTGGAAAAATTTTAACCCTTATACTATACCGTTATCCTTTCCAAGAAATGAGTTACTAAATATATACTTCAATACCTAAAATTATAAACCAAAATATACCTAAAACCTATATTGAGACCTAAAATGTTGATTTTTGGTCCCATTATGAAAGTAATTAAATTTTAAAAAGACCCATGGGGATCCTAAACTTATTAAACATACTATGATCAAAGCTGATACCTCACCAAATAAATTTAAATAGTAAAATAAACTACTTCACTTTCAGGAGTCTGAAAAAACATTATAATTTTAGAAGAAGAAGAAATTGAGAAATAAAATAACATTATTTATTCAAGAAAAAAAATTTCCATAATAGTTCAAAAATTTTCAATGAAAAACATGAAACTATAAAGAGACAAATATAATCAGGCATCCACTATACATGCCAACTTGTTATTTAAGCCCAGTATAGCTAGATTAATCCATGTGTTCTCTGATTCTCCATCTAATCATCTGCATGACATCACACACTCTCTCTCCCCCTTGACCTATAATTTGAAATTGATATACATATTTTTAAATACTATTAGTATAAGATTTTACCTTTAGTGTATTCTAACAAATTATCTTGAAATCCCTTCAAACATGATGTTTTAATATATAATTATATTCAAATAGAAATTTTTTTCAATTATTCTTCTATTTACTACTATAAAATTTTTTATCCATTGAACACATATTGAAAAATATTTGTTTTCGTTACTAATAAAAACCATTTTTGGCTTAATATAGTCTTTAGTTCCCTTAAGTTTCATACATACACTTATCAAATTAATGATATAATATTTCCATGATATTAAATTTGAATTTGATCCATTGAGTTTTATTTTATATATGCTATGAAATAACACATTTAGTGGTATGTAGATCATGGTATGTATCATTAAATAATCAATGACCAATTAAATCCCTAGAAAATGTTTCTTAATTGAATGATTTATTTTAGCCTCGTATGGTTTTTTAATCACTCAGCCGTAGTGAATTATATAAATTACAATAAACATATCATTCTAAAAAATAGTATTTAAATTTTAGTCTTTATTTATGGAAGAAATTCCAAAATGATTAAAACACTTAAATATCAATATTTTATCTATTCTTTCCATAATTGTATAAACATATATTACAACCTAATAGGATGTGATTTTAATCAAAAATACAAAACAACAGATATTTATTCATTAAAATAAATATAAAAATTAATTAAAACATAATATCTATCAATTCCCCCAAACACACCTAAGACATAGACTCCTAGACATGTAAGCATAAAAAATTAATGTAAATGAAATTTCAAAACCCAATCCTTTGTGCTTCACTTATATAACACCAACACACTAAAAATTAACATGGATCTTAAAAAAATATTTATTTTAATTCCACCATTTTTTTCATTCATTATATTACAACTTAATTAATTAAATTATTAAAAAAATAATCAACTCACAAGAATTTTCCATCATTAAAATGATTTTAATTTTTGTTATAAAATTTTTTCATGTCTAAATCAAATGAAATGGTAACTATGGAATTAATATGTTCTTAAAAATCCACCAAATTCAATTAAGTAATTGTATTTATCGTGATATATTATTAGGAATGTTCAATGGATTAACGTAAGTAGGTTTTCAATATAAAAAATATTTGAGATGAAAGAATGAGGGTATTCTCTTTTTAAAGAAATAATTATCAATTATAGATTTATCACTAAATAATAATATTCTCCCCACTCCCATTACAATTTGATAATATATAAACAACTTGAATATTTTTAAGGATAGATCACACATTTGACATTTTATTATCAAAATTTAATCCACTTAACATCATTAAATGTAATTAAATTTTTTATTATGATGTTTTCAAATTATGAATATATTTATTTTTTATGGTACTTGGTACATATTAGAATTTATAGGAGTTGTGTGTCTTATAAGCCCCAATATTGAATGATAAAAATTATTTTTGGCATAAAATTTCCACCCCATGTAGTCCAAAAAAAATTAACAAACCAAAAGATATGACTCCCTTTCACTTGAGTATAACTAGATCATGAATTTTTACTTTTAGATAAATAAATACTAAAAAATAAATTTATATATCACTAGGATTTATCATAACTAACTAAAGTTGTTGACAAATGACCCCTTTATCAGTAGTTTTTTTAACACTAATAAAGTTTCCCTTTATCGGTGATTGAAAAATGGCCCGAATAAAGGCCCCATTTTTCCATATTATAAACAATATATTGATAAGGGGTTCCTTTGTCAACACTGATAAAAATGTGTTTACAAAGGGGATCCTTTATCATTTTTAGTAAAAAAACATTGATAAAGATAGAAATTATCATCACTTTTTTACCAGCACTGATAAAGCCCCCCCCCCCCTTATGAGTTCTTTTTTTCTAACATTGATAAATGTTATACTTCAATAAAACAATATTTCATTAAAAAAATATATTAATATATAAATATATTGATATTGATATAATTAAAAAATATATATTTTAGTCAACTTATAGATAATTCTAAATTGGATTTTATAATTAATATATATGACATTTAGTGAAAATGGCCTATATAATAATTTTAAAATATTATTAATTAATAATTTTATCATTAATATAAAATATTATTCATTTAATAATAGTTTTATGGTATAAAAAACTAATTAATTAATGAATGTTTTGAGATAAGTTGAAAATAGGAATTTATCTTCAAACGTCCATAACTTTTGTTACGTGTGTTTGTTTGGCCTCGTCCACATTTCATGTTGAATATAACAACAATATCTACACCATGATGACCTAGTTGAACACTAGTAACGTTTTATATGTCCAATAGAGACAAGAAGGTCTCTAAAATTGAATTTTTTTTGGGGGTGTCCCAATTTTTAAACATTCAATGGAATGTCATTATTAATTAAGGATATCCTATTATCATGTTTAAATAGGGACTGAATTTACACTCAAGGGATATATTCATATTGATGTTATGATTTTGATATTTTATCATTTTTTAAAATATATTTATATTTTTCAATAAATGAATGAAAATTTTCATTTATTTACATAAAAAATTCATTTCTATAAATAATCATTTAATCATATTTTCATAAAAAATTATTTTTAAAAATATATAATAAAACATTATTATTAATATAATTTAAAATAAAAAAAATATATTCTATTTACATAATAAAAATTAATTAATATATATACCTATATAATTAATTTTTATATATTAACATGTTTGAGTTAATAAAAAATATATATATTTGTATATATGTTCTAATATATGTAATAAAATACATGTTTTGTAAATATTTATATGTGTTTGTAATAAATATTAATGTATACTTGTGTGTGTTAATATGTGTGTTTGTATTATACATATATATCATAGATATATGTAATTTTATAAATAAATAATTATCTTTATCATTGAATATAATATATAATTACATTTTGCAATAAATAATTTCAAATTCTTTATAAACAATTTATATGTAAATATAATATTATATGTAAATGAGTATATAAATGAACCAAAATATTGTCAAATAGACAATAAAACTACATCGTGTAGTAGTAATGTCGTGTCAGTTACAAAGTAGAAGAATAGGTATAAAATCCAGGTATGCACGAGAGACTAAAATTATGAATGGAATTGATAAAAAGGCGGTGAAGCGCCTGAACGAGTGGTTGAAAAGAGATAATAATGTGTGGTGGGAAGTGAAAATAAATAGTGGGGTGGGGAGAGGCCCAAATAAAAAAATTCCACCTTCATAATTTATTAAAAAATAAGAATTTATAAATGGATATTTTAACATTTCTTTTTTTAGCACTAATAAAAGAACCCTTTAATAGTGATAAAACTAGCACTAATAAAGGGTCACTTTAAAATCCGTAAAAACTGATTGATAAAGCCCCACATTATCAGCACTAAAAATCACTCATAAAAGACCACTTTATCATAACTTTTTTGGTTATGTTAAATATTTTCATAATTAGTAATTCTTACGAGTACTGTTAATGCCAATCCATTAACATCTCTTGCATTATAAGCACTGATAATATCTTTTACAAGCACTGTTTAAGGAAAAATGTTTACTATCTATGTTTGATAGGGACTATGGGCTTGTAATGTCGCATTCTGATAGGCATTCTATAGATTTACAAGGTATAAAAAAGACAAGATATATATATTATACATCAATGAAGAGTTTCTTTTGGAATCGTGGGTTTTTAAAACACATAATTTCCATAATAATTTTCAACAGAAATGAAAAAAACTCTCAAATTTTGATAGACCCAAATCATATTCTCATTAAATAATATATTTTTTAGTTATCTTAAGATGTAGGATAAATTTTATTAATATGTAAATGGTGTTCATAATACTCAATGGAAACTGACTCAAAATTTTAGAACGTAATTCATGGCATGGGATTCAAAATTCAGCATTATTTTCTAAAAATTCACAAAAACAGATTATCTGAAATAAAATTTATTTTAACTCATTTGAATTTAGTGTCATTTTGAAATGAGTTCAGTCATTGAAATGTTGTTCAAAAGTTATAATGGTATTAATTTTCATCTCTTATGTTTTCAAGAACACACACAATTTGAGAAAGAAACTCACAAAATGAATGAAAACCACATAAATTTAAAAGAAAATGGAAAGAATAATTTAAAAATAAAAAAAAACTAAAAAAATATTATAAGAAAGTATGTTCCACCCCACACCCTCAATATTATTTTATATAATGTCCATAGTGTGAAAAATATCATTTGAGAAGTGGAAATAATGAATAATTTACACACAAAAAACAAGTATAAATGAATGACACAACACAATTTAGTAGCAACGTCATTAATTTGGTCTCTTAACTAATTCCAGTGGGAATCCTTTCTGAAAAAATGAAACAAAAAAATAATATTTTATTTTATACAAATAAAAATTATAAAAATAAATATATAACTTATGATAAAAAATATTTATCTTAGGTGACCCCCCATGTAGGATCGAGTAATTTACTTCAACTAGTTATGTTGTGATAGTCAGTTATCTCTTATTTAATATAGGATATAGATTATTAATTAAAACTCAATCAATGTTAGTATTTATCGACATGAAAAACATATAGAAGAATCCAAAGATATATTTATTCATGTTCCCCTCCAAAATATTGTAGTTCTCATGATATAGTGGAAGGGTGAATAAAATGTGATGACACTATGGAAACACATGATTAATAGAATAGGTATCCACTCATAATTATAAGTCCATCCCAGAATGTATATTATCATTAGTTTCAGTAGGGAATATGAATAATTCTTTTCAAATAAACATGGTAACATAATATTTATGTATACCTTTATAAAACATAAATAGTTCCACTATTATTTCTCAAAATCTATCCATTATATAATTATCTACATCCACCAGGATCTTCACAAATGGTACTAATTCTACAATCATGGTATAAGTGAATTTAGTATATAAATTCATTAAAACAAAAAAAAATAGATTCTCAAAAAATGGTTCTCTTTTATAGAATTAATCTTCAGAATAAATCTACTATAAAAATACACTTGTAAGTAATTTATTAGAGTGACTAGTGGAAAATTTTCAACTGCATCCTCAACCAATTAAATTCCTTCATAGAATATACTGGGTTCCATATTTTCATTTTATTGAAATTATTTTTTCAATTAACTCATGGATATAGAAATATGTTCCATTTATTACTATAAAGTTTATCCATTATAGTATTTTTGGAACTGATTATTTCAAAGACCTCTGCTTGTTAAAATCATCAAATTTTTCATAAATAGGACAATCATATGAGTAATAATTCTAAAAAAATTCATAAAATGTAATAAAATAAAATTCAGTATTAAAATCCGCATAAATAGTGACAATTAATACATGTGGTTTAATTTACATTACCCCTTGTTAATAAATTTCTCTTTATGACTGCACTGTAGTGGTACCTAGCATAGCCTTTTGTGGAGGTTGTAGACTAAGTTAGTGAAACTTTTAATTATTTTATTTTGTTAATTGTTAGAATATTGAGGATTGTGAAGAGGTTTAAAAAATTTAAGGAAATACAAATATATTAATAATAAAATTTTAATTTATATTTTATAAGAATAATTGATTGAAAAATACATACATTGGAGAGTAGTAGTGGAAATGTTTCAAACATGAAACACTCTATTTTTTCATATATACCAACGATTTATCAAATTTAATTTTACAATTAATACTTAATCTCCCAAACATATATAATAAATCTTCCTTGAAATCATATAGAGACTTAAAATATGAGTTTTTATCACCTTGTTAATGTTATTTAATTTCCCAAATATCGTCCAGCAACCAAAACTGATTAAAATTAATACGCTCAAAGGTGATACATCATAATGAAATTTAAATAGTAGGAGTAAGAACATTAACTACATATGTTTGAACAATAAACTAGATGAGTTTATAATAAATTTAATTCTAGAACAAAAATTTTCCTTTTCATTAATGAAAAATATTTTCCATAACAATTCAAAACAGATTGAAAACCAAAAAATTAAAATGGGAAAAGTATACTCCGGTTTCCACTATCCATAAAATATTGGTAGTTTATCCAATAATGTATAGATTAAAATATGTGTAATCATGTTCTCCATTTTGACCTCTCTAGTTTAACACACATTCTATCAGTCTCTTCCCCTTAAAATTTATGTAGAGACACATATTTATAAGGAATAGTAGAGGTCTATTTTCCCTACAATTATGTACATTGAAGAAGAATTCATTTTCATCCAATTAGATTTATTATTATAAAACATTATTCAAGTGAATTATTTTTATTTATTTTTCTTTTATTTAATCCCTAAAATTAGTGATTAATTGTGATTTTTTAAAAAGTTATGTTTTAATTACAAAAGAAAACTTTTTATGGATGAACAAGTATTTTTGTTTCCTCAAGTTTCACACATCCACTGACTAAAATAATGATTGAATATTTCTATAATATTTTATGGTAATGTAAATTGTTGCGTTATATTTAATTTTTTTCTATAATAAATTTATTTGGAGTTATTTATTTTAATTTATTACACATTCAATGAATATGTTTTAGTTATTTATACATAAACATTCTCAAACTTGAATGTTTCATTCAGGCCTCATATGGTCCAATTTATCACTAGGTCAAGTTGAATGAATTGAATAAAAATGAACATATAATCCTAAAGATATTAAATTTAAAAAATTATTAGTCAATAAAAGTAAATGTATGAAATAAAAGTATGCTAATGAAACTTATAATTTTGAATTTTTTTTTATAATAATTCCCTAAGCATCCATAAAAACCAAAATAGATGAAATTTAATTCAAAAAAAATATTGTGGTTTTATTCCATGAAATGAATATAAAATTTAAGGAAAATTTGGACTCTATGACCCACCTATATTCATATATGATTTCCAAGAACCATCATGTAACATCTCACACGTCATCAATTGGCTTAGGATGTAGGAGTTGTTTTATTATCCTTATGTGACATTCCCAGTATAGTAAAGGAAATAAATTTCAAGGTCCTCAAGAAAATTTAGGGTATGGGTTTCCATTTCTATTGATAAAACACCTATACAATATAAATAATAAACATCCAATAAATTATGCGATTTTTGAGTACATATTATAACTCCAACGATAACCAAAGAATTTAATAATATTATATCGAAAGGGGAAACAAAAATAAATACTTGAAGAGAACCAAAATAAAAAACAAATTTAAAACAATGCAATGCAATAAAAAAATAAAAATATTACACACTGAAATATCCAAATCAACATTTCCTTCCCACAGTATAAAAAATCAATTATTAACTGAGTTACATTTCTATTTATTGTGTCTTGGTAGATGAAATCTATAAATGCATAACTATTCCTTAATAATGGTGATTTTAATCTTATTAGGATCCTCACAGAGACTTCCAAAGTCATTTAACTATGTCAATAACCATTTTATAAATTTTATATAAAACAATTTTAAAGGAAGATAAATATATTATCTGAAAATAGTAAACATGTTTAAAGGAAAATATTTTAGAAATCATACAAACATTATCAATTATTTTTCATATCCATAACCATGTCTCTCTACACACACATTCAAGTACATGTTATTTTTTACAATCATGATTAGTCTCTAATAAATCCACCAATTTATTATAAGGTGACTAATAATAGGCACCCCAATAGAATATTCCCCTTACACAGGGTCATGTGTATTAATGCACTCACACCAACCATGCTTGAAAAATTCCATGAAAAATCCTTCCATATAAAACGTTTCCTTATCTAAATAATTTCTATAAAAATTGTCCATGCATCAAAATAGAACAATTATTTAAATATCATCACTTTAAAATTATCACTATAGATAATTTTTTCCAAGAAACCACCCAATTTTCATAATTCCAAATCCACAACCCAAATGAAATTTTTATCAAGAATGATGCATATATTTCACAAAAAAATACAAACAAAATTAATTTAATTAAAACTAATACATCATGTTAAATGTTATGTATAGATAAGAGAGAATCCACATACCTCACTACAGTTGGTTAAAATAATGAACGACACTATTATTCTCTAAATCCTACGTTGGTTCTTCTTTCATTCAATATATTCAATCATAATTCATCAAGAAACCCATAATAAAACATAGATATCTATATAACATAAAATATTTATGGTTCCATGGGAGAGGATAAGGACATATTTAAGAATAAAAATTATTAATGATTACTTACTGATGAATTGGGATCTCCAATGTGCTTTATTTCACTTAATAATCGATTTTGAGGTGAAAGGGATCACCTATCAAGAGAAGAGAAAATTTAATTCAAGATCCTTAAATAATTTATTTTTAACAAGGGTTTTGGATAATAATTTGGATTATATACATAATTTTCTAGGATCCAACTATGAACAATTTGGTTAGGCCACATAGTTTAGAAAATTGTGCACTAATCATTTGGTGATACTACCATATGGATAAACCTTAACTGTTTGAAAAACCATGTACCATGTGTGATTTTCCCTCTATCTCAAGTTTCAAGGTTTCCCTTGGGAACTCACATGGTTTTTCAAAAACATGATCCAACTTTATACCTAACCAGTGACCACTGTCCTCTATAACATGGCTTCTTATAGATGGTTCCTGATTTCTACAAACCATTAAAAAACTATAAACCCCTATAAAATCCTAAAAAACACTACTAAAGTAGTTTTAAAAAACATCAACATTTTATAGACAGAAAATAAATAAATAAACGTCAATTTTCCAAAAATTTTGGGTTCTAGATTATCCCAAACATTGATATTTTCATCCCCATAAATTAAAAAAGTGACATTGTCCTTAAATAGTTTAGTCCACTGCTCTAATATATTATTTTCATACACCCACATTTCATCCTAAATCTAACGATGCTATAGTAAAACCCATAGTGTATTGATTATTTTCCCATGAAATTTATTCTCTCACCTATCAAAAATCTATACCTCACATGAATCAACATCAAATCTATCTCTAGGTTAACGTGATATCATTGAACACATGGTCATGATTGTGTTAGTTTTTTTCCAACTAGGATACATAAAACACATTTTTAAGTTAATTTTATCCTAAT
This sequence comes from Viscum album, assembly GCA_963277665.1. Lineage (NCBI taxonomy): Eukaryota > Viridiplantae > Streptophyta > Magnoliopsida > Santalales > Viscaceae > Viscum > Viscum album. The sequence goes on along the minus strand of OY728164.1, from coordinate 2,004,751,623 downwards.
GGAATATACAAATGATATAACACTCCCGCAATTTCATTAATATATAAAAACGGTTCAATGTTTAATGAAAAATACATTACATGCTTACAAAAATGAAGATTTCAAAGTGTCTGATAGATTATTAAGAATACATGATCACCCACCTTAAATGACTATTGTCACCAATGGTGATCTTCATATTATTTCTGAATTCATTAAGCCATATCCATCCTCTTTTTTATTAGTTTAATATTCTCTATTTTCTTTTAAAGAAGACTGGGTCTAATCAATGAAGGTTCAACTATTTTTATCCAATAAAGTGGAGAACAATAAGAAAACCCATAAAATTATAAAAAAGGTTCAATATGTGTTGGGGCATAAAAACTATTATTGTATGAGAAATCCACTAAATTTATATTATCCTATCATGAGGCACCAAAATCCATTACATAATACTTAATTATGTCCTCCATTGTATGAATCATCCTTCTGGATTATCCATCATGTTAAATATGATAAGGTGTAATCATAGTCAGATGGGTTCCATGGGCCTGCAGAAAGGAAATCCAAAAATGAGAGGTGGACCTGGGGTCTTGGTCAGATATAATTGTGACTAGAATTTCATATATATTTATAATTTTCTGAATATAAATTTTGGACAAGTTTTCCAACATATAGTTACACAAATCGAAATGACTTAAGTTTACTGGGTGAGTTGATCTGCAATCACCTATAAAGAATCATGTTTCTTATCCATTATTTGTTAGCATATTATAAAATCCAATGCTATATAATCCCATATCAACATGGAAATTATTAAATAATTCAACATTCCAGCTTTCTTTTGGATGCTCTGTTAGGACGTTCTATCATGTGAGGTATCTCAAGACAAACTATACTAAAAATATTTTCATGCCAAACCGCTAAAACTAGATTTTAACCATTTATATACTTTATTAATTCTTGGAATGTCATCACATCTTAAATGGTAGTAGGTAGAAATAATTTTTTCTTGATAAGAAAAATTTTCAACGATAAATTCTATAACTCATAACACTAACCATCCAACTTCCATCCCTCGTTGGTATCCCCACCATCATGTTTTGACCTCATGGTAAAACTTTAATAATAAGATGTTTTAAAATATCTATCATTCTCAAACAAATTACGAATAATAAATTCTAGAAATAAAACAACAATATTTCCTTATTCTGCATAATCTGAAAACTATGAATGACATAATATGACATTGATCTAAATCCTCACTACCCAACAATGTATGTCAATTTTTACTCAAAAAATATTCTATATAATTTTCATTCCCAAGTGACTGTAATATTTCTATGTCAATCATTTGAAGATATTTCATCCATCTTATTTTCCTTCTATTAAAATCTCACTGTGATAAAATGTTGTTCAAACTATTATGATCTATATATGTCATAAACTACTCACAAAAATGTTAATGGATCCACATCTTCAAATAATGGACTACTACAACCATGTCTAAATCATGTCTTGGGTAGTTATTCTCTTATATCCATAATTTTTATGAGCCATATGTAATAATATGACTTCTATACAATATACGACATCCCAACCCAAATCATATTGAACCACGATATACTATATATCTCTATCTATCTTATGACAATGTTAGGATTGTTATTTATGTAAGTCCGACCTTATTTTTGTGAAAGGATATCTAACATTCAACAATCCACTTTAAATTAATGAATTTATATTTCAACATTTTTATTAGTGATCCCAAAAATAAAAAATAATTTACAATGCATATTTAGTTTCCTAATATTCTAAGGAGATTGTGTATTTAAAATAAATTATTTAGTAGTTTCCAAGAGATAACAACTTCTATCTTTTAAGGATCCATAGAAAATGATTTCTGATAAATGAAATGACCAAGAAAAATTACCTCTTATATCCATAAATCACACTTTGATAACATATAATAAGGGTGGTACTCATGTTAGATACCCAACACTGTATCCATATTTTTCTCACGATACACTTTTGTTCTAGAATGGACCATAATTTCATCAACAAGGACCACTATAAAGAAATCTAGATACCATTGAAATAATATACTCATTTTTTCCATAAATATAGATAGATTATTCATAAGACCAAAAAGAATAATGATATATTCGTAATATCCATATCTTATTATGAAAATTTCCATCATATTATACTCCATTAAAACTCAATTTTAGTGATATAATAAACATAAGCTAGTTTTTGAGAACCCTTGGAATCACCTCAATTGACCATGTAGGTAGTCGATTCGATCAAGTGGATTCCAATTCATTTTAAGACTTTTTTAATCTTATGATAATTCATAAAAATTATAATAGTTCCATATTGATTTTCCACAATAAGAATAGTGTCTTTCAAAGATAAATTCTTAGTCAAATAAACTTTTTCCTTTCCATATCATCAAAAAAACTTTTAAATCCCTCAATTTTATTTTTTCCATCCTATGAGATGGAGTTTAAATAAGGGTGGTACCTAATAAAAGAATAATAGTTAAACTCCACTTCTCTTTTGGGTAGAAAAATTGAAAATATTTATGTAAAACTTTACAAAATATGTCTATGGTTTTTGGTAAATCTATATTTCCAATATATTATATAGATTAAAAATTCAGCACTAACAATTGATATGATATATTTACAACACCCAATTCCAAAATCCATGCCCTTCCTTTAGAACCTAATAACCACTAAATGTGTGAATGCTGACATCAAGAGATGTGAAATCAACCTTCCATGAATAAAAATTAATGCATTCCTTGAATTATGTAAACCAATCCATACCAAAAATCAAGTCATAGACATCCATATCAAGCATATATAAACCCAATAAAGCTCATCCCAATTAACAGTTATTGAAAAATCGTTACACATAATGGCTTCACAAAACAGTTTCTCAAGGGGATGTTTATGTTTCAAAAAAATGGTATCATCTCAACATGAATGTCCAAATTAGAAAAAATATGAAAATAAAAAAATGACTTGGACACACCCCTATAAAATAAATCTTACATATTTTTATTATTCAAAATAATTGTACCTCTTGCTGTAAAAGGGATTGATTGATCATTCGTGATCACTTTTTTCACTCTACAGAATTACATTATTTTTTTTCTCTTTACAACCTTATTGAGATTCAATAGGTTCTAGATTAATGGTGTTCCTAGAATCATCTTGTCTCACTAAATTATAATTATTATAATTATAATGTTTCACTCATCCCATCAAAGCATATGATGTTTGGGATCCATGAGTAGTGTTCCTTGAACCAAACCATGAAATAATGTGACAATAATGTTAAATATATATCATCTTATTATAGTTTAAAAAATATCAATGATGTGTTGTACAATATCACCTCATATACCCAAAAAAATACATTTGAAACAACCAAACTTACATATAGTTAAGGATTATTTTTTATTATTACCATGGTCTGATTCAAAGGCATACCACCACTCTAGAAATTACATTCACTCTTCCATTTATACCTAAAATTACAGTTCCCACCTATTTCCAAGGAAATAAATAGTCTTCCTCCAATAGAATTTTTTAGATAACCTTTTCATCCAAACTCAATCTATTGACCATTTATATATAGTCTGTAATACAAAAAATGATATTATTTGTCTGAATATGTATTTCTAACCCAAACTAAAAACAATTCCTTCAAGGATTCACTTGTATAAAATCTGGGGTAGAGTGGTCTAAATTCATAAATTTGAATGCCTAATCAATCAGTGAGAGGATCTCTTATTTCAATCATAAGAAATATGCCATTCTTGTGATTTTAAATTAATGAGGATAGAATTGTTTTTTGAACAATTCTTCAAAATCATTCAATGTAATTCCTTGGTCAGTTTTTTCTTAAACTGGTAAATCGCACCATTAGTGTGCTAGATCCTCTAGAATATAAATTTCTAACATAACCTTCATCTCTTCTAGTGGACCAAGAAAAGTAATGATTTGATTCATCCTAGTCAACCATATTTTCATTTTCTTTGGCTCAGAATCTTTGACAGATTAGTGGATTCTACTTTTAGAACAAAATATAATGGTACACTTTTTGGGGCTTGTCATTCCTATGACCCTTATTCGTATCCTAAAAATCCAAGATAGTGATTTCAACCACTTTTCAAGGCTTCAGTGCAAAAAAAAATTTAGATGCCTCTTCTGGTTGCTTCATACAACGTCTACCATGTGGAACTCTCTATAACCAAAACCCACTCTATTTAGACATCACCCATTGGCAACTGAAGGATTAGAAATTACAATTTTCCACATATACACGTGTCAAAATCATAAATTTACTAAATCAAACAATTTTAATCATTTAAATTTTATTTAAAGTACTACAACCATTCTTTTCAAAATTATCCAATTTAAATATTTTCTAAAATAAACATTTTCCATTACTTCTGAAACTGTTAAACTAATAATGAAAAATGCAGTCCTTGTGGGAAGTATTTCCATAAATTCATTTCATGAAATTCACATCGGCTAAACCCACAATGATGAGATAAGAACTCACCATGATTTTTATTACAACACTTTTTTACCCCAACACCCTAGAAACCTGATGTTCAGCATAAAATTGTTATCTATGAATTTTGAAGCTTAAATTTTAAATTTATGGATATAGTATCTCCTTTATACGAACTGAAATATATATTGATATTCTTTCCAACTGATTATAAAATGTTGACACAATTTTTCTAAATTAGATGGGCAACCAATAAATAGTGATACCATTTATAACATCCCAACCCTTACCCATTTTCGTGGATGATTTGGTAGTATTACTGGCCTAAGGGGACATCCCCAATACACTAAAGTATGGAAATAAATTATAAGGTCCTCAAGAAAATTTTGGGGATTATTTCTCCTTTTTAAAGATAGACAACCAAACAACTAACAAAATAATCTTTCAACCCTTTATTTGATTCATGAGTCCATATTACAACTAAATGCATAATAAAAATAAACAATATCAAAGTGAAAGATAAAACCACAAATCATACTTAAAGATAACCAAAATACCACAAAACATGAAAATACCAGAGTTCTATAAATAACCATCACCCAACCCACTCAAATCTCCCAATCCACATTCCATACCCATGGTATCATGTAGTGTCACCAAATTAATGGGATTCTATTCCCATACCTATGCCTCAAAAAATGTCATCTGAAAAAATGCATAATAGTTCCCAATAAGGGTCTGAGTCTAAAATCAATAGGATTTCCCCAAACACTTCCATACTCTTAGAATAAGTACATAAAATGGTAATCAAATTTTATATAAACCAATTTTAAATGTAGATAAAGGTTCTATCTTATAAGAGTAAAATAGTTCCAAGGAAATCATTTTACAATGCACAAAAATGTTCTTAATTATTTTTAATAACCATAATAAGGTATCCACACAAACACACATTCAATTCAAGGTGATGGTTCCATAATCATGAGTAGTCTCTGATCGATCCACTAAGTTATCACATCGTGAAAAATAATAGGGGGCTCAATGGGACACACCCCTTCAACAGGGTCATGTCTAATAATGTAGTCATGCTGACCATGTATTCTAAATTCCATGTAATACCTTTAAAAAGAAAACATTTACTTATTTAAATAATTTTAACCACCATTTTACATGAAATATAACAAAAACAAAATTTTAAAATTGATATTTTAAAATTATCACCAAATATAATTCATCCTAAAAAACCATTTAATTTTTAGAATTCCAAATCCTTAAACTAATAGATGATTCCATAAAAAATCACACACATATTTCTAAATAAATTTCAATTAATTAATTTAAATAAAACTATGACATCAAGTTCTATGTTGAGTGGAGAGTATATAGAATCCAACTACCTCTCAATGGTTGGCGAAAATAAAGAATGACACTATGATTATCTAAATCCCACCTTAGATCCACATTCCATCTATAGGTCCAACCATAACACATCAAGAAACCCATAATAGATCTTATATATCCATAACGGACTATATATTTGGTTTGGGGAGAGGGGATAAAGAAATATCTAAGAATACTAATGAAGAATGATGACTTATTAATGAATTTGGATCTCTAGCGAGTTCTGATTCATTGAAGTATAACTTCTTGATTGGAGGGGGTCATCTCTAAATACTAGGGAGAAAACTGAATTTGAAAAACTCTAACAAATGGGAATAATTTGTTATTTCTCTCTTCATTAATATTAGATCTATTTTTTTTAGGTTTCCAACTGTACATTTCTTCGTTATGATACAATTTATAGAAAATTGTCTATCAATCATGCAGTGTTACTTCCATATGTTCTCTAATAAGATAATTTGATGAAAAATATTGAATGACCATAATCCAATAAGGATTTTACATATATCATATGTTTCATGGTTTCCACAAGTTACATGTATGGTTTTTCCAAACTGTACACAAATCATTTGCGTACCCAATGACCAATTTCCACCATTAAACGGTTTCCAAGAGATAGTGCAAGCTTTCTACTAACTGTGCACAAACAAGAACATCTAGTAAAGACTGCGAAACAATTATAAACCCCTAAAACATCACTAAACATAACAGAAATATTTTATAGACTGAAAATACATGAATAAAAGGTCACTAACCTAAAATCTGGGGTGTTATAAAATATAATAATGAAACACATATGTGATTACCTTTATCATTTTAACTTATAAAAAAATTTCAACCCATAATAGAAACCTTTAAGGATAAAATATAAAAATATGATAATTTAATAAATTTCTTAACTAATTATATATTTATATAAAAACTAAATAGAATCATGTAATATTATAAGAGTATTACAAAATTTCTTTCTATAATAAAAATAAGTAAAAATGTTTTTTATAACATTAATAAGAAAAAATCACAAATTAATGGAAATTTATATTATTATATAATTAAATTATAAAAATGAAAGGAATCTTGATAATGGATCATGAACTTAATTAGGTAAAAAAATTCATGCAGAAATAATTAATAAGAGATTATTTTTACATATTTGTAAAGAAAGTAAAACATGACCCATGTGGGAAACATTAATAAGAGTACATTCAATACATTTAAAAATATAATAAATGATAAATGAAAATTAAATAAAAAAACTATTTAATATTATAAAATATTATTGAACAAATGTATATAATATAGATATAGAAGAAAGGTGTAGAGAGAAAGACTTCAAAACATGTAAAGTAAATGTTTTAAAAAATACCCTTTCCTTGAGCCCTCACACACCTCATTAATTATCTAACATACTAAATAATAAAATTATATTAATTATTTACATTATTTTGAACTTCCTTCATGTTTAATTATTTATATTATCATTTATTTTCATGATTCATTCATTTACTATATTGGTATTGTTCATGTTAGTCATTCTGCGGTAATTAGTTTCACAATCTACAAATTAGATTCATTATTTAAATAAAATGAAAAAAAATCGTTTCCAATAGTCATATAAGATAAAAAAATAATAAATTTATTACTTACATATCTTTATATAATCAAAGGAGTAAAATGGGCCATGAAATAGTTACGTTTAAATGAATTTTTTTTATGTCTTTTTTTTACAGTTAAAAATAACCATGACTGTTTGCATTTAATTCCAATTTCGTAATAGAAATTTCACCATTACAAAATAAAAACATTAAATTAATTTAATGATAATGGTATATTAAACATGAGAATATATTTTTAATAATATACATGAATGTTTTAATTTTATAAATCATCATAGTTCATTTGGGTATCAAAAGACCACCATAGTGAGCAATGAGTCCAAAATAATTTATAACGAAAAACCAATAATTTTTTTATATTTATAAAAACATTATATTATAGGTTTACTATAAAATATTTCTTATGTTTTTAAAAATAATAAGATAATATTTGAGATTAAAATACATAATTTTAGAACATGCATTTTGACGTAGAAACGGCTTATGAAAACATATTGGGTAGGGATACCAGATCATATTTCATCCAAAATGGATAAAAATTATTTTGATAAAATTAAAATAGGAAATTTTTCAAAAAATAATATAATTTTAAATATTTGTTATCAAAAATAATAATAAATCAGAAATGATAAAGAGTCCTATATAATCTTACCTTGATTCTCAAACACTTTTGTTTGGATTGAGTTTAAAGATTTTAGAGAAAGGGATTTTTAGAAGGATATAGACATACTAAAATGGGAAGGGGTTTTATGTAAGGATTTTATAATAGTACATATATAGAAATTATATTTATATATGATTTTTAAAGGTTATAATTATTCCCTTTTATATGAATAATTCATCGGTGTTTTCATAAATACTCATTCTTTGAGGGTCAAGAATGTATTTTTAAAATGGGAAGTGGTTAAAAAATAAAAAATGGATTATATTATAGATAATTTAACAACAATATTGTATCAAAATAATATATAAATTTGGTTGAACAATTAATAAATTATTTCATAAAATTAAATACCCTTAAATGTCCTTTTTAGGGTTATTATCATTATTTGAGTTCAATAATATCTAAAAAATATATAATTTAAATTTAAATATTTTAATGAATACTTATATATCAATTTTATCTATTAAAATTATGAAATACCCTAATTAATATTAATCATATGACTTTTAATACATTTTAAAACCATTTACTTTGACTGCTATCATAATTATTCAAGCATTTCATCAACATTGCTCAAGAATTTTGGATAACAATCTTGTTGTTTAAAATTAAAAAAATATCATAAATATAATTTATTCTCTATAATTATTTTAATTTATAATTACAAATAATTTATGGTTACTCTCATACATATAACGATAATATTTTTAGGATATAATGTACATTTTTCATACCTTATTTAGGCACTGGGAATGTATTTGAATAAATACCTTATTTTATAATCCCAGAATTTGTATATATAAATAAAAATAATTTATTTATAATTATATATATAATTAAATTAAATAATAGATAGATCCCATTATATATATTATCATAAATTCACCCATTTTTACGGTTCCAATGTTGCACAAGCATTGCATTAGCACTAATAAATGTTTTCATATTTATCTTGAATTATAAGTAAATTTATATTAATTGGATGATATTGTTTATAAACTACTATAATGTTTATCTATTAATTTTTATAAAAAATTTATAAACTTTTAAGTCAAATTTATATCATGATGATGTCATAAAATATATCGTATTCAAATAACATAATTTTTTAAAAATTCACTAAAAAATAAACTAGCTAAAATAACCTAAATATTATCCTTAAAAAAAATTTACATGATGATACCAAAAATAAATTTAATATTATCATATTATAATTCCAAATTTTAAAAATTTCACACTGCAAAAACATATAATACTGGAAAAATATTTATTTAGAATAAAAAACTATTTACATTTAAATTGAATAACGATATTTTTCCATGGGAAAATATCATTATATATTTTTATAAATATCTTAAATATAAATTTATAAATTTTTTAAATAATTCCATATATATATAATAATAAGAAAACATTTTAAGGAATTATATTTAACCTTTAAATAAAAAAAATTCTCTCATGAAGTCAACATAATAATTTTAAATGTCAATTATATCTAATTGATTATATAATATCATTTGAGGCATGATATAAGCAAATATACATGTAAAATCATATTAATATATATATATACATAATCATGAATATTAATATATCATAATTGGTATTTCTTTTTAACATTTTCTAGCTTGTCGCATTCCCCCCTTAATGAAATTATATCCTCGCATCATTATTTCAACTATAAAGAGTATTAGTTTATAGAACTTCGTAATAAATTAAAAACATTTTTATAGTGTTCCTCATTGTATGAAATATTATTTTCTATAACAATTTCTTCCACCTATTTATATCTGATTACAAAAAAAATGGTTAGCATTAGAAAATAAAATACCAAAAGAAATATGAATAAACCATTATATAAATAAGTAATAATTTAATATCAAAAATAATATTATTAACAATAATAAACCATCCTTAACTAAAATCATTCCACAACAACCTAAACCCTAAAAAATCAATGCATGCCTGAGAAAATTCAAACCCCGTAAATTAAAAGAAGAAAAAACTGATCACATATTCTTCCATAAAAACAATAACTTTCAACCCCAAATAATAAAAATACACTCATAATGTCACATAATAAAAACATATATATATCCTAATAATATATTATCCAAAAAAATTGAAATATTTTTTGAAAAAATGACATCAATCACCATGTCAAAAACTATAAAAAATTATATATCCTTACAAAAAAAAATCAATCAATATCCCCAAAATAACATCAACCACATTTATATAAAATCATATAGTAGCAAAAAATATAACCATATATTTTCCTTAAAAATACCGAAAACCATTCCCAAAATTAACTTTGGTCATATTGTCAATAAATAACTTTTAAATCCATAATGTTATCCATGCTTCTCAGCTTATTTTCCAAAAATTAATTAACTATTTCTCCTAATTAACCATAATTACCTAAACATAAAAAAAATTAACCCTAAAGGTTATTTATATGTCTCAGATTATTTCCACAAAAATATAATGACATTCTTCCCAAATAACCTTCACAAAATATCACGTGTTAAACCTATGTGTTTACATTACTAAATAATGCTTCATTCATCCAACAAATAAATATATCACAAAATATCATCAATAACCTTGAAATAATAACATTTATGATCTCAAAAGTGTTTTTATGTGTAAGGACATGGCCTTAAACATTACATAGTCTAGTGACTTTAAACATGAATTCACTCTCTTAAACTCTCAAAGATCATTTATGTTTAAATTTTCCCAGATTTATGTCATGAATATTAAATAACAAACCCATATATATATACACGATGTCGAAACATCTTTTTACTATCTATTTTATATATAATATAAACCTTTTAAAGAAACCAACATTTGTTTCAGGAAAAAAGGACTCCACATTAAACTATACTTCTTATTTTCCATTACCCAATGCTAATCTTAGTGAAAAGCATTTTATAACCTGGTATGATCTCAAAATTCATAGTAACGGTCATAAAAAATAAATTAATTAGTTTATTGACAAATATGAATACTCATGGAATACAAATTCACTTTAAAACATACCAGTTTATCGGAAAATGTGCCATTTTTTCTTTAAAAAGATAATTATATTATATTTTTAAATCTAATTAATTCCATGATAACTCATTAGAATATATAGAAAATTACGGCAGGTTTCTTTGGATTTTATAGTCATAGAAACCTTATATAACCCTTAAAATAACCCTTATAATTGAAATAACCATACATCTGACTTCCAATATAATTCTTAAGAAATAATAATTATTAGTAAATTAATCAGAATGATATTGGGGCTCACCCATCATGTAAGATATATTAAACTAAGACATGATCTATAATGGGATCAAACCGTCAAAAAAAGGTCCAAGCACTATATCATGAATAAAACCATTGAAAAAAGTTTTTAAACTCGTGTATAAAACACTTTTGGATATCAAAATACCCATTTCCCTTAAAAACATTTCTAATACTAAAATAAAAAATAAATCAAGAAATGTGGTTTTTAATAAAGCATGAAATATTTTATAAGAATAAATTCATTAAATAATAATTTTTTTTATATGAAAATTAATTTTCACGGTATGAAATAAAATAAAATATTCAAATTTTCTTTTATTCAAAACATTCTATATAAAGAATGTAAAATGATTCATTTTAAAGACATTTGAAAAAAATTAAATGATACAGAAAATTTATTTTGTAACTATTTTATTTCCATACCAATAAATAAAAAAAAATTAATATTAAAAATATAGAAATTTATTAAAAATAGATGAAAAATATATTTTAAAATATGATTTAAAATATTTTTGTATATTGTGTCTCACTCGTTACATATGTTATTTTTCTTTATGAATAATAATATTATGTTATTTATTTACATTCTTAAGAACTTTTTGTTCTTTATTATTCATTTTTTATCTCTTACCATTCAATACATAATTAATTAATCATTTAAGTTTACTTATATGGTTTTGATGTTATTCGACTTATGTGTGAAAAATGACTTTGGTGTGTTGACTATAGTAAAATTTGTTGTCATTTTATTATCCTGAGAATAATAAAAATGATATAGTTTTAATTTTTATACGTAATTTATACTTTTAAAAACAATCATGAATAGTGGTATAGAAAATTTTACTATGTTACAGTCATAGAGACAGTAGGTTATACATACACAAGAGTAATGCTTCAATTTTTCATTATCATAATATAAAGAAGGTGGATTTTATATTAGATTTATATAGTGATAATAAAATAAATAATACCAATATTATTTTTTTAATATAACTATATATATTATCTATGTGATGTGGTTGTGTAAAAAGAATCACAAATCTTTGGGGAGGCGGTAGTCCACACGTATGCACGAATGACGTAATCATTTCTCATTTAGTGGAAAGGAAAGAAAGAAAATGACATATTATATTTTAAGAATTCTAAATATATCATAAATATAATAATTATGTCATTTATATATATAACTTATATTAATTATCTGTATCCTTATCATCATTCAAGAAATGAATTAGTGAAAAAATGAATCACATCGTTTCACAAGGCGGTAGTCCATCGTATACACTATAGATATTATCATATCTCCCATAGAATGTAAAATGGGAAGGTAAATGTTGTATCAAAAGTATATAAGTATAATTAGTATTAAAATATAAATATATAAATATATTATTATATTCATTATTAGAAAAATATTAAATAGGATATGACAAAAGAAAATTACACAGTTTTGTGAGGTGGAAGTCCGTCGTTCACACAAGTGATGCTTTTGTTTCCCTCTTTATGGAAGAGGAGATAGATATAATTATTAAATTAACCTAATAATTTATTATTATATTTTAGATATTTATTTAACAATTTCATAACATTTCATGATTATGTTATGGAGGTTGAAAATAAATAAAATTATGCTTAGTTAGAATAATACCTCTTCTTAATACAACTTTTTAAAGTTTTCACCCAATGATTTCCTATGATGGATTCCTAATAAAACCATTTTCTATAGGATGTTAGTAGGGAATAAGGAAATTTATTTAGTTAGGTATTTTTTGAACAAATATTATTTGGATAAGTAAATAGGTGATAAGAGTTGGTGGCCTTTTATAATCAGGGGAGAGGATACACTTGGAATTTTTTAACTGAAAAAGTAATACCCATGTTTAACAAATACAATAAGGGAAATAACTGAACCATTAATGAGTATAAAATTATAGTGGTTTAAATAAGGAAAGATGATATAATTTAAAAAAAATTTAAGTCATTTTAGCCCTTTTCATTTTAGTTTACCCTAAAGGAAACTGAATTTTTACCTTTACCGTAATAATAGATTTTTACTATTTTCACAGTTCATTAAGACCAAAAAATATGTTGAACATATTATATATTAAAAATAATGATGATTACAACTATTTATTTTATTTTATCAAATTCAATTCTCATATTTTGAATAATTTAATTTAAAATGAAAAATGAAGTAGCGGTGAATAATCAGTCTTTCAAGAAACAAAATATCAAGAAAAAATGATTTTATAATTACTATATGATTATTAATAATAATAATATGAATTAAAAATAATTTATATATATATATTAAAAAATAAGTATAAAAATTTCAGATTATGTTCTTTTAAATTAATTAATATAAATAAACATTATGCACTATAAAACAGTTTTAAAAAAAATGTGTTTTTAAACGAAAAAATAATCTTTTACCAAAATACAACAAAAATTTCAATAAAATTTTATTAATTAGGTAATAAATAAATAAATAATACTTATTTTACCTAAAATAAATTTCATATCAAAATGGTACTTTTAAATTATTTAATTTATTGAAAATAAATGATAGCATTATCCAAATAGGTATTTTTCTTTATTCACTAAAAAAATATTTCATGAAAAACACTCAAATCTCTCCCAATGCTAATTTTTTATATGATAATTTATAATTTAAAGTTTACATAATAAAAATAAAATTCTGTAATTTAGAAATTAATTTTTTAAATAAAAACCTTATAAGAAAAAATTTTAGTTAAATCTATTTCCTTTTTGACTTAAAAATAACTTAATATTTTTATAATGAAAAAAATAATATAATTCATATTAATACAAATGGAAATTATTTATTCTATCCTTAAAGGGGTTTTTACATTCGTCCCCCCTTTTGGATATTGTGGCCTCTCATTTTTTTCACTAAATAAACAAGTAGAGATATAATTCCTTCATAGCATTTTATGATTCACTTCTTGATTCTTCAACCATATTGTTTTTTCATAAAACCTACCCTACTGAATCATCTTATTCCAAACAAACATTGTATTTTTAGTTAATAATCTGGACAGAATATTCATATTATGAAATATTATCTTCAAACTAAACTAATTTATTGTTCAAAACTAGATAGGAATAAGGAAAATATTTCTTTTACATTGAAACATTATATGCAATGTGTGCCTATGATAAAAACCGAATAAAATCCACCTAATAAGAAACTGATCCAATATTATCATAGATTTAATATGGTCTAATTAAATGTGAACTTAAGTAGCAGTTTTTTCAAAAAAATTATAACAATTTTCCATGGAAATACATTAAAAAAACATGGTCACCTTCCTCAAAAGAATGATCATTCACCTGGTTATCTGTAAGCCTTTTCTAGCTTCTCTAAGCCACACTCATATTTTTTTGAAATAGTATCACCTTCTCATCCATTTACTCTACCAAATCTGGTGCCATAAAATTTCTTTCTCCTATTTCATATAAAGAATCTATAATCCAACACTGTTTTCAATATAATTCTTCAGTTGGTTCTATCTATATACTATAATGAAAATTTTTATTGTATGAAAAGTAAAATGAATAATGGTATTAATCCCAATATCCCATGTAATTCATTGAAAAATAATGATGAATATCTTCTATGGTGTTAATTTTCCACTCATACTAACCATTGGTTTGAATATGAAAAGTTGTATTGAAATTTAATTTAGTACCCATTGGCATACGATATATGAAAAATGATACAGAGGCATGGTATCTTTAATGGGAGGAAAAATTTTATATTTAGTAAAAAAATCTACAATAAGCCAAATTGCATTATTAACTCAAGATATAGATTGAAATACCACAAAAAAATCCTTCGATATATTTTTACATTTCCACTATATAATATTAAATGGTCAAAGAATTAAATTTAGTAATTTTTAATTTACTTTAACCTTATTATAACTAATACATTTACTGGTAAATTCAATAATATATCATTCCATAACATTCCACCAATAATACTCCTAAAGTAATCACTGCATTATAGTAATGATATGATTAATGGAAAATTATTAACTATGAGATTTATTCAACAAATTTCCCTTCAACTAGAAATAATAAAGGCACACATAATATTTTTTCAAATATCAAAACACCTTCAATGTCAATAGTGAATTCATTAATGTTACCTTTTTTAAAAAATATACCTTCTCCTATAAAATATGATCATCTTTATATTATTTCTCAATTATTTATAATAGATGTGATTATAATGACACTTGAAACAATAGAGTGGATATTCATACATCAACAAAATCAAAGAAAAAAATCATAACTTCATTAACCAAAGGATCCACTTAAAAATTTAATGTGGATAATGTAGAATTATTTTTCTGAGTAAAGGAATAATGATTAATTTTTTCCTTTCCAAGATAATAATTAATACTTCACTCATAATACTTTATTAGTTTTATACATCTTCTATGCACCATGGTTAACTCTCTCTTTGATAAAATATACATCAAACGTCTTTGATAAATGTGTATTTCTCACATTAATCCTTATAAATGAAGACTCTATTTTTAATCAAAAAACCACAGTATCTAATTCTAGATCATGGATATGTTGATTTAACTCATGAGGTTTTAGTTTTCATGAAGCATAAGAAATTACATGGTAATTCTATATAAGGAAATAGTCAAGTCCCATCAAATAGGCATAACTATAGATGATGAAATCAACATTTTAATATGGAATTTATAATAACATATAATTCACCCATCTTATTTTTCATTACAAAAAATAATAATGAAATTCTTTATTCTAGAAATATTTAACTAATTTTAAAGATATATTCGCAAGTATAATTGAAAAGTGAGAAACAAATTCGAAAAACCACCAATGATAACCCGCTAATCCAAGAAAACTACGAATTTATATGATATTTATGGGTCTTGACAATTCATCACCAAAGTTTATTTTTGAAGGGTCAAAAACTCGTATTTAGAATCAATATTGGCATGGAATGAAATTTTTTTCCACCAGAATTCACACATACTATATATTCCACATTGTTTCATTTATTTTAATGATATAAAAACAATTCATAGTTTTCATTCATGTTCCTCCATAATTTTAGAATATACCAAAATATAATCTCTAAATACATAAAAACATATCCACTAACCCATGTAAAACTCTATTCATAAGTTCCATAAATATAATACGTGCATTTGAAAACCCAAGGGGAATAACTAAAAACACCTATTGCCCATATATAGTCTGAAATTTAGTCATCATAATCTCTTCCTCATTCACTTTCAACTAATGGTACCTCAAACTAAGATCAGTCTTTGAAAAAAATATGCTCCTTAGTGTTGATAAAAAAAATTATCAATATAAGTCAAAGTACGCTTGTTTTTATTTGTAATGTTATTCAAGTCTCTATAATCAACAAAAAGTTTCGTAGAACAACAATTATTTTTAAAAAACAAAATTGGATCACACCATGGTAGGGTTCTAGGTCAAATTAAACCATTATGTAATAAATCAAACAATTTAATTTTTTAATTTTAAAAGTTCAAAATGATACATTCTATTATGGTTTTTGAAATAGTATTATAATCAAGCCCTACTTAATTAGTAAATTCAGCCTCCCAATAAAGAATAACACTAGAAAAGTAATCAATAAATACATCCACATATTCATTCACTAATGGAACATCACTAATTTCAATAGCTTCTTTATTTAAAAAAAATACGAGCTAAGTAACATTCATTGCCTTCCCTAATAAATTTATCAACTTCTTGGTATGTTATCAAAGGTGTCAAATAGTTTAATTAATCATTATTACCTATATATTCTATCTTATCATTATACACTCAAATCTAATTCATACCAAAATGACATAAAACTATACTTTCGGTAGTTCAACATGATTTATAAGAAATTCTATTCCACTAATAACAATATGAAGAATAATGTAAATATTGATTGTTTTAATGTTTTGAGTGTATTTTTCCGAAACTTTATAGATTCATTTAATGAAATGATATTTCCATTTTTATTACAAATTTATATAAAATGAATAAATGAGAATATACAAAGAAAAAGAGGGTATTGGAATAATTCAAAAAACCAGTAACATACATGTCACCAGTTTATTTGAAGGCACAACATCAACAATAATAGTAGAAAAATATTATTACACTATAATTTTCATGCGATATTTCTTATTTCCACTTTAACTAACAAAATTCATAATCACATTGGTATAAATCTTGAAATAATTTAAATTAAAAAATAACACTAATAGTTGGACAATGTTTACCCTTTTCTTTGATTTTTTTAAGACTATGTTGTTTTCAGTCATGAGCTATGTGACCAAATTTACCACCCTACTAACACGTTTTAGAATTTACCAAACATTCCCCAAGATTATTTTTACCATTCATATCACAACATGAAAAAAAATTCATACCTAGGGATTTCCTTAATTATATCTTCCTCATTTCCTGCTATTCAAAAAAAATTCTTCTTGTTTTCATAGAATACATGATCATCGGTGAACTCCATTTCTACATTCTCAGCACACCAAAAAAATTTCCAATAATTTTGAAATCATCATAATTTAATTATATTCAATATCTAGGTTAAAATCCTGATAAATCCAATTTATCTTATTATCAATATACCGAATAAAATATGGTACATACTTGGAAAAACATGTAAAATTTTCTCTATACATAGCTAACAAATCATCATCTCTTTTCCTCAATTCCAAGAATTATTTCTCTATCTTGAATAAAAAACATAAAGGAAATATTTATCAAGATATTTATACTTAAATGTGCCTCCTTCTATGGAATCAATATCATATATCTCTTTTTTATTCTCAAAAATGACTGATATTAGTTAACACTACCTTCAAAATGATAAATTGAAAGGTTTCCTTTTAGAATTCCAAACACCCAATGAATTAAAATATATTCTCTATGGAAATGATACATCATTATGCTACCATTAGGATAGAAGATCCAGAAAATATTGTAGTGTTTTATCTCATAAAATGATTTACTATCATCATGTTCCTCTAGGGTAGATTAGGATGCTCTCTAGCATGGATTACACCACCATTTATTTCTGGCATCAACTGATCTATCACCCCAATAAAATTATCAATTCCAATTTCATACATTCCAAGTTGCGAATTTGGAAAAGATATCATCTTCTTGGTTTCATTCTACCATAGCCCCAAGGTTTCCTATATGAAAAAATATTCTAAACTAAAATAGTTTAGAAGAGGAAACATGGTAAACTTAAAATTCTATATAATTTCAACTTAACCATTAGGTACAATATTTTAAGGGTTTTAAACTAACATCATAATAACCCCTAAATTTATCAAAACCTTTCTATAATACCAACTGTAATGAACCAACCTTAAAAAGTACATAGTTTAGTGAATTTAAATTATAATCCACTCTCTTTCATTCCCAAAGATCTTTTAGTTTTATAATTTTTGATAGTTAGGTCATAACTATTATATACCAAATATATATATATATACAATGTGGAAAATTATAATCAATATACAATTTTTCCACAATATAAAAATTTTAAAATAAAACATGATTTATTTTAATGAAAAACATTCAGGACATTCAACATGACTTCTTTTATTCCCATACAAATCTGTAATCTGAATAAATAAACATTAAAACATGTTATGAGCACAAACTTCTTAGTAAGGGGCTCAAAAATAAGAAATATGTTAGTCTAGTGAAAACATTAAAAATCATGAAAAAACTGTTTTCTTTAAAACAATACATTTATTTGAAGAGAGAATCTTTTTTTCTTTAAAAATATTATTATCCTAGAATTTTAAATAAAATTATTTCCATGAAAACTCCTTAGAAAGCATAGAAAATTCATGTTGGTGTATTGAAACATTATCATCATAGAACCCTTATAAGAACGCTTAAAATTGGAAGAACCATACAAATGAATTTTAATATAAATATCTAGAGAACTTAATAATTACCCAATGCATTGAGGCTTGATCTCGACACACCCATCGTGTAACATATGTCAGACTCAACCATGGGATATAATGAGATCAAAAAATCCTAAACATTGTCCAAGGACCATATAATGAATGAAACCCTAGAAAAAATCTATTAAAATTTTTTGAAAAACACTTTCAGATATTAAAATACCCTTTTATATTGAAAATCTATTTCTAATAAGAAAATAAATATGAAAAGGGAAATGGGTTTTTCATTATGGGAAAATAAAATCATTTAGTGAAATAAAAATATCAAGTAACAGTTATAGTGATAGGAAAAGTCATTTGTGTTGTATATGTTGAAATATCACATTTATTTTTCAATTTTTTCAATGTATTCTATATAAAATATATTAAAAATATTTTTTAGAAATAAATTTTAATAAAATCAAAAGAGACATAATTTTTTTTATAAATTTTTTATTTTAATATAAAATATTCTATAATATAATTTTAATAATATATACAGGGATAAAATATAGTTCAAAAATACCTGTTTAAAATGATACTTTAAAAAAAAAATAAAGTCCCTTACATTGAGCCTAACTCATCACATATGTTCTTTATCATCCTGAATAATAAAATTACCATAATTATTTAATTTATTAAGAAATTTTATACAAAAAAAAGTATTCTATTATTTTATCTATTACCATGGTATAAACAATTAATTAATATCTGATGTTCACTTTGGATTTTTTTATGTGTTTGGCATGTGTGTCAAAACTGACTTCAGTAGGATTTAAACAGTCAAAGTGGTCGTTATTCCATTATCTTCAGAATAGAGATCATGATAGAGTTATAATTTTTTAAAAAAAATTTAATTTTAAAATGAATCAGTAAATATGGTTTTGAAAAATAAAATTTGTTTCAATAATGGATATGGTAGGTTATATGTATGCATGAGAAATGATTTAATTTTTCAACCACCATTATGAAATTTTGGTAAGTATTATATTATATTTATATAATTATAATAATATAATAAATACCATATGAATTCTATAAATTTAATTATATATATCATCCATGTTATGTGGGGATTAAAATAGAATCATATCACTTCATGGAGGAGGTAGTCCACACGTACACACGAATGACATTATCATTTTCAGGTAGTGGAATGGTAAGAAATAGAATTAAATATTATTTTTAAGGATGATATATATTTCATTAATATCATAAATATTTAATATATATGTCAAATATATTCATTAACTTTATCCTTATTAAATTTTATGTAAATCATTAGTGAAAAACGAATCACATCACTTCATAAGTATGTCGTTCGTTGAACACATGAGCGACATTATCGTATCCCCTATGGAATGGATATTAAGAATTTATATGAGATAAAATAATTATAAAAGTGTATTTATGATAAAAATATCATATATCTAATTTAAATCCATCATTATAACCTGTTTTAAGTTGATATGATGGAAAATGAATTACATCGGTTCACGAGGCGATAGTCCATCATAGAAGTGAATGATGGATTCATTTCCTAATTGATAAAAAAGAGACGTATAAAATTTATTCCATTAAAATAATAATATATTAGTATATGGGATATACTGGTGTTATTATTTCATCATGGTTGATGAATATTTTAAGGATGTGTAAGAATAAATAAAACAAAACTCGCTCAGTTAAGAAAGATACCTCTTCCTCTGACAAGCTTTTAAGTTTTACACCAAAATAATTCCTAGTTTTTTTATTAATAAATATTATATGAATTTTTTAGGTAATTTATTAATTAATTTTGGTATTAAATTTATTAACTAAAAGGATTTTTAGGATTGAATAGGATAGGATAGGGGTGGCCTTTTATAAGTAGGGGAGATGACAGAATTAGGAATTTTAAAAATAAAAAGTTATAAATACATTTTTCGCATGAAAAAAGAATCCAAAATTAATAATTATTGAGTAAAATATTATATAAGGTTTAATATTTCTATAAAATAGATTTTATACAAGTTTTTATGACATTTTAATCATTATCTTTTTAATCTGACCACCTTGTAAATTTAATTTTACCTTAACCATGGTAAAATATTTTTTCAATTTTCTCTAACAATTACGAGAAAAAAATAATTTGATCATATAATATAATATAAATTATTATGATTAAAAATATTTAATAAATTTTACCTAATTTAATTCACAAACGTGTAATAATATAATTGAAAATTAAACCCACATATGCAACGAAAAAGTGGGTATTCAAGAAAAGTATTTGTCATGAATAAGATGATTTTATATTTACTATATGCCTAGTAATGATAATTATATGAATTTGAATTAATATTTTAAAATATATAATCAATAAATTTAGTTTAAAATATTACTCAATAAGGGGTTTTAATTAATTAAAATTGAGAAACATTATGCATATTAATAGAGTTTTCAGAAAATTGTGTTCTTTAACCCAAAAATAAAATTATACTAAAATCCAGCATAAATTTGATTAAAATAAAATTAATTTCATTAAATATGACTAATTAATACTTATTTTACTCTAAATGACAATAAAATAATTATTTTAACTTTAAAATACTTAATTTATTGGAAAGAAGTGAGATTTTTACAAAAATAATTATATTTCAATAATTTGTGAAAAATAAATATTTTCTGAAAAATAACTAAATTATATAACAAGTTAATTATGATATGATTATATAAAAATTGAAATTAAATTTGTAAAATTAATAATATATAATAGATAAATTATACTCATAAATAAAAAACATATAAGAAAAATAGATCAGTTAGAACTATATTTTATTTAAAAATGACTGAATATTATTATAATGAATTAAATATGTTGTTCATATCAATAAACGTGAAAATTATTTATTATATCACCACCTGAGTTATTACATTATTATTTTAAACTTATAATCACCGTTAAACCTTTCGTCCCATAATGATATCTACTACTCCAAAATTATCCTCAACTGATAACATTTTATCCTCTAAAGTTATTTAAATCCTAATCTGATACCAATAGAAATACTAAATAAAAATAAATTTATATTTAAAATATTTATGGAAAAAATTGAATTACATACATTACCATTACTTTTTTTATAACTATAAGTAATCAATAAATCCATTAAATAAAAAACAAAAAAATTTCTAATATACTGACTTTTTCACAAAACCAAACTCTGTATACGATATTCTTGCTTCATTTAATACCAACATATCATATCCATAGGTACACATCATGATTATTCATACCCATATTGTTGGACCTTAGGTACTTCTGGGAACTATTTATGACTATAATGGTTTTATTAATCACAAATCATGTCATATATTAACATTTATATTACATTATGTAAATGATTCTAAACTATGTCAAAGAATTATCTTGAATATCAGATCATTTCAATGAAATAACTACTTCTGTGTGTTTAAGCCTACAGAATATTATAAATGATTATCTTTGTGTAAGTATAGGTATTACCATTCTAAGACTGTCTTTCATTTTCAGAGAGACAGAACATCAAAAATTAACTATGTTTGAGTCACTAACACCAACAAAACAATTACTCACCGATAGAGATAGGAATCACATAGAGACAGTTCAAACTCGCATATATACTATGTATATGAAGCTGACAGTTTTGAAATAAAACACTGCTAGAATGAGTCACTGGCATTAATTGTCTCACTAACGCATATGACTCACCATTGCATATGACTCACCGATTGAAACAACCAACCATCAGTCCAGGTGACCTACCATTGCACAGTGATACAATTACAAGGACTCAACATTAGTTGAAATTATTCACCACTAGTTCAATTGTCTCACCAAAAGTAGAAAGAACTCCCCAATTAAATAAATCACCTTTATTTGAAATGCCTCTCCGATAGAAGTTATATGACACCGATGTAATGAGTCACCGATGATTGGAAGGACCGAAAAAATGACATAATAATACCAATATAATGACACCCTGATAGATGAACATGCTGATATAAGTAGACACTGATAGAAGTGACACTTATAGAAAAAGATGCCAAAGGAAGAAAACACCAACAGCTGAGCCGTCAATGGACTGTTTAAATATTATTTTATTAATATTATTTCTAACGGTCATATTTGTTTCATTTAATGATACTGACATATTTAATATTATTTTATATAAATTTAAGCAGATAGTATGATGTATGATTAGATGATTCATATGGAATGTACATAATCATTGTCACCCCTTTAAAATAAGATTTATTTTTGAAATTGAGAATATAGAGTGAAAAAAATATATCTATGGTTCATTCCTGTGAAAGAGATAAAATGAAGACCATATGCAACTCTCATGAAGCCATTGTGAACGTTTTTTAATAAGAATACACTAGGTGATCTTGATCAAGTAGACATTTAATCTATTATCTAATTCATCATATCAAGGAAGATGAAAAATATACCTGCACAACCATGCTTATAGCTGGAATCCATAATACAACAATCTTCCCTTGCATCAATATCCAGAATAAGACTCCCACATCAAATACACTACATAAAACAATTCCAACGTTTCACTACATTACACATATAGCCTACTAAACATAACTCAACATCATTAGCTTTATAGATTTCATTTAGTTACATTTCTTGGTAGTGTGTGTAACTCTCTATTATATACACGGACCAACTCATGTACATAACTTGAGGATACATGATATCATAAATCTCACACACCTTTTATCCATTTATATCCTATATAGAACCATGGAAGAAGTTGTGTGGGACTTATTTTTAGTTTTTTCCCTTGAAGAACTGTGGTGGAGGACAAGGGTGGCCTGGACAACATTGTGTGCTATTGTGAACCTCGATCTAGTGTGTGGATCAAACTATTTATTAATTTAAATATTTTGGTGGAAGTTGATCACCATATAGAGAGGATTATGTTTCCTAGAAAGTGTTTATAACATTATTGACTTAATAGGTTAGTTTTAAAAGGGTTATTAATTATAAAATTGATAAAACGGATAACAAATAAATCTTTTGAGAAATAAATTTAAAAGTAAAACTCTTATAAATTCACTACTATATAACATAGAAATTGAATTTTTAATATTGGGGGAGCATTGAATTATATTTTTCTAAAATAATTGTTTATATATACTCAATTCACCACCCTATTGATTACTATAATCCGACCAACATTTGGTATCAGATAGTGTTTTGGATTTTTTTGTTTTCATTGATTTTCCAAACATTTTCAACAGTTATTTTAGTTGTATTTTAAAGATCATATAATTTATGTCAAGAATATATATTTATCTCTTTAAAATATTGTTCTAGAATTTTTATTATATATAATATACTGGAAGGTGATACTACCAACAAACCTCTACACTTGGATGGATGAAATTACTCCCAAATGAAACATAAAATTAAAATGCACTTTGAAATTATGGGTTTTGAAATTTAGTCTTCAATTTTAAATAAGTATAAGATTACTTTAACTTCTATAACTACTTGGAATGACCCAAATAATAATTATTATGACAAAAATTGAAAATCCATGAATTCCTTATACAATTTTTTTAGGATTTAATGAATTTAATAGAGTTTCTGCATGTAAAATAGACCATGAAATTTGGGATACTATGTCTGTTTCACATGAAGTAACTTCTAGTGTTAAGTAAATGATAACTAACACATATACTATTAAATTTGATAACATTAAGATGAATCTAGATAAGCCTATTTCTGACATGTTTCTCATGTTAAATGAAATTTTGAACACTATGATATCTCTCAGAAGAGATGTTACTGCCAAAAAAAATTATGAGGATTATTATATGATTATCTAATAGATGGAGAGGAAATTATTTCTTAATTATAGAATCACGTGACATCGGAAAATTACCTACCAGATAACTCATTAGAAAATTGATGATGTAAGGGAAAGAGCAGAATGTCAACAAAGAAGAATAGAAAAAAAATATTAGAAAATTTGTAGCCTTCAAGACTACAACATAAAATAGCAAAGACAAAGAGAAAGTTAAAGCTTTTTTTAAGAGCACAATTAGTAAAGAATCAGCTTCAAACTATGATGAGGAAATGGCCGAGCTGTCCAGGTTATTTAGAAAATTATTCCGAAACAAATTTTTTTTCAGGAAGCCCATTTATATATAAAAATATGATAACTAAATCAATTAAAAAAAATTCGTAGAACTCAAATAAATCAAAAGAAATATTTTCCTCTGAATGAAAAAGTAGAGGGCATGTCAAAGCTAATAGTCCTAAATTATAGTATAAAAAAGATTGAGTATAATGATAGGAAACAAAACAAATCAATGAAGGCCACCTAGAGTGAATACAAGGATACATCCACTGAATCTTGTTCTTCTCAGAATGAGAATGCATATATGGTAAACATTTGCATAATAAAAAATACCCTAGAAGAAATATTTTTGAAGACTTACTACAAGACTCAATTGTACTTGAACAGTGGATTTTCAAGACACATGATAGTAGATTATTCAAACTTCAAGAACATAATCATGATTTATCGTGGGTATGCCACATTTGGTGACATTTCTAAATGATATATAATTGGATTGTTCCATATTGGAAACTCTAACTATGTTTTAATTTAAAAAATACTTGTCTCTGATGGATTAAATAATAATTTTATTTAGTATTTTAACAATTGTTTTATGGTAGATTTCATGTTAAATTTAAAAATAATGCTTTCAATGTTTTTAACTCTAGATATTAATTAGTATTTTATTCTTTTAGAAATGAAAATACATATTCTACTAACATAGATTCTATATCTTCTCAAAATGTTCCTTATTTAAGTGCTTTCATGATGATTCCTTGATTTAACATATGAGATTAAGACATTGTAATGTACATTCAATTAGAAATTAAACTTGAAATGGGCTAGTCATGGATCCACTCAAACTTGAGTTTCTAAAGGAAAAATTCATTAATCCTTGTCAAAAAGATAAACATCACAAGGTATCATTCAAATCAAAGATATAAGTTTCAACTTCTCAACCTTTAGAGTCAATTCACACAGATTTATTTGGAACATCTAGAGATTCTAGTTTAAATGGGAAGAAATATGTTAATGTTCTTGTAGATGTCTATTCTCGGTATAGTTGGACTTATTTCATATCCCACAAAAGTGAAGCATGTACATACATCATCAAGTATGCTAAAATAGTGGAAAATATATGCATACATACAATTTAATCCTTAAGTAGTGATCATGGCTCTGATTTTGAAAATCAATAATTAGAATCATTTATCTCACATAATGGTTATAGTCATAACTTATATTCCCCTAGGAAACCTCAAAAAAATGGAGTTCTGGAAACAATAAATAGATCCTAACAAAATACTACTGTCACAATTCTTAAGAAATATGATTTCACTATTTACTTTTGAGATGTGGCTCTGAATATAGCTTGCTACAAAATTAATACAGTCTTAATTAGACATGTCCTTGATATGACTCATTATAAGCTGTGGAATAATTGAAAACCCAAAGATAGTTATTTCAATATTTTTGGTTATAAGCTATATATACTTAACAATGAGGATAATATTTAAAAATTCAAATCCAATATTGATAAATGAATCTTACTAGGTTACTCAACCTTTTGTAAATCCTATAGAGTAATTAATAAAATAACCATGTGTGTGGAAGAATCTATGCATATCAAAATTTTTGTAACAAATATGCATGAACCGAAGAACGCTCTATACATCCTTGAGGATGATATGTCAAACCTGGAACTGAATGAAAAATCATCCATTCCTCTTGTCAAGCAATATTTTAAATTAAATAGTTCTAAATATTCTTTAGAGTCTAATCATGGAAGACTGGAACCTATAGGTGAACCTGATTTTACTATCCCCTCCTTTTCTAGAACAACTATAACTCTTCAGAACCATCAATTAGATGTTATTGTTAGAGACTTAGACAAAGGGACACAAACTAGATATTCTCATATAAAACAAGTGGAATAACAATTTTTTCACATATTGAACCTTAAAACCTAAATTATGCAATTAAAGATGAATTTTGGGTGAGGGATATACAAGAACGTAATAAATTTAATAGAAATAATGTTTGGAAACATGTGGATATACCCAAATACACCATGACCATAAGAACTAGGTGGGTGTTTAGGAATAAAGTAGATGAATCTGGAAATATTTTTAGAAATAAAACTACATTGGTTGCACAATATTATAGTCAAGAAGATGGAATGGAATATAAAGAAACTTTTTCACCTCTTGTTGGACTTGAATTCAACAGAATACTGCCTGCTTATTCTACCAATCTTAATTTCAAACATTATCAAATAGACATTAGAAGTTCTTTCTTAATGGGTACATAGTTGAGGATGTTTTTTTTGAAAACCCCATTTTTTACAAATCCTAATCTTATAAATCTTGTCTTCTAATTAAA
Organism: Viscum album; assembly: GCA_963277665.1. Lineage (NCBI taxonomy): Eukaryota > Viridiplantae > Streptophyta > Magnoliopsida > Santalales > Viscaceae > Viscum > Viscum album. Next base: position 2,004,723,617 of record OY728164.1, on the reverse strand, counting down.
AAAATCATCACATGGTTTAAAACAATCTCCAAGTTCATTGTATGATAGATGAAGTAGTTTTCATATTTCAAAAGGTTTTACAAAATGAATTGTTAATCCTACTATTTTAATAAAATGAATTTATAATGATGTTTTACTAGATAAATTTTAAGTTGATGATATTTGTTGGTGCAAAAATATTGGATGCAAAGGGAAGAAGGAAAAGAAGCTCGCTCGCTGCCTTGCGAAGCCCCGACGTAGAGCTCCCACGAGCAACGCGGCCGCCGTGAAGCAAAATAGGCATTAGCACTCTGCAAATGCCCGGACGTTCGTGAGCCAGCCGTGAATCCCAAGAGGCGGTACCGCTTTGAAAACACCCTGACATTCGCGAGCTCGCCACGAATCCCCAGAGGTGGTACCACTCCGCGAATGCCCTGACATTCGCGAGCCTTCCGCAAAGCAGAGGAGGCGGTAACCCTCTGCGAACCCGATTGATGTTCGCGACCTGCTGCGATGCAACCACAGCCCCATCGCACTGCGTGAGATCTACTTCATGGTGCCCCTTTCCTATAAATATCAGGCTCCCCCTGAGCCCTCCATATGTACAATCGGACCTTTCAGCTTCTCACCTCCCAAATTGCAAAGCACCCTTCGCTCTAGGAATCATGAGCTCCGTGAGGTATCTTTCCTTCATGAGAGGCCTTCGCATTGTCTCTTTTTGAGCCCCTCTTCCAAGAGGGATGCGCTTCGCGAAGCCTCTGGGCCTACATGAAGAAAGGGATTTCCAAGGGAACCCTGGTAGCTTCGAGGCATTTATGATTCACGAAACACCCATTCTGTACAATGGATCCACATGCCAAGGCAGGGTCACTATCCTTCGAGAAGAACATTACTTCACAGCACCTTGTTCATGAGGCACCTCCACTTCATGAGGTTGTGCTCCGAAAAAACCCATCCACTTCTCGAAACACCTCCAACTTGTACTTATGCCCCATTCTAAGGCCAAGGCACTCCACTTTGCGAAGCATACCCCTTTGCTTGGAAATTCATCTTCTAGTGCGACCCTCTAGGTTTTCGCGATGTGATTTCAAAGTCCGATGGACGACACCACTCATAGTGTTGCTTCACCTAATGCTTCTTCTCATAATCATGGTACCATCTATTGCTTCTTCTTCATAGCCACACTAGGGTGGACCCCACGATGGTTCTCTCTGCGACCCCCCTTTTCCACAGCTTTGCTGGTACCTTCCCTCCCACAAGGGGAAGGGGTACCGGTTTTGTAATTCCTAGGGGTGTGGAGTAAATCCACCTCATCTGATCTGCAGGATGTTAAACTACCAAGCACCTCGTCCTCAACACATGATGTAAAACTGTGACCCGACCCTGTGCCTCGCATGCAGGGTCCCCCCAGCTCAGAAATTCATTACGCTGCTCATCTCCACGGGAATGGAATCACCCTCACATGGGATGATATCCTTCTTCTCAGAGTAGCGTATATACACAGGGGAAGGGATAACACCATGGTTTAATCCCCCTAGCCTCTCTTACGGAAGGTACCACCCATGCACCTCTGTACTTCCCCACATCCATGGCCAATGGAGGGCACGATAGGGAACGAGGAACCTTCTATCTTTGGTCGCAAATCCATCTCCCGCTGCACTTTTCCGAACATTGGGCCTCCATCCCGGAGTAAGTCCCAGCAACATGGTCCACCTAACGTGTAAAACCCTCTTCATTTCTCACAGATGCACCCTTCGCGACATGATCGTCAGGTCTTTACTGCCTCATGTTTCTCTCACCGAGCACGACTCATGTGGGCTTAGAGTAAGCATTGGCCATGACAATACCCCATCCAGCATGACTTTAAACTGTATGTTGTCCCACATGACATTAAAATGTACATCAATATGAACTACGAGGTATTTTTTCCATGTCAAGACATGGTACTTAGTAAGCCTCCACAAGGATCAAGCCCACCACCCATTGTTTATTCAAGTCAGGGTTCACCCTCATCCTGCACGACGTTAAACTGCATTCCAGTCCAGCAGTAAGTTGTTGTGACTATACTGAACTACGTGGACTTTGATCCATGTCAAGGCATGGTACGTAGGAAGCCTCCATGAGGTTCAATCCCACCACAAGTGGACCCCCGGGTTCCCCTGCACATTGGTCTGCTGACGAAGTCCTTTGAACTACGACGACTTTGATCCATACCAAGGCATGGTACGTAGGAAGCCTCCCTAAGGTTCAAGCCCAACATCCATCGGACCAAGGTGCACCTTCATGTCGGTTTGCCAAAACTGCCACCACCACCTAGACCTCTGGTCCTCCTTCACGTCAACCTTCCTGAATCTAACCTGAACTACATGGTCTTTGATCCGTGCCAAGGCATTGTACGTAGGAAACCTCGCGAGGTTCAAGACCATCACCTATCCATGCATCTTTTATCACGTGCCACCTCCTCAGGTGTCCTATCATCCCACTAAACTATGCGGACTTTGATTCTCTGCCACGGGGATACGTATGAGGTCTCTTTGAGGCTCAAGACCAACTTCACTATCATCCTTGCCATGATCCCATTTCATTCCACCTCCACTTCATTCATACATCTATCATCCATCCTGATTCTCACTTGGGCCGCCACATCCCGGTGAGATCATGCCACTCTACTCCCCTCCATAGCATCCAGGAAGCCGGGCATGGGCCAGCCCCAATATCGGCGTCCCCCCCCCCTCAAGGGAAAATTCCTCAATCTGATTCACTCTAGCTAGTATTCTGATCAGGCCAATCCATCTTCACTGGATGTTAAACTTCCGGCATACCTTGTGTTTAACATAAGAAGATGAGGAAAACCTCATATACATACCTATGGCATATGATTCCCCACGCTTGAGGTGGGATACATTAGGCTTCCACACCCTCGAGAAGCCCTGTAATATGGGAAAAAAGACAGACACACCAATTCCCCAGTGTTCAGACACTTTACTGATGCCTCGACTTGACTACTCCTCCGACTTATGGTTTCTTCCCTGACCGGACCCTTTGGAATGTCCTGACAAAAGCACTGTAATTAACCGGAATCCATGGAAACATGGAACTGGGAAGAGTTTCAGGAACAACGTATTAAATATTTTAGGGAGACTCGGACTAGGTGACAAGTTCCGAGGAGGAGTCCACAGAAGGAAGAACTGACATCCCATCATCCTGGTTTTGATCAAGGAGCAGACATCCCTGAATAAGGAGCGGATGTCGCCCACCATTGGAAAGTGGGAATGCGGGGCAACACAAGAATCGTGCATGTCGCTCCCAAGCGGACGGACGCGTGCGCCCTAGAAAAATCATCAGAAACAGAAATGGGGAACCCAACGTGAATTTCTTCTCCTCAATATAGAGATTGGTAGTGTTCAAGAAATCTGTAGATTGACGTGTCACCGAATCCAGTTATCCAGCACCAGTTCCCACCAAGAAAATAGTGGGCCTGGTGTTAAACTCACCAAAAGTTGGGGCAGTAGAATGAGGGGAATTCCGTTATGCAATGTTGTTAGTGTGGATCGCTATTATCAGCCACAGAGGACGGAATGATGATGGGGCACTGGTTGCCAATTCTTTTCCTCGCAGTACTGATGAGTTGATCTCTCTGCTTCCTAGGAACCAGGTTGCTGCTATGGAGACACGAACACCACCCACTCCCCTACGCAGGGGCGGGGGTAACACCATCACAGCCGCTCCACATGGCTCCACTTCCATCACGACAACCTCTACATCCTTGAATACGGGATGCCCACGTCCCCTCTCCTCGTCAGAGATCATCAAACGAAGGGTGATCAACAACATTGTACGTAGGTACGAGGAGGAAGCGGTCATCCCAACTCGGGATATAGCCCGCCTGGACCTCGAGGCATCCATGCCCCGCCATCAACACCGCCCTCAAAGGCCACATAGGGAGCCATTGCTCCCCACCACAACGTTCAATCGTTTTGGGAGCCTATCCCTGAAACGCCTCGACGACTCCTTGCCTTACGCTAATGAGGCAGGTGATGTCTGGCTCAGCCCGGTCAGAGTCCCAATCCAAGGGCTCCAGGAAAGGGCCCCCATCCAGCCATGTGAGCGCCACCGTCCAGATTTACTAGAGGAGTAGGTAGGCTATGCCCCTGCACCACATGTGCCATCTCGTCTGACCCAACGCTAGCGCCAGGCCCGAGATGAGGATGCCCATCAAGGGGCATCAACGTCAATAGCTACTGTGGTCCGATCCACCGCCGACATGCATCACAGAATCCCTTCATACACTAAACATGGGCACTCCTTCAGCCGACCATGACTGAGGCCCCAACCGCCCCATGGGCAGGTTGGGTTGGCTCTTGGGGTCGCAGGCACGAGCAGTGATCACCGCGAACCAATCCGCGGTGATGTCACTCCGTATAGAGGCCCTCCTCATACCACCATTCCACAGAGTGTGGTCCTTCCTCGCTCTGAAGCTCATCATGGAGGGATGCCTCATGCTACCCCTATCCCGAATGAAGACTTTCCTTGTGGCAGTGACGCTTGGCGCGGAGGTCTCTCACGCGCCCACCACACTGGGTATAGAGTTCCTCCTCTTTCCCCCGGCCGTCAATGTGACGGAATTTCCCATCCGGTCCCTCCCCAATGTGGGGATCCTCCCTACATCCTCTTTGAAACTGGAGAAGGTCCTCCTCGCCCTGGCAACCCGAGGGGTGAACGTCAGCCTCTCTCCACCTGCACCAAGCATGGAGGTCCACCCCATGCTTCTGCCGGTTCCAATGGATGTTCCTACCACATGGGTGCTTTCCATTGAGGTCATCCCCATGTACCCTTCAACATTTTCCCTGGTTCCCCTCGCACCTCGGCTATCTCAAGTGGGAGTCCTCTCGGCCATGGTGCCAGCGCCGCTCCGAGACTACATGTCAAGAATCAACCTTGTCCTGAGGATCCATCCAGGGGCAGGAGAGCGGGTCGTCGCCGCCACAAGAAGAGTCTTGGGAAGGCCCAAGTGGAGGTCAAACCTTCCCGCTTCTCGGATTCTGAAGCAGAATGTGACTCAGCGATGGAAATTTCTCCCTGCTCCTTCGTGTCAAGGACTGGGGCTAGAACAAGGTGTGTCAATCTCGTTCTCCCAGAATGCAAAGTCCACTGGATTCCTGCCTCTCCCCGCAAGTACATCCAGGAGTAGGAAATTGTGGAAATCCCATAGGTTCTGACTGTGCAATCACCATTGTCGTCACCAGAAGCGCCCTATACCTCTACCATAGATCATGGAGAGCTATTTAGGGGACCAACTGCGGTAGAGTAATGACGTGACCCGTCGCCGGTGACCATATTTCCTGCACCAGAAGTTGTGGCTATCAGCCCACCATATCTTGATATTATGGTCAGGTCACCGCACTCTTCATAGGATGACCCAGAATTCAGCTGCTAGTCAGCTCGTTCGACGTATTCTATGCAGCCCAGCTTACTGTCCCAGCGGTCTGCCTCGTTACCACTACCAGTTTCTCAGCCTCCTCTGGTTGACGAGTGGGGAAATACGGGGCCAGACCCTGAGTCCGAGCCTAGGAGCTTCTAGAACATTCTCACAGCGGATCACTTCCCGGAGATGTTCTGGCTGACGGCAGTGTGAAACGTTTTCGCGCCGGAGTCCCTTACCCCGGAGGAAGTAGGGTGCTTCTGCCAAACCCTATGATCGACGCACTTCCTCCATCATTATGAGTGGGTAGTGTACCTCAGGAGCTGAAAGAACTTTGAGGAAATAGGTGAGCAATGTCCCCTAATCGATTTGGATGAAATCCCTGTGGCCCATCGCCTTGAGTCACCAGGCCGCCAGAGCACCCTTCAATGGAAATGTGTTCAGAGTCTCAAAGTACTCCGCATAATTATCAGGGAAGATACCCCCCATGTATAAGTCTGTGGCTGGCGACAGTATGTCTTCTTCCTCCTTAGTCTTATCTGACAGAAGCCTGATTCATTATGTGACATTGAGGACATGCCCCTAAGAGGGTTCGTGGTCCCCATGGCTGATGTAGTGGACAAGGAGGATGAGCTTGAATTTCTCAATGGAGACTTACCCCCTGAGGGTGTACCACCACTATTGGACCCATCAGAGAGGGTCACCCGTTAGCAGAGGAGCCTTCTAGGCCTCCCTGTACCCACTGAGTCGTTGGTACTCAGTCGGATGACCGGTAAGGGTAAGAAGCACGTCAGAATTGTTAAGAACTCTGACCCGTTCGCCTCAGTGCAGAAGACAGACGAAGACCGCGAAAAGGATGCATTTCTCCAGCAGCTCGATGAGCAGAAGAGGCTGGTCGACAAACTCCTAGCTGAGCGTGCTGCAGAGTGGCGACCCGACTATGGTAATCCTAAGTCGGGGCAGAAGGGTAAGGAACAATTTCCCCTTGACGAGATGCCTTTGGGAACCCTGATCATGCTACTTCCATATACAGGGTAGAATCCGGAACTCACGGCAAGAGGGCACGATACGTCTCGCCAAACCCTCCTAAACGACGGGGCAATCTGAGGAATCTAGCCCAGGATCCCCCAACCACCCCACAGTTCGTTCCGCCAATCAATCCACGAGCTGTTGAATCCATCTACCATGTCGAAGAAGCCGGCAACGCACATGTGATTAGGGATCCCCATCAAGACAGGGACACCCACTTGGATGATCTTATAGTGGCACTCATCACCCGCCTCGAAGCATTGGAAACGCAACATGTGGCAGTCCCACAGGATAGCAAGCCATATCCAGCGTGGGTGGATGATATGCCCGCACCCCCAGGATTTGGGAACCCCACTTTCTCTCCCTTCAACGAGACAGGGGACCCGCCACAGCACTTGGACCAATTTTCTTCCAGGTGTGGCCCCATGCTGGGGACCCCGACCAAATAAGAAGCCACCAAGCTTCGATGTTTCGTGAACACATTGGAGGTCCCTGCATTCATCTGGTATAGCCAGCTCCCTATCGGATCTATGACCGGCTGGGAGGATCTCCGCCGATAGTTCCTATAGTAGTTCAGTAGCACAACATGAAATACCTACATCACAGACCTCTTCAAGTGAAAACCTTGGCCTAACGAGCGAGTCGCAGATTTCATTGCTTGGTGGAAAGGGCTTACATACTCCCTTGACATGCCAGTGACTCAGGAGAAATTACTGGCAATGGTTGTAGGGAACATTAAAACAGAGCTTTTTCCTTCCCTGATCACCCAGAACTACCCTGGAGGGTTCCAGGATTTCTCAGATAAGGCTCACCGCGTCGAGGAAGCTCTGCAACAGGCTAGTCAGGCACGCCTGCTGCCCCCTGTGATCCCAGCCAGGAGGGATGCCAAAGCCGAACCAGCCACGGTGGCCCAAATAGAAGCCCCCAAGAAGCTAGAATTACATCCAGCGGCACTGGCCCCCCAACCCCACATAGGCCCTCCACCTCAAGTGCATGCTCCTACCTAGCAGCGACCACCTCAGAATCGATAGGTTCCCCCGTGCAATGCGCCACCACCACCAAGACAAGACAATCAGGAACCGTCTCCTTGGTAGGCCCCTCCGGCCCCTCATTAGGGCCAGGCTCCCAGGGCCCCCTATCTGGAAAGAAGGAACCATACTTAATCATTCAAGAAGAATCAGGTCCCTGGCTACTTCTGAAGTGCTCTAGAGCAAGGTATTGTGCGCTTACCTGAGTGCAGAAGGCCGGCAGAGGTGAATCTCACTGATCGCCCCAACTACCGCCCCTATCACCAGATTCTGGGGCACACCTTCAAGCAGCGCTATGTGTTTATAGACTGGATTCAAGACCAGGTCGAAAATAACAATTTCAGGTTGGTCCCAGCCCCGACACAAGTAGCAGATGTCTTCGTAGGGTCGAAGATCGGTAGCCACATCGAAGGAGAGTGGAAGCAGATTCCCAGCCGTGGGTCCCAGAAATTCGATGACTGGATTGCTCAAAAAACCATCACCCATGCCCATGGTATCATTTGGGCATGCCTGAATTAGCTGGAGCCTTTGGAGGAAGTAGCCAGTACCTCTGCATCGTCATCACAGCCGACCTCTTCCCAAAAGGGAAAGCAGTGACAGAACTAGAAGAAGCAATGCACTCCACCACTATCGTCGTCATCCCACACTCTTGGTGACTTTATTACCACTGAAATGGGGATTCCTCCCAAAATCCACCGAGTGGTGGATGACTCGTCAAGAGATAGCCATGGGTATGCTTCAGTTAATATCGTGGAGCTGGTAAATCCCTATATGACTCCCGACGAGGGGGAACGCCAGGCGAACCTCCCCAACGTCCCCAACTGACATCAATGTCATCGGAACCGCAACCACACAGGTCGTCAAGGCATGTCAGCATGCGATTTTAGTCAGGTCATGCATGCTACTGAAACTAGACAGCAGGCTCACCGCAGATCTCAGAACGGGAAACCTCATCTGATGCCCTCAGATATACCTCCACCGCCGTTTGTGCTACTAGATCAGGAAGATCTGCCTCGTCCGTATCGCGATCATTCTTTCCCTGTTGTAGTCCAATTTTAGTTTTCCGGTCCTAATCTAGCGGCTACTCTCCAGGCCTGAACTAGTAGGCAGCGGGATGTACCCAGTACTAGCCAGCTGCTGGTTCAACCAGCAGGACCCGCTATACCTCCAACTGTAGAGCGACCTCATGTAGGCAGAAGCTCACGTCTGGCACAAAAGTATGATGTACTGAAGGCAGAAGCTCAGGTCTGGCATGAATGTATGATGTCCTGAAGCACTTGGCCGGAATTCCCGTAAGGCTTTATATCCTTGAGTCTCTTCGCCTATCATCTGAAATGTGTGAACCACTTGCCGAGGCCCTAAGGATCCCCATCCAGTTTGAGACAGAGGTAGCAGCTATGGAAGCCTTCCATGCTGAAGAAATTGAGAACGCTCAATTCCAGGTAGGTATCTCGTTCTCTAGTGAAGACAAAGACCCTCCCGTATAGGGGCACATTCTCCCATTGTACATCCCTAGTCATTTCAATGGCGTGGAAGTTCGCCGCTGCCTTGTTGAAATGGGTTCTGGGATCAACCTAATCCCGACCCGGACACTACATAAGCTGGGTTTGTCCGATGATAATCTAACTCCCTCCGACCTCAGAATTCAGGGATATGACAGGACCAAGCAAACTCCAGTCGGCAAGATCCGCTTGAATACCCGATCTGGTGGCCTAATTTCTAGCACCGAATTCATGGTTTTCTCCTTGGATATTGCATACAACGCATTAATGGGCAGGCCATGGCTCCATCTGCATGCAAGGGTCCCTTCGTCATATCACCAATGCCTCAAATACTCCCTAAACTATCGAGTAGGCGTTATCCAAGGAGATGCATCTCCTTTTTCCTCTTGTGAAGCTTGTTATCTAGATGCTGACTATTACAAGAGAAAGGACAAGAAAATCCTAGTGAGCGAGGTTTAACCCACCTCGGCCACTAGTGATCCCTGGGCAGGCCGGGATGCCGCCTACATCTTCCCGATCCATCTACTAAAGGCCAAAAACCCCGACATGGGGCAGTGTTTTGTTTTTTCAGGTATGAAAGGAAGGCATGTTCCCATGTCTAAGCGACGGCGGAAAATTACATCATACCCCTACACCAACCAGGCCCAGGTGATCCTGGAACCTCCTACCCCTGTGCGGTATCAGAATGTCAGGCTTATGATAATGGAAGTACGTTATACGTGTCTCTTCCACCAGGATGGATTCAGCCGACTCAGGCCGACGTTTCACCACTGCTTTGATGTCATCAAACATGGCCCCTAAGGCCAAAGGCCATATGGGATAGGATTGACTACCTTCATTGCTATGGTCTCAGCGGCGCATGGGTCTCTTGATATGATGACCACTACTGGCCAAGCCGGCACCAGCTACCCATCAGAGTATGATAACTCAGAAGAAGATCCACTTGCGGGAAATCCCTCCAAGGGTGGAGAAGAAGATCTAGAGGATGCTCCCCCCACCTTTCAGGAATGAGTCTCTACCACATTTGATGAACTGGTGTAGGTGAACCTTGGTAGTGAGGCAGATCTGAGACCCACATTGATCAATGCATCCATGTCCCCCAAGGAGCAGCAACGGTACGTAGACTTTCTCAAATAGCACCGTGATGTGTTTTCCTGGAGTTACAGAGAGATTCTAGGACTAGATCCTCAGGTACCCGTTCACCGCCTGGGCCTTCAGTCAAACCATCGTGGGTTTGAGAAGCCTCCCAGAATGATGCACCCTTGTCACGGTGCCATGGTTGATGTCAAAGGCAACAAGATTATCAAAGCCAGCTTCGTCATGGAAGTCCAGTACCCCAAGTGGCTTGCCAACATTGTGCCAGTCAGGAAGAAGAAAGGGAAGATCAGAGTCTGTATCGACTTCCGCTATCTTGATCTCCACTTCCCAAAGGATGATTTTCCCCTCTCGGTGACCGAGTTATTGATTGACGACACGACCGAATTCCAAGACCTCTATTTCATGGATGGGTATTCCAGGTACAACCAGATCCGGATGGCCCCCGAGGATGAGGAGTCAACTACCTTCAGGGCTCCCCAAGGTACTTTTTGTTACCAGGTTATGCCCTTCGGCCTGAAAAATGTAGGTTCCACTTATCAGTGTGCCAGGCATCGCATATTCAGGCAGATTCTCAGGACACTGGCGGAATACTACGTGGATGATCTAGTGGTTAAATCTCTCCAGTTCCAGGACCATGTCAATGACCTTGAGAGAGTGTTCGATTTCCTTCATTCCCTCCACTTGATGATGAACATGTTAAAGTGTGCCTTTGGAGTCACCTCCGATAAGTTTATTGGATTTATTGTTAGATACCAGGGCATTGAGCTCGACCCAGATAAGATCAAGACCATCAGCCAAATGCCTCCCCCGATCAATATTCTGGAGCTTCGAGGTCTCCAAGGCCACTTAGCCTATATACGCTGATTCATTGCGAATCTGTCCGGCAAGTGTAAGCCCTTTTCCCGACTCATGAGGAAAGGTGCCGCCTACGAGTGGGATGAAGAGTGTCGGACCGCCTTCGAGAAAATCTTGCAGTATCTTCTCCAACCTCTGGTTTTGATGCCAGCCATCTCTGGAAATCCGTTGGTTCTTTATGTGACCACCTCGGAACGGTCCCTCGGCGCACTTCTCGCCCGAAATAACAACGAGGGTATGGAGAACAGTCTCTACTATCTCAGCCGCATGCTTCTCGATATGGATATCAGATACCCTCCTATCGAAAAGAACTGCCTTGCACTCATGTTTGTCATTAAGAAGTTTTGGGATTACCTACAGCACCATGAGGTACAGTTGGTCTCTCGGGTAGACCCACTGAAGTACATCATGAACTGCCCCACGTTGACTGGCCGACTAGAGCGGTGGGCAGTGATCCTCCAGCAGTTCGACATCAGGTTCATGACTCAGAAGGCCATTAAGGGACAGGCATTGGCAGACTCTTTAGCTACTCATCCAACATCCGCGGATCAATCCCTGGACCAGGATTTTCTGAATGAGACGATACTCTCTGTCAATCATGTTGTCTCATGTTGGAAAATGAAATTCGACGGTGCCACCCGGAGCCCCACCGGTATGAGGTTCAACGATCCTAATCTCAACAGAGTGGGTCTGGGTATCGTCTTCATCACTCCGACACAAGCCATCCTGCCATACTCATTCCTGTTGTCAGAAGGCTGCACCAGCAATAAGGTAGAGTACCAGGCTCTCATCACCAGTCTCGAGCTAGCCCTTGAGATCGATGTGCCCCATCTACATGTGAAAGGGGATTCCGAGCTGGTCATCAAGCAGGTCAATGGCGGCTATTTATTCATGAAGCCGGAGCTTGTGCCATTGCTTGAGTGCACCCTTCGTCTAATAGCCCAGTTCTCTTCTCGACGAGAGGTTACCCATGTCCCTCGGTCACAGAACATTCGAGCAGACGCTTTGACTGGCTTAGCTGTGTCGCTCGCAGAACCTGAGCAAGATGATTTTATCATACATGTGGCACACTTGAGATTCATTGCCCCCGTCACCCCAGAGGACAACGACGGCCTGCGGGTAGGTCATCTTACCGCCGGACATTCTACGTCAGGGGTCCCAGGTTCTTCAGACATAGTGGTTGAGGCCACTCCTGACTGGAGAGCACCGTTTTTCAAGTATCTCCAAAATGGTTGCCTCCTAGATGACCCGGCCAAGCGCGAGCGAATCCGACACCGCACACTGCAATTTTCCCTCCAGAGCGGTCCCGGTCTTGAGCAGATCCTCTATAAGTGGAGCTTCGATGGAATTATCCTCCATTGCATTTAAGGAGTTGAGATTTCCCAGGTTATGCAAGAGGTTCACACCGGTTCCTGTGGTGCCCACCAAGTTGGACCAAAGCTTTCCCATCAGATCCGGAGGTTGGGGTACTTATGGCCCTCTATGATCCATGATTGAAACAAGTTTTCCAAGATATGCCACACGTGCCAAGTTCCCGCTAACTTCCTACATCGGCCACCAGAGCCTCTCCACTCCATCAATTACTCTTGGCCGTTTGCGGTGTGGGGACTCAATTTCGTGGGACCATATCCACCGGCAACAACTCGCCAGTGTAGGTTCATCCTAACTACTACATATTTCTTCTCCAAGTGGGAAGAAGCAGTTACAATCAAAGAGGTCAAGGCACATTCCATCGTTGACTTCGTGAGCTCCAATATCATCTACCGATTTGGAGTCCCCTATGTTTTCCTCACCGATAATGACACCAACTTCTGAGCAGCCGAGCGGAAGAACTTGTATGCCAAGTACAATATCCATTCAAACCAAACCTCTCATTATCATGCACAGGTAAATGGACAGATCGAGACATTCAAAAAACCCTCTCTAACATTCTGTAGAAAATGTTTGGTGAAAAAAAAAAGAAATGATGGCCGGACAAGCTCCCCAACGCCCTCTGGGTTTATCAGACGACGACTCGCAATTCCACCCAGGTGACCCCATATTCCCTAGTGTATTGGGATAAGGTCGTCCTACCCATTGAGATCCAGTTGCCATTGTTACGCACAGCAGTCTACGACCAGCAGGTGCCAGATATAGTGGCTGAAATCCGTCTAGCTAAATTGGAAGCACTGGATGAGAACAGGCTTCGTGCCCTGCACAATCTGGAAAGAAATCAGAATAAGATAACCAGAGCCTTCAACAAGAAGTTTCGCCTTCACTCTTTTATACAGTGCGACCTAGTGTTGGCCCTTCGAGCACCAATGATTTCTCTTAGGAAACCTCCCAAGATAGAGCCCAAATGGGAAGGACCTTACGTCATCCATAAGGTTTACCCCAACAGAGCATACACCTTGGGGATGATGAATGGTGAGCGCATAACTCTCCCCACCAATGCCAAGTTCCTCAAGAAGTAATTTTCCTGAGCCCCTTTGTCATGCATGGACTTAAACTGTATGGTCCTACATGACCCAAAAATACGCGTTACTATCCCGCATGACCCTAAATCGGACCACCTTCCTACGTGACATTGAAACTGTGATATCGTCCAGCAAGACGATAAACTACAAAATATTCCGAGCTCTATGAAATTAATCTAAGATATCCCACATCTTTACTATAAGATGTTAAAATGTAAGCCAGTGAGGCCTTCTTGACTGAGGCTTAGCCTCAGGCCCCTTGGCCTCTTCGGGCCCCCGGCCCCCGTACTTACTGTAAGACGTTAAACTGGAAGCCAGTCAGGTCTCCCTGACCGAGGCGCAGCCTCAGGCCCCTTGGCCTTCGTCGACTTAGGCTCTCTTATGGGATTGTACGGTGTGGTGTGGGATACGTCCTCATTCACGATGGGTTACCCGCTGTACCATACATATCCTCAAATGAGATGCATCTCTCGTCCAACACGGCATTAAACTACGCTTCAAGAACTACGTATGGCTTGATTCCCATCCTAATATAATACGTAGGAATGCTCGGACACCTCGTCTTGAGCCCATCCCCGAGATCTTCTCTTTTACTGTCCCCCTGGGTATAGTTTCCTCGGAGGATCCTTGCATGATGAGGAGTAGGCTTTCTTAGCCCCGCTCATACAAGGATTATAAGGGTTGCACCATATTCCCACTCTCATTCTTCTATACTCCCACATCTTCACCGCATGACGTTAAACTGCATGGCCTTCAAGAACTACATATGGATTGATTCTCATCCTAATGGGATATATAGGAATGCCTAGACATTTTGTCTATTGGCCCAGCCCAAAAGCCAAAATCTTCCCATCAAGTCAATAAAAATGGCAGGATGCACACTTTTCTCCCAACTCACGTCGAGCAAGCCTCGACCCGGCTGCACGTCCCCCATGGCGATGTTTTCCTCTTTCGTGGAAGGATATAGCTATGCTTCACCCAGTCCTTGACAGGGATTCCATCACATTCCTCACCCGGAGGGACCCCCAAGAAAAGCCTGGATACAAAGCCCAAGGGCTCTCCTACTGATATGGGCCAACGCCCCTGAGGGTTTCTGAGCAACAAGCCGATACAAGTCCCACATTACGAATTTGGTCAATAGTCGATGCTCATTTATTGCTCCCATATCAGGTCACCATAGGGATGCTGTGTTTTGAACATGGTCAACAGTGTCTTGGAACTTCAGGTCCACCTCAAGATGTCCCAAACATCTAGTGTAGTGATTCATTCTGCCCCATCCCGAAGCGACAAACTTCCCTCTGGGTGGCGGCAACGGTCAGTCCCACATTCCCGATTCTCCTATAAGGGATGTGCGGCATGATGTGGGATCATGTCCTCATTCATGTCGGGTTTCTTGCCATGCCGTACACACTCCCTCACTGAGGTCTAGCCTCAGGACCCTTGGCCTTTCCGATCCCACGGCCCCTGTCCTTGCTGCAAGACGTTAAACTGCAAGTTAGTCAGGTCGTCCTGACTGAGGCCCAGCCTCAGGTCTCCCTCACCGATGCATAGCCTTAGGACCCTTGTCATTCTCGGTCCGTAGCCCAAGTTCTTACCCAGAGTTAATGGTGATGAGGGATTATGTACACATTCACGTTAGTTTGTTCATCATACCATACACCTCCTCCGTCAAGGGACTCCCATTCCGCGAACATCATCCCCACTACAAGATGTTAAACTGAAAGTAGGTCAGGCCTCCCTGACCAAAACCCAACTATCATGTCATTTGGCCTTTTTAGGCCCCCTGTCCCAGGTTCTTTCTTATAGGACTACCCGGTGTGGTGAGGGATTATGTCCACATTCACATCAGGCTACTCGCCGCATCGTACACATCCCCGTGAGTGTATCTTGCCCCTGGGTATCTTCTAGTACTACGTGTGGATTGATTCCCATCCTTATGGGTTACGTAGGACCACCCAAATGTCTATGCTTCAGGTCTAGCCCCATCTCTTGAAAATCTATGTCCCACCATGGCCCCTTGGCCTACCTCTCATGAGTCACTTCGTTGACCCTTTTCGGTGGTTCACCGATATGCCTAAAGGTACTCTTGTTTATATTACCAAGAATTTCGGATTCTACTCGGACACATCCGCACCCTCTTTTCAGGCTTCGTGTTTCCCTTCATCAGGGCTTTCATCATCTGTCACACTCGGAGGATCCCCCAAGAGTGGATTGGATACAATGCCCAACAGATCTCATACCGTTACGGGCCAACACCCCCGAGGGTTTCAGACAACAAATCGATAAAAATCCCACGTTGCAAATATGGTAAGCTTTTGATGCTCTTTTTTTGTTCCCACCTCAGGATAACGCGATATGGAGACTAATTTTCCAGCACGGTTAACGGTTATCCTCCATCGCCACGCCAAACTCATTATGCCCAAAATGTCTGTTACACGATTCACATCCTTCTCCATTCTCATCATGTCCAATTAGAGTTTCGAAACTCTTGATACTATTCCTCAGTACACATCTACACATCAGGGGAAAAAAGCCACATCAGAGGCATCTTTCGGTGCTTTTCACCGACTTCCCCCGATGGATGTTTTGGGTATTACGATAAGGATCTTCCCCCATTGTTTCCCACACCGAGTTCAACTAACGTGGGTTAGGGATCGGGTCGAGGTCTGCACTTACCTGTAAAGTTGTTATCCACCCCTGGTCTGAGATCTAAGACCATAAAATAAGATCTCCTAAGAACTACATCTGGCTTGATTCCCGTCCTCAAGGGATATGTAGGAATTCCCAGACGTCCTGTCTTTGGGTCCAGCTTGAGTTTAGCATCCTTCCTTCGGGACCCTGACTACGAGACTACATGGTGTGATGAGGGATCAGGTCACCATCCACATCGGTTATGTCACACGACACCATACACATTACCCTCCTAGAATCATCTCTTCTACTTCTACACTGCATGATGTTAAAATCCATGCTTGGACCTATCACACTACCCTAAACTATGAAATTATCATCCTGACCGCACAATGAAAAATAGCACTGCATTGTGATGACCTCGTTGTAGAGGACATCATGTTGGGTATTGGTCACATTCCATGCCATTTTTGAATGCCTATCACGACATGATTCTAGTGGTGACACTAGGGCTTTCTACCCTAGGCCGGTCGCTTCACAAAAAAACACTCCCTAAAGGAAAAAAAGATTTATCAAATTGTGCTTCTTTTGGTGCAAGGGTCGCACCCACACTTCCCCTTTTTCCCTGGCACTGGTAACTTACCATTCCAGCCTTCCGAACTATATATAGCTTGATCCCCATCCTCATGGGATACATAGGAGCTCCCGGGCACTTCCCCGCAGGCCCAACCTAACTTTCATGTTCAGTCCCTCGACTCGAGCACTCCCTAGAGAACGCATGGTAAGTAGGGCTTATGCCCTCATCCACATCAGGTTTTAGTAAATACTTATCATGTGACTCCTGTGTTTCCTCCCACCCATGGTCCGAATTCTATGACCCTAAACTAAGATACCCCTATGGGAAATGACTTTGGCCCCTCTATCTAATACATCTCGTTGTCATATTCAGATGTGTTTTGACAAAGAGCCCGAAGTGTGGGATTTTCATGGGGACATTCCCCTCGCCCTATGACCAAGCTTTGTGCACTCACTGTTTGGATCCTCATCCTCTTCCACATCCCAAAGGACCCTCGGACGACATGGATTCTAGGCTTAAGGGCTCTCAATGAATTCTGGACATAAGGGCCCTCCGATAGTTTCGGGCCAACGTCCCTACGGATCTCTGACAACATTTGTGACGTGGTCCCGTGTTTCGAACATGGTCAATGGTCGACCCTCTTTTGTCTGTCCCCATTCAAGGATAATGCGATATGGATACTGCTTTTCCGCCACTGTTAACAGTTGTCCTCTATCGTCACGTCGTCATCATTGTGATCCAAATATCGAGCGTCCTGATTCACACATTTCCACTTCCTCATGTTCAAGTGGAATTCCAAAATACTCGGCTCTATGTCTTCATGCATCTATGTTTTCCACATGGTCGTGTTAGTATTATGGGGTCGTTATTCACCGAGCGTCCCTTCACCCTAACCAGCCCCTTTCTGTGTCGGGAAAGTCCCACCACTACTTCTTGTTTCCCACATCAAGCATGACTCATGTTGTAATATCCCATGTAAGTAATTAATAATAGATATTCTTATCTATGTCTATTCATGAATTATATAATGTTTTAGATGCTTAAAAAGAGAATAAATCCAATCTTAAGCATATAATTCTCTAATATATTTAAAAGATTGTTTTACCGCCTTTTGATGGAGAACCATTTTCAAATCTTTATTTTGACAATTTAATAAGCTATATTTGTCAAAATAAACTTATTATTTATGAATGGGACATTGAAATTTACATTGTAAAATGTTTTGGTATTTTTCCGACCATGTTCATTTTTTTAATGAATAGTGAAAAATACTGCATTTTACATCAAAACTGCTTTTTCATCTAATTTAATTATATGGTTAGATTATATCTTTAATTGGTATTAAAGTGTAATTAGAATATATTTTTACAATTTAATCCAATGATGGTCATTATAATTAATTTCACTTTGGAATTGGGCATAAACAAATGCCAAACGTTTCATAGATATTTTTTTAAAAAAACCTGCTATTTGTTTTGACAACGGGAATTATTTTTAAATTAATTATTGAAATTTCAATGTTTGAAATTTGGTAAAATTGATTCCATATTTGGAATCATAAGGTCATAATTATCTAATTAAGACTCTTTTTTTGGACATTATGAATAGTAACGCCGTTAATTATCTTTAATTATCTTGATTAATTAGTAATCGGGTGGTTAAGGATAATAAAATAATATAATAATAATACAAAATGACCCCAAAATGTGTCCTAATACTACTTTTTCTGTCATGTACGACCATGGGATTCCTTGTACCAAACATAAGGACCCCATGGAATCACTTTTGGGTGAATGTGACTTTTTATCTTTTTATTTTTAAAGAATGTTAAATATAACAAAGAATGTATCACCTTAGTAAAACATTTTTAATTTTATCTAAATAAATGATATATCGGAATATAAATATTCATTGGATATATAAGAAGATTTCCTACATCATATTATTTTTTTATAATTTTTAGACATTAAATAAATTAAATTATTTATGACATCAAGATGATACAGCGATTACCTCATTAATTAATGATTTAAATAAAATGAATATATAATGTACAATATAAGCCTTACACCTGTAAAAGACCAATTTTATGATTATATTTCGAAAAATTATCACCTTATCCTAGAAATATATCAATTTGAGACCTTTTAAATCTGAAACGGTTTGTAAAATAATGTATCATTTCTTAACATTCCAAGAGTGCCCCTCCTCTGCTCTTATAAAATCCCCCACCTCTACCTCCTTAACCACACTTATCAATACATTGTCTCAGCCAAGATATGTTAATTTTATCTCTCCGCATCCCTATATTCATCCTAGAATCCTTACTTTAGGCAGAAAGCTCTTCAAGAAACCCTTTTGGTACAAACCAAGATGAGTTACCCGATTTAAAGGTAATGTCTTCACTTGTGTTCTTGTGTTTTATTTTGCCTCTCCAGCCCCCTAAATACTTTTAATTCAATTATTTTGTAACAAAACCAGTATTTTAAATATAGTAGGATGTTGTTATAATAATTATTCAAGCTAAACTTACACACACCTACATCTAATGGTTAAAAAACATACTGTTTCCGTGGATGGAGAATTTCTACCTCACGAAACGATGATTGTTCAATATTATTATAACACCTTCAAAGGTGGACATTAATATGAAAATATATTTATATATGATATATAATATTTTTATTTTTTCGTTAAGCTTCTGTATTTTTCATTTATGGAAAACCTTTATGGCTTTCATTATGGGTATACGTGATATCTTCATTTTAGGAAGTGAAGACTACCGCCCCATCAAAGTGATTTGATTCGTTAAAGCAATATATGGGACATATAAAAGATGTAATTAAATATATTATATATGATATTATACTGGAATTATAATATAACTTCATATCATTATGATTCTATTCCATAAAATACGAAATACAAATGAAAGTAGCGTTCATGCGTACGTACGACTTACTATATCCATGAATGGTTCATTTCATTTCATACCTCTAAATGTTATGTAATATTGTAAATGCATGTATATACTGGATATATATGACATACATGGTATCTAAATCATGAATATAATTCTGGATATAATGTATATTTTACCACATGAACAACTTGTAATTATAAAGAGTTTATTTTTCACTCAAGTACCAATGATCGAAAAACGACCATTATTAACTTAAATAATTACATAGTGTTCATAACATGGTAATAAGTGATATAAAAGGAATAATGAACTTGAAAAATGTTCTTAAGAAAGTATAAATTAAGTAAATTTTATTATTCAGGACGTTAAAGAATGATTGAGTCAAGTCGGACCCGAGGTAAGGGACTTTGTCTCAATCTCCTTTAATTGAGGCATGTTTTGTTTTATATACAACTTTATTTTATACGGTGTATAAACCCCTTTGACTTTTATGTTTATTCAAAAGGAATATTTTTTATACGAAGTGTTTACTAAATGAAAAATGGGAATGTTTTTTTGTCGTACTTATGCGGTGACAACAACTTCTCCGCCGTCGTGACCATTATTTGAGCTTCGGCTTCCTCTAAAATCCATAACCTTTTTTAAAAAAATGAAAAATAAATACCATGTTTTACTTTTCTTTTATTTTGGTATTGAAAATGCTTTTCATAATGTTTTTATATCAATGTGTAGTATTAATATCTTGTGATTGAAAAGTGGAAATGTTATGTTTCCTTTATGCATGTTTTATGTGATAAGATTATGTTATGGTTCTTGGGAATTGTTATGAAGACAGGTGGTTGTGTGATAAACTAAGGGTGGGTGAGCCCGATATAGCTCTCTAATGCATTGGGTAACGTGATGGGGTTAAACATTAAGATTTATCCGAAGAGATTTAGGGAATATACTGTGATGGGTATTCCAAACGTAACCATGAGGGTTACTTCCTACTTAAGAATGTTATGAATGTCTCAAGTTACCTTAATGTCTTATGATATCTATGATTTATTCATGATTTGATGAGGTATGTTAAAATGCTTATGTTTTATGAGTAAAGTATGATTTCATACATGGACTAATGTTATCATTTCGTACTTTTATATCCTTTAGTGAGCGTTTTATTCTCATCCAATGTTTTTGAAATGTTTTTCACAGGTCAAGGGAAAGGTACATGATGTGGTGATAAGGTCACGGAAGTTTCATGAAAGAATCCATGTTTTGTTTTAAATATGTTTCTGTTGATGGGAGAAAAATGAATACTATCTTTTATGTAACCACTTTGTTTAAATGTGGAATTTAATTCATGATTTATGATCTAACTCTCTAAAACTCTAAACCTGAAAATATACTCAATGTGTAATCTTGTAATTACTCAAGATTAAGTAATGTTTAAGTTTGGGGCCTTATAGATGGTATCAAAGGTCGGTTTAGATAACTTTAGGAGTTAGAATTCTATTGAATGATTATCCAAAAATATTTTTTTATGGTCACATTGGAATGATATAGAATTTGAAGATTATCATGTTGCTTCATCTATGACATGTTTTTTCAGAATGGTTTTCTGCAGAGGAAATATGGAAGCAGTGCTAGGATGGCATAAAGAAGGAAATGAACTTCTGAATCAGCATCCTATGATGGTCAGAATTGGAACTAAATAGTTTTTTGTAGTGATGGAACAGTTGACTCAAGCGATAAATGGTGGTGGTATCCATGCACAAGATCAGCCAGATCAACCGCATAAGAATATGTTAGTGGTGGAACATTTCATAACTAAACATCCCCTATCATTCAGAGGATCATCTAAACCTGTTCTAGCTGAAGGGTGGATTAGTGCACTGGAGAAGATTTTTGATGTCATGGTGTGTTCAGAAAATCAAAAGGTTAGTCTTTCTATTTACCATTTGGAGGGTGAAGAAGATCAGTGGTGGTCAATGGTTAAAAATATCAGGGACGTGGATGATATTGATGCTCTCAACTAGGATGAATTCAAAGGTATATTTCTTGAGAAGTATTTTCCTAAGGCTGTTTGACTTAGGATAGAAAAAAAATTCTTCGAATTGAGGCAAGAGGACGACTCAGTGGCTGCTTATGAAGAGAGGTTCACTCGATTGGCAAGGTATGCTCCAAATTTTATCCGAGACCTTGATAGTAAAATAAATCATTTTTACTGAGGATTAAATGCAAAGTATCGAAGGGATTTAGCTTCTCTTGAGTTCAAGAGTTATGAAAATCTTGTTCTATGTGATGAGGAGGTGGAAATTGAATTTTCCGATGATAAAGTGTTCTATAACAACCAGCAGAAGAAGAGACCGAGGTGGCAGTAGAATGGAAAGAATTCTTTAAAAAGGTCTGACGGTAAGAAATCTAAGTTTTTGGTTTGTGATAAATGTGGTAAAAGGCATGCTGGGGAATTTCTTTTGAATTTTGGAAAGTGCTACTGATGTGGTAAGATGGGACATAAGGCTCGTGATTGCACTAAAAAATATCAGGGTGATGGTAAGACCAAATTTGATTTACAGTTAGTGAAATGTTTCAAGCGCAATGAAATGGGTAACTATGAAAAAGAGTGTTCAAAAAAGAGCTAGAGTGATGGGAAGTAGTTAGAATACAAGTAGAAAGGGGTGGTGAAATCCTTTACAACTACTTCATCACATGTCGGGCCATCAAATGAAGTTGTATTAGGTATTTGTTTGTTTTTTCAGATTATGTCAGTGTGTTGTTTGATTTGGGGTCTACACATTCTTTCATCTCTGAAAACTTTTCTAGTAAACTTGGAATAACATCTCAAGAAATGAATCAATAACTTGAGGTAAAAACACCTGGGGGAAATGTTGAGGAAAAAAGAATTTAAAAGAATATTCCTATCCTTATCTATGGAAAGAACCTACTTGTGAACCTTATTGTTTTAGCTCTATTAGAGTTTAATGTCATCCTGGGTATGGATTGGCTCTCTATTTACCATGCTAAGATTGACTGTAGATCTAAATAAGTTTCTTTTTAGAAAGACTTTAAGTTTGTCTACAATAATGAACCCTTACTGTTGATAACATATCAAGAGGACAAGAAACTTGTAAAAGATGTAAATGATTGTTACCTTGAACATATCGTTTAAAACAAGGGATCTGTTCATATTAATGATGTGCCAGTGGTAAATGACTATCCTGATGTTTTTCCTGATGATTTCCCTGGAATAATACCAGATCGGGAAGTGGAATTTACCGTTTACATAGCTCCTGATGCTATGCCAATTTCAAAACCCCCTTATCGAATGGCTCAAACATAACTTTTAGAGTTGATGGAGAAATTGAAAGATTTATTAGAGAAAGTTTTCATTTGACCTTGCACATCACCCTGGGGTGCCCCTGTTTTATTTGTTAAAAATATAGATGGATATATGAGACTTTGCATTGATTATAGAGCCTTGAATAACATCACTATTAAGAAAAAATATCATTTTCCTCATATCGATGATTTGTTTGATCATATCCAGGGAACTCAGTTTTTTTCAAAGATTGACCTGAGATTGGGGTACCATCAGTTGAAGGTAAAGGAAGAAGATATTCCGAAGACTACGTTTCGTACAAGATATGGCCAATATGAATTTTTAGTTATGCCTTTTGGGATAACCAATGCACCTACTGTATTCATGGACCTTATGAATAGAATTTTCCATGAGTTCTTTGATAAGTTTGTGGTTGTTTTCATTGATGATATTTTGGTGTTTTCTAAAAGTAAAGAGGAGCATGAAGGACATTTAAGGGTTATTTTGCAAACCTTAAAAGAAAGAAATTGTATGGGAAATTCAACAAGTGTGATTTTTGGTTGCAACAAATTTATTTCCTTTGTCCCATTGTTTCTAAATATGGGATAACTGTTGATCGTGCAAAAACAAAGGTTGTTGAAGAATGGCAAAGATCCACAAATGTAACTGATATTAGTAGCTTCCTTGGTTTAGCAGGCTATTACTGAAGGTTTATTAGGAATTTTTCATAGTTATCTAGTCCAATGACTAAGCTAACTCAGAAGGGTGTTAAGTTTATCTGGAAAAAAGAATGTGTTGATTGATTTCAGGAATTTAAAAGAAGATTGGTGAATGCTCCAATTTTGGCACTACCTTCCAGGAATGGTGAGTTTGTTATCTACAGTGATACTTCATTGAAAGGACTTGGTTGTGTCCTAATACAGAATGATCGGGTAATTTCTTATGCTTCACGACAGTTGAAAACTCATGAGGTAAATTACCCTACACATGATTTGGAATTAGCTGCTGTTGTTTTCTCTTTAAAAATTTGGAGGCATCATTTGTATGGAGTAAAGTGTGAAATATATACCGATCACAAAAGTTTAAAATATATATTCACTCAGAAAGAACTAAACATGAGATAGAGGAGATGGCTGGAATTAATCAGGGATTATGATTGTACAATTCATTTACATCCGGGAAAAGAAAATAAAGTGGATGATGCTTTGAGTCGAAAAAGTAATGCTTCATTAACAATGTTGCGTTTGGAATGTGATCCTTTGGTTAAGGATTTGATGAACTTTGGCATAGACGTTGTTGGTGTAGGATTTCCTTATGTTTTGTTTCAGGTATCAGTGAAATCTTCTCAATCAGACAGAATTAAGCAAGCACAGATGCAAGACAGTCAGTTGCAAAAAAAGGTAAAGTTGGTTCAGAAGAGTAAGTTCCCTGAATTCAACATTCATAATGATTGTATTTGGAGATTTGGGAAGAGATTGTGTGTGCCTTGTGATTCACATTTAAAGAGAGAGTTGTTATGTGAAACCCATAGTTCTCCTTTTTTAGTTCATCCAGGAAGTACTAAGATCTATAGAGATCATCGGGAGTACTACTGGTGGGATGGAATGAAAAAAGTTATTGCTGATTTTACTGTGAAGTGTTTGACTTGTCAATAGGTTAAAGCAGAGTGGCAGTTACCGAAAGGGATGCTTCAGCCTTTACCAGTACCATAGTGGAAATGGGAGAATATATCCATGGACTTCATTGTGGGATTTCCGAAGACACCTCAAGGATCACTTCTAACTTTTGGAAAGGCTTTCAAAAGTCGTTGGGTACTGAATTAAATTTTAGTAAAGCTTTTCATCCTCAATCACAAGGGTAGTCAGAAAGAACGATTCAGACTTTGTAGGATATTCTACGTGCTTGTTCGGTGGATTATCAGGGAAGTTGGGACCAACATATTTCTTTGGTTTAGATTTCTTATAATAACAGTTTTCATTCCAGTATACAGATGGCACCATTTGAGGCATTATATGGGAAGCGGGGTCGAACTCCATCATTTTGGGATGAAGTATGTGAAAGGAAGTTGATGGGTCCAGAATTGGTAGATAAGTTGGCAGAAAAAGTTCAGCTGATACAGAAACACATGAGAATAGCTCTGAGTAGGCAGAAGAGTTATGCAGACAACATGAGGAAAGATATCTCTTTTGAGGTAGGTGATCATGCCTTACTAAAGGTTTCACCCTGGAAAAGTGTGACGCGATTTGGTAAGAAAGTAAATCAGAGTCCAAGGTTCATTGGACCATATGAAATTTTGTATAGAGTTGGATCAGTTGCATACCGAGTGGCTTTACCTCTGTGTTTATCTCAGATACACAATGTTTTTCATGTTTCAATGTTAAGGAATTACATTCCAGATCCACTAATGTTTTGAGTCCAGAGGTAGTTCACCTGGAAGAGTATCCATCTTATGAGGAACAACCGATCCAGATTCTTAACCACAGATATAAAGTTTTGCGAAATAAGGTGATTCATTATGTAAAGGTTTTTTGGAAAAACAACATGATTGAAGAGGCAAAATAGGTATCTGAAAATGCAATGAGGGATAAATACCCCCACTTATTCGATAAGTAAATAAATTTTGGGGGTGAAATTTTCAAAAGGTGGTAGTATGTAACATCCCAAGTAAGTAATTAATAATAGATATTCTTATCGATGTCTATTTATGAATTATATAGTGTTTTAGAGGCTTAAAATTGGAATAAATCCAATCTTAAGAATGGAATTCTCTAATATTTTTAAAAGATTGTTTTTACGCCTTTTCATGGAGAACCATTTTTAAATATATATTTTGACAATTTTATAAGTTCTATTTGTCAAAATAAACATATTCTTTATGATTGGGACATTTAAATTTACATTGGATAATTTTTTGGTATTTTTCTGACCATGTTCATTTTTAATGAATAGTGAAAAATACTGCATATTACATCAAAACTGCTTTTTCATCTAATTTAATTATATAGCTAGATTATCTTTTTAATTGGTATTAATGTGTAATTAGAATATTTTCTTCCATCTAATCCAATGGTGGTAATTATAATTAATTTCACTTTGGAATTGGGCATAAACAAGTGCCAAACTTGTCATAGATATTGTTTCAAAAAGCCCGCGAATTGTTTTGACAACAGAAATTATTTTTAAATTAATTATTGAAATTTCTATGGTTGGAATTTGGTAAAATGGGTTCCATATTTGGAATCATAAGGTCCAAATTATATAATTAATAATCTTTTGTTTTTAAACATTATGAATATTAACGACGGTAATTATCTTTAATTATCTTGATTAATTAGTAATCAGGTAGTTAGGGATTATAAAATAATATCATAATAATAATAAATGACCCCAAAATGTGACTTAATACTACTGGTTGTGTCATGGCCGACCATGGGATGCCTTGTACCAATCTTAGGGACCCCATGGAATCACTTTTGTGTTAATTTGACTTTTTATCTTTTTATTTGTAAAGAAAGTTAAATATAACAAAGAATTTATCACCTCAGTAAAATATTTTTAATTTTGTCTACATAAATTATCTATTGGACTATAAATAGTCATTTGAAAGCTAAAAATATTTCCTACATCATATTATTTTTTTATAATTTTTAGACATTAAATAAATTAAATTATTTATGACATCATGATGATACAGTGATTACCTCATTAATTAATGATTTAAATAAAATGAAAAGATATTGTAAAATATAAGACATACACTTGTAAATAACCTATTGGATGACTATATTTCAAACCCTTATTACCTTATCCTATAAATATATCAATGTGAGACCTTTTAAATCCGAAACTATTTTTAAAATAATGTAACATTTCTTATCTTTCCAAGAGTGCCCCTCCTCTCCTCTTATAAAAGGCCCCCACCTCCACCTCCTTACCCACACTTCTCAAGACATTGTCTTGGGAAAGATCTGCTCATTTTATCTCTCCTCATCCCTCTCTTCATTCTAGAAGCCTTACCTTAGGCAGAAAGTTCTTCAAGGAACCCTTTTGGTACAAACCAAGAGGAGTTACCCGATTTAAAGGTAATGTATTCACTTGTGTTCTTGTGTTTTATTTTGATTCTCCAACCCCACAAACTATTTTTATTCATTTATTTTGTAACAAAACCAGTTTGTTCAATATACAAGAATGTTTCTATAAGAATTATTTGAGCTACACTTACACACACCTACATCTAATGGTTAAAGAACATACTGTTTCCGTGGATGGAGAATTTCTGTCTCACGAAATGATGATTGTTCAATATTCTTCTAACACCTTCAAATGCAGCCATTAAGATGACACTATATTTATATATGATATATAATATGTTTATTTTTTCCTTAATCTTCTTTATTTTTTATTTATGTCATACCTTTATGGCTCCCATTATGGGTATACGCGATATCTTTATTTCAGGAAGTCCGGACTACCACCCCCTCAAAGTTATTTGATTCGTTAATGCCATATATGGGACATATAAAGGATAGAATTAATGATATTATATATGATATTATTCTGGAATTATAATATATCTTCATATCATTATGATTCCATTCCATAAAATACGAAATAGAAATGAAAGTAGCGTTCATGCGTACGTACGGCTTACTGTCTCCATGAATGGTGCATTTCATTTATTACCTCTAAATGTAATGTAATATTGTAAATGCATGTATATACTAAAAATATATGACATACATGATATCTAAATCATGAATATAATTCTGGATATAATGGATATTTTACCACATGAACAACTTCTAATTATAAAGAGTTTATTTTTCACTCAAGTACCAATGATCGACAAAATGACCATTATTAACTTAAATAATTACACAGTGTTCATAAAATGGTAATAAGTTATATAAAAGTAATAATGAACTTGAAAAAGTTTCTTAATCAATTATAAATTAACTCAAGTAAATTATTCAGGACGTTAAAGAATGATCGAGTCAAGTCGGACCCGAGGTAAGGGACTTCATCTCAATCTCCTTTCATTGAGGCATATTTTGTTTTATACACAACATTATTTTATATGGTGTATAAACCCCTTTTACTTTTACATTTATTCAAAATGAATCCTTTTTATACGAAGCATTTACTAAACGAAAAAAGGGATTGTTTTTTTGTCGTACGTATGCGGTGACAACGACTTCTCCACCGCCATGACCATTATTTGAGCTTCGGCTTCCTCTAAAAGCAATAAAAATTTTTAAAAAAATGAAAAATAAATACCATGTTTTAATTTTCTTTTATTTTGGTATTGAAAATAGTTTTCATAAATTTTTTATATCAATGTGTTCTACTGATATCTTGTGATTGAATAGTGGAAATGTTATGTTTTCTTTATGCATGTTTTATGTGATACGATTATGTTATGGTTCTTGGGAATTGTTATGAAGACGGGTGGTTTGGTGATAAACAAAGGGAGGGTGATCCCGATATAGCTCTCCAATGCATTGGGTAACGCGAAGGGGTTAAACATTAAGGTTTCTTCGAAGAGATTTAGGGAATATACTGTGATGGGTAATCCAAATGTAACCATGAGGGTTAATCCCTGCGTAAGAATGTTATGAATGCCTCATGTTACCTTTATGTCTTATGATTTCTATGATGTATTCATGATTTGATAATGTATGTTAAAATGCTTATGTTTTATGAGTAAAGAATGATTTCATACATGGACTAATAATTTCATTTCGTACATTTATATCCCTTACATAGCTTTTTATGATCATCCAATGTTTTTGAAATGTTTTTCACAGGTCAAGGGAAAGGTACATGATGTAGTGATATGGTCAAGGATGTTTCATGAAAGAATCCTTGTTTTTTTAAATATCTTTCCGTTGATGCGAAAAAAATGAATACTATCTTTTATGTAACCACTTTGTTTAAATTTGGAATGTAATGCATGATTTATGATCTAACTCTCTAAAAATATAAACCTGAAAAGATCCTCAATGTGTAATCTTGTAATAACTCAAGATTAAGTAATGTTTAAGGCTGGGGCCTTATACACGTGGGCTTAGTAGTTTTGGCATGATGTGTACCAACACGGCCAGGATTCTCATCGTCTCCTCATAACTATGTATGGCTTGATTCCTATCTTCATGGGGTACGTAGGAACATCCAACCACTCTACTTCGGGACCAGCATAATTCTCACTCTTGGTCCCTCGACCTGAAGAGTTTCCTCCTGGGGTACATGGTGTGATTTGGAATTCAAGTCCTCATTCACATCAGTTTCATAACTACCACACCATATGCTCCTTAGGCACCTCCCTTTAACTCCACGTCCTATCGTATGACGTTAAACTACGGGAGTCCATATGTACTCATCTCATGACAATAAACTGTGGTTCAACCCCGAACAAATTCAGGGTGCCCCATGTTAATCATGGGATGCACCAGAGCTTCGGCTAGAGAGAATTTCACCTGTCAGTGTTGGTCTATGACTGCACTATTCTTCCAGAACTACGTGTAACTTGATTCCCATCTTCATGGGATATGTAGTAAAACCCTGATATTTTTCTTAGGGTCCATCCCCCAGGAATCATTAACCCTGTTCTTCCCCTTTTCGCCCCCCTGGATGGACCCCTCATAGAGGACCATGTAGCTATGAATCTGCCATGTACAAGTTCAGGATGCCCCAAGATCCCATTGTGAAGCGATAGACCCCCTCGCTAGAGATGCCTTGTCCCAAAGATGGAATGATCCATGATCAAACTGATGCGCCCATCTGGAATACTCCCACCGTAGTGGTGTAGTTAAATGGGTGTTGGATTCTGTTCAGACAAACCATCACTCCATATTCCACGCTTTGCATGCCCCTTATTCAGACCCTCGTCCTCTTTCATGTCTGAAGGGACCCCCTAACGGCCTGGTCTCATGCCGCATCGGCTCACCTACCATCCTGGGACAACGTTCCGAAAGACTGGTCATGTTTGGAAGGACCCCCTAATAGTATGGATGCTCGACCTAGGGTCCGCCTACTGTCCTGGGCCATTGTCCCAAAGGATTGATCAACAAAATTTGTGAAATGGTCCCGTGTTCTGAATATGGTCAGTGGTCGACCCTCATTTTTGTCCTAGTTTTAGGCTAACATAGTAACGATACCGTTTCTCCGCCACGGTTAACGGTTGCCCTTTATTGTCATGCCATCCCCACAGTGTTCCGAATCTTGGGTATCGTGATTCACACTTTCCATCTCCATCTGTTCGGACAGATTTTAGCACCCCTAGTGCTGCACCATTTGTGCATAAGATCACGCTAAAGAAATGGTAATACGGCGGTTTTGAGAACTTCCTTTTTCATCCAGGTCTCTCCCATTTTCCGGAAATCCGGACTGGTTATCCAAACCTCGGATTCCCAAAGCTTGGTATCCACTCCTATGTTGGGTGGGACGATGAGTCAACTATCTCTTGTTTCTCACGACGGGCTTGACCCATGTGAGCTTAGGGAATTGTCGTCGGACATCCCACAATCATTGTAGCGATGTAATGAACCGATACAAACTGTAGAAATTGTGCATGCTACGACATTCATAGAAAGAAGGAAGTCGAAGCATGAGAATAAAATTAAATGTTTTCTAATTGTTATAGTACTCGGGGGTCGACTCCCCCATGGACGGATTAACCCCTTCAAAATAGTGTTGTAGCTCTGCCACCCTTCGACTTGTGGCATCCAGGAATTATTGCCGCTGACTCATCTCCCACTACTCCTCAACAACGGTGGGGCACAGTTCGTCAGCCTTGGCCCTGGACCTCTCTATGTCAGCCTGAATGGCAGCCATCTCTCTAGAAGCCTGCCTCATATGCTGTTCTTCCTCTTCTAGCTGGGCCTTCAACCATCATATCAGCTCATATTGTGTATTTAGAGAGGCTGAGTGCTCATCCGCCCGGGCCTGCAGCTGTTGGACCTCACTTTCAGCCTCCTAGAGATTCTTGATGTTTGTCCACTTCCTCCATTGCCAACCCAGGCTAAGCCCGTGATCATACTCCCGGATCTTCTCGGCCATGAGATCTCGGATGAGTGCATGAGGATGTTTGGAATCCACTCTCCCAATGCACAGTTCCCACAGTCGTGAGCGGATTCGGTCTATTTCTCCCAGCCATGATGCTCGGGGGTGTCCTTGATGAAGTGTGTGATTAGCTTCCATGATCAGCAGCAGACTATATTGTTGTCTTCTTTATCGGAGGCTGTTTCGACCCAGTCTACGCAATTGGCAGGCTCATATGCAGGTTACGCCGGCAGTAATTCCTCAGCAGGATCTGCATCTTGAGTTGAATCTGGTGCGGCATCTGGCGCCGGAGCTGGCATAGAGGGACTTGGGTCGACCGATTGATCCTCACCATCAGATTCCACCTCGATAACTTCGGGCACAACCATACTGGTGGTCCCGCCAATGATATGGAATGATGTAGTTTGGGTAGATTGGGGGACTATCTCCACCATCACTAGAATGCCCCTAGGAGGGGTGCCACCAGACATCCCAACTAGCCTTGCCGTAGTGGCCCATGCTAGTCGTAGAAATGTATGACAGAGAATGGAATGAACGTCATTTTTCATGATCTACATATGACAACAATGAATCCAGTAGAGGAAACTTATGGGGATCGAACTCCTGCTACTGATCTTGAGTTGATTCTGACGGGACCCCGAGGCGTGGTCCTTTGTATATTTTTTGAAGGTCTGGAGATTCTGGAGGAGCCACATCAGGTGCTCTGGCCCCACCAGATGATGAACTGGACGCAGCAGTAGGCGCTGGTTCTGAAGGTCCTGCATCGTCACCCGCCAAGGGGCGAGAGCGTGGCCTACGTACAAGTTCCTCCTGCATGGTTCAAACATTGGTATTAAATCCATGATATCTTGAGAGCGGGCCCTGAGGAACGAAATTAGTAATTTTACCTTGAGAACCTCCGCGAAATCGTCGGAATCTATGTCTTGATCTCTGACTTCACCCTCCTCCAATGGGATCCCTCCATTAGCCTCATCCCCTGGGAGGATTCCTCTGATTCTTATGGCAGGGGGAAGCGCTCCCTTAGATCGGCGGCTGATAGCTGTGGGCGAACCGTCTGATCCAGAAGTAACCTCAACCGGTCTGTCATTAGGCATGGGACACCACTGGAGGAAACGTAGACCTCCAGCTCATCCAAGTATTGCTCCGCCTCCGCCGGAGACGCCGTGAACCCAGCTCGAACTGGGCCTATGTCCGGTAACTCCATCCTGAGACGATTCAAGTGTGCCCACATCTCGGGTGGACTGAGGAATTGCGGGTTGACATCCCAAATGCCCCAGGCCTCCAGAAAAACGGTATCCTCTGGCATGTCAATGTGGCGTAGTTGCTTCCCCAGAGCCTGAGTGGATATTCGACGAAATCCCCTCGGCGGTCGCCCCTCCGGATGGCTCTGCTCTTCCAGGACCACCGAGTCCACTACCATCGCTGGATCCACCGCTACTGTCACACCCTCGGCAAGTGCGGGTCTCACCGCCATGGCAGCTCCGCCACCGTTAGAGGCCCTTAGTTCCCTCTGACCCGGACCTCATGATAGGGGAGGCCCGTCGTCACCAACCCGAATGGTTGGCTTCCTCAGCATCTCTCCCAGATAAGAAGCCTCCTAGTTGATGGCATACTCCTTCACCAATCCGAAAGCGGCAATGGATGGAGGCAATGCAATTCACATCTTCTCATCTTCCTGTGTGAACATGAGCCACAAATGTCTCATCACACATGGGTGCTCCTCGTCACGCATCTCCCAGTAGACCTGCGGGGTCAGCCGCTGCAGGCACCATAACTAACTCACAAACCGATACGGGGTGTACAGTTCGCAGAGTGGCTCACGGTCCACCCGTGCCACCATGACTCTGCCTCAAAAGGCCAGGAGATAAGCCCGATTCTCTTCCTTTACCTGCCCGTCATCGGTGAGTACCCCCATCGGCAACAGAAATGGGTGGAAGTTAAACTCATCCACCTTCCACACCCGGTTCAGAACCATCGGTATGGTTAATTTGACTGGGAAGCTCCTGGATACGTTCATAATGGACAGGCGGAAGTTCGACCCTGGCAGCGATATGGGGTTTGGATACTCATAAACCCCCATGATGTGCGCTGTGATCTATCCGTACAAAAGGTGGAAGGGCCCGCATATCCTTGGAAGCTTCTTTCCCTCTCTTACATTCCACAACATCCTGTATAGCTTGGCGAGCATCAGAATCCCCAGATTGACCCCCTGCCCCATGGCCAGCATGGACTCCATGATGAACGTGCTGGGCCACACCCCCTTCTTGGTATCCCTCACCGGTAGGATCCAGCCACAGATAAGGGCTGCGATGAACGCCGCCAGCCTAACTATCGGCTGTTGTTCAGTACTGACACTGAAACCCTAAGTCTTCCATTGGTTTTCCTCCAAAAGCTGCCAATATGAGTGATCCTTTCCCCGTTGAGCCCCTTTCGGACAAGTTCGAGGCCTTGGAGGGAACTCACGATCCTCTGGGAAGTTCAGTAACTGCTTGAACCACTTCTTAATGTGGATATCCCTCACCACCTCCTTGCCCTCTCCAGGGACCAGTGCCATCAGTACCAACACCAATCGCGACATCTACTCCAGATCCCCCCATGCACTCATGACGGGGAGGAACTCATCATACATGTCCCCCAATATCAGGACCCCTGAAATCTGATGGACATCCCACAGACTGATTCCCACCTCCCCATGGTGCAGGTGAAAAGTATTTGTCCTAGACAACCATCTGCTCAGCAGCTCCGCTGTCAGCTGTTTCGGTTGGTAAATGTGGAACAGGGAGGCCCAATTCGCCTCATACAGGCCCACCCACCTTAGTTTGGTCCCAAACTCCTCGCTTGAGGCACCTACCCAGTAGGCCCTTACCCAGTCGTTGGTTAAGGTGCCGCACTGGCACATGACCCACTCATTGGACCACCCCTTCTTCGAATCCTACAAAGGTACTTTAGTATGGTGCGGTATAGAGGAGGGGACGTCTCCAGTTGCAGTGGCTTCCCGTCAACATTTTGCACATGGTTGTACATAAAGTCGACGGTGAAAGGTGTGAAGTCCTCCTACACATGACCACTAGACGCCCTAAACCATTGGCATTGGTGTAGCGTGATCCTGAACCAGCAAGCTGGTTCGTCCCTACTCGCCTCAGGAATGAAGACATCATCCATTAGCCCGAAGCCAAAAAAGGAAATCTTCTTGCACAGTGGATAGTTCTTCTGAATCTCTGATTGCAATTATTTCAAAGAATTATGGTTCGAGTGACTTCAGACCATCTCTCCAAGGCCCAAACAGTTTTCCATCTCATCCCTCAGGGTGGCGTCTGAAATCACCCCCATCAGATCTTCTTGATGGGCCATTTTGGTTTCGGAACTCGAAACAATTTCAGGTCGGATCACAAAGGATGCTCACGAAGATCGCTCTCAAAGCTCGGGCACAAATCCAGAGACGTGGAGCCTAGCCTTGGCTAGAAAACATAAGTTTTCTTGGCACAGTTGTGGAGTCAGAGACTCGTGGTTCACCACGAATCTCGATTCGCGGAGAGCGGACGTGGAGTACGTGGATCTTCGCGAAGTCCAGAGAGCAAAAGGAAAAAAGTCATGAGAGGACAATAGAGCGGTCAACCCCCTATTTATAGGCGGCGACCCCGGAACTTTGTGGTGTATCCCGCCTGCGCAGAGCATTACGTCGCGTCCATACAGCATGGCCATTTTTCGCCCTGCACGCCCTCTTCGCGAGTCCTCATAGTGAAATGCTGATAATTTTGGTGATTTCCCCCCCAGACTTTGACCCTTGATCCCTCCGCGGCTCCAAGTATGAGGGGGGCATTTGTTGGCACCAAAATATTGGACGAAAAGGGAAGAAGGAAAAAAAGCAAGCGCGCTGCCCTGCGAAGCCCCGACGCGGAGCTCCCACGTGCAACGCGGCCGCCGTGAGGTGAAAGAGGAGTTTGCGCTCTGTGAACTCCCTGACGTTTTCGAGCCTGCCGTGAAGCCCTAGAGGCGGTACCACTCCATGAACCTCCTGACGTTCGTGAGCCCACCGCAAAGCAGAAGAGGCGGTAACCTTATATGAACTCGGTTGACGTTCGCGACCCGCCACGAAACAATTGTAGGCCCTTCACGCCGCGTGAGCTCTGCTTCACGATGCCCCTTGCCTATAAATACTGGGATCCCCCTGAGCCCTCCATATGGACAATCTGACCTTTTGGCTTCTCAACTCCCAAATCACAAAGCACCCTTCTCTCTGGAAAACATTAGATCCATGAGGTATTTTTTCTTCACGAGAGGCCTTCTCCTAGTCTCGTTTTGAGTCCCTCCTCTGAGAGGGATTCCCTTCATGAAGCCTCAGGTCCTACACGAAGGAAGATATTCCCAAGGGAACCCAGGCAGCTGTAGGGAATTATGCTTCACGAAACACCCAGGGATCGTAGGAAGCCTCCACAAGGATCAAGCCCACCACAAGTGTACCCTCAGGTTCACCTCCACATCGTTCCGCTGACGAAGCCCTTTGAACTACGATGACTTTGATCCATGCCAAGGCATGGTATGTAGGAAGCCTCCCTGAGGTTCAAGTCCCATATCCATCGGACCAAGGTCCACCTTCATGTCGGTTCACCGACACTGCCACCACCACCTGGACCCTGGTCCTCCTTCAAATTGACCTTCCGACATCCAACCTGAACTACATGGTCTTTGATCCGTGCCAAGGCATGGTACATAGGAAGCCTCATGAGGTTCAAGCCCATCACCTATCCATGCATCCATTCTCATGGGCCGCCTCCTCAG
The DNA here is from genome assembly GCA_963277665.1 of Viscum album. Classification (NCBI taxonomy): domain Eukaryota; kingdom Viridiplantae; phylum Streptophyta; class Magnoliopsida; order Santalales; family Viscaceae; genus Viscum; species Viscum album. The sequence goes on along the minus strand of OY728164.1, from coordinate 2,004,687,976 downwards.
GTATCCCATCGTCCCACCAAACTACGCATACTTTGATTCCTTTCCACGGGGATATATAGGAAGTCTCTTTGATTCTCAAGACCAAATTCACTATCGCCCTTACGATGATCCCATTTCATTCCCCCTCTACTTCATTCATCCATCTATTATCCATCCTAATTCTCACCCGAGCCGCCACATCCTGGTGAGATCATGCCACTCCACTCCCCTCCACAACGTCCAGAAATCCACCCATGGGACGACCTCGATATTGGCATCCACCCCCTCAACAGGAAATTCCTAAATCTGATCCACTCCAACTCGCTTTCTGATCAGGTCGATCCATCTCCGCTGGACGTTAAACCTGAGGCATACCCAGTGATAAACATAGGAAGCTGAGGAAAACCTCAGATACATGCCTATGGCATATGATTCCCTGTACTCGATGTGGGATACCTTGGGCTTCCACGGCCTCAAGAAGCCCTATAATAAGGGACAAAAGATAGACACACAAATTCCCCAGCCTTCAGACACGTTACTGATGCCTCGACGTGACTACTCCCCTGACTGAAGGTTGCTTCCCTGACCGGACCCTTTGGAATATCCTGACAGAAGTATTGTAATTCACAGGCGTCCATGGAAATATGGCACCGGGAAGATTTTCACGAACAATGTATTAAATCTATGAGGGAGACCCGGACTAGGTGACGACTTCCAAGGAGGAATCCACGGAAGGAAGAACCGACATCCCATCATCCCGATTTTCATCAAGGAGCAGACGTCCTTGAATAAAGAGCGGATGCCACCCGCCTTTGGAAAGTGGTAATTTCGGGAAACATAAGAAAGTCATGCCTGTCGCGCCCAAGCGGACGGACGCGCGCGCCATGGTGAAAGCATTGAAAACAATATTATTTTTGGATCTTTATTAATTTCATTATATATTATGTTTTTAAATATGAGGCAAAATGAATTTGAAATGAGTTTTATGGGGGAACTCAAATTCATATTTGGAGTTCAGATTTTTCAAATTTATGAAGGTATCATTCTAAATCATTGTAAATACATAAAATATCACTTAAAATAATTAGATTTGATAGAATTAAAATCAGTGACACTCCTCTGGGAACTACATGTATGTTAGATCTTCATAAAGATGGTAAACATATTTATCAAACCACATATAGAAGAATTATTGGATGTTTCCTCTACATGACTATTAGTAGTCAAGGTATAATGTTTAGTGTGTGTTAGTGTTCCTGTTTTCAAGCTAATCCCAAATAATATCACTTAAATGATGTTAAAATAATTTTTTAATACCTCAAACATAGTATCAATGTAGGCTTGTTTTACCCCAATGGACAATCACTTGATATAGTGAGCTATTCTGATGATTCTTTTGGTGGATGCTTGTCAGATAGAAAAAAAACCTCTAAGACATGTCACATTTTGGGAAAGTATTTGGTTTCATGGTGTAGTAAGAAACAATATTCTTCTGCATTATTTAATGCAGAATTTGAATACATAGCTGCTGGTAGCTATTGTATACAATCATTGTGGATGAAACACACTCTACTAGACTATGGATATTAATTTATACATATCCCTATAAATTGAAACAATACAAGTGCTATTAAAATTTATAAGAATCCAGTTTCTCAGTATATAAAAAAAATATTAATGAAAGTCATTACTTTTTGAGATATCATTATCAAAAGGGTGATATCACTATAGAATTTATTAGTACTGAATATCATCTTGCTGACATATTCAGTAATCCATTAAATTCAGAAATAATGAATTAAATCAGACATGAGTTAGGAATGCTCAATTTGTAAAACCCTATATTATCTTTTCCTTTGTTCCTTTTCTGTAAAGATTTCATATCAAAGTTTTTTTTATGACGAAACCATTGTCATACTGACATCATTTTCATCTGACATCATTGTCTTGCCAACAACATTTTCATATCTACACAGTTTTTATGCGAACACTGTTGTCCTGGAAACACCGTTGTAATTCCGACTTCGTTTTCATGCCAATAACAATCGTGTTAGACAAAGTCCTTTGTTTTGACATTGATGACTCATTATTTCTAAATGCTTTATGTTTTTATCCAAAATACATTGTTTCAGTAATTCCAATGAAACCAATTCGAAATTTCACAGGTTTTTAATTTTAAAAGCCATATGTGATATAAATTTGAATATATTCACTCTACTTCTATACCACTAATCTCTGTTAGTATCCCCTCTCTTTCTTTACCCAAACTTTCACCTTTTGACCTCTATAATTAACTGATTAAAATGAAGTGAATGTAGTAAGATCTTAAAGAGGGTTAGTCTCGTGGATCTAAGAAACAGAAACGTAAATCAACCAAACCATCAGTTCTGGTAAATCAGAGTTTGGAAAAACAAGTTCTATCCTCAGATAAAGAATTACCTATGGAATTTCTCTTCGATAGAATGTCTTTTTTCATGATAGTGTTTCATGATCAATGATGTCTTGATTGGTTAGCAAAAAATGACAGTCTTTAACCCGATGCAGGTATATGAATTTTAAATGAATATTGAACTTCCATTGGATGTAAGTGATGTTACTTGCATAAAGTCTTTTGTAAATAGGAGTATATTCTCTTTCACTTGAGGATATTGGGCTGAATTCATTAAGGTTCTTCTTGAATGAATTTTTTATGATTACCAATGCACTTCTCTTCTTGAAAATGAATTCTTTTGTTATGAGACAACTCTAAAAGATCTAATCGGAAATGAGTAACATAGGAGGCACATTTCTTCAGAATTAAATGATGAGTGAATAATTCTATTTAATTTTATTCAATGCTACATTTGTCCTAGAAAAGGGGATTTTACTTCTCTCATGTATCAGGATGATTACATGGCGTATTTTCTACATAAAGGAGTAAAATGGAATCTGTGTAGATATCTAATGGTGAACTTAAATGAGATGATAAAACCTGGATGATAATAAAATTGTCTTCTTAATTCCATAATGATTTCATAAATTCTAAAGGAGAATGGATTTTTAAGCTAAGTTCATGATTTTGTAGTAAGTGAATGTAGTGGAATATGTTTATGTTCCGACAACAATAAGAGAATAGATATTTACTAAAACCCATGGATGAAGGAATGGGATAGTGATGAAGATAGATTTTATGAGAAGTTATATCCTATAGATCATCCATTTAGACCAATGTATCTAGTGGATCTTGGAAATGGTCCAAATGAACAAGTAACCTATTCTTCAGATAAGGAGGTGGATCTTTCTTCTCCAGTCAAAGATGCGGGATCACCAGTTAAGGATAGAAGTGACGCAAAAAAAAAACAGGACCTACAAAAAGAGTTTCTATTGGTCCTGTGAGTCCAACTATGGACATACATTATCTAGAACCTATTCTCGAATCTACTAGATGTGAAGAAATAAAATTTGAAGGAAGTGTAGAATATGTCAGTGAATCTAGTGATGAAGTTGATGAAGAAGAATCAGGTAGTGGTGAATGTTGTTCGGAATCAGTTAAATAAGAAGAAGAGGAAAAAGTTTATGATGACAATTGAAATAAATGTACTAAAGAAGTTGATAATAAATAATGTAGTAAATGTTGTAGTGATAGTGAATCTGGTCATCCTGATGAAAATGCAGATGAAATTAATATGTAAGTTGTTGGAGCTAATGTTGGTTCATATATTGAGGGTGACGTTCAAGATGAAAATATTTCTCTATACTAACCTATTTCTCAAGCTGTATACTCTAGAAAATGAAATCAACACCAGGAGAAGCATCCATGATAGGAAGTAGTAAAAAAAGGGGGCAATGTCCCAAGAAATTCGATACTAAGGGGGATCCTCAAGGAATATTTTCTTAAGTTGATGAAGATTATCAATTTGGAAGAGTAAAACATGATACTCTTACTCCTCTTTCTTCTGATATTTTGGATTAATGGGTAAGGAATCATAGTTCTATGGCCCTATGATTAGATTATGAATATTACGGGGATGATACCTTTTCACTTAGTACAAAGGAACCAGTGGTTGAGACCTCCCCTGGTGACTATGTCACTAAGAACAATTCTTAAACATTCAAGAAATACATATATCCCTCTATAAGACATTTAGTACAATCTCAAATAAGGTATGTGATTGGTGAAGACAGTAGAGAGAATACTGAGCTGACTAAAAATTTGAAATAAATTTAGGCAATGGTTCCTTGTGTAAAGAAACATGGAGCTTCATGTTCTACTCCTACCTCAAATAGTGTATCTCAAGATCATGTTTCTTCAATTCACAAGATGGTGATATAATAAATTCATCCAAATATGATTTAAACTATAGAAACAATTGTGAAAAGTAACAAAAAACTCGGGAATGAAATGAATATGGTAACCACTAGTATCAAGGCTTTGACAACCGAGTATACGAATACAATGGAAAGTGTTATGAGATGACGTGATAATATTGTTTCTCATTTTAATGATATTGTTTTTACATGCTATGAAATGAAGTTATGGGACTTCCCTACTATACTCTTTCTTCATCCTCTACTCAACTAGTTCAGCCTTCCCAATTTGTATATCTTAGAACTGTTTGTTCAATTTTGAAAGAAGAGTTTCAATCTTTAATACCATGTATGGCCATGGTTGAGGAAAATTCGGATAAGGTGCATTATCATGTGAATTATTATACAAGGAGTGCTTCACACACATAGGAAGAGATGACAAAAAATATTAATGAGTTTTTCTCAAAACTCATCACCAAGCATCAAATGAACAGTCTATTTAAGTATTTGGAAACAAATATTACTCTTCCTATAGTGGAAAATTATTCTAAGGATGAGATTCAGAAGCTGAGAGAATTCACTCTCTTGTTGGTAATGTTTACAGAATAAAAGTTGATTTTGAGAAGGCAATAAAATATGGTGGAATGACAATTGAATAGTTCTTTAATCTTTTAAAACCATATCTCTATGTCCAATGTGAATCTATTATGGTACCCCCTACTACACCACTTGACCTTTCTAGTTTGTTGCTTGATCATCCTCAGATGTCAGTTACTATGTGTTTTAACTCAGATCATACACATCATTAAAGAGAATGTTACTCCTAGACTTATTTCTCAACACAGACCTGCTCAAGCTTCTATAATTCCTAAAGGAGTTCCTCAACCTCCTATGACAGTCCATTCAGACCCTCCTACATATCAGCCAAACTCTCTTAATGAGCCATCCATTGATCGTTTTGATAAGGGTAAGGAATAACTTTACCCTACCATGTAGCGTGGATTGATTATTTTTTTATAGGTATGAGAAATTTTAGATTATCTCATTTAGTAAACTTTCCTAATGCATGATGTTTCACCATTTCTCCTTTTCTCTTTTTGTATTTTACCTTCCACTTTTTTCTAATCCCAAAAGGGGGAGAATTTTAAGAATTTTTAAAAGGGGGATAACTCTATTAGTGTGTATGCACTATTATCTCTAATACATTTCCCTTCCCATAATGGGAACCAATAATCAAATTGTTTACATTACTTTTTTTATCAACGGTACTTAATAATGCCATGATTTGTGGTCACAAAAGGGGGGAGATTGTTGGACCCTAGATATTATTGGTCATTATCTCTAACAGTAATGGTTTTAACTATCAAAAATCAATTTCATATATTAACATATATCTTACCTAATGTCAATTATTCTAAAATATGTCAAATAATTATATTGAATATCAGATCATTTCAATCATATAACTATTTCTGTGTGTTTAAGTCCAATCTATATTATAACTGATTACTTATGTGTAGTTATTGGTATTACCATTATCTAACATTGTTGAGTTGTAAGACATACATAACATCTAAAATTATATATGTATAAGTCACTGACACTGATAGATAGATGACTCACCAACCGACATAGGACTCACCGAAATATAGTTCAAATATGCATATGTTCTATGTATGTGAAGCAAAAACCATGGAAATAACTCACCAGTAGAATGAGTCACATATACATCAACTGTCTCAGTGAGGCAAAAGACTCCCCATTTCAAATGAATCACCGACGCAAAAAAAACCTAATTTCAGTCCAAGTGACCTACCATTTCATGGTTCTACCAACGCAAGGACTCACCTTCAATTGAAATGAGTCACCACTAGTTCTATTATATCAACAACCGTATATATAACTCACCATTTAAAGAAGTCGCAATTATTTTAACTGTCTCACTGATAGAAGGAACAAGCCACTAATGTAATGTATCATTGATGTATGGAAGGACCGACAGAATGACATGCCGATATAGACATAATGATGCACCGATAGAAGGACACACCGATAGAAGGATACACTGATATAAGTTGACATTGATATAAGGAGACACCGGAAAAAAGGGACGTTGGCAGATGACTCACAACTATAATAAATAAATATTCCTTTATTAATATTATTTATAATGGACAAATTTTTTTCATTTAACAATAATGACATATTTTATAATCTTCTGTTGTATATTTACCATACAGTGCATTGTATGATGACCCGATGCATGTAGAATGTACAAATACTATGTCAGCCCTTGAAAATTAGAAGTATTTTTAAAATAGAGTAGAGAGAGAGAAAAAAAATATAGTTGTGGTGCATGCCTATCACGACCCGTCCTCGGGGCCTGTGCCGTGACTACCCCAAGCCTGCCTTTCATAGGCCAGGGGCTGGCGACTTGCACCAAGGCGTAATTCCCGAAAAAAGGGATGACATTGTTTTAAAAAAGCGAATAAACACACAGAGTAAGCAAGAAGAAGTAAACACTAAGTAAAAACTGGGTACAAAAGTAAGTACAGAAATGTAAGTGGGCCAGAATACAAACCCAAACTGAAAGTAAAGTACAACTGAAAAGGGAGTATAGCAACTGAAATATAAAGCCACAACATCGATTCGTCCACTGAAAGTCCACCTGAAGGTTGGGTACAGATAGCCTCCACAGCTCCTCGGCTCCAGCCGTCCGCTCCGAGTATGCCCCACCTAGTGGTCCACCTCCAGGTACTGACCTGCTCCTCGTGCCTGAACCACAATCAGAACTATTCATCGTCTGCAACCAACACAACGTAGTACGGGCATAGCCCGTGCAGGGGTGAGTGTAAGCTACTCAGTAGGGACCCCGAGACCCCAGAAGGTCTCCCAGAATCCACAAAGGATAATCCAGAAAGGAATGATACAATCACGAAGTAACATCCGACACTACTTAGGTATATGCCCATACATATACATAAGTCATCAATTCCAGTTCGACTCCAACATCCGAGCCCAAGTTCGATCACGTCCACAGAGGATGGAACTACACAATCCACACCGGAAAGCATGTCAATCATATCGAAGATAAAGATTGAAAGTAAATATTCATCTTACATAGGTATACATCTTCGTAAGACGATAGAGATGATCAGATGTAGCCACTGATGCATCTTAGCCGTCGGACCCACACATGATAGATAGGTACTCAAATTGATTATATTTTAAGGTTGATTTATAGTCTAGGGAAGACCCTAGGTCGTCTCTCAAGGAGTGTTGGCAGGTTTAGAGTGTGTATTTTTAATAAAAATGACTAAGAGAGGGGGTGGTTTTGAAAACAGTTTAAAACAATGACTTAGTTGAAAAAGCTTAAAAGATGAGTGACCAAGTGGATTTTCAAAAATATGAGATAGAAGGGTCTATGTGATTTCACTACACACATATCAAGTTCATTGTTCATATATATTCATCTTCGGTTTAGAGAAGTTCTATGGTTGGAGTTAACTGGAATCCCGATTAATTCTTATGCTTTTATTTCAATGCTTTAAGGACCCAACCTTGAGGTAACAATTGTATTGTCAAGGTCCAGTACTTATGCATGGAAGAAAATCTTCCAAATCATATTGAAAGCTCAAAAAGTTGGGTATGAAAAGGATTCTTGTGATGTCTAATCGGAACAACACGAGTCATGCACTCAAAACCACACACCGATCGGTTAGAAATTAAGAGCATAACACTCACATGCATCAAATCAAGCATTCAAATCTGAAATAGAATAAGATACATGGAATGAAATGTTTAAACACCAAAATTACTCCAAACCAGTCGCTAGTGTATACATTGGAACTCCCTTGACATGTGTGTATCTCCATCACAACAAACACCCACCTTTTAGCTCGACATCGGGTGGAGGAGGAAGCACGGGTTGAACTCCTTCTTCATTTTTGACCCCCCTATGAGGATAGGGGCCTCCAGAACCTCAAATGTGATTAGGAGACTCTTCTAGGACTCTAAATTGGCAGTAGTTCACTCCTTGGAAGAACATTCAAATGAGGTTTCCTTGGTGACCTTTTATAGGAAAATTGGAAGGTGGTTTTAGGCACACAGATTTCATCAATCCACTTGCACGACGTGTTTCGGCCTTCATAGAGTCTTATCTCGCTTTGGAGAAAATAGAAAAGTTGTAGAAATACCTCTTTACTGTCTCCATAGAATGTTTGGAACCGTTTGTACAACTACATCTCCTGATATAGATAAAATATAGAACACCGCATTTGACTTGGTCCAAATTCAGTGGCTTGGACAGATCAGTTCGGATGGGCCCCATAAAAGCCGAATCAGGATTGTGTTACTTAATTTGAAATGTAGCCTATTAAATTTTGGACAGGCCCACAAATGTTCATCCCATTTTGAGTCACGTATTTCGTGTAGTAAGCAAAACATTGGGAATATATCCATGGATCCATGCAATTTTGGCCCATTTTTCTTTCACTTCATCAAGGGCCCTCCAAATCACCTCCACCTACATTGAAATAATAAAAAAAGTAACATTTAACATTATAATATTGATTAAAATTAATTTATTGATTCAAAAATAAAGTGAAATTTCTTATTATATTTGGAATATTCATTACAAAACTAGTTTAAAACAGCGGTGTAAGGGTGGAATAAAACAGTGAATCGTGGTACGATCACACCCCCACACTTAAACATTTGAACTCCTGGGAAAAGTAACATATCCAAATTCAATGATGCATATATATATATATATATTTCCAACATCCTGAAGATTTATCATTTGAGGAAATTTTATTTAAAGTAAAGTGATCAGTGCACGAACCACACCAAGGAGTTCTTCCCAGTGAAAATGGAAAAAGTTGTCTCATAAATCATATCACAATAAAATTAAAAGAGATTTATGACACCAATATGAGAAAGTAATTCATAGGTCAACCATTACACTAACTCTCCATGTGTGTGTGTGAAATCCATTCCATGCTATTCTTTACACTTTCTATCAAATAAATATAGATTATTTTAACATTATTCAGCATTAAATGATTTTTTACCAAACCTCTCCTATATACTTTGCAATCTTATTTAAAGACCCACTCATTTAAGCATTCTCAAAAGTGAAAACATAAGCTCCTGACATAGATATCCCCATATGTTTCACATTTCATTACTCCCCTCATTTATTATTTTTTTTGAAGTTGCAATTGGAACAAATCTCACACTCATCTCTCGACCCTTTGTTTGATCTCCTCACAACACTAATTGAAATAGTTATAACAAGATCAAAGGTTGAGGAGGAGTGGTTCTTGACCTGCCCAAGACACAACAATTTTTTTGAGGGAATACAATAGTCAGATATTAGGTACGCACACATAGGTCAATCTAGTATAGTAATGAAACAGACCGGATATGGAACAAACATATTGAAATATCATTTAAAGCTGAAAAATATTAAATCAACATATATTTAACTTATATTAAGTATGAAATAATCACACTTTTGTGGTTTGGTGCAAAATTTTGTGGAGATATTAGTGACACAGTTTTCCCAAAAACTACTCACTCAATGGGCATCAATCATCTCAAAGGTTTCACATAGATATGACCATTTATATCATTGACAGAAAACCAATTCACTAAAAATCACTCCCTGATGTTAAATTCGTACAAATAATCTTTTTAGCCTTCGTTATGGTATTTTTACATTCCCCACATTATGGTCTCCAAATCATGGAACTTCGAAATTGTTGATGGGGAAAAATGAAAATACCATAAAGAAGGCCAAAAAGAGAAAACAAAAGGAGAAAAAAATGAAAATTCCTAACTATCCCAGAAATATATCCCCCCCCCCAAACCTAGAGTATCCAGTGTCCTCAATATAGTAAAAGTGAATGTGGGAAGGATGGATAAAACCTGTTGAATTTCATTCATAGTGTGCTTCTTGAATTGGAGTTCCTCTATCGGGGACTCTAGACCAGGTTTATGAAAGTGCTTTAGCCGCTGCCCATTGATAGTGAAGGTTTTCTTGGTTTCATCATTTTGAACCTGAACAACACCAAATGGAGAGACATTAGTAACAATGCATGGTCCAAACCAGCGGGAACGAAGCTTAACAGGATGCAACTTCAGCCTTGCATTATAAAGGAGGACCTTCTTCCCAATATGGAACTGACGATGAAGGATAAGACGGTCATGGGCATCCTTGGTTTTATTCTTATAAATCCTGGAGTTTTCATTTGCATCTCTTATCATTTCCTCTAGCTCCTGAATCTACAACTTCCTTTGAGCACCTGCACCAGAATGATTATAATTGCATTGTTTGATGGCCCAGTAGGGCCGATGCTCAATCTCAACAAGGAGGTGACAACTCTTTCCAAACACAAGACGATAGGGTGACATTCAAATGAGAGTTTTGAAAGCAGTACGGTAGGCCCTCAATGAATCATCATGTCTAAGACTCCAATCTTTCCTATTGGGTTGAACGGTTTTTTCAAGAATTTGTTTTACCTCTCTATTTGACACCTCATCTTGACTGTTGGTCTATGGATGATATGCAGTAGAAACTCAATGAACGACCCCATACCGACGCAAAAGTTATTGCATTGTTCGGTTGCAGAAATGAGAACCATGGTCACTGATAATGAACCTAGGTAATCCAATCCTACAAAAGATCTGAGTTCTCAAAAATTATACAACTGTTTTGGAATCATTTGTCCCTGTGGCCCATTCCTCTTCCCCTTTTGATACATAATCAACGGACAAAAGAATGTACAAGTTTTTCAAAATAATTGGGAAATGGCCCCATAAAGTCATTTCCCCAAACATAAAAAATGTCATGAAAGAGAAAGGGTTGTTGTGGAATTTCATTCCTTTTAGAGACATTCCCCATTCTTTGACAACGAGGAAAAGATTTAAAAAATTCATGGGAATCCCGAAAAAGTGCTGGCCAAAAGTGACCAGAATCAAGAACATTGCGAGCAGTCCATTGGGGACCAAAGTGAACCCCACAAGAAAGAGTGTGGCAGAATCTAAGGACATAGTAAAACTCGCTATCGGGAACACAACGCCTAAGGACCTGATCGCTACATGTGTGACAAAGGTAGGGGTCATCCCAAATGTACCAAAGAGACTCATCTTTTAGACGACTGGCTTGGTTTTTTTTGAAATCGGTAGGAATTCAAGATGCTACCAAATAATTTACAATTTCAGCATACCAGGGAATAACATCTTTCACTTTGTACAATTTCTCATCAGGAAACATGTCATTAATGGGAATACAGGGGGATGAGACAATGTTTGAGGATGGGGGGATCCTACTGATATGGTCTGCCACCACATTCTATACTCCTTTTGTATCTCTAATTTCTATATTGAATTATTGAAGGAGGAGAATCCAACGAATGAGACGTGGTTTGGTTTCCGATTTCTTTAGGAGATACCAGAGGGCTGTATGGTCGAAGAACACAATGACTTTAGACCCTAAAAGGTATGACCTGAATTTATCCAAGGAAAACACAATGGAAATAAATTCTTTTTTAGTGGTGGTGTAGTTTTCTTAGGCAGGGTCCAAAGTACATGAGGTATAGGCTATGACATGTGGAGCTCGGTCGACCCTTTGTGACAAGACTACCCCAACTGCATAGTTAGATGCATCACACATGATCTCAAATGGTAAATCCCACCGAGGTGGTTGGATTACCGGGGGTGATGTGAGACTCCATTTTAATTTATTAAAAGATTTTTCACATTCTTTATAAAAAAAATGTTTTTCTTTTTGGAGTAAGAGGGATAGGGGAAGTGTAATCTTACTAAAATCACGAATTAAACGATGGTAAAATCCCGCATGACCTAGGAAAGACCGCACATCACGTACATTTGTAGGGAATTGTAGTGAAGAAATGACTTCCAATTTCGATTTATCTACTTGGATACCTTCCCCAGAAATGGCATGTCCCAAAACAATACCTTGTCGCACCATGAAATGGCATCTCACATAATTTAATACAAGATTATTTTCAATACAGTGACATAGGACTGAACCAAGACTACTTAAACATTCATCAAAAGAGGATCCATAAACAGTAAAATCATCCATGAAAACTTCCATGCAATTCTCCAGTTAATCCGAAAAAATACTAACCATACATCGTTGTAAAGTACCCGGAGCATTGCACAGACCAAATGGAATCCTTCTATAGGAAAATGTGCCAAAGGGGCAAGTGAAGGTTGTATTTTCCTGATCCTCGGGGGTAATATGGATCTGAAAGTATCCATAATACCCATCAAGAAAACAATAATGGGACTTCCCCGCTAGCCTCTCTAGAATTTGGTCAATGAATGGAAATCGGAAATGGTCCTTCCTAGTGTGTTGGTTTAGTCGGCGATAATCTATACAGACATGCCACATATTATGCACACGAGTTGGAACCAGTTCATTTTTTTCATTTTCAATTACCGTTAGGCCCATTTTTTTAGGAACTACTTGAACGGGACTGACCCATTGGCTGTCATAGATGGGGTAAATGATTCCAGCAACCATTAATTTTGTTACTTCCTTTTTAACTACTTCTAAGAGGTTTGGGTTCAGACGACGTTGTGCCTGCCTCACTGCTTTAGCCTCATCTGTTAATAAAATATGATGTGTACAAATTGATGGGCTAATACCAGTAATGTCTACAAGTTTCCATCCCAATGCTTGATTATTCTCCCTCAAAAGTTCAAGCAGTCGCAATTCATGCTCAGGAGGGAGTGAACTAGCAATGATGATGGGCAACTTGTTTCCATTCTCAAGATATGAATATTTTAAATCTTGAGGCAGTTGCATTAGTTCCAATTCAGGTGGATTTTGGATTGATGGGAGTGTGTGTGAAAGTGAGAGGTCACTAATCTCATCTAACTCCTCAATGGTATCATCCTCAGATGAGGAATTAGCTTTTACAAGCGTAGTAGTATCATCGATGGTCATGTGATCCTCCGTGATCAAGAAATTATCAATTAATAAAAATGCATGACACTTTTCTAGACCACTACAACAATCAACACGTGATTCATTTCCATGAATTTCAATCACAGAGGAAAATTCAGAATGGGGATTATGGGAAACGACTGATGTGATTTTAGGGGAAGGTAGTATATCAATTGAATTTACTGAGAGAGAGGAATGTTCTTCTGAGGGGTGCTTCATGGCATCAAGGATGTTGAAATGGACTATGTCACCACAAAATTCCATAGATAATGTACCATTATGGACATTAATTATGTCTTTGGTGGTTTTCAAGAAAGGTCTCCCCAATATAATTGGGGAATGTCCATTCATCCTATCATCTTCCATTTTTAGCACATAAAAATCAGTAGGAAATATTAAATTTTAAACCCTCACAAGAAAATCCTCTAATACACCATAAGGGTGTTTCGTACTCCGATTTTCTAGCTGATCAACTATTCATGTGGGGTTTAGTTCACCGACCTGCAAGGAAGAGTATATAGAGTGCGGCATCACATTAATAGAAGCACCCAAATAAAGCATAGCATTGGAGAAATAATACTCCCCTATGGTGCACGGAATCGAGAATGTTCCAGGATCGTTGCACTTGGTGGGAAGTGATGGTTGTATCAATGCTAAGACGTTCCTCCCCAAGAACATCTTATCATCACCTCTAAGTCACCTTCGGTGGGTACACATATCCTTCAGAAACATTGCATATCATGGAATTTGCTTGATGACATCAATCAATAGAATGTTAACCTGCACTTTTTTGAAAGTCTCCAATATTTCTTTATCATGTTTAGTTTCATTTTGTTTCCTTGGTTGGGTGGCTCTTTGGGGAAATGGAAGTGGAATGCTTGGGCATGGTAACTCATCAATAGAGACACTCTTTCCTTTGGTAGGACTTCTCTCAAGAGAAGGTTCCATCTCATTTGAACCTTTTTCAATGGATGGGATGGTGGTTTCCTTAGGAGAGGAGGACTCTAATACAGGGTTCATTTGGCTTTTAAGTTGAGTTCCACTCCTATGTGTGATCGCACTAACATTTCCTTTATCCCTATGGTTGAAAAGTGGTTGAGATGGTAGTTTACTAGACCCATGGCTTTGGATTTCACCCACCGAGTTAGCTAGTTGGCCTAATTGGGTTTTGAGGTCTTGTATGGCTGCTTGGGTGGTTTGTTGGAATTGGAGATTATTGGTAGCCATTTGTTTCATCATATCTTCTAGGCTAGGCTCAGGTTTTGGAGGGGGTTGTTGGAAAGGCCTTTGGGGTGGTTGAAAATTTATGGGTGGTGGTGGTTGATGACTACTTTTCCCTGGTTGGTTTCATGGTTGATGAGGCTAGTTTGGATACCCCCCTTGCCTATAGGCTTGGTTTTCTTTCCACCTAGGGTTGGATGGATAGTAAGGTTCTTGCCTAATGGGTTGGTTATAGGGGCGTCCTGAGAATATTGCCTCACAACTCTCAGAAGTTTCTCTCAATTGGGGGCATTGGTCAGAATAGTGGGTATCAAAAGAGCATATACCACAATGTATAGGAGGAGGAGATTGGAATTTACCTTGGGAAAGAGAAAGTTGTCGTAGAAGGGTACTCACCTCTTCAAACTTTGTATCCACCTTCTTCTCGAATTCAGTACTTTTCACCTCATGGACACCTCGAATGGGTACACTGGACCTTGAACTGAATTATTGAGTGTTCTGTTCCATGGTCTCAATTAGGGTCCTTGTAATGACTGGGGTTTTATCCACTAGTGCACCACCTGCAACCACATCAATCTTGTTACGATCTATTGAAATTAAACCTTCATAAAAATATTTTATTTATATTAGATTGCTTATTTGGTGGTGTGGGAAACTTGAACATAATCTTTTAAAGAGTTCCCAATATTCATGAAGGGTTTCTCCTTTAGATTGTCTTATCCCACATATTTCTTTCCTTATTGTTGCAGTTCGAGAGGCTGGGAAGTATTTTTCAAGAAAAAGTCATTTCATGTCAGCCCAACCTCTAATAGGTGAATTAACATAATAAAACCAATCCTTAGCCATGTCTTCAAATGAAAATGGAAATGCCCTAAGTGTTACTTGTTCTTCATCCACATTAGTAGGTTTTAATGTTGAACACACAGTATGAAATTCCATTAAATTCTTATGTGGATCTTCTCCAAGAAGTCCATGAAATCTTGGTAATAAATGAATTAAACCAGATTTTAGTTCAAAATTGGGTTCCTCGCCTTGTAATTGAATGTAAGTGGGTCGGATATCCACATCAGGTGAGGTTACTTATTTTAGTGTTCTAGTATTATCATCCATGATATAAAAGTTATGTTTAGTTTTAACTTTGGTTTCAGAAGAATAATAAGGATCAAGAAGAATTTTACGTTGTGATGTCTCCTCCTTCAAAGTGTTGTCTTGTGTGTCTCGGTTTCGTTGATGTAGGATCCTCTCCGGTTCGGGTTCGAAAGTTTGTAGGTCTCCCAGAGTAGAACACTTGATACACAGAATGTACACAATAAATAAATTAGAACACAAAAATAAATGCAAAGGTAGAAGATTAAACAAACAAATATTCACAAAAATTACAACAATTTTATCAAAAACACGAACAAAAAACCAAAGCGCTCCCCGGCAATGGCGCCAAAAATTTAACTGCGTTGTCGTGACACATCAAAATTATTATATTTTTAAGGTTTATTTATAGTCTAGGACATACCCTAGGTCATCTCTCAAGGAGAATTGGCAGGTTTAGAGTGTGTATTTTTAATAAAAATGACTAAGATAGGGGGTAGTTTTGAAAACAGTTTAAAACAATGACTTAGTTGAAATAGCTTAAAAGATGAGTGACCAAGTGGATTTTGAGAAATATGAGATAAAAGGGTCAATTATATTTCACTAAACACATATCAAGTTCATTGTTCTTAGAGATTCATCTTAGGTTTAGAGTAGTTCTTTGGTTGGAGTTAATTGGAATCCCAATTAATTCCTAAGCTTTTATTTCAATGCATTAAGGACCCAACCTTGACGTAACAATTTTATTGTCAAGGTCCTGTACATATTCATGGAATAAAAGCCTACAAATAATATTTAAATCTCAATAAGGTGGGTATGAAAAGGTTTCTTGTGATGTCCAATCGGAACAACACAATTCACGCACTCAAAACCGCACACCGATCGGTTAGAAATTAAGAGCATAACACTCACATGCATCAAATCAAGCATTAAAATCAGAAATAAAATAAGATACATGGAAGGAAATGTTTAAAAACAAAAATTACTTTAAACCAGTAGTAAGTGTATGCATCAAAACTCCCTTGAAATGTGTGTAGCTCCCTCACAATGAACACCCAACTTTTAGCTCGACATCGGGAGGAGGAGAAAGCTCGGGTTGACCTCCTTCTTCATTGTTGATCCCCCTATGAGGATAGGGGCCTCCATAACCTCCAATGTGATTAGCAGACTCCTCTAGGACTCCAAATTGGCAGAAATTCACTCCTTGGCCGAGCTTGCAAATGATATTCCCTTGTTTCCCTTTTATAGGAAAATTAGAAGGTGGTTTTAGGCACACAAATTTCATCAATCCAATTGCACGAGTCATTTCGGCCTTCAGACAGTATTATATCGCTTTGGAGAAAATAGAAAAGTAGTATCCCTACCTCTTGACTATCTCAACCGAATGTTTGGCACCGTTTGGATAACTACAGCTCAAGATATTTATAAAATACAGAACACCACATTTGACTTGGTCCAAACTCGGTGGCATGGACAGATCAGTTCGGATGGGCCCCATAAAAGCAAAATCAGGATTGGGTTCTTCAATATGAAATGTATCCTATTAAATTTTGGACAGACCCACAAAATTTCAGCCCATTTGATTACACGGATTTCGTGTACTATGCATAACAGTGGACAGATGTACATGGATCCATGCAATTTTGGCCCATTTTTCTTTCACTTCACCAAGGGCCCTCCAAATCACCTCCACCTACATTGAAACAATAAAAACAAGTAACATTTCCCATTTTAATAATGATTAACATTAATTTATTGATTCAAACATAAAGTGAAATTTATTATTATATATGGAATATTCATTACAAAACTAGTTTAAAACAGTGGTGTAACGGTGGAATAAAACAGTGAATCGTGGTACGATCACACCCCCACACCTAAACATTTGCACTCTTGGGCAAAGTCACATATCCAAATACAATGATGCATATATATATATATATATATATATATATATATATATATATATTTCCAACATCATGAATATTTATCATTGGAGGAAATTGTATTTAAAGTAAAGTGATCAGTGCATGAACCACACCAAGGAGTTCTTCCCAGTGATAATGGAAAAAGATGTCTCATAAATAATATCACAATAAAATTCAAAGAGATTTATGACACCAATATGAGCAAGGAATTCAAAGGTCAACCATTACACTGACTCTCCATGTCTGTGTGTGAAAACCATTCCATGTTATTCTTTCCACTTTCTATCAAATAAATATATATTATTTTAACATTATTCAGCTTTAAATGATTTTTTACTGAACCTCTCCTTCATCCTTTGAAATTATATTTCAAGACCCACTCATTTAAGAATTATCAGAAGTGCAACCATAATATCCCAACCTATATATCCCCATATGTTGCACATTTCATTACTCCCCTCATTTATTATTTTTTTTGAAGTTGAAATTGGAACAAATATCACACTCATCTCTCGACCATTTGTTTGATCTCCTCACGACACTAACTGAAATAGTTATAACAAGATCAAAGGTTGAGGAGGAGTGGTTTTTGACCTGCCCAAGACACAAAATTTTTTTTTGAGGGCGTACAACAGTCAGATATTAGGTACACACGCATAGGTCAATCTGGTACAGTAATGAAACAGATTGGATAACGAAAGAACGTATGGAAATATCATTTAAATCTGTAAAATATTAAATCAACATATATTTACCTTATATTAAGTAAGAAATAATCACACTTTGTGGTTTGGTGAAAAAATCTGTGGAGATATTAGTGACACATTTTTTCCAAAAACTACTCACATAATGGGCATCAATCATTTCAAAGGGTTCACATAGATATGACAATTTATATCATTGACAGAAAACCAATTCACTAAAAATCACTCCCTGATGTTAAATTCATACAAATAATCTTTTTAGCCTTCGTTATGGTATTTTTACTTTCCCCACATTATGGTCGCCAAATCATGGAACTTCGAAATTGTTGATGGGGAAAAATGAAAATACCATAAAGAAGGCCAAAAAGAGAAAACAAAAGGAGAAAACAATGAAAATTCATAACTATCCGAGAAATGTATCCCCCCCCCACACCTAGATTATGCAGTGTCCTCACTGTAGTAAAAGAGAATGTGGGAAGGAAGGATAAAACCTGGTGGATGTCATTCATAGTGTGCTTCTTGATCTTGGAGTTCCTCCATCGCGGACTCCAGAACGACCTTATGAAAGTGCTTCAGCCGATTCCCATTGACAGTGAAGGTTTGCTTTGTTTCATCATTTTGAACCTTAACAACACCAAATGGAGAGACATTAGTAACAATGTATGGTCCAAACCAGTGGGAACGAAGCTTACCAGTATGCAACTTCAGCCTTGCATTGTAAAGGAGGACCTTCTGCCCAATATGGAACTGGCGATGAAGGATAAGACGGTCATGGGAAGCCATGGTTTTATCCTTAGACGATAGGGTGACATTCCAATGGGAGTTTTGAAAGTAGTACGGTAGGCCCTCAATGAATCATCAAGTCTAAGACTCCAATCTTTCCTATTGGGTTGAACCATTCATTCAAGAATTTGTTTTACCTCTCTATTTGACACCTCATCTTGACCGTTGGTATGTGGTTGATATGCAGTAGAAACTCAATGACCGACCCCATACCGACGCAAAAGTGATTGCATTGTTCGGTTGCAGAAATGAGAACCCTCGTCACTGATAATGAACCTAGGTAATCCAAACCTACAAAAGATATGAGTTCTCAAAAATTATACAACTGTTTTGGAAAAATCTATCCTTGTGGCCCGTGCCTCTACCCATTTTGATACATAATCAATGGCCAAAATAATGTATAATTTGCCAAAATAACTGGGAAATGGCCCCATAAAGTCAATGCCCCAAACATCAAAAATGTCATGAAAGAGCAAGGGTTGTTGTGGAATTTCATTCCTTTTAGAGACATTCCCTATTCTTTGAAACGAGGAAAAGATTTACAACATTCATGGGAATCCCGAAAAAGTGTTGGCCAAAAGTGACCAGAATCTAGAACATTGCGAGCAGTCCGTTGGGGACCAAAGTGACCCCCACAAGCAAGAGTGTGGCAGAATCTAAGTACAGACTGAAACTCGCTATCGGGAACACAACGCCTAAGTACCTGATCACTACATGTGCGCCAAAGGTAGGGGTCATACCAAATGTACCAAAGAGACTCATGTTTTAGAAAACTAGATTGGTTTTTGTTGAAATCAGTAGGAATTCAAGATGCAACCAAATAATTTACAATTTCAGCATACCAGGGAATAGAATCTTGCACTTTGTACAATTTCTCATCAGGAAACATGTCACTAATGGGAATACAGGGGGATGAGACAATGTCTGGGGATGGGGGAACCTACTGATATGGTCTTCCACCACATTCTATTCTCCTTTTTTATCTCTAATTTCTAGATTGAATTCTTGAAGGAGGAGCATCCAACGAATGAGACATGGTTTGGCTTTCGGTTTCTTTAGGAGATACCGGAGGGATGCATGGTCTGAGAACACAATGACTTTGGACCCTAAAAGGTATGACCTGAATTTATCCAAGGAAAACACAATGGAAAGAAATTATTTTTCAGTGGTGATGTAGTTTTCTGAGGCAGGGTCTAAAGTACATGAGGCATAGGCTATGACATGTGGAGCTCGGTCGACCCTTTGTGACAAGTCTGCCCCAACATCATAGTTAGAGGCGTCACACATGAGCTCAAATGGTAAATCCCACCGAGGTGGTTGGATTATCGGGGGTGATGTGAGACTCCATTTTAATTTATTAAAAGCTTCTTCACATTCTTTATCAAAAACAAAATCTTTTTCTTTTTGGAGTAAGCGGGAGAGGGGAAGTGTAATCTTACTAAAATCACGAATGAAATGATGGTAAAATCCAGCTTGACCTAGGAAAGACCGCACATCACATACATTTTTAGGGAATGGTAGTGAAGAAATGACATCCACTTTCGATTTATCTACTTGGATACCTTCCTTATAAATGACATGTCCCAAAACTATACCTTGTCGCTCCATGAAATGGCATTTCTCATAATTTAATACAATATTCTTTTCAATACAGCGACATAGGAATGAACCAAGACTACTTAAACATTCATCAAAAGAGGATCCATAAAGAGTAAAATCATCCATGAAAACTTCCATGCAATTCTCCAGGTAATCCGAAAAAACACTAACCATACATCGTTGGAAAGTACCCGGAGCATTGCACAGACCAAATGGAATCCTTCTATAGGCAAATGTGCCAAAGGGACAAGTGAAGGTTGTCTTTTCCTGATCCTTGGGGGAAATATGGATCTGAATGTATCCAGAATAACCATCAAGAAAACAGTAATGGGACTTCCCTGCTAGCCTCTCTAGCATTTGGTCAATGAATGGAAATGGGAAATGGTCCTTACTAGTGTGTTGGTTTAGTCGGCGATAATCTATACAGACACGCCAAATATTCTGCACACGAGTTGGAACCAATTCATTGTTTTCATTTTCAATTACCGTTAGGCCAGTTCTTTAAGGAACTACTTGAATGGGACTGACCTATTGGCTGTCATAGATGGGGTAAATGATTCCAGCAGGCAATAAATTTGTTACTTCCTTTTTAACTACTCCTAAGAGGTTTGGATTCAGTCGACGGTGTGCCTGCCTCACTGCTTTAGCCTCATCAGTTAATAAAATATGATGTGTACAAATTTATGGTCTAATACCAGGAATGTTTGCAAGTGTCCATCCCAAAGCTTGATTATTCTCCCTCAAAAGTTCATGCATTCGCAATTCATGCTCAGGAGGGAGTGAACTAGCAATGATGACGGGAAACATGTTTCCATTCTCAAGATATGAATATTTTAAATCTTGAGGCTGTTGATTTAGTTCCATTTCAGGTGGATTTTGGATTGATGGGAGTTTGTGTGAAAGTGAGAGGTCACCAATCTCATCTAACTGCTCAATGGTATCATCCTTAGATGAGGAATTAGCTTTTACAAGCGTATCAGTATCATCGATGGTCATGTGATCCTCCATGTTTATGAAATTATCAATTAATAAACATGCATGACACTTTTCTAGACCACTACAACAATCAACACATGATTCATTTCCAAGAATTTCAATCAAAGAGGAAAATTAAGAAAGGAGATCAGGGGAAACGAATGAAGTGATTTTAGGGGAAGGTAGTATATCAATTGAATTTACCGAGAGAGAGGAATGTTCTTCTGAGTGGTGATTCATGGCATCAAGGATGTTGAAATGGACTATGTCACCACCAAATTCCATAGATAATGTACCATTATGGACATTAATAATGTCTTTGGAGGTTTTCAAGAAAGGTCTCCTCAATATAATTTGGGCATGTCCATTCATCCTATCATCTTCCATATTTAGCACATAAAAATCAGCAGGAAATATTAAATTTTCAACCCTCACAAGAACATCCTCTAACACACCAGTAGGGCGTTCGTACTCTGATTTTCTAGCTAAACAACTATTCCTGTGGGGTTTAGTTCACCGACCGACAATGAAGAGTATATAGAGTGCGGGATCACATTAATAGAAGAACCCAAATCAAGCATAGCATTGGAGAAATAATACTCCCCTATGGTGCACGGAATCAAGAATGTTCTAGGATCGTTGCACTTGGTGGGAAGTGATGGTTGTATCAATTCTAAGATGTGCCTCCCCAAGTTCATATTATCATCACCTCTATGTCACCTTCGGTGGGTACACATCTCCTTCAGAAACAATTCATATCTTGGAATTTGCCTGACGGCATCAATCAATGGAATGTTAACCTGCACTTTTTTGAAAGTCTCCAAGATTTATTTATCATGTTCAGTTTAATTTTGTTTCCTTGGTTGGGTGGCTATTTTTGGGAAATGGAAGAGGAATTCTTGGGCTTGGTAACTCATCAATAGACACACTCTTTCCTTTGGTAGGAATTCTCTCAAGACAACATTCCATCTCATTTGAACATTTTTCAATGGTTGGGATGGTGGTTTCATTAGGAGAGGAGGACTCAAATACAAGGTTAATTTGGATTTTAAGTTGAGTTCCACTCCTAAGTGTGATGGAACTAACAATTCCTTTATCCATATGGTTGACAAGTGGTTGAGATGGTAGTATACCAGACCCATGGCTTTGGATTTCACCCACCGAGTTAGCTAGTTAGCCTAATTGGGTTTTGAGGTCCTGTATGGCTGCTTGGGTGGTTTGTTGAAACTGGAGATTATTGGCAGCCATTTGTTTCATCATATCTTCTAGGCTAGGCTCAGGTTTTGGAGGGGGTTGTTGTAATGGCCTTTCGGGTGGTTGAAAATTTACGGGTGGTGGTGGTTGATGACTAATATTCCCTGGTTGGTTGCATGGTTGATGAGGCTGGTATGAATACCCCCTTGCCTATAGGCTTGGTTTTCTTTCCACCTAGGGTTGGATGGATAGTAAGGTTCTTGCCTAATGGGTTGGTTATAGGGGCGTCCTGGGAATATTGCCTCACAACTCTCAAAAGATTCATTCAATTGGTGTAACTGGTCAGAATAGTGGGAATCAGAAGATCATATACCAAAATGTATAGGAGGAGGAGATTGGAATTTCCCTTGGGAAAGAGCAAGTTGTCATAGATGGGTACTCACCTCTTCAAACATTGTATCCACCTTCTTCTTGAATTCAGTACTTTCCACCTCATGGACACCTCGAATGGGTACACTGGACCTTGAACTGAATTGTTGAGTGTTCTGTGTCATGGACTCAATTAGGGTCCTTGCAACGATTGGGGTTTTATCCAATAGTGCAC
Source organism: Viscum album (assembly GCA_963277665.1). Lineage (NCBI taxonomy): Eukaryota > Viridiplantae > Streptophyta > Magnoliopsida > Santalales > Viscaceae > Viscum > Viscum album. The sequence continues at coordinate 2,004,664,633 of OY728164.1, read as the reverse complement.
CACCTACAGCCACATTAATCATGTTATGATCTATTGGAATTAAAACTTCATAAAAATATTTTATTAAAAGTTGATCGCTTATTTGGTGGTGTGGGAAACTTGAACATAATCTTTTAAAGCGTTCCCAATATTCATGAAGGGTTTCTCCTTGATATTGTCTTATCCCACATATTTCTGTCCTTATTGTTGCAGTTCGAGAGGCTAGGAAGTATTTTTCAAGAAAAAGTTGTTTCATGTCATCCCAACCTTTAATAGGTGAATTAACATAATACAACAAATATTTTGCCGTGTCTTCTAATGAAAATGGAAATGCCCTAAGTTTTACTTTTTCTTCATCCACATTATCGGGTTTTAATGTTGAAGACACAGTATGAAATTCTTTTAAACACTTATGTGGATCTTTTCCAGGCAGTCCATGAAATCTTGGTTATAAATGAATTAAACCAGATTTTAGTTCAAAATTGGGTGCCTCGCCTTGTAATTGAATGTAAGTGGGTCAGATATCCACATCAGGTGAGGTTAGCCATTTTGGTGTTCTATTATTTTCATCCATGATATACAAGTTATGTTCAGTTGTAACTTTGGTTTCAGAAGAATAAGAAGGATCAAGAAGAATTTAAAGATGTGATGTCTCCTCCTTCAAAGTGTTGTCTTGTGTGTCTCGGTTTTGTTGATGTAAGATCCTCTCCGGTTCGGGTTTGAAAGTTTGTAGGTCTCCCAGAGTAGAACGCATAATACACATAACCTATACAATAAATAAATTAAAACACAAAAATAAATGCAAAGGTAGAAGATAAAACAAACAAATATTCACAAAAATTACAAAAAATTTATCAAAACCACGAACAAAAAACCAAAGCGCTCACCGGCAACGGCACCAAAAATTTAAACGCGTTGTCGTGACACGTCAAATTTATTATATTTTTAAGGTTGATTTATAGTCTAAGACAGACCCCAGGTCATCTATCAAGGAGCATTGGTAGGTTTAGAGTGTGTATTTTTAATAAAAATGACTAAGAGAGGGGTGGTTTTGAAAACAGTTTAAAACAATGACTTAGTTGAAATAGCTTAAAAGATGAGTGACCAAGTGGATTTTGAGAAATTTGAGATAAAATGGTCGATGTGATTTCACTACTCACATATCAAGTTCATTGTTCATAGATATTCATCTTAGGTTTATAGTAGTTCTTTGGTTGGCGTTAATTGGAATCCCGATTAATTCCTAAGCTTTTATTTCAATGCATTAAGGACCCAACCATGATGTAACAATTGTATTATCAAGGTCCCGTACTTATGAATGGAATAAGAGCCTCCAAATCATATTTAAATCTCAATAAGGTGGGTATGAAAAGGATTCTTGTGATGTCCAATCGGAACAACACAAGTCACACTCTCAAAACCTCACACCGATCGGTTAGAAATTAAGAGCATAACACTCACATGCATCAAATCAAGCATTCAAATTGGAAATAAAATAAGATACATGGAATGAAATGTTTAAACACCCAAATTACTCCAAACTAGTAGCTAGTGTATGCATTATAACTCCCTTGACATGTGTGTAGATCCCTCACAATGAACACCCATCTTTTAGCTCGACATCGGGAGGAGGAGGAATCTCGGGTTGAACTCATTCTTCATTGTTTATCCCCCTATGAGGATAGGGGCCTCCAGAACCTCCAATGTGATTAGGAGACTCCTATAGGACTCCAAATTGGCAGTACTTCACTCCTTGTCTGAACTTGAAAATGAGGCTCCCTTGGTGCCCTTTTATAGGAAAATTAGAAGGTGGTTTTAGGCACACAAATTTCATCAATCCACTTGCACGAGTCGTTTAGGCCTTCAGACAGTCTTATCTCGCTTCAGAGAAAATAGAAAAGTAGTATCCCTACCTCTTGACTATCTCAAACGAACGTTTGGCATTGTTTGGACAACTACAGCTCAAGATATTGATAAAATACAGAACACCGCATTTGACTTGGTCCAAATTCGGTGTCTTGGACAGATTAGTTGGGATGGGGCCCATACAAGCCGAATCAGGATCGGGTTCCTTAATATTAAATGTATCCTATTAAATTTTAGACAGACCCAAAAAATTTCATCCCATTTGGATTCACAGATTTCGTGTGCTATGAAAAACAGTGGACATATGTCCATGGATCCATGCAATTTTGGCCCATTTTTCTTTCATTTCATCAAGGGCCCTCCAAATCACCTCCACCTACGTTGAAAAAATAAAAACAAGTAACATTTCCCATTATAATATTGAATAAAATTAATTGATTGATTCAAACATAAAGTTCAATTTATTATTATATTTGGAATTTTCATTACAAAACTAGTTTAAAACAGCAGTGTAAGGGTGGAATAAAATGGTGAATCGTGGTACGATCAGGTACTAACCCCCGCAATGACCCACAAAGGATCGATAGGTACTAACCACCGCAATGACCCACAAAGGATCGATAGGTAACTAACCCCCGCAATGACCCACACAGGATCGGACCCACATAGGATCTGTAGGCGCTGACCCACACAGGACCGCTGAGCGCAGACCCACACACGATCTGACCCACACTGGATCGGTAACACTGATCCACATAGGATCGTTGAGTGTTGTAGTCGTCGCCGTTGAATCCACGGAGGATTTCTGTACAGTCGTCATCGTCATCGCAGTCGCAGCCAGCTCTAGGGTTCCCGCACATAGCAAGCTCATTCGGGAGGGTCTTCTCCACGAGCCGAGGGGCTGATACATCAACTGACACATAGTCCAGAGTTGATGTATCCAAAAGTTATGTATCATCAACAGGAACTCAACATCACAGACGGCGCGTCAATCGGACGCCCGGTTTGAGAGTTATTGGCCATTTCGTCCTAGGGGCCCGGTTGGTTTTTAAGTCAAAACCAACCTGACCATACTCCAACTGCATCCAAACCTTGAGCAGAGTAAGCCAAAAGGTCCATCTCACTAAGAGGGATCCGTCAAAGTCAAGGCCACGTCAATCGGACATCCGGAGCTCAAGCTATAAGCGTTTCCGCTCCGAGGGCCCGGTTGGTTTCGTGTACCAACCAACCCGGCCGAACCCAAAGTTTTCCAAAACCTTGAGTATAATATACCGAAACGACCATCTCAATTTAAGGATCGCTACGCAATTGATGGTGCGTCAATCGGAGGTCTGTAGGCCATGTTCTGGGCAACATACCGAAACTGTACGAAAATGGGGGGTCATGGCCCGGTCCGACCCGGCCCAACCCCCCGTGGGTCGGCCCGAACTGGGGCGACCCGACCCGGGTCTGGGTCCGAACCGGCCTGGCACGGCCCGACCCGACCCGGTGTGGCCGGTCCGGCCCGGGGTGGTGCGGCGCCGGCCGAGCAGCCGTGCAAAAAGGGGGTGCCACCTCCTTGAATGAAACCGCGACCCCAGCGTGGGGGACACTCCTTGCCAACGGACGCAGCCTAGCGCCGTGTCCCCGCCTCCTCTGTCCCGCGCGGTCGCAGGACCAGCAGCCTGCTGCCGCAGCTTCAGCGGCGATGGACCTTCTCGGCGGCGGGCCGGTGGCCGCCGCCTCCTGCCGGCCCCTCCCTCCGACCGCCGGCACCGCCGGGCCGGCGAGGCGCACCGGCGGGGTTTTCCGCGGACCACCGGATGCGCTCCGGTGGTCCGTTTTGCCTGCCGTCTTCACCAGTGGTCCTGTCGAGATCGTCTCTTCACTGCGAAGACCTCAAAATTCCCTTGCGGCCTGCTTCATCGTCGCCCACCGATCCACACACCAATAATGATGAAACTGTGCGTTCGGACTTGTTCGTTGGTCTGCACCCACCGCGTTAGCGGTTTAAACGGCTTCCAACAAATTTTAAACACATGTTGAGGATATAAATCACATAGATTTAATTGAACCAAAACCCCTACCTCAAGCGTCGTCGAGCGAGGGTTCATCGCGTAATTTCACGTCGCGGAAGAAGGCATCGCAGAAGGGGGATCATCGCGTCGCAGAGAAAGGATTCGTCGTTGTCGCATCGTCGATCTCGGAGGATCCGGCGTTTTTGTCAACCTTCATCGGAGGTTGGCATTCTTCGCGTTCTTCGCGTTCATCGTCGAGGAAGGAGTGTTTCACGGATTGAGTGATTTCTCCCAAACCCTCTCGCACAACCCACCTCTAATAAAATAAGACTTGTCTTATTTTATTAACACACATGCCAACGATATGAATTTCAAAAAAAATTGAAAAAATTAATTAATTTAATTAAATAATGAGTTTAAACCGCCCAATTAATGAGGCGTTTATTATCCAGATTAAATGCAAGTGTTGACTTCATTAAAAAGGGGAGGGGGTGCGGGTGCGTTACTTAATTAAAGGAGGGGGTTTGAAAAAGGTGGGGTTCGAGTGGGCCCCACCCCAAAAATATCCTACCCAGAGGTGTAGGATATTGTGAGTCCCACTTTAACCTCTTAGCTTATGTTAAACAACTTAAAATAAAATAACCTGGTTGCCCCATTTTATTTTATTCATTTACTTAACCCGAAAATTTAAAAACCACACCCGAGAAAATGCAACTCTAAGAAAGGTGTTTCTAAGAAATTAACGGCGTTGTGATTCCATCGATGCCCTGAGAATTCGATTCCGAGAACCATTTCAAATGTTAGAGAAACCCGCTCGTTCGTTCACTGAACGTACCCGAGCTAAACTTCAGAAAATGATTCTGGGAACACTGGGCCTCGGAATTAGGTACCGTCAGAAACTGCGTTCTTGTAAAATCCGAAAGAAAATTAAGAAAAAAAAATTCCCATAAATTTCAAAAGTCTTTACATTACTCCCACCTCAGGGATTTACATCCCTGAAAAGATACATCAAAAACTACAGAAACAAATGTGGGTACTGAGCACGCATCTGAGCCTCTCGCTCCCAAGTGCTCTCCTGGAGGTTCCCGTGCTGCCATCTGATGCGCACAAGAGGAATCGACCGTCCATGTAGGACCCTCTCCTGTCGATCCTCGATCTCCACTAGGACCTCCTCAAAAGTCTCCCCATCATCTACGTCCAGCTCCCCATGGTCAATGATATGCGTCGGGTCGTGCACATATCTCCTCAGCTAAGATACATGTAAGACGTCGTGCACCCAGTGCAACTAAGGTGGTAGAGCTAGGCGATAAGCCACCTCTCCAATCCTGCTGAGGACCTGGAATGGTCTGATGATGCGTGGAGTCAACTTTCCACCTCGGAAAAATCTCTGTAATCCATGTCGAGTTGAGACCCGCAAGAAGACATGGTTTCCATCCTCGAACTCCAGTGGCCTCCGCCTCCTATCAGCATAAGACTCCTGTCGGCTCTGAGCTGTCCTCATCCACTCCTGGATGACATGGACCTTCTCTGTCGTGGCCTGGACCATCTCCAGTCCCACAAGTGCTGATTCCCCAGGGTCTTTCTAACATAGTATAGATCTTGCATGGTCGGCCATACAACGCCTCGTATGGTGCAATCCCAATGGTGGAGTGGTAGCTGTTGTTGTACGCGAACTCCACCAAGGGTAGTGGTCATCCTATCTGCGACCAAAGTCGAGGACACATGTGCGAAGCATGTCCTCGAGAGTCTGAATGGTCCTCTCCGTCTGACCATCTGTCTGAGGGTGAAAGTCGGTGCTCAGACGTACCTGCGTCCCGAACACCTCCTGCAACCCCTTCCAAAGCCGGGAAGTAAAGCGAGCATCTCGATCGGAGACGATAGATGATGGAACACCGTGAAGCCATAAAATCTCCTGAACGTAGATACGTCCCATGATCTCCACTGAGCCCTGCTCTCTGATGGGTAAGAAGTGAGCTGACTTGGTGAGTCGGTCGACAATCACCCAAATGGAGTCATGACCTCTGGAAGTGCGTGGAAGTCCAGTCACGAAGTCTATAGATATGTCGTCACACTTCCACTCAGGGACCTCCAAGGGCTATACCAAGCCTACTGGTACCTAGTGCTCTGCCTTCACCTGCTGGCAGGTGAGGCATCGAGAAATGAACTCTGCCACTGCCTTCTTCATGCCTGACCACCAGTGATGTCGTCTGAGATTCTGGTACATCATCGCCACTCCAGGATGTACCGCCAAAGGTGAAGTGTGAAACTCTCTTAGCACCTCCTCTCATAAAGAAACCTGTACCAAGGTACATCCTCTGAAAAGGGTTTCGTGCTCTCCTCCTACATAGAAACCATCAGGTTCCTGTCTTAAGGATATCTACGCATGCCTCGTCTCACAGTCGGCGTCCCCACGCTGTGCCTCTCTGACCCGCTGTAGTAGTGGACAAGTGACAATGAGTTACTGAAGGAAGGCTTCTCCATCTCTATCCATGAATGATATCTACAAAGAGTCTAGCAGCTCTGTCGCCTCCCTAACTAGCGGAATGCCCATCCTCCTGCTGAGTGCATCGGCTACTACATTCCCCTTTCTAGGAGTATAGACTATCTCAAAGTCATAGTCCAGGAGAACTCGAGCCATCGCCGCTGTCTCAGGTTTAGGTCCTTCTGTGAGAAGATGTACCTGAGACTTTGATGGTCAGAATAGACTGTAAAGCGCTCTCCCATCAGATAGTGTCGCCACATCTTCAGAGAGAAGACCACTTCTATTAACTCCATGTCATGGGTAGCGTAGTTCTGCTCATTCTTTCTCAAATAACGTGATTCATAGGCAATCACGGCCTGATCCTGCATCAGGACACATCTGAGTCCGGTCCCTGATGCATCGCAGTAGACTACGTACCCTACTCCCTCCTCCAGCAATGTCAAGAGAGGCGCGCTGGTCAATCTCCGTCTCAGCTCCTGGAAGCTCTACTGACATCTGTCTGACCACACGAAGGGTTTACCCTTATTTTTCAAACCTTAGAGTGGTGCTGCAACACTGGAAAAGTCTGGCACGATCCTCTGGTAGTACCCAACTAGAGCCAAGAAACTCGGCACCTCCGTCACGCTCCTGGGTGGCTCCCAAGCTAGCACTGCCTTGATCTTCGCAGGGTCCACCGTAAATCCCACATCAGAGATGATGTGTCTCAAGAAGTGGACCTCACATAACCAGAACTGACACTTCGAGAGTTTTCCATAAAGCTGGTGCCCTTAGAGTGTGTCTAGTACAACCCGCAAGTGGTAAGCGTCCTCCTCCTCAGTCGTCGAGTATATCAATATGTCTTAAATGAAGACCATGAAAAATCGATCGAGGAATGTATGAAAGATCCTGTTATAGAAACCCATGAACAATGATGGAGTTTTGGTCATGCCGAAAGGCGTAACCAAGAACTCATAGTGGCCATACCGACATCTAAAGGTTGTCTTTTACACGTCCTCGTCCCGAACTCTGAGCTGATGATAGCCTGATCTGAGGTCTATCATTGAGAAACACCGTGCTCCCTTGAGCATATCGAAGAGGTCATAAATCATCGGTAGAAGATACTTGTTATTCATTGTCACCCGGTTCAGGCGACGATAGTCGACACATTGTCGCAAGCTCCCGTCGGCCTTCTTGGCGAACAATATCGGGGAAGCCTAAGGTGAAACATTGGGTCAGATGAATCCATTTCCCTGCAAGTCCTCCAACTATACCCGTAGCTCTAGAAGCTCAGTGGGGGCCATCTGATTTGCTGGAGTGGATATTGGGGCTATCCCAGGGTACAGGTCAATATAAAAGTCTACCTCTCTGCGAGGAGGTAGTCCTGGAATGTCGTCGGGGAAAATGTCTTCATACTCATCCACCACTACAGGAAAACAAGGACTCCATATGTCAACTGCTCCTAGGATGAGGCTACCCAACTGATGAGTGATGGGTTGTCCTCTCCTCTGTGAGAGTCCATCCTATGCTGCGAAGGATCACTTCTCACTGGTGAAGGTGAACCTGCTCCCGTCGGTGCATACACACCGCACCTTGCGCCTAATACAGTCAATCTGAGCATGGAATGAAGATAACCAATCCATGCCCAAGATGACATCGTAAAGGCATCGATGCCACTAAAAGAAGATCCCAGCTGAATCTCTCGCCTCCTAGAGTAAGCTCACACTGCCGGCACCAGTGCGTAATCGTCGAGTCTGCTAACGTAGGAGTCTCTAGTCGTAAGGATCGAGCCAACAGCTTTGTCGGAATCTCCGACCTCCAAATAAGGAAAGAGGCTACGAAATAATGACTCGCTCCTATGTCTATAAGAACTTCAGCAAGGTTGGAATAGACACAGATAGTACCTAAAATCATCTCGGGTGCACCGTTGTCATAGGCCTCTACTGCCTGGAGTTGTGTCTCTCTTTGCCCGCCAGCTCCCTGTGGTCGGGGTGGACCTCTTGGGGGTGGGGGTGTTAGAGCCTGAAAGCGTCCCCCAACACTTGCTGCTTGGCCAGCTCCTTTTCCTCGTCCGCCTACTCCCTGCAGACCGCCACGGTCGACCCTCTGCCTATGCCTGGGTGGTCCCTCAACCGTCTGCTGCTCCTCCGCATGGCGGGTCGGGCAGTCACGAGCCATGTGGCCCTTACCGCCGGATGCGTGGCACTGTCTTCCTCTCGAAAGACTGGCTCCGCGCTGAGTGCTTTGCACCACCGAGCTACTGTCCTGAGGTTGTCTACCTGAAGGTCTAGTCTTCCTGGACCCATGTGTCATCCGTCGACTGCCTCCTGTAGAAGACTCTGCTACGTGCCGCCCTGCGGTAGGTCTCGCTGCTGATGTTGGCTCAGCAAGGAAGCTCTCGATGAGAAGGGCTCACTCCAGCACCCCTACCTATGTTGTAATGATGAGGGAGATCAGAGATGCACTGATCTCCTACCTCAATCCCTGCTCGATGTTCCGGGCCTGGAAGAATGGATCTTGTACCATGTCCGTCGAATTGCGCGAGAGATCGGTAAATCTCACCGAGTACTGGGCGACCGTCAAACTGCCATGCCGCAGCTGTATAAGCTCCTGGATGCGCACCGCACGGAGGGTGGCTGGGACGAACTCCGAGTGGAAGAGGCTCTCAAAGTACATCCAGAGGAGAGATGCCTCTTCGTGCACCTGGAGTATCAAGCTCCACTATCTGCCTACTGTCGCGTGCAGGAGGCTCGCTGCGAGGATCATAATGAGGTCTGCTGGTGTCCTCACTAACCTGAAAACTCGTATAACTGCCTCTAGCCAATACTCGGCTGCCTGAGGGTCCGTCTCCCGGTGTAACCATGGCGGTCGCTGATGCTGAAACTCATGCAGTGCACTAAGGCGATGTGCATCGTCAACAGTTGGGGCTGGTAGCATCGGTGGCTCGGCGGGGAGAGGTACCGCCGGTGCCTCTGCTGTCAAAGGTACATGTACCGAGGCCTTGTCGCTCGGTGGGCTGTCATCACGTACAATGCTCGGAAGCCTAGATGGCTACCGTCGTGGGGCCATCCTAAAATGAGACAGGTCTGCCATGGTTAAAATAGTATACGTGGTGAGCTGACACAAAGTAATCAAAAAGAAAACATGAAACACACATGCAATCAATGTTTTCAGGCACTAAGTCGGAAATCAGAATTCAGGGTCCTGGTGTACGGATACGTCGGCCACCGCACCAACACTGGACTCCCTGGACTGATAACCACACTCAATACTCTTAACTCTATTGCTTCACATAGAAAAGGATCAGAGTCCAAAGTTCTGCGGTAGAACCGAACTCCTCTGATACCAATTTTTCACGACCCGTCCTCGGGGCCCATGCCGTGACTACCCCAAGCCCGCCTTCCATAGGCCAGGGGCTGGAGACTAGCACCAAGGAGTAATTACCGAAAAAAGGGAAGCCATTTCCATTTTAGAGCGAAAAAACACACAGATTAGGCAAGCAGAAGTAAACACTAACTAAAAACCGGGTACAAAAGTAAGTTCGGAAAGGTAAGTGGGCCAGAATACAAACCCAAACTGAAAAAATATTACAACTAAAAAGGGATTACATCAACTGAAAAGTAAAGCTGCAACGTCGAGCCATCCACTGAAAGTCCACCTGAAGGGTGGGTACAGATAGCCTCCACAGTTCCTCGGGTCCAGCCGTCCGCTCTGAGTATGCCCTGCCTAGTGGTCCACCTCCGGGTACCGACTTGCTCTTCGTGCCTGAACCATGATCAGCGTTGTCCGTCGTCTGCAACCAACACAACGTACTGTGGGCATATCCTGTGCAGGGGTGAGTATAAGCTACTCAGTAGAGGCCCCAAGACCCCCGAAGGTCTCCCAGAATCCACAAAGGATAACCCACAAAGGAAAGATACAATCACGAAGTAACATCCGACACTACTTAGGTATATTCCCATACATATACCTAAGTCATCAAATCCATTTCGGCTCCAACATCTGAGCCCATGTTCGATCACGTCCACACAGGATGGCACAACACAATCCAAACAGGAAAGCAAGTCAATCATATCGAAGATAAAGATTGAAAGTCAAGATTCAGTTCACACGGGTATACTTCTTCGTAAGAAGATATAGATGATCAGATGTAGCCACAGATTCATCTTAGCCGTCAGACCCACACAGGATCGATAGGTACTAACCACCGCAATGACCCACAAAGGATCAAGAGGTACTAACCCTCGCAATGACCCACAAAGGATCGATAGGTAACTAACCCCTGCAATGACCCACATAGGATCAATCCCACACAGGATCTGTAGGCGCTGGCCCACACATGACAGTTGAGCACTGAGTCACACAGGATATGACCCACACAGGATCGGTTGCACTGATCCACGTAGGATCACTGAGTGATGTAGTCATCGCAGTCGAATCCACGAAGGATTTCTATATAGTCGTCATCGTCGTCACAGTCGCAGCCAACTCTAGGGTTCCTGCACACAGCAAGCTCGTTCGGGAGGGTCCGCTCCACAATCCGAGGGGCTGATACATCAACTGACACATAGTCTGGAGTTCATGTTTCCAGAAGTTCCGTATCGTCAACAGGAACTCAACGTCACAGACGGCGCCTCAATCGGACGCCCGGTCTAAGAGTTATTGGATTTTTCGTCCGAGGGGCCCGGTTGGTTTTTAAGTCAAAACAAACCCGACCATACTCCAATTATGTTTAAACAATGAGAGAAGTAAGCCAAAAGGTCCGTCTCACTAAGAGGGATCCATCAAAGTTGACGGCACATCAATCAGACATCCGGAGCTCAAGCTATAAGCGTTTCCGCTCTGAGGGCCTGGTTGGTTTCGTGTACGAACCAACTCGGCCGAACCCAAAGTATTCCAAAACCTTGAGTGTAATATACTGAAACTCCCGTCTCGATCCAAGGATAGCTACACAGCTGACGGTTCATCGATCGGAGGTCCGTAGCCCAAGTTATGGGCAACAGACCGAAACAGTTCGAAAATGGGGGGTCTGGGCTCAGTCCGACCCGGCTCGGCGCGGCCCAGCCCGGTGCAGCCGGTCCGGCCTAGGGCGGCTCAGCGCTGGCCAAGCGGCTTCACAAAAAGGGGGTGCCTCCCCCTTGAATGAAAATGCGCCCCCCGCGTAGGGGCCTCTCCTTGCCAATGGAAGCGGCTTAGCGCCACGTCCCCGCCTCCTCGGTCTCGCGCGGTCGTAGGACAAGCAGCCTACCGCTGCCACCCGGCGGTCGCCGCCTCCTACCACCGGCGCCGCCGTGCCGGTGAGGCGCACTGGAGGGGTTTTCCACGGACCACCGTACGTGCTCCGGTGGTCCGTTTTTCCTGCCGTCTTCACCATCAGTCCTCCAGGGATCAGCTCTTCACTGCGAAGATCTCAAAATTCCCTTGCTGCCTGCTTTGTCATCGCCCGCTGATCCGCACACCAAGAACGAAGAAACGGTGGGTTCGGACTTGTTCATTGGTCTGCACCCACCGCATTAGCGGTTTAAACGACTTTCGAAAAATTTTAAACACATGCCGAGGATATAAATCACATAGATTTAATTGAACCAAAACCCCTACCTCAAGTGTCGTCGAGCGGGGGTTCGTCGCGGAATTTCACATCGCGGAAGAAGGCATCGCGGAAGGGGGATCGTCGCGTCGCAGAGAAAGGATTCATCCATGTCGTGTCATCAATCTCCGAGGATCCGGCGTTCTTGTCGACCTTCGTCAGAGGTCGGCATTCTTCGCGTTCTTCGCGTTCTTCATCGAGGAAGGAGTGTTTCACGGCTTGAGTGATTTCTCCCAAACCCTCTCACACAACCCACCTCTAATAAAATAAGACTTGTCTTATTTTATTAACACACATTCCAACGATTTGAATTTCAAAAAAAAATTGAAACAATCACTTAATTGAATTAATTGAGGAGTTTAAACAGCCCAATTAATGAGGAATTTATTATCCAGATTAAACGCAACGGTTGAATTCATTAAAAGGGGGGGGGGGTGCATGTGCGTTACTTAATTAAAGGAGGGGGGTTTGAAAAAGGTGGGGCTCGTGTGGGCCCCACCCCAAAAATATCCTACCTATAGGTGTAGGATATTGTGGGTCCCACTTTAACCTCTTATATTTGGTTAAACAACTTAATATAAAATCACCTGGTTGCCCCATTTTATTTTATTCATTTACCTAACCCGAAAATTTGAAAACCACACCCGAGCAAACACAACTCCAGGAAAGGTGTTTCTAAGAAATTACCTGCGCTACGATTCTATCGGTGCCCTCAAAATTTGATTTCGAGCACCAGTTCAAAAGTTAGAAAAACCCGATCGTTCGTTCACCGAACGTACCCAAGCTAAACTTCAGAAAATGATTCCGGGCACACCGGGCCTCAGAATCAGGTGCCGTTAGAAACTGCGTTTTTTTTAAAATACGAAAGAAAATTAAGAAAAAAATTTCCCTTGGATTTTACGGGTATTTACAATGCCTATGAATGAGATATGTATAAGAACATCTTCAAATATCATGCAACCACTATGAAGTCAATAACATAAGAACACATGAGGATATATCGATAGAGATGAACATCAAATTGATAAACTATTTAATAATATCAAGGAAGGAGATGAATATAATTTTACAACAATACCAGTAGCCATAAGCCAGAATAGGACACTCTATTTTTTCAACTTCTAAAATATGACTTAGAATTCAACAACACTAATTCAATCAGGTCCAAAGCCACACCGCATATAACACAGAGCCTTCTAAGCCTAACTCTACATATTTATCTTTGTTGTGATCATTTAGTTATATTTTTGAGCAGTGTGTATATCTATCTATTACGCACACACTGAATCCAGTGCATAAATGGAGTATAGGTTATGTACTAAATCTCACACTCTTTTTAAACATTTGTATCCAATGTAGAATTGTGGAAGTGGTTAGGTGTGAACTATTTGTTGTTTTTTTTACAATTAACTGTGGTAGAGGTCAAGGGTGACATGGAAATCCCTATGGGCCATTGTGATCCCAGAACCATGGTGTGGAACAAGATTTTTATTTCTCTGGACCCATCCCACGGGGCCCGTATCGTGACTACCCCAAGCCCACATTCCATAGGCCAGGGGCTAGCGACTAGTACCAAAGACATAAATCTCTAAACTCAGAAGGCAATGCCTTTATAAAATGAAACACACACAACATAGTATACAACTGGGAGTAAAACAATATGTAAAACTACATACAAAAGAGAGTTTGGAAAGTAATTGGGCCAGAAATTCAATCCCAATATTAAAGTACAACACAACTGAAATGCTAGTACAACTGAAGTAAATTAAAATAGATACTGGGTCATCCTCTGGGGTTCCTACCTGAATGGTTGGTACAGATGGCCTCCTCAACACTTCAAATCCACCCATCCGGTCAGTGTACCATCACTCCGAGTGGTCCACCTCCGGGTACCATCCAGTCCTGCTACTCTCTACCTCAGTCAGCGTTGTCCGTCATCTGCAACCAACACAATGGGGTTCAAGAATATCCCATTCAGGGGTGAGTATAACGATACTCAGTAGGGACCTTGAGACCCTCCAGGTCTCACAAAATCCAAAAAGGATAACAACAAATAATGAAATCAACAGATAACCCTTACTTAAGTATATGCCCATATATATACCTAAGTTATTTAGTAACCCATCTCAATCATGAGGAAAACACAAAATTCATTGACTCAGCTCACAATAAGGGTTTTATTCAAGTGTGGTAATATGTAACAATCCCAGTCAAACTATCGAAACCTCAGCTGCTGGTCTACTCCTCCTCTATAGAGTACTGTGGGCCTGCCACGTCACAAAGAGGTGCTTCCCACCATCCTAGACTGTTGTGGTACTCCTCCTTTCATGTACCGTGGGTCTGATGTGTCACACAGAGGCGTTCCCCACTGTGGGTATGCCGCGTCACATAGAGGCACTCCCTCTTGTAGCATGCTGAGGTACTCCTCCTATCGAGTGTCGTGTGTCATCCACGTCACACAGTGGCTCTCCCCACTGTGGGTCTACTGATTCACATAGAGGCACTTCCCATAGGGCTAGTCGAAACACTCTAAGTCGAAAGGTCATCAGTCTTCAGGTCTTAGCCAGCAACTAGGTCTTCGTACTCCACTCGCTCGTCTCCAGGAGGATCTGCTCCACGAGCTACTGGTTGATACTCCAACTTTACTAAAGTCCCATGTATAAGTATCTCAATGGTCTACTTTTCCATAGGGGTCTCAATGCAAAAGATGACGCATAAATCAGATGCCTGATCTGTGAATTGTTGGCATTACTGTTCAAAGGGACCGGTTGGTTTTTTGGTTTAAACCAACCCCACCGTATCCAAACTGTGTCTAATCCTAAAGTTGGGTATTCTAAATGACCCATCTCTCTCTAATATTTCTATCTCCGAAGACGGTTGGTCGATCAGACACTCATATCCCAATATATGGGCGAAAAGGTGAAAACATGCCAAAGCGGGTCTGGGTCCAGTCCATCCCAGTCGGACTGACCCGGACTGACCTGGGTCTGGACCAGAGTCTGACCCGGTCCACAGGTCTGACCCTGTTTGAGGGGGCGGCCTGGAAGGAGGGTGCGGCCTGGCCCGAGGGCGGCCCGACGTCCCGTGCTGGGTTCGGCCCAGCGGCCAACGCTCAGTCCGGCCCAGCGGCCCGCACGGGGTCCTGCCCGACGGCCCACGTAGTGTCCGGCCCGGCGGCCCACGTTGGGTCCGGTCCGGCTACCCAGTGGCCTGCAGGGTGTCCACCTCAGCCACGTCCATGGGGGAAGTCGTATGCCCAATGGCTCTCGAACATCTTAACCGTTCGGGTGGGGACCCAATCCAGCGCCAGGTGGCGCTAGTCCAGATAACCTGGGACCCTCTGGGTCCCACTCCTCCCGACTGTCCAAGGGGCCAACCACTCCAATGCCTCCTCTGTAACCTACCCTAGCCATGGATCCCTTCCTCCGTGTGGCGTGACGGCACCGCACCGCTCCGCCGCAGCCCACCTTGGCTAGTGTTCACCTCATTTGCAGGACGTGACATCGCCCTGCCCTTCCGCCATGGCCCAGCCTAACCACACCCCCTGCTCCTTCGCACACCGCGACAATGCTGTGCCCCTTCCGCTGTGGCCCGGCCTGGCCGCGACCCTGCTCCTCCGCACGACATGACGGTTCCGTTCCCTTCCGGCGACCGGGCGGCCTTTCGTCGATGGTTTCCTTCATGGTCGGCCCAACGCCAGCCACCGCTGCTCCGCACCGTGGTCATCAACAAACGAGGAGAAACGATGGGGGAGGGTTAGGCCATGTTCATGCAGCCCGAGCCTTCCACGATATGGCGATAACAATTTGGAAAACACATTCCAAAATTCGAATGATGTAGAACGGGAACAAAATCAACTCAAATCCCCTACCTCTTATTTTTTGATCGTTGACGAAGTCGCCGAAAGTTGGGCTTTGATTCGTCATTGTCTGAAAAAGAAGAGAATATCCATCGTTGGTGGATGAGCATTCAGATTTGACGAAGTCGAAGACGGCGTTCTTCGCGTTCTTCGTGGGTGATTTCTTCTCCTTCCCAAGCTCCACCAAAATAATATGCCAACAAAAAATAATGGGTTAAGCTAAACCATTATTTAATTTTTAGAAAAAAGAATTCAAAATATTTTAAATTAATTAATTAATTCCATTAATTAATTTTTTTGGTTTGGCACATTTATGAGGGAAGGTCACGAGTTTCCCCCACTAATGGAGAGTTTAAGGGGTTTAAAGCTTGGGTGGTCCCCACCGATAAATATCCTCCAAAGGGAGGTTATGTGTGGGTGGTCCCCACCACCATAACCTCTCATGGGAGGTTATGGTGTGGTGGCACCCATCTTTAACCACCACTTGTAGGTTTTATCCAACACAAATAAAAATAAAGCTAACAAATTATTTTTATTTAATTTGATTAAAAACCAAAAAACTATCTTTAATTCTCAATCGACTGCTATCGAGGTGAAAGTTTTCTTAAGAGAATACTAGCACTATGAGATCAGAAATGCCCTCAGATTTCAATTCTGAGCACTGGTTCAAATTTTATACAATCCCACTCGCAGGTTTACTAAAAATACCTAAAACAAACTATAGAAATTGATTTCGGGCACACCGGGCCTCGAAATCAAGCGCCATAAATTTTAGCGGACTCGTAAAAATCCCATGAATTTCAGAAAAAAATTTCCACAGAATTTCAGGGTCATTAAATTCTCCCCACTTCAAGGATTTACTTCCCCGTGAGCTACAACTGGCGCTAAAAGAAAAAATGGGGGTACTAAGCATGCATCTAAGCCTCCCACTCCAATGTGATCTCCTGGAGGTTCCCAAACATCCAGCGAATGCACACTAGAGGTATCGACCATCCTCGTATAACCTGCTCTTATCGCTCCTCAACCTCTACCAGAACCTCTGTGAAAGGCGTCCCGTCATCGATGTCCAACTCTCCATGGTCGATGATGTGGGACGGGTCATGCACGTGTCTCCTCAGCTGGGATACGTGGAAGACGTCGTGTACCCTATGCAACTGTGGTGGAAGATCCAGACGGTAATCCACCTCGCCTACTCTACTGAGGACCTAGAATGGTCCGATGAATCACATAGATAACTTTCCGCCTCAGCCAAATCTCCGTAGAACTCATCGAGGTTAGACCCGTAGAAAGATGTGGTCGCCATCCTCGAACTCCAGTTGTCTCCATCTCTTTTCAGCATATGAATTCATCCGACTCTGTACAGTCGTCATTTGTAGTTGGATGATTTTCACCTTCTCCGTGGTAGCCCATACCATCTCTGGTCCCACTAGTGCGGAATCCCCTACGTCTTTCTAGCATAGTGGTGATCTGCATGGTCTACCATACAAGGCTTCAAAAGGTTCCATACCGATTGTGGAGTGATAGATGTTGTTGTAGAAAAAATCTACCAACGGTAAGTGTTCCTCTCTAATGCAACCAAAGTCAAGGAAACAGTCTCAAAGCATGTCCTTGAGGGTCTGAATGGTCCGCTCAGTCTAACCATCTGTTTGAGGATGGAAGGTGGTGCTCAAGCGAAGAAGTGTCCCGAAATCCTCCTACAACCCCTTCCATAGTCAGGAAGTAAACCATGCATCATGGTCGAAGACAATAGATAAAGGTACTCTATGAAAACGCACAATCTCTAGTACATAGAGGAGTCCCATGTTCTCTAATGAGCCATTCTCTCTGATCAGTAGGAAGTGGGATGAGTTGGTGAGTCCGGGAACGACCACCCATATAAAATCCTGACTATTGGATGTACATGGAAGACCCATCACAAATTACAAGGATATACCATCCCACTTCTACTCTGGGACCTCTAAGGGATGAACCAAGCCTGCTAGTACTAGGTGCTCCGCCTTCACTTGTTGACATGTGAGGCACCGAGAGACAAACTCTACTACCTCCCTCTTCATACCTGGCCACCAGTGCTGCCGTCAAAGGTCCTGATACATCTTCTCCACTCCTTGATGTACCGCTAAAGGGGGAGTGTGGAACTCCCTCAAAACATCCTCCTGAAGTGAAACTGGTACCAAGGTACGTCCTCTAAAGAGGATGACATGCTCCCTACCTTCAGAAAATCCATTAGGTGCCATCCCTATGGATATCTGAGCACATCGTGTCTCATAGTCAGCATCTCCACATTGTGCCTCCCTAACTTGCTGAAGAAGTGGAGGAGGGACTGTAAGAGACTGAAGAAAAGCTACTCCATATCAGTCCACATATGAAATCTGTAAAGCATCCAGTTGCTCTGTCACCTCTCCTAGACGTTGTATACCCGATATCTTACTTAGTTCATCCACAAAAATGTTCCCCTTCCCAGGAGTATAGACTATCTTAAAGTCACAGTCCTGGAGGAACTCAATCCAATGACGTTGTCTTAGGTTCGGGTCCTTTTGGGAGAAGATATACCTGAGACTCTGGTGATTAGATTATATTGTGAAACGCTCTCCAATCAAATAGTACATACACATCTTCAAGCCCAAGACCACTATTCCAAACTCCAGGTCATGGGTAGTGTTGTTCTGCTCGTGCTGTCTCAGCTACTGAGAACCATACGGGATCAAAGTTCTCTCCTACAACAGGACACACCCAAATCTGGTCCCTGATGCATCGCAGTAGACTACGTACCCTACACTCTCCTATGGAAGCCTCAATATGGGGACACTATTCAACCTCTGCCTCAATTTCTGAAAGATTTTTTGGAATCTCTCTGACCACCCGAAGGGTTTCCCCTTCTTCCTCAAGGCTGATAGTGGTGCTATAACTCTAGAGAAGTCGGGAACGAATCTCCGGTAGTATCCAGCCAAGCACAGGAAACTTCGTACCTCCGTCACACTCCTGGGTGGATTCTAAGAATGTACTGGCTCAATCTTCACTATATCCACTACATCTTTTGTCATCGAGATAACATGTACCAAGAAGTGAACCTCTCGAATCAATAACAACCACTTCGAGAGATTACCGTAAATATGGTGCTCTCGGAGTGTGTCCAGTACTACTAAAAAATGGTATCCATGATCCTCCTCAGTAGTCGAGTAGATCAAAATGTCGTCGATGAATACCGTGACAAAACAATCAAGGTATGGCTAGAAGATCCTATTCATGAGACACATGAACACCGCTGGAGCATTGGTTACACCGAAGGGCATAACCAAGAACTCATATTTGTCGTACCGACATCTGATGTTTGTCTTATGCACATCCTCATCTCGAACACTGAGCTGGTGATAGCCTGATCTCTGTTCTATCTTCAAAAACCATCGTTCTCCCTTGAGCTGATCAAAGAGGTTATTAATCCTCGGGAGTGGGTACTTTTTCTTCACGGTCACCTGGTTCAGGAGACGGTACTCAACATAGAGCCTCAAGCTCTCATCCACCTTCATGGATAATAGAATTGGGGCTTCCCAAGGGGAAACACTGGGCTATATGAATCTCTTTCCCTGCAAGTCCTCTAGCTATACCCGTAGCTCACGAAGCTTAGCGGGAGCCATCCGATAAGCTGGAGTAGATATTGATGTCGTACCTGGGTAAAAGTCAATTTAGAAGTCTACCTATCTATGAGGAGGTAGTCCTGGTACATCAGTAGGGAAAACATCCATATACTGGTCTACCAAAACAGGATAAGTCAGACTCTCCACATCAACTGCTCCGAGGGTAAGGCAAGCAAACTAGTGAGTGATCAACTGTACCCTCCTCCGAAGAAGTCCATCCTCTACTGCAAAGGTTCCCTTCTCACCAGTGAAGGTAAACCTGGTCTCATCCATGTGGAAACACCACACTTTTCACCTATTACAGTCGATCTGAGCATGAACTATAGATAACTAGTCCATACCCAAGATGACGTCGTAAGGCGTCGACACCGCTACGGGGAGATCCCAATCGAAGCTCTCACCTCCTTGAGTAAGATCACATTGCCGGAACTGGTACGTAATCATCGAGTCTTCTCCCATAGGAGTCTCTAATATTAAGGATTGTGCCAATGAATCCATTAGAATCTCGTTGCTCCGAACGAGGGTAGTGGAAATGAAAGAGTGACTGGAACATGTGTCTATAAGAATTGCAGATAAGGTGGAGTAGACATAGATAGTTCCTCAAATCATCTCCGGAGCACCGTGGTCATATGCCTTCGCTTCCAGAAGCTGAGCTCTCCCCAGTTCACCTGCTCCCTACGGTCGGGGTGGACCTCCTAGTTGTGGTGGCGGTAGCACCTCGTAACATCGTCCACTACCACCTGCACGACCAGCTCCTCTTCCACGTCTGCCTGCTCCCTTCAAACTGCCGCGAACGAACCTTTTCCTCTGCCTGGGAGGCCCCTCAAATTTCTTCTAGTCATTTTAATGGCGGGTCGGACAGTCACGATCCATGTGACCCTTCCCACTACATGAGTAACACTATCTTCTCCTGGCATATATGTCACTACCCCGGGTTCCCCACACAAAAGATCCTGAGTCCTGCAGTCATCCAACCTTGGGTCTGGTCCTCTTGGACCTCTACATAATCTGTCTACTACCAGCTGCAGAAGACTCTACTGTAAAGTCGACTAGTGGTGGGTCTCGCTACTGGAGACTGCCTAACAAGGAAACTCTCTACTAGGAGGGCTTGCTCCAACAATACTACTTGCGACATAATGATTAGGGAGATCATTGATGCCCTGATCTCTCACCTAATCCTCTGACCGAAGGTCTGATCCCTGAAGAATGGGTCCCACACCATATCTGTGGAGTAGCAATAGTGGTTGGTGAACCTTGCTGAGTACTGTGCTACTGTCATGTTGCCCTGCTGCAGACGAAGTATCTCCTATATCCGTACCACTAATAGGGTCACTGTAACATACTCTGCCCGAAATAGACTATCGAAGTCAGTACAGAGTAGTGTCGCCTTATCATGCACCTAGAGCATCAGGCTCCACCATCTTCTCATTGCTTCCTGATGGAGACTCACAGCAAGGATCACTATGAGGTATGTTGGTGTCCATACCAGCCTGAAGACTCTGACCAAAGCCTCCATCCAATCCTTAGCCGCCTGTGGGTACGTCTCTCCCCAGAACATAGCTGGCCTCTGGCATTGGAACTCGTGCAACACATTCAAGCAGTGTGCATCACCTGCTGTGGGGGCAGGTGGCATCGGTATCCCAATGGGATGTGGTACCACTGGTGCCTCTTGTGGTAAAGGGCCCTACACCGAGGCATCGTCGCTCGCTGGGCTGTCAGAGCATATGACTTTCGGGGCTCTGCGGGGTGGCATGCTAAAAAAACAAATGCGACATGGTCAATAGATTATACCTAGTGTGTTGACCTGGTTGAGATGACTTATGAAAACATTTAAAGACACACACATGTATTCTGTGATTTTGTGCACTAAGTCATAAATCATTAGTTAGGGTCCTGGTGTATAGATACATCGGCTTCCTGCACTAACACTGGACTCCTTGAACTAAAAACCACACTTAGTACCCTTAACCCTATTTCTTCATAGAAAGAAATATCAGTGTCCAATGTTTGGTAGTATAAACAAGCCTCTGATACCAATTTGTCTCGACCCATCCCTCGGGGCCCAGATCGTGACTACCCCAATCCCGCCTTCCATAGGCCAGGAGCTGGCATTTAGCACCGAAGGCATAAATCCCTATACTTGGAAGGTATTTCCTTTATAAACTGAAACACAAACAACAGAGTACGCAAATGGAAGTACAACACTAAGTAAATTAGCATAAAAAAGAGAGTGCTGAATGTAATGGGGCAAGAAATACAAGCCCAATAGTAAAGTACAATACAACTGAAATGCTAGTACAACTGAAATAAAGTAAAGATGATACTGGGTCGTCCTTCGGGATTCCTACCACAAGGGAAGGTACAGATGGCCTCCTCAACACTCCACATCTACTCGTCCACTCTGTGTACAGTCACGCCGAGTGTTCCACCTCCATGTACCATCCTGTCCTGCTACTATTTTCCTTAGTCAGCACTGTCTGTCATAAGAAACCAACACAACCGGGTGCGGGCATAGCCCATGCGGGGGTGAGTATAACGATACTCAGTAGGGACCCCAAGACCCTCAAGGTATCACAAAATCAAACAAGTATAACCACAAAGAATGAAATCAATGGATAACACTTACTTGGGTATATGACCATACATATACCTATGTTATTTAGTAACCCATATAAAACATGAGGAAAACACAAAATTCATTGACTCAGCTCAAAACCAGGATTTTATTCTAGATTGGTAACATCTAACACTCCCAGTCAAACTGTCAAAACCTCAGATTCTGGTGTACACCTCTTCGATATAGTATTGTGGGCCTGTCGCATCACACAGAGGCACTTCCCACTATCCTGGACTATTAGGGTACTCCTCCTATCGAGTATCATGGGTTTGCTGTGTCACACAGAGGTTCTCCCCACTGTGGGTATGCCTCGCCACACAGAGGCTCTACCCCTCGTAGCCTGCTGAGGTACTCCTCCTGTCAAGTATTTTGGGTCTTCCACATCACACGGAGGTGCTCCCCACTATGGGTCTGGCACATCACAGAGATGTATTCCCACTAGGCTAGTCAAAACACTCTGAGTCGAAACGTCAGTAGTCGTCAGGTCTCAGCCAGATACTAGGTCTTCGTACTCTGCTCACTCATCACTGAGAGGAGCCGCACCACGAGCTACTAGTCAATACTTCCACTGTCACAAAGTTCCATGTAGAAGTTTCTCAAAGTTCCACCTCATCATACGGGTCTCAACGCAATAGACGGTGCGTCAATCAGACACACGGTCAGTGAGTTATTACCATTTTTGTTCTAGGTGCCTGATTGGTTTTTAGGTTCAAACCAACCCGACCGTATCCCAACTATGCACAAACATAAAGTGGGGTTTGCCAAAAGATCCAACACACTGTTATATTTCCATATCCGTAGACGGTTCGTTGATCGGACACTCGTAACCCAGGATTTTGGTGAAAAGATGAAAACATGCCAAAGTGGGTCTGGGTCTGGTCTGACCTAGTCGGACTGACCCGACCTAACCCAGTTAGCGGGTCCCACTGGGTTTGAGGGGGCGGCCCGACCCAAGGTCACAACCTGGCCTGAGTGGGCGGTCGGGGCGGAGGGTGCAGCCCAACCCGAGGGTGTCCCGGTGGCCCACACTGGATACGCCCCAATGGCCCGCGCTGGGTCCGGCCCGCATTGACTCCAGCCCGGCGGACCGTGCGAGGTCCAGTAGGGCGGTTCGGCGGCCGGGCGGCCCATGAGGGGTCCGCCTCAGGCACGTCCAGGGGAAGATGTGTGCCCTATGGCTTCTGTACAGCTTAGCCATTCGGGTGGGGACCCAAACAGACATCAGGTGTCGCCGCTCCCAATCACGCGGGACCCTCTGGGTACCGCTCCTCCTGGCTAGCCAAGTAGCCGGCCGCTCCAGATTCTCCATCGCGGCCCAACCTAGCCACGATACACATCATCCATGCGGAGCGACGACGCTGTGCCCTTCCACCGCAGCCCGACCATGCTGCGGCCCCCTGCTCCTCCGCATGGCCCGACCTGACCACGACCACCTGCTCCCCCACGCGGAATGAGGGTTCTGCGCCCTTCTAGCGACCAGGCGGCCTTGCGCCCCTGGTATCCTTTGTGGCTGGCCCGACGCCAGCCGCCGCTGCTCTGCACTACGATCGTCAACAAATGAGGACAAATGATGGGGGAGGGTTGGTCGGTGTTCGTGCGACTGGAGCCTTCCGCGTTATGGTGAGAACAATTGGACAAACACATTCCAAAATTCGAACAACGTAGAACAGGAACAAAATCAACTCAAATAACCTACCTCGTATTTTTTGATCGTTGGCGAAGTCACGGAAAGGCAAGCGTCGATTCGTCAATGCCGGAAAAAGAATAGAATATTCATCATTTAAGGATGAGCGTTTGGAGGTGTTGAAGTTGAAGACCGCATTCTTCTTGTTCTTCATTGGAGAGTTCTTCTCCTCCCCAAGCTCCACCAAAAGAATATGCCAACCAAAAATAATGGGCTAAGCTAACCCATTATTTAATTGTTGGCCATAAGAATTCCAAAAATTTGAAATTAATTAATTTGTGTGGATTGGAACATTTATGAGGAATCTTCAAGGGTTTCCCCCACTTATGAAGAGTTCTAGGAGTTTAAATCCATAGTGGCCCCCACCGATTAATATCCTCCCAATGGAAGTTATGTGCGGGTGGGCCCCAGCACCATAACCTCTCATGGGAGGTTATGGTGTGGTGGACCCCACCTCTAACCACCACTTGGAGGTTTTAACCACTATAAATAAAAATAATGCTAACACATTATTTTTATTTATTTTCATTAAAAACCCAAAAACTATCTTCCATTCACGACCGACTGCCGTTGAGGTGAAAGTCTTCTTAAGAGAATACCAACGCTGTGAGATCGACGATGCCCTCAGATTTCAATTCCGAGCACCGGTTCAAAAGTTATAAAATTCCGCTCACACGTTTACTAAATGTACATGAAAAAAACATCAGAAATTGAATCCGGGCACACCGGGCCATGAAATGAAGCGCTGTGAATTTTCACAGAGTCGTAAAATTTCAATGAATTTAAGAAAAACAATTCCACTGAATTTCCAGGTTTTTACATTGTTAATTTAAACTACATGGTGGTAGGTGATCACCATGTGGGGAGGATTATGTCTCTTCTTATGTCTAAACCTCATGTTTTTCATCCAATGTGTTTTTAAATTTTATTTTCAGTCGATTTTATCTCAAATTTCATAAAACTAAATTAAACTTTTATAGTTAGTCTTAGGAAGTGTTTATAATATTGTAGAATTATTTGGTCAGTTTCAAAAGTTGTATTAATTAAAAAATTGATACAACATTGAACTAATCAATATTTTTACCAATTAATTGAACAGTCATGCTCTTAAAAATTAGATACTAGCTAACATGGAAATTGAATTTTGAATATTGGGGGAGCTTCAAATTATACATCTTAAACAATTTTTTTAAGATACTCAATTCAACCCCCTCTTGAATACTCTAATCTAATAAAACCATAATTTATCCTTGGGACAAACAATTTTATACCATGGGTTGAAAATAAAATATAGTAAGGTGCATAAAAAAAATATAAAACCCATAAATCCATCAAAAATAATTGAAATCCCTTAAAAAGTACTTTTTAAAAACAAATAACATTAAAAACTGAAAAACAAAAACACAATCTGAATCCTAAAATTATGTTCTTTTCATAAAAATATTAATAACCAAATTAATAAATAAAGACTCAACCAATATAATAATCATTAATATTTTATGAAACATTTTATTAATATCACCCTTTTAATAGAATAATTGAACCAATTAATTCTAAAATCATTTGTCATGGAATAAATTAGCTAGTCAATTCCATCATCATAAACCTGTAATGGAATAAAATAACATGTTAATTACTACATAATTTCCACATATAATAAATAATTACCCAATTAATTATTGGTATATGTCCCTGACTCATCTGTATTCATCTATAATTTCCAAGAACCATTAAATGAATAAAAAACATATGATCTTTCACATCATCACTTTAACATATAATAATATACTTTTCAACCCTTAAGAGAAATATTTATTGATTAACCATAAAATGGGATAATTGAAGAATATTTTGACTAATTTTATATTGATTAGAAAATTAAATTGGAATCTGGAATATTTTAATATTATTAACAAATTATATATAAAATAAGTAGAAATAACAATGTTCTTTTGATAACCTTAAAAAACATAAAATCAAAAAAAATGGGAATAGAATTTATTTTGATAAACTATAAAAACATGGAATGTATTTTCAATAATTAATAATTTAAATAGTAGATGTTAAATGATTTGATGTGAAAAAATTTAAACATGAATTTTTTCACATTATTGTAATGAATGTTATAAATAACCTGGATAAGAAACATTAAAAAGTTTCCTTTAAAAAAATTTGTAAATAACGTCTAAGACAATATAAAAGTAACATAAAAATTAATTGAATTGTAGTGAATAAAATTATTTAAATAATATAAATAATATTCATATAAATGGAAATGTTTTGAGAGAAATACTTCAAAATATATAAAGAAAATATTTAAAATAAAACCCATTACCTCAATTTCTGACTTGCCTCACACATCCTATAACCTCATGAATAGTTTAATTATATTAATTATATACTTTCTTAAAACCATAATAATTTTCTAATTCATTTTATTATCATTTATGGTGATATTTCATCCATTTTAATTATTTTTATTATTCAGGTTTGATGTTTTGAAGTTATTTGGTTAATAATATCCATAATACATTTTGAATTTTTTTAATGGAAAAAGTACTTCTGTAATGGTTACACAAGATCTATATGAGTCAAGATAAATTATAAATATAATTATATAATTAAATTTGTTCAATAGGTCATGAAACGGTTACATTTCATCGAATATTCTTTGATATGATATTTTTTTAGTTTAAAAATAACCATGATAGTCTTATTTTAATTCCATCGTTATGATGGAAGTTTCATTATTACATAATCAAAATTAGAAAAATATTTGAATAATAATGTTATATTCAATCCTAAAATAAAATTTTAATAATAAACATAAAAATCAAAAGTTAACAAAAACACCATTGTTCACATAGGTAGTATAAAACCACCATGGTGAAAACTGTTTTCCAAAATAATTTTGAATAATGGAAAATACATTAAATATTTTTAGTTTTTTAATAATAAATAGATTAATATTTATACATTTTTTTATAATTAAATTTAAATATTATTTTTGTTATTGAAAAAGTAAGAGAACAGTTGAGATAAAAAGGAATACTTTTTTTTCACCCACATTTTTACATAGTAATAGCTTATGAAAAGGTCTTAGTGAGGGTTAATGGATCATAATTAATCATTTATGGATAAGAAATATATGAAAATTCCATTAATTTTTCTCATTGAAGTAATATAAGAGAATTTTAAAAGAGAATTTAAGATAAATAATCATAAATAAGAAATAAGAGAGGAACTTTTACAATGATAATGCATTATGAACATGAAAATGTGAGTTTATGGTGTTATTTTCCTATAATTTGGATAGAGAAATGAACCTTATATTTGGTTTGGAAAGGGTAACATACTTCCAAATTTATACGAAATATTTTATTGTGTTTTCATTAATACTACATCATTAAGGGCCAATAATGTAATTTTAAAAAGGAAAGTGGTTAACAATTGGATATTGTATGATTTAATAATACATTAATTCCCCAATTGAATAAATATAATATTTAATGATTTTTTATCAATTAATAAACTATTTTCTAACATTAAATACCCTAGGATGTCATTTTCATGGTTATTGTCATCTTCTGACTTAATAATATTAACATAACTGTGGAATTCTATTTTAACCATCTAAATCAATACTTATATGACAATATTATCTATAAAAATAATTTAATGACGTAATTCATCTAAATAATATCATATTTAGTATTTTTTAAAACCTATATTTTATCTTTTATTCTACTTATACAAACATTGTGTCAACATTGTGTAAATGTTTTGGATAATTATTCTACTACTTAAAATTAAAAATAAAAAAATAATGAAAATTTATTTAATATAATTAAAATTTTTCTAATCTTTCATAATGTATATTTACTCACAACTTTAGCGTGACAACATTTCTAAGATATTACTTTTAATTTTCTTACCTTGCGCTAGCCCTGTGTAAAAATTTGGATACTTATCCTGTTATACAACAATAAAATTCATAAATATAAATAAATATATTTTAATATTAATAATTTATTTCTCTAAAATATATCATTGTAATATTCCACTCTAAATAGAATCTTAAAAGCACCTATATTGAATTGTTTTTTGTTGTAAAAAATCTTGGTCAAAATTAAAAATTGTCTTCATGTTTATCTTGACAAATAATTTAATTCATATTACATGGAATATATTTTCAATATACTATAATTAAATTTATTTACTAGTATTTATAAAATTTTTATTATAATTTTCAGTCATTTATACATCATAATTATGTAATTAATGATATAGCTCTAATAAAAACTAAATTTCTAACTATTCACTAAAAATTAACATATTTTCAAAAATCCTAAAAATGCACCATAATCTATTTTTTACTTGATGATAACAAAAATAAAATATTTTTTATCATATTAAAATTATAAATTTCATAAATTTTACATTATATAATATTATATAATAAATGTAAAAACAATGTATTTAGAATAATGAACTAGTTATTTTTCAATTAAAAAATAATCTTCATCCCTCACAAAAAAAACAATATGAATTTATATAATTAAGAATAATTTAAATTTATAAAATGTATAAATAATTATTTATATGGATCATAATAATAAATAATTTGATAAAATATATTTATCCATCAAATAAAACTCTTTTTCTATCACAATTGAAACATAGTAAATTATATTTATATTTATTATCTATTTGATTATATAATATCATTTGAGAAATTATATAACCATACATATATATATATATGTTTAAAGCATAAATATAATTTCATAATAATTAATATTAATAAACAATTAATGTGATATTTTATTTGAACTTCCTAGGTTGTCATATTTAACGTATATTATACTATACTCCCTTATTTAAATTGATATTGATTAACTCATCAAATTTCATCTAAATTAATAGTTTATACCTTAGGGTGTTTTAAAAAAACTCCCACTTCATAATTTTTTTGTTCCTTTTAATATTATATGTCTCTCAAATATATTATTATTTTTAAAATACCTACCCCTGAAGTACCTATTAAAATCAACTTAACCATATTTATTTTTTGATAGAAATGGTTTTAAATTATTTATCCAGTAATTAATTCTATGTCTAATCATATGAAATATGTTAGGAAAATATTCCATATCTTCTAGATTTTAACATGTTTCTTCTATTGTGACTATTTTATTATTCAATTTTGAAGCCTTATTATTTATAAAATAGTTTATTTATTCTTCACAAATTTATTGAAAATTATTAGAGTATAATTTCTTGAATAGTTTTTTATAGATTTCATAAAATTTTGCTAAATAAAATTATTCATAAGGCCTTTATGAGTTCATTTTCATACTGTGAATATTATATTTGTTTATGTAACCTATTGAAAATCTATATATCATCATGAGAAAATTTATTGTTCTATTTTATTTAATTATATATATATTTTTTCCTTATATTCTTCAATTAGTTGATACTTGTATCTTATAAGGATGGTAAGGGAAACACTCTCGATCCCTAATTATTCCATTTGGTTCTGTGATTTCTCTTATCCATCCTCTAATATATTTTATATTATTTATTACATGAATGTATTGAGTACCCACATTCCATTTTCATTTATTAATTAATTAATAATATGCCTTTTAGTTTTTATTTATTAATTATATCTAGCCATACATCTTGTAAAAATACATATTTTAATATTCCTTTAATTAAAATATTTATTCTATTATTATATGTTTTATTATTCAATGATTACCATATTCTTTGACACCCATTATAGACTACCCCTTTCTAATTTATGGACATAAAATATTCTTTGATTTACTATTCTATGATTTTTTCAAGCGACTTTGATTTATAACATTCTTCATTTTCTATGGGTTATCTATCTTATTATTATTTTATATTTATATTCAATTTGGAATTCATATTTAAGTATATTATTATGAATTGAATGGTTTGACTATAATTACATATCCATCTAATTCATTGGATAAATCATATATATCAATATTTTTTTTTGTTATTGTACATGGGGAGTGAGTCAAGCACCCTATGCTATGGTATATGGGTAGTGATCCAAACACACTATTTTATGATATATTAATAGTGAGCCTTGATATATGTTTATAATTAAATGTTTTTTATTTTTAACTTGATAATGAACATGCCTATGTTATGATTTTAATTTATTAATATTCAATAGTTTGATCCCATGTCATGCTAGATGATCTTGTTGGTCCCATATAAGAAAGATTACATGAATGAGGTATTAATAAGGATATATCAATTTCCAAAAACCCTTCCATTAATAATCAATATATTTTTTCATAATATAAACCCCAATTTAAGACTGAAAATATATAAGTGATAAAAAATAAAAGAGGGAGATGTGGGAAATTTTTAATATGAAATGACCTACATAAGTGGGTGTTAGGGAACTCAGATTAAAATTAGGGTTCGTTGTTTTATAATAAAGGGAAATTGTAATTGATTATATTACAATTGATAATTGTACTTTTTAGACATGAATGAACTAATTGATAGGATTTATCTGGCATGGTATCTTAGGTAGAAGAGTTAGGAAGTGAATTTAGGATACGAGGGACTGATTGATGTAGCATAGTGACTATAGAGGGCCATTAGGTACTAGTAGGGTAGCACGGGGTAACAAGTGAGGGTACTTGGGGTTTATCCGCTTTTCCTAAATCCACTGGGTTACTGGTGCAAATAAATTTTTTATCTAGTGGATCCCATACCTATTTTTAAAAAAGATGGTGTTTTCTCTATTTGAGGGATTTAATTTAAACCTCTTTTTTAGGTTCTCTTAGTTGATATGGTCAATGGAAATAAAAAGCCTCCCCCATCTACTATCCCTTTCCTATTTTCTTACCCATGTGGTGAGATCTATCTGGGGTATTTTATTTGGTTCACTGTATTTATTTTTACCCCTTTCTCCTCCTCTCTAATTTCTATCCCTTTTTCTCAAATTTGGAATCATTAGGGTTACAAATTTAATTTTAATTCTAATTGGAAATGGTTATTTGGTAAAATATGATGGGGAATCGGTTTATCTTTCTTGGAGAATGTTTTGGGTGGATAAACACTTAATGTTTCATTTAGTTTATCTTGAGGTATTCCTCTTCACTATTTTTTTTGTATTTTTCATAAAAAAATTTTTGACCGAAGAATCATTATTAGTTTTTGATTTTTTTTCAGATATGGTCTTCGGAATCTTTCAAGGATAGACATCAACTTATTCTTAAAGGTTTCATCATCATTATTCTATCTAGTGAGTTATCCCTTAATTATTGATAACTCTATTTTTATCTATATATTTATGTATTTTTGTCGAATACTAGTAGATTGAATATAATATTCATGTATGGTATTAATTTTTTTTGTTTTATATGGATGGAAATATATTTGGAACTATATGAAGAAAATCATTACATTTTTGAAAGATAACATCCCTTTGTGCTGTGATACAAAGTTGCATGCCACGACTTTAAAAAATAGATATAAATAAAATATCCAAAAGGATTCCAAGGAAAGAACCACATACCAAGATTGAAGTGATGAAAATTAAAATAGAAGATAGACCATGAAATTCATGGTGTGGACAAGTTTCACATCATGAAACATTTGGGATAGATCAATATTCGAGCAGAAATTATGTAACCTATGATATGACCCTACATGTTTGACCTAGAATGATAATTTAATGTCGGTTTTAACCTAAGAAACCCTATAATGACTTAAATTTTTATAAATAATGTATTCCAACAAAATAAATATTTATTAATTATTGTCAGAGGGATTCAACAATTTTGAGGCCACTGTAATGATTTCAACCCAATGATTGTTCTCTATTGTTTGGTTTTCTTTACGCTTTCCTTTAATATACTTTGATGTAACGTTTGATTCTCATTAGTTTTATTACAGTTATTTTAATTTAATATATTACTCATTCTTTTTCATATATTATATCTCCTATGGTTTTGGATTTATTTTTCATTTTTTATTACCTAATGATGGTTGGATAAATTTATAGCAGAGTGTGGAATCGATAAAATTGTGTTCATACGAGATTTTTCTATTTAATTCATCACTCTAATGGTTATTCTATTCAATTGGTATTATTTTCTATTTCTTTATTTTTTTTATTTGTTTTTAAATCATAGTCCATGTTTGTTTTGTTGAAGATAAAACCCAACATGATAAAGGTAATAAATACATTACCACTAAATTGTATTGTTCTTCTACTTTATAGATCTGATTCAAATGAATACAAGTACATTAATTCATATATTCATGATTAATTAGGGTTATGGGGAATATATATATATGGATATAACATTTCATATATCAATAAAATTGATTTATTGTGTATCCAATGAATATTATAGTTTTTCAGGTGGAATCTAGATTTCATTTTAGGACAACCACCCATGGAAAAAAAAATCTCACTATTTTTCATTTTCATATATTTTTTCATAATTTTAGTTATTTAATTTTTAAATAATAATTAGTTTAAATCAAACTAATTGAAATATTGATTACCCATCCTTCGGTATAAATATTTCATCATCACATTCCCCAATCTCTGTTGGACCGACCACTTACAACAACTTTGACATGCCCTTTAATCTAGTTATGTTTGGGACAATATAAATTTATAATTGGACCACGCATATAGAATTTTAATGCATCGTCCATATTAAGAAATTATGAATAATTTAATTAATTTAAATAATCTGATGTAAATTATATTAATTAAATATTATTATTTTATAATTAATTAAATTTTTTTTTGATAGATATAGGACATCATTGAGGAGATCAATGGCTAAAATGTGCTTGGTCAATATTGGGAAATGATGACTAAGTATTTATTAAGTGGATATATTCAATATTTAGGTATATAGTTCGCAATATTACCTTTCAAATGGGTTTTTAGGGATTGTATGGAATATAAGTGTTGGTTTTTTGGTTTTGGGTGACCCAAGTGGAATCCATTAGTAGTTTCCCCTTTGTAAAGAAAGGCTAGAGTAATTTTTCATATTCATAGAATGTCCTTGGGATTTATAAATTATTTATTTTTAATTAATTTTTTATTATTTGAACATGTGAGGCTTTTTTAAAGAGAAATAAAACTAAGATGTATATCCATTCATGAGATATGTATCCCATGACCTTGGAGGATCGTTTGGTGTTAAATGGTGCAAACATAGAGTGATGGTTAGGGATGATTATAATTGAATGTTTTATAATTTTTTTATCAGATATTAGCCTGATAGGGTATTTTATAATGACCTTGTATATTACCAAATTTGATTTCATCATCTCCTGAGTGAGAGAGTTGGCCTACTAATATTGTATTAGGACCCTTGAACGATGTGTTCTTACCTCCCCACCTATAATGTCAATGGTTCATTAAGAAGTTGTGAAATACATTGGATATTGAATTTGGAGTTGATTCCAAGTACCAATATTTTGTTTTGAACCTTATAATAAATTCATGAGTGTTCCTTGGTGGTGGGAAATCGTGTGTTTTTTTGTTGGGATTTTAGATAACCTATGTGATAAGACATTAGTATGGTTTAGATTTCACTATGGAATAACCCTAGTGAGATAGGTAGTTTTTGAAAACCTAATTCATGTCATGGAAGGTTAGAATTTAGGTATATGTAATGTAATACTTTGTCTTATAAGTGAGTATACAAATAAGAAATATGGTTTTTGGGCCTATTTTCTAGGGTGATTACATGTTCAAATTTTAATGATATGAGAATATATTCCTCTATTTTAGTGATTAGTCACTCACTTAAATTATATTCAGGTGTTGATGTATTATTCAGCTTATGTGTGGTGTCGATGGTAGATCTTACATCTAATGATTTTTGAATTAAAAATATATTATTTTCCTTATTTTTTCAGGGTGATATCTTGTTCACCTAAGAGATTATGGAACATAGTGAAACATCATCATCCTGGGGATACCCCATTTTAATAGATATTATTATAGTAATATATCATCCTCTTTGGGTTGTTCTCAGTGAAAAATCATTTTACTTAGTTTCTATGGTGGTGGTCGGTATTCTACCATGGAAATTTATTAGATTGTGATATATAATTAACCTAGATATACATCAATCTTTATAATGTTGTTGATGAAATATGATTCACATAGTGATATATCATTCTCCCATTATGATGATTAGAATGGTGATAAATCAATCACCTGATGAAACATCATTCCCCATGTCACTTTATAGTTTTACATATTTCACCTGTTTCTATATCATTCCCCCTCGATGTTTTGTTGTGATATATGATTCACCATATGATTTCGCATCCTCTATGTAAAATTTTTTATTTTTATTACACTCTCGATGATTAATGGTGATATATCATTCACTAAATATATTATTTGTTTATGTGTTGTTCCCTTTGACATATATAAGGGTAATACAAATTTCAGCCATGTGTCATGATATGGAGAAATTTTATTTCCTGGACTGTTGATATAAGTGATGATAAATTGTCTCTACTCATGCAATTTTCTGACCTTGGGTAAAAAATTCCATTCTAGAGTGGTCCCAAGAAGATATATATCGACTATTAGGGTGGATCCATTAGTACCCAACAAGGAAATTTTTCTATTAATGTGAATTAAAGATTTATTTTCATTCAATGGATGCACGGACAAAAATATTGGTTATTATAAAAAGAATGTTTGGTGGTGGACTACTATGTTTTATGCTCACACCATAAATGGGTACTTATGATTTCATGTAGAACTTGTTTTTGGATTGTATGTTAGGTGATTCCCAAATTATAGGTTTATGAGTTGGGAGAGCTCTGATAAGTTGTGAAGATAGGTCTATGGTGAGACTGTGGATACAGTGGGTTTCTATTTGTTTATTTTTAGTTTTTTTCACTTTGTGTAGGATCAGTTGTGGATTCTTAATGACTCTAAGATTAACATGGTATACAATTTTTTTTAACATGACTATGTTATAGGAATAGTAGTATTTCAATTATAATTTCATAATTTTCACATTGTGGTTATACCAATTATATCTGTTCAGTTCATACACATTATTTTCATGATGATAGTAGAAGGTATAGCCTTCCCACATTGCTAATCCTACCCCCAATACTAGTCGGCCACCTCTTTTATAAAGGGATTCTCACATGATGTCATGTGGTTCCACTAGACCAATATTTTTTGGGTAGTATTCATCATGAATGTACAAAATGGTTCATCTACATTATGAGACATCCAATGAGTATACAGGGGTGATGTGATGATGTACCAAAAATATGCTAAGTTCACTTCTTTGATGTTAAAAATTCAAATGCATACACTGACCGCATATGTTTACAAAAATCACTAAGATATATACCACATAACTATCCTCCCATGCCAATTTATTATTTTATGAATATGAAACTTTTGTTTTATGGGGAACCATAAGAAACATCGAACACAAAAATAAAAAATAATAAAATATGTTATAGTGATTCAAAAAGCTAGAAACTATCCACTACAATATCACTCACCCTGGTTCTCAACCAAAGAGCAATGCATTTATAATTCCACCTAACCGCCATGTTCACAATATCCACATTGTAGTAGCATTTAAAGCTATCCAAAAATATCAGTTCCCCAAAATAACTAGATCCCAATCCAAAAAGACTCTTTTAAAAACCATCAATTTTTATAGAATATGGTATTTCCTTGACAGGTCCTTAATAACACATCTTGGTTGGAATGAAATATTATCCCATAAAATATAATTTAAAAAATTTGATACCTTCATAAAATCATCAAATAAAAAGTTTTTTAGACTAAATTCATATAATATGTCATTAATTTGTATACAAAACCATATATGAAGCTGTAAATTAAGATTCTAGTTGATACACATATTCACCTAATTAATATTATCTTCCATATGTATATTTAAATGAGTTTATAGATCTTCATAAAAATCCACCAGAGAGCCTTTATCCATCTTATCATAGGATGGGATCATATTTGGAGAAGTGAGATAGGTATAGAAATACCCTATTTCAGTGATCATCTAGAACCAAATAATCCTCCTCTTCTATAAAATCCAATGCATAGTCTTTCTATGTTCCAACTAAATCAACAAGCTAGTTAGGATCATCTCTAGGTCTATAGTCTTTGGAGATCCCATAAATGACTTCATGGTTTGGAACATAGTCTTCCAAGGTATCCACTATGATATTTAAGCCTTAAACCTATTATCATTCATTATTAGATCCATGATCCACCACCTATAATTTCCTATTTGACCTAGTTCTCCTTAGTTTAGGAAATAATTAGTAATCGTTGTGGAAAATTTCCTTCTTTCCCCTCGATACAGAGAGGTCAAAAGCTTTGATAAGGGCATTTTCATCATTTTTTTCATGCCAGAGTGGAACAGATCATATTTAATGACAAACATCCACATGTTCCAATTTTTTTTGATGAATACTAGAATAGACACTCTTCCCCCTATTCAACATCCAGAATCATTTATTCCATCCTCTTGCACACCACTGACTTATTTTCTTCATAATCATCAGGGTCATCCAGCTGTTACTCAAATTAGTTCCTAATATCAATACTAAGATGACCCTCCAACCATGTATATTGGGGGGATACCAGAAAAATAGAATCCATAAGGATATACTCATTGTGAAAAATTATATACATTTCGGTAAGGGTAATTTGTTCAGTCATGTGTTCCCCATCCACATCCTAAAACCCAATGATGTGAATAGTCACAATGCAATAATAAGATATCAGATTTCCTTCAGAATAATCCGCCATAATAGAAGAATAAGTTAGTGAAATAGTTCTATGTATTACTATTGACAAGAAATCAATCGTTCCTTGCACTACATATATCATTTGATAAGCTATTTGAACATATGATGTTAGACCAAAACATGCATCCTTCATTTGAGTAGTGATCATACTATCAATGTTTTCATTAACATAATACTCAACAGTTTATTTATACTCCACAATTTGAATAAAATTACATAATATATTTAATGATAGTTAGAAAAAACATTATCTTACCAACCTAAAAAATAATAGTAACTGATTATATATTGACCCACAAACAGTTTTTTGTACCCGATATCTCTTAAGATCATGGTCCATATGAAGTTAGATAATGGTTTTTATATGTTCATATCCCCATTAATTTGAGAAGTAACATAGTACTACAAAGTGAAATTCCATGAATATAAATAATAAAATGTACCCAAATAATTTCCAAGAAAAATTTAAATCCAAGTGTTTTGGAATAGTAGAGGAAAATATGGAATCTAATGTAAAAAATAGACATCTAAGTATGTTTTAGTTGTTAGGGTTGGTGTCATGAGAACCAACTATTTTGTACTTTGATTACATGAATGTTCACTTATTATATATTGTTCATTATTTTGCATGACTATAATATAATAATGTCCGGGAATATTTGTTGCATTGATAAGGTCATTCCAGATCCCCACTATGACGAGAACCATGAAATGCTATAACAATATTCTTAAATAATGTTTTGCGGTTGGATGACATACTATGATAGGACACATAGTATATAGACTGTTATGTGAGAGTACTCATAAGAAGACGAGACTCTCTCTGAAGAAGTCCGCACATGGTAATCCCCAAGATGGGAGATTATTAGAACAGACCCACCAGTAGTAATTCTTCTTGTCATGGTGTCATGAGACATTACTATCTGTGAGAGTGTGTAATGGTCCTTAGACAGAATGATTATCATTAACTGTGGATACAGTGGGTTTCTATTTGTTTATTTTTAGTTTTTTTCACTTTGTGTAGGATCAGTTGTGGATTCTTAATGACTCTAAGATTAACATGGTATACAATTTTTTTTAACATGACTATGTTATAGGAATAGTAGTATTTCAATTATAATTTCATAATTTTCACATTGTGGTTATACCAATTATATCTGTTCAGTTCATACACATTATTTTCATGATGATAGTAGAAGGTATAGCCTTCCCACATTGCTAATCCTACCCCCAATACTAGTCGGCCACCTCTTTTATAAAGGGATTCTCACATGATGTCATGTTTTTCCACTAGACCAATATTTTTTGGGTAGTATTCATCATGAATGTACAAAATGGTTCATCTACATTATGAGACATCCAATGAGTATACAGGGGTGATGTGATGATGTACCAAAAATATGCTAAGTTCACTTCTTTGATGTTAAAAATTCAAATGCATACACTGACCGCATATGTTTACAAAAATCACTAAGATATATACCACATAACTATCCTCCCATGCCAATTTATTATTTTATGAATATGAAACTTTTGTTTTATGGGGAACCATAAGAAACATCGAACACAAAAATAAAAAATAATAAAATATGTTATAGTGATTCAAAAAGCTAGAAACTATCCACTACAATATCACTCACCCTGGTTCTCAACCAAAGAGCAATTCATTTATCATTCCACCTAACCGCCATGTTCACAATATCCACATTGTAGTAGCATTTAAAGCTATCCAAAAATATCAGTTCCCCAAAATAACTAGATCCCAATCCAAAAAGACTCTTTTAAAAACCATCAATTTTTATAGAATCTGGTATTTCCTTGACAGGTCCTTAATAACACATCTTGGTTGGAATGAAATATTATCCCATAAAATATAATTTAAAAAATTTGATACCTTCATAAAATCATGAAATAAAAAGTTTTTTAGACTAAATTCATATAATATGTCATTAATTTGTATACAAAACCATATATGAAGCTGTAAATTAAGATTCTAGTTGATACACAAATTCACCTAATTAATATTATCTTCCATATGTATATTTAAATGAGTTTATAGATCTTCATAAAAATCCACCAGAGAGCCTTTATCCATCTTATCATAGGATGGGATCATATTTGGAGAAGTGAGATAGGTATAGAAATACCCTATTTCAGTGATCATCTAGAACCAAATAATCCTCCTCTTCTATAAAATCCAATGCATAGTCTTTCTATGTTCCAACTAAATCAACAAGCTAGTTAGGATCATCTCTAGGTCTATAGTCTTTGGAGATCCCATAAATGACTTCATGGTTTGGAACATAGTCTTCCAAGGTCTCCACTATGATATTTAAGCCTTAAACCTATTATCATTCATTATTAGATCCATGATCCACCACCTATAATTTCCTATTTGACCTAGTTCTCCTTAGTTTAGGAAATAATTAGTAATCGTTGTGGCAAATTTCCTTCTTTCCCCTCGATACAGAGAGGTCAAAAGCTTTGATAAGGGAATTTTCTTCATTTTTTTCATGCCAGAGTGGAACAGATCATATTTAATGACAAACA
Organism: Viscum album; assembly: GCA_963277665.1. NCBI lineage: Eukaryota > Viridiplantae > Streptophyta > Magnoliopsida > Santalales > Viscaceae > Viscum > Viscum album. Next base: position 2,004,625,546 of record OY728164.1, on the reverse strand, counting down.
TCCACATGTTCCAATTTTTTTTTGATGAATACTAGAATAGACACTCTTCCCCCTATTCAACATCCAGAATCATTTATTCCATCCTCTTGCACACCACTGACTTCTTTTCTTCATAATCATCAGGGTCATCCAGCTGTTACTCAAATTAGTTCCTAATATCAATACTAAGATGACCCTCCAACCATGTATATTGGGGGGATACCAGAAAAATAGAATCCATAAGGATATACTCATTGTGAAAAATTATATACATTTCGGTAAGGGTAATTTGTTCAGTCATGTGTTCCCCATCCACATCCTAAAACCCAATGATGTGAATAGTCACAATGCAATAATAAGATATCAGATTTCCTTCAGAATAATCCGCTATAATAGAAGAATAAGTTAGTGAAATAGTTCTATGTATTACTATTGACCAGAAATCAATCGTTCCTTGCACTACATATATCATTTGATAAGCTATTTGAACATATGATGTTAGACCAAAACATGCATCCTTCATTTGAGTAGTGATCATACTATCAATGTTTTCATTAACATAATACTCAACAGTTTATTTATACTCCACAATTTGAATAAAATTACATAATATATTTAATGATAGTTAGAAAAAACATTATCTTACCAACCTAAAAAATAATAGTAACTGATTATATATTGACCCACAAACAGTTTTTTGTACCCGATATCTCTTAAGATCATGGTCCATATGAAGTTAGATAATGGTTTTTATATGTTCATATCCCCATTAATTTGAGAAGTAACATAGTACTACAAAGTGAAATTCCATGAATATAAATAATAAAATGTACCCAAATAATTTCCAAGAAAAATTTAAATCAAAGTGTTTTGGAATAGTAGAGGAAAATATGGAATCTAATGCAAAAAATAGACATCTAAGTATGTTTTAGTTTTTAGGGTTGGTGTCATGAGAACCAGCTATTTTGTACTTTGATTACATGAATGTTCACTTATTATATATTGTTCATTATTTTGCATGACTATAATATAATAATGTCCGGGAATATTTGTTGCATTGATAAGGTCATTCCAGATCCCCACTATGACGAGAACCATGAAATGCTATAACAATATTCTTAAATAATGTTTTGCGGTTGGATGACATACTATGATAGGACACATAGTATATAGACCGTTATGTGAGAGTACTCATAAGAAGACGAGACTCTCTCTCAAGAAGTCCGCACATGGTAATCCCCAAGATGGGAGATTATTAGAACAGACCCACCAGTAGTAATTCTTCTTGTCATGGTGTCATGAGACATTACTATCTGTGAGAGTGTGTAATGGTCCTTAGACAGAAAGATTATCATTAACTCATGTCATGACTCGGGCACTTATATTTGCTGATGAAAACCATTATGAAGACAGTTGGCGGGAAGTAAGGTACGTTGGTTGTGTCATGAATGACATGTTGTTAATGGATAAGTCGAGGATGTATTTTTCCCTTCCAAATTTATGGAAGTAGATATCTCAGGACATTTTATTGAAATAGAACTATCAAATAAATTCCATTGCCATGGTGTAATGAAAAGTTTATTTCTGTAATTCAAAGAATGCCAGATCAAGCATATAGGTTTATGACACTACCATGAAACCTTATTAATGAGATATTGATACAAAGGGATTAAATTACATAGTAAGAATTTGTATGAGGTGATACATCAATGCGGCATTAACATCTTTCTCTTGGGTTCCGTGACCTGTTTCTAGACAGTAATCTTGAACTTTAGGCAAGCCCACCTAATGCCAACGAGAAAGGTTCCTAGAGGGTCACACACTAAGTGTATTCTAGTATCTCAAGTGGAATAAATATTATTCCTGGACGTGGTTTAATAATTATTCAGGGAAGCCTAAATCGTTTTAATGTTGGATGAAGAATAAAATAAAACAAGTACACGTCTTGAATCAATGATTACACGCCATGTAGTTTTATTTTCAAAACAAGTACATACCGTGTATTTTTAAATGTACATGTTGTGTAGTTTTCATTTTGTAAAAGAAATGAATAAATGAAAACAAGATAAAAACTCCATGTGCATTTAATGTACACGCCGTGTAGTTTTCATTGAAAAAAATATACACCGTGTATTTATTAATACACGTCGTGTAGTATTTCTAGTTGGGATTTTGTGAAAATATCACTTTATTAAATGATATTTATTATAATTAGTGTGGGTTCATGTCAAGGAATTAATGAATCGACATGGGGTTTTCAAAATAGAGTTAATGAAATAAATAAAATTCGTAACACATTTATTTATTATCATAACCCTATAACCTCAAACCCGATTATAAATATCCTCACAACCCATACTCTTTTCGTAAGACACGAGAATCGTTTTGAACAAAAATTATGGATAATTCATTCATGGCCGAAATAACCTCTTCCTACAAGAATGATCTTATGACCGAGATAGATCCTCTTCCATCGAATCAAGACGATCTAAGGCAGAAAATGCAAGCAATGGTTTCTCCATGCTATCACCCGGAGACTCCTTTGGCGACATCCAAAGATACGTAGTGCACATGTGGATCACCGATAGAGGATGTCTACATGTGGATTTTGTGATTCAATGACAAATCACATTAGAACATGATCAGGAATATCAATAAAGAAAGAACACCAAAAGGTACTTCTTTTCAATTGATTAAATTAATTATAATAAACCTGTACTGATCCTACATTGTGGTTCCGGGAATTTCCTTTTCTTTGTCTATTTATATGATTCAATCTATGGAGAATGGAATTTATCTTCATATTGATCCCAGATATATCAATGTTAATGAAAAAAATCCTTGTGGGAACATCAACCAACACACTTCTGCTACACCCAGAACCTTCAAATGGTATTAGAGCGAGGTTACAATGTTGATTATAGTTATTTAATTTTCATTGATAATTTACGCATTTATATTTGATTCAATTCAAAATAAATAGTTCTATAAATATGAATAAATGAGATCTATTCTTCCTCCTTCGTTTCTCGATTCATATCACAGAAAAAAATTAATTTTAATTTTGATTAAAATAAAAATGGGGATCTCATCCGAAGGAGCCGCTATTTCTGTCTGTACAACACCGAAATACACAGCGTGTAATGAAAACAACACTCCGTGTACTTAGGTTCAACGAACTGGTACTTGTCTGCCAAACCACACTATCTATATTTATTACACCTAAGCATTTAAAACCCCGTGTTGATCAGAATTAAACAGCGCTTGGGAACCAGAATACACGAAGTGTATGTTGGAGAAACATGTCGTGTAGTCTAATCCGGCCCAAGTGAAACCGTGTACAAAAATGAAGCTGCATACCACGTATACAGGATTTCTAGGCCGGTTACCGTGTAACAATGAAGTACATGCAGTGTATGATTTATCGACACGCTGTGTACTCCAAATATCTAAAGTACAAAAAACATGCCATAGCCCCCAACGTGTACTTTGGAGAAAAGGTGAAATAAATACATGTCGTGTAAATATAAACTACACGCCATGTACTTTCTAGAAATGGAATTTAACCAAGTTTTCTCCAAATGTACAAAGGCACCGTATAAGGAATATGGGTGAGAAGAATCCCAAGGAAATTCAGAAAGGAATTTAAGATAAATAAATGATTAATTATAAGATCATAATTAATTGAATTCAAGTGCAAATTATCTTGAATAATTGAATGATTAAAAGAATTTTAATTCTAAATATGTGTAAATGTCGTTACATTACATGGATGATCATGAGATAGACCAGATACCCTTTGTATGTGTGTATGGTTTCATTTAAATTTTTTTAATTTAAATTAGTTGTCCTGTGAGCCTTTTTCCAATAAAATATAGGGCATGTGTGCCCATGGTTTCTTTAATGTAAACCCCAGGTAATGGATGACCTACCAAGCCAGAGGAGATGGTTCAAAATCTGAAGCTGAGGCGAAACCAACCCATGAAGATACAAAGATGAACAGGTGGGAGCTGCAAACCATTAACCATAAGGTTCAAGGTGTTTTCCCTAGGACAGGGTTAGCTTATCAGAACCGCTAGATAAGATAACAAATAGAATCTCATGATCATTCCATCTTATTTTAATTCTGTCTAATTCCATGGTTTATTTATTATGTATGTGTTTTCGCGATCACATAATTAATAAACAAGCATGTGATAATGAAAAACTATGCATAAAGAATAAAATCCATAAAATACCATATTAAGTCAGACCAAGCCTTATATTACTTTTTTAAGGTCAAAACTAAATAAAACTATTTGTTTGACCAACCCTTGTTGGGACACTTACTTTTATAAAGGATGCCCTTATGAAAGGTTTTGGGTTGAATTAACCACATTACATCAAGAGAAGTAGCCCTTGCTAGACTTGATGTAATATTGGAGGCAAGAGTTGAGAAAATCCAAGTCAGGATCTCAGGATTGGGGAGTCCACTCAACAGATCCAAGAACTGTAATCTCACAGTTGGCAAAGACCCACCTACCTAAATACCCTCACATAGGTTGACCTACCCTTGTTGGGGTTATACGACGGGGAATATGGATCCTTTCCACTAGAATGTCAAAGAAACTGGATATTCTGAGTTCAATGGTGATGGCCATTGGGACATGATAAAATAGTAGGAGAATTAATAATGTCCTTTATTATTTTTCATAAAATGTAATCAAAAGGTACCGATAAATATTGTCATTTAATTTGTAGAATCGAAATGACAAACTCGTCAACCACATTTTCTCTGCAATAAATTCTGGATAAAGACAATATCCTCACTGGTAGTAACTTTCAGGAATGGTTTAAGTGACTTCGGGTTATCCTAGGCCATGAATGAAACTTTTACGTGTTGGAGTCTTCATTTCCTGATCCGCCTTCCCAAGGGGAATGTTATGAAAATTTCATGGTCTATGATCAACATTTGAGCCATGCACTCGATATTCAATTTTGATGTTGTCATAAATGTCTAGTGAGATCATGAAGTCTCATGAAGACATGGATGCCTATAGTATGCTCGAGCACCTCCATGGTCTATACCACGAGAGAGCAAGACATGATAGGTGTGTGATCTCCAAGCTTTATTTCAGAACAATCTTGGATAGAGTGCCCCAACAGGGCCTCATGTAGTCAAGATCATTGGCTATATTGAGCGCTTAGAGGTTCTAGGGTTTAAACTCCCCAAATAATTGGGCACTAATCTCATTCTTGAATCACTCCCCCAGAGCTTCTAAAAAATTGTTGTGAACTTCAATATGAAAAACATTGAGATTTCTCTGTCTGATCTTCTTATCCTCATTCACCAAGTGGACAATGACATGAAGCTTAAAAAGCCTTATGTCCTCATGGTGAATAAAAGGAAAGGGAAGGCAAAGATATTTAATCCCAAAGCATCTTCAAGGCCTTCCAAGAAAAATAACATCAAATGAGATGCAAGGGATCAAGATGTTGTTTGTTTCGCATGTGGCAAGAAGGGATACTGGAAGAAAAACTGCACCCATCCATGGAAGCAAGGGGAAGCTTCAGGTGCATTTGTTATCGAATGCAATCTATCTATTTATACCAATTGGATATTAGATACTTATTGTGGTTCTCACATATGTATCCAAATATAGGAACCAAGTAGATTCAGAATGATTGGCCAAGATGAGGTGGATCTAAGAGCAGTCAACGAAGACAGACTCACTGATGTAGCTGTCGGATACTACCATCTTACATTTCCTACTGGGATGGTCTTGGTTTTGAAAGGATGTTATTATGTACCCTCTATAAAAAAACATTATTTCAGTATCCATATTAGATACTGATGGATTCATCTTAATGTTTGGAAGTGGACGTTACTACTTTTATAAAGATAGCATTTGTTTCGGTAGGGAACATTTATATAACGACCATTATGTGTTAGACTACCCAAACCAAGTAATGGAAATCAATGACATAGTTAATTTACATGACTCATACCACTCCCAACTTTGGAATCACCAGCTAGGTCATGTCAATGAGAAAGGTTTGACAAAATTACATCAATATTGGTATTTATATTCATTCGAACTAAAATCACTTGGTGTATCTCCTGCGTGTCTTCAAGGAAAAATGAAAAAAGCCCCATTTAGTGGGAAAGGTGAAAGGGCTAAAGAGATTCTTGAATTAGTTCACACAGATGTGTGTGGGCAATTTCCAATTTAAGAAAGGGGTGGGTTCTTGTACTTCATAACTTTTACTGATGATTTTAGTAGATATTGATATATTTACTAAATGAGGTATAAGTCAAATTCTTTTGATCGGTTCAAAGAATATAAGAATGGAGTTTAGAACTAGCTTGGTAAGAATATTAAGAAACTCTGGTCAGACAGAGGAGGAGATTATCTTAATAAGGACATCATTGATTTATTATGGGAGTTTGGGATTCTATCTCAACTCACTCCTCCTTACACACCTCAGTGGAATGGTGTAAGTGAAAGGAGGAACTGCACCCTGTTGGACATGGTGAGATCAACAATGAGTCATGCGAGCCTTCCATTATCCTTTTGGGGATATGAATTCCAAATAGCATCACACATACTAAACCATGTACAAACTAAATTGATAAATGGTATTCCATTCGAGTTATGGAGTGGACGCAAAGCCATGTTATCGAATTTACATGTGTGGGGTAGTGAAGAATTTGTTAAGGCCTCTTCAGGTAACGAACATGCACCCTGAGGCACAAAGTGTATCCTTATAGGATATCCAAAAGAAACAAGGGGATATTACCTATACAAACCCTCAGACAAAAAGGTTACAGTGGCAAGACACTCCATATTCCATGAGAGGGAGGACATCTCTAAAAGATATAGTGGGTGCGAGATAGACTTCGATGAAGTCGAGGCTCAAGATACAGATGAGTTTGTACAAGAACAGAATCCACAAAGCCCCGTGGAAGAAAAATATGTTCCAGAGACACAATAACTGCATAGGAGGAAAAGAGAGGTGAGAGAACCATAGCGATTTAGTTTTCTTCTCACCAAGGATGGTGACTCATTATTGGTTGACAATGATGATCCTCTTACCCACAAGGAAGCAGTTGAAGGCACAGATGTTTCCAAGTGGCAAGAAGCCGTGAATTATGAAATGGATTCCATGTACAAAAACCAATTCTGGATTTTGCTAGATCCTCCAGTTGATGTAAATCCTATTTATAATAAATGGTTTTTCAATAAAAAACTAGACATGGAGGGGCAATTCAGCACCTATAAGGCACGACATGTTGCCGAAGGTTTTAGACAGTGTCAAGGAATTGACTATGATGAGACTTTTTCACCGATTACAATGCTGAAATCCATCCGAATCCTATTGTCCATTACATCTTACCATGACTATGAAATTTGGAAAATGGATGTCAAAACATCATTCCATAACGGGAACCTCATGGAAGATGTCTACATGACACAACCTGAAGGGTTTGTGACTCCAAAGGATTCAAAAAAGGTATGACAGTTTCAGAAATCCATTTATGGATTAAAGAAAGCATCAAGGTCATGGAACATTCATTTTGATGAAGCTGTAACAAAATTTGGCTTTGTTAATAATGAATGTGAGCCTTGTTTCTACAAGAAGATTAGTGGAAGTGCAGTCATTTTCTTTATAGTATATATTGATGACATATTACTAATTGGAAATGAAGTACCTATCTTACAGTCAGTTAAGGCATGGATAGATAAATGATTCTCCATGAAAGACTTGTCTAGGCATCATATATTATTGGGATCAAGATCCATCATGATAGATCCAAGAGAATGCTTGGCCTAAGTCAAAGTACATACATTGACAAGATACTAAAGAGATTCAGTATGGAACAATCGAAGAGGGGATTGTTTCCAGTGTCACATGGCATTCATCTTTCCAAGAAAATGTGTCCTCAGACACATGAGGAAAGACCGATAATAGAAAGGATCACTTACACATCCGCGATTGGGTTAGTCATGTATGTTATGATATGTCCGAGGCTAGATGTTTCTTACATATTAAGTGCAGTAGGCAGATATCAAGCTGATCTAGGAGACCACCATTGGATGGCAGTCAAAACTATCCTTAAGTATCTGAGGCATACCATGTATATGTTTCTGGTTTATGGAGGAGATGAGGAACTAGTCATCAGAGAACTTGTAGATGCTAGTCTCCAGACTTATCAAGATGACATGTAGTCACAGACTGGATACATCTTCAGTTTGAATGGAGGTGTAGTGAGCTGGAAGAGCTCAAAGAAAAGTGTGGTCACAGATTCTACAATAGATTCCAAGTATATCGCGGATTCTGAGGCAGCTAAAGAAGCAGTATATATGCGAAGATTCGTCCAAGAGCTAGATGTAGTATCGAGTAGTAAAGATCCTATCACACTCTATTGTGATAATACTGCAGCCGTGGCACTTGGAAAAGAGCCAATGTAACATCAGTAGACAAAGCACATACTTTGTAAGTATCATATCTTGAAGGATTTTTCTCAGAGAGGTGAAGTTGCAGGGAGAAGTGTTTCATCGAAAGACAACGTGGCGAACCCCTTGACTAAAGCCTTCACTCAACAGAAACATGATCATCATGTGAGGTCTAGTAGACTAAAAGTCATAGGCAGTTGGCTCTAGTCCAAGTGGGAGTTTGTTAGGTTTGGTGTCCTGAGAACCAACAATTTTTTACTTTCATTACATGAATGTTCACTTATTATATATTGTTCATTGTTATTCATGACTACAATATAATAATGTCCTAGAATATTTGTTGCATTGATAAGGTCATGGAAGATCCCCTCTATGATGAGAACCTTGAAATTCTATAACAATATTCATAAATAATGTTCTGTGGTTGGATGAAAGACTATGATAGGACACATAGTATACATACTGTCATGTGCAAAGTACTCGTAAGAAGAAGAGACACTCTCTCATGGAGTTCGCACTTAGTAATCTCCAAGATGGAAGATTATGAGAACATACACGCCAGTAGTAATTCCGTATGTCTTGGTGTCATCAGACATTACTATCTACCAGCGTGTGTAATGGTCCTTAGACTGAATGATTATCAATAACTCATGTCACGACTCGCACACATAGATTTGTTGACGAAAACCGTCATGAAGATAGTTAGTTGGAAGTAGGGTATGTTGGGTGCATCACAAATGACATGTTGTTAATGGATAAGTTGAGAAAGGATTTGTCCCTTCTATATTTATGGAAGTAGGTATCTCGGGCCCTTTTATTTAAATAGAACTGTCAAACGAATTCCATGGCCATGGTGTAACGACGAGTTTATTTCTGGAAGTCAAAGAATGACAGATCAAGCATATATGTTTATGACACTACCATGAAACCTTCTTGATGAGATATTGAAACAATGGGATTAAATTACACAGTAAGCATTCACATGAGGTGATACGTCAATGTGGTGTCATATTCTTTCTCTTGGGTGCCTTGACCCAATGCTAGATAGTAATCTTGCACTTTAGTCAAGCCCCCCTAAAGCCAACGAGAAAGAGTCCTAGAGGGTCACACACTAGGTGTATTCAAGTATCTCATGTAGAATAAATATTATTCTCGTACATGGATTAATAATTTTTCATGGAAGCCAAAATCATTTTAATGTTGGAGGAAGAATAAAATAAAACAAGTACGTGTCGTGTATCAATGATTACACACTGTGTAGTTTTACTTTGAAAACAAGTACACACCGTGTATTGATAAATTTACACGCCATGTAGTTCTCATTTTGGAAAGGAAATGAATAAATGAAAACAATATATACACGCCAAGTACATTTAATGTACATGCCGTGTAGTTTTTAGTGAAAAACACGTACACACCGTGTATTTATTCATACACGCCGTGTTGTTTTTTGAGTTAGGATTTTGAGGAAATATATTTTTATTAAATGATATTTATTATAATCAGTGTTGGTGCATGTCAAGAAATTAATGACTCGACATGGGGTTTTCAAAATGGTGTTAATGAAATAAATAAACCGTGTATCGTGTTTATTTATTTTCGTAACTCTATAACCTCAAACCCGATTATAAATATCCTCACAACCCCAACTCTTTTCATGAGACAAGAGAATCGGTGTTCACAACAATTCTGGAGAATTCTTTCAATGCTGAAAGAAGCTCTTCCTCCAAGAATGCTCTCAAGAACGAGATAGATCCTCTTCCATAGGATCAAGATGATCTAAGGAGGACAATGTAAGAAAAGTTTTCTCTATGAAAGCACACGAATACTCCTTTGGAGACATCTAGAGATACGTGGTGCACGTTTGGATCACCGCTAGAGGAAGTCTACACGTGGATTCTACGACGCAACGACGAATCACATCAGAACGTGATCATGAATATCAACGAAGAAAGAACACCAAAAGTTACTTATTTTCAATTGATTAAATTAATTATAATCAACTTGTAACGATCCTAATTTGGGGTTCTGGGACTTTTGTTTTCTTTTTCAATTTTGCTGATTCGATCTGCGGAGACTAGAATTTATCATTGTATTGATCCCGGAATGATCATTGTTAATGAAAAAAAACCAAGAAGGAACATCCACCAACACGCTTCTACTGTGCCCGGAACCTTCATTAATAAGAAAATATCCATGGAAAACCTAAAAAACAAGAACTAAAAATATTGAATGATCTTCATACTTTGGGACCAATTCAATGAAAAATATTCATCATTTGAAATATAGGTTAGGTCATGATGAGAATATAATCGGAAAAACATCCTGTAACACTGTAATTCATATCTATAGTTAACATGGTGATAAAAATCAACCAATAAGGGTCAATTAATAGCCAATCAATCAACCAGAGAGAGATCATGCAACATTGATTATTTCTCAAAATCAAACTAGGAGATATTTACAAATGGTTCTCCCTCAATAGGATGAAGAGCATTAATTTTTTTTCAATACTACTAGAAATTATGAATGAAAACCAATTATCTTATCGAATTCCATCCCCCATCAATAGGTTGGTGGTATTATCTGTTGACATCGAGTGTCATGTCGATGATATTGGGCATCAAGCAGTTCCACCCATAAACACCAACTCATAACTCTCCTCACTTTGTAATAATGAATCAATCCACTAAGTGATTACTTGATCCTCCACAAACAAAAAATATGATTCACACTAATAGATGTGTAGTGATATGCTCCTCCATCAATGTAATAAATATCTATGCTCTTAAAATATTGTATAATTGAATTTACTCCCCTATTTAATCAATAAATATCTCTGATTTTTTTTCTCATTGTTCATGACAAATGATTGGATATTTTATTTCTTCTTATTTTATAGATATAGATATATATTTATTATCTTCAAAAGATAATGTCACTATTTTCCTTATTTAAAAACATTAATTTTCCATAATAATGGTTGAAAATTTCATCGATAATTGCCACAAAAATTTGATAAAATTAATTGAACTCAAATAAAATAATATTTTCCAATGGATAAAAATTTTAAAAGAGATATATCAATTATATATCAGTACATTGTGACATGTATGGCCTTCACCATGCCCATTTTGAGGTTGGTAAAACACTAACCCAAAAATTATCAACCTTTAAAACTCAAACATCATGAAAATTATCTAATTTAATATCCTCAAACATTCCTTAACTAGACCACAGAAAAACACTAACCAATATATATATATCATCCATGTTAAAATCCCTACAGAATATCATGTACGATGGTCTTCGGATAATTTTAAATGAATTTTAGAAAAATTGATAGATATAAATCCTATAACTATGCTTTAAATGATCTCTGAAACCCAATAAGATTAATTAGAAAATATAACACAATGATGAGTGGAAAACACATTTCTATATTCCTCATTTAATAAAAGGTTTTATTCAAATCACTTCAGCTACTAGAATAATGATTTTAGGTCAAGTATGTTATATCCATTTGGACTTCTCCACTCTGTCCACGTTTATTCATCAAAATTTCATTGCTTGTTATTATTCATTCTTACAAAACTCATCAATAAGTTAATTATATACATACCTATTTTACACAAAGAATCTTATCACCTGAATCATTTCATGCCATGGAATAACATCGTTACACTTCATTATTTCTTGTAGCATGTATGGCATTAATAATCTCCAACCACCATTAAAGCAATATCAATAGGTCATATCAACTGCTCTGTCCATTTTAATTAAATGTTTGTCATGAACACACTATTTTCAGCTCTATAACAAGTAAAAATTAGAATATTAATTTCATTTATCAAACCAAATTTCTATCAAGTATCTAAAATTCACTCAATACTCTATGTGATGATTCATCATAAATATTATCAATATTTTAGTGGATAAATTCTATTATTTGTCAATAAACACAACAAAAAATATCATGAAAATATTTTTTTAACAATATCTCTCAATATTATTAATGAAAAACTATTATAAAACATTTAAAATAAACCATCATCATTAATAAATACTCTAACCACTGTAAATTTTATTCTTGTGTAGTGAAGTATTGGATTCCAAAACCATCCACTCTTTGGAAAAATGAGCCATGTGTGGCATGAGAAACACGTTTTAAATGAAAAAATATTCATTAAAATCATTTTAATAATCTTGTGTGGAACCACTTATTTTAAATACAAACAAACTAGACTTTTATCTCTACATGAAAATTTTTTTTATCTTGAATTACAATCCAAATTCATTTCAATAAACTCCCCTTGAATAATAATTCAATAATACTCCCTAAACAACCTCTCAAAATAAATATGTATCCCCATTTTTCAACAAGGTGAAACACCCCATTTTTAACCAGAAAATGTAACCATATGAGTGTAATTTATGAAGTTATGTCTCCCTTTAAATGATATTAATTCTTTATTCCTCATTATAAACAAAACCAAATAGAACATCATTGAATGTTCACAAGAGAGTATTACAAAAATAAATTATTATTTAATGAGAGATATCATACATTTTCCTAAGAAGATTTTTAAAAATACCATTCATTGGAAAAATAAGTGGAATAATAAAAACATTAGGGGTGTGGAGGTATATACTCCAAAATATCTTGGTGGATGAATATGGTATAACTCTAAGATCCAACATATTCTTCTCAAAGAAATATTTGGGTTGTTCTTTCTTCATATTATCAACAACCTGACTTTTGGTGGACACTAAATCCTACCATACTACCCCATGGGTGAACTTATCCTCAATAAATTAATAATTGATCTCAATATGATTTTTTATTTAGTGATGGATAGGGTACTTTATATTCTAAATAACTCTTGAGTTATAAAAATTAATTGAAATGGTAGAATTAACTACAAATCCAATATCATCATGTTGTTTCTTTGTATAAAAGTTTTGTGTATATATTTGAGATTTCATTATCTATAAACCTTCCATATTACTTAATGAATTTCAATCATTAGTCATACTTGATGAAGAAATATATATATATATATATCTAAGATAAAATGAACTATATAATTCTACCCTTTGATCATCAATAGAACCATCCCAAAACACATCCATAAATCCCAAAAAATTGATGTAATTATCTAATGTACAATAATGTGAAATGCACCCTGCCTTTGTTATACAATAGTATTCATTTCACTATTTCCAAGTGGAATTATTCAGAACTGATTTTGTACTATGTGGATTTAAAATTGGATAAAACAATGTCAGATCATGTTTTGGTTATTTATAGTATGTTCATAATGATTATTATATTTTCTATCATACTATTATCTTTACCATTTTAACCCCATGAAAACATTTTCTGGGTAGCTAATGATGTTTTAATATCATTAGAATACCATATTCTATAACCTTTCATTACTTTCTTATCATATTTTGATTCAAAAAAAATTATTCTTTCTTTATAACAATATACTTCAAAGGATAAATATATAAAACAAATATCACGAACATTATAAACTCACACGTCATGAATGTTGAAAATTTCTTTTATTTTTCATCGTTGGATCCATAAAATATTCTTTTATCATCATAATTGAGGACCATTATCCATTTATCATCATTATATTTGATATCAAGATTATGATCACCTTCTCCACATGGGAATCCATGCTTTTTGAACTATTGATAAATCCTATAAAACAACGAAATTATTTCTTTCTTAATCCATACAACACCTTCCTCTATTGAATTAATATTATATGTTTCTTAGACATAATATAAGGACATATTAATTTCTTCATATAAATTAAGTATTTTTCAAAAAAACGAAATTTTAACGCTGTTTAATGGATAACCAATTTTAAAACTAATATTTTACACTTATATATGTTCATTTTAATGAAATTAAATTAATCTTTAGAAGCTGGACAAAAATATTTAGTTTGGATATCTTTTTGGTTCTTTTCCGTTAACAATCTATTTTTAATGAATAGTGAAGAGTTCTCAATTTTAATTAAAAAACAACTTTTTTAATATAAATAATTTATAGTGTTAAATTATACATTTTAGTGGGTTTAAAGAATAATTAGATTATATTTTTACCATTTAATCTAGTGTTGGCCATTGGATATTATTTCACATTGAAATTGAACATAAATAAGGGTCAATATTTTGATAGTTATTATTTCATGAAAACACACTTTTTGGTCTTCACAATGAGAATTAATTTTAAATTAATAAATGAAACATATATTTTTTGAATTTTGTAAAATAGAAATATTTTTTTAATTCATAATATCAAAATTATCTTAAAGTGAAATTTTGGAATTTCTCTGAAAACATTGAGTTTTTGACGAATAGTGAAAAACACTACGTTATTGGTTAAAATCGACATTTTATTTAAATATTTATTTATTCAATTTAAATTTATGTTAGGTCTAAATAGATACATAATACCTATATATGTTCAATGTAATTAATTTGTGTCCTTTTATAATATATTTAGATATATAAAAATTTTATTGAACTTTTTACTCTCTTTTACCCACATTCTAGGAGCATTTGGAAATTTGTATAAAACTTAATTTTACTGCTTCTATGTGTGGAATTTTAAAAATATGAGAGACGAAATAAAACTCAGTAAGTAAAATGTGGTTCAATAAGATGAAACTAATATTTTTGAATAGTAACTTTTGACTTTTATTTACCACTGTTAAAAGTAAATATGCTAATTAAGGGTAATATTTATATTATAATTACACTAACACATATCCTAATTCTATTGGATAAGTTTAATTCGACCAAAAACAACCTTTGGAGTAAAATATTATCCTTTAGGTGCACTTTGATTGGATTAGGACATTTATTATTATTTTATTTAAAGAAGAGTTAAAAGAGTTAAAATCATTGTTTAATAATTAAGAATTTTTTAATATAGGGTTATACATAAGATAAATTTGACAATAAATATTAATTAAAATTAAAAAAATATTTCATTTATAATGGTATTTGTTTTGTAATTTTTAGACATTAAATAATTAAATTTATTTATGACACAATGATGATGCAGTAATTAACTTAATAATGAATGATTAAAATAATTGATATTAAATATATCCAAATAAATCTAATTTGACACTTTTAATGAATTACACTAATTTTATTGGTTAATATGACATGTTATAGTTTATTTGATGATTTTTTCGAAGTAATAATTCCATTATGATTTTAATAAAAACAAAATACCAAATAGTGTCAAAATTGACATAAAAGTAATTTTTAAAAAAATATTAAATTATTATTTTATATTCTATTCCTGATAATCTATGGTTCATAAAATTATTTATATAATGATAGGTTTATCGTTAATGAACCAATTTGGGTTCTCATTGAAGTTTATAGAATTTTTATTAACCATATATTATAAAACTACGAAGAGACATGGTAAATGTCAAACTATTTAACTAAGAGATAAATCTAAAAGATAAGGTTAATATAGTGACCCAAACCTATCTAAAACCGATTGGTTGAGTGTTTTTAGACCCATACCCACATTATCTTAGAAATAAATCACCTTTTATCCATTAGAAATCGAAAATAAGTTTATTATAAAATAATATTTCAATCATTTATTAAGGTGCTCTTCACCCCTCTTATAACTGGGCACTTCCGCTTCTCTTAATTTCACACCTTCAAAGCCATTTGGATCAGCCAAACTCTACAAAAATATCCTCCCAACTTCCCTAAAATCATCCTAGAGGCATTCCATTGGTCATAAAGGTAAATTATGGATCACTTTTGATCAAATCAAAAGAAAGAACCCAAAGAAGAGGTAAATATTTCATCACCACTTTCAAGTTCTTTTCTTCTTCCAATTCTTCTTTCTTTGTTGTTTCCATTATAAAATAATAACACCAGTATCTTTTATATAATATGGTGTTTTTATAAATATTGTATAACCATATTAATTATTCTATCCATCCTATGAATGACATGTCACTATACGTTCATACGTACGACTTACCGTCTCCACGTCGTGGTGTAGTTGTCATTCAATACATTATTTTTTGGATGGGTATAATAATGATTTATAATTTATGTAAGTAATAAACATAAAATTTTTATGATTCTGTATATAAGATATAAAATCTATTTACGTACGATTTGAAATCAAAATAATGATATTGTCCCTCGTACGTACGTACAGATTACCGTCTCCACGAACGTGACGAGATTATTTCCCCATCATATCCATTCAAGACTAATTTTAATTTGGTGACTAAAAATAATGTTTCAAGACATAATATCATTCTAAATATGAGTAAAATACATACTATCCATAATAAACATTACTTACGTATCGAAGTATATAAAGGAAAAAAATCAGTTAACACCTAAAATGAAGGTACTACTAAAATATCATTAACAATGTAATATTATAAGATCATATATGATATCATATTAATGTATATGGTTATTTTATAATTTAATTACAAATATTTAAACATTATACATGAGGTTATTCTACCCTTGACCATGGAAAAGTAGAAGAAAGGGTTAATTCTACAATCTCTTCATTATCCAATTTTTCAATACATAATTATCTACTAGGACCTCTTTATCATCCACATTCGTGTTTTCTTTAAAATATATTTCAAATTTATTTTTAATATTTAAAAGAAAATGGGTTAAAGTCATTTATAAACTTATTTGACATTATATTTTTTTGAAAGGAATATTTTCGTCCTTTTCAAAATAAGGTACTTTATGACCATTTTGACAAAATTAAGGTATGAATGTTTTTTTACTTATATGGAAGGTGCAGCTATTTTTCACTGTTATAACATCTTCTAAGATTCTATTAAAACCTTATAATAATATTTTCAAAATAAAATTTTTCTTTATAATTATGTTACTCTTAAATGATTTGAAAATAAAAAGAGATATTTCTCTCAAATAGTTTTGTTCCATCTATGTCACCATCCATTGATAAATTTTACACTTTTTTGAAGTTGATTTATTATGATAAAAATCGTCCATAATATATAGAAACTTTTGTGATATTTTTGACTTTGGATGTGTTATTTTTAACCATTTAGGTTTGTGTTTAATGTATTGACATTTCATAGGCTAGTTTTAATACGAGTGTTTTTTAGATATTTAAACCTTTTCTTAAGATTAATGTGTTGAACTAGTATGTTCTGAGTTGGGGATAGGTAAAAGTAAGCCCTCCAGCTTGGAGTCTGGTTATAGAGGCTCTCTGGGTTGGGGTCCAGTTATAGTAAGCCCCTAGGTCTGGGCATGAGGCCTTGACCTAGAAATTAATGTCTGACATTATGCATTCCATCTTTATGAAATTTTCTATTGATATTGCATATGATTATTCGACTAGTAGAATATCCATTTGAATAATTAAATGTAATTATTTGATCTATAATTTCCATATTATTATGAAGTTTATGTTTAAATGGTTTATGTTTTAGTCTTATACATTTCCATAAATTTTTAGGCTTATTTATGAAAGTTTATGCTATATTCTTATACTTAATGAGCATCTGAGCTCACCCTTTTCTTATGTTTTATTTTCCATAGATTGAAATAAGTGCTTTATGATTGATAAGAAGGGTTAATCTAGGGTATTAATGGTGATATCCACGGATCATTTATGTTGTGTTTTATTTTCTAATGTGTAATGTAACGTTCATGTATGTAATATATTTTCCATGACTGCTAAACTGGTCGGTCTTTTGGGACATGATTCCTTGTTGTCATGATAATATATTAAAATAATGCACCGACACTAGGTATCTCGGGATGGGGCATTACCTATTTAACTTCTCATCCAGTTGAAGTTGATATCAAACTTCAGACATGCATTGGTTTATGCAATTACTGATGGGGGTGATATATTCATATTATATGGTAAAAGGAGGAAAAATCATGGAATGTAGAAGTGATAAATTATCCCATAAAGAGGTATGAATCATGACAAAAGCATTCGTATTGATTGAAAATTTTGACTTTTAATGATCAGAGGCAGTAAATCAATGGTTTTAATATCTTCACTAATTATTTGAGCCTTGGATGTATAATTATGTGAGATTGATGAAAAAATCAGTGGGAGTGGAACGATCAAGAAATAAAGATGAATCTGGTTCAAGATTCCCTAATATATTCTATGGGATCTAGTGGAATACATGTCCCATATCATGGATAGGGTTTCATATTGAGATAAATATCACATACCATATGGTCGGTCCCACACATCATGTTACCTTAGTTGACCAGCTTAGTGTGTATAGGGGTTCACACCCAAGACCCTGAGTTATTCCACACACAGTGTGACTCTAATCACACACAATGTATATTGACATCCACACACCATCTGGTAAATTCAAAAAGGATATATATATGAAAATTTTATAAGGAATCTAATAGAATCTGTCATTGACATGGCAGTATATGTGTCAAAATAATCAATTTTTTAGGAAATCCCTTGTCTACCAATCCATGTATATTGTTTTTAAATATACCATCAAAATTGTTTACCTTAAAAATAATCATTTATAGGGTATTAGTTGTGAACCATCTATAATATAATATAATATCTAGGTCTTATTCTTAATTATAGATTCCATTTCATCATTTATTGCATCCTTACAAAGAGATTGATCAGTATATGAAATAGTTTTTTTCATGAATTGTTTTGTGATGGAACATTCAAAACGGATCATGAATTCATGGGGATAACATGTAATGAATGTTGGAGGTGAGTTAAAATTATTCTAGTGTAATTTTTAATAATTCATTTTTTAGTAGGTTATTGAAGAATTAGATAAGTTCTAAGCATAAAGGTAACTAGGGAAGTTACCCAAATTTTTGGAATAGGAAAAAACACCCTCTCTCGGTGTGTTAGAGTAAAAATATAGAGGCCACCAAGAAAAATGACTAATTCATAAAACTCTAAGGGTTATCCTTGTATTGTGTTCGTTTCATTTTCAAGGATGATGTGATTTAGTATGGGTCATTTCACTACAGATGTGAAATCATAATGGTTATCCATAAAATCATAACTGTCAACATTAAAATCATAAGGGCCATCTTTGATCACATAAGAGTTAAAAAGAAAATAGTAAGGATTGTTTTTCTGGCTCATGTCATTTAGAAAGAGTGATTCAGGATGAACATAAGAGTCATTTATAAAAATCGAGGAATTCCATAAGGTAAATTCCAATTGATCATAAGGATCATATTTAAAAAACTGAGAAAATTTAAGTGTCATTCCCTTGGACATTTTTTTGTAAAGGATCTACCAACATCTAAAGATTACCAAGATAAACATGTCTTTACTACACATTATTTACATAAATTAGATGTTTCAAATCCCAAAATCTTCACAATCTTGGGAAATGAATGTTTAGTGTCCTAATAGACTAGCTATATAATAATCTAATTTAATGATACTTGTGAAAATTTCTCTATATCCAAACCACACTATACTCACTTCTAAAATTTTCATATGATATACTTATCCTATTATCCTAGGGAATGAAAATATATGAAAGGGGGGACTCAAATGCTCATTAATTAGAAAATATTTTCCAAATTTCCTCAAGGGATAAATCATATTCAAATGAGAAAACATGACCAGGGGAGAAATAAATTTTAAAACAAACATGGAAGAGTAATATTTTTTCATAAGTCATGATAAAAGGAAATGTAATCTAAAATGAACAAACATGTTACGTAGAAAAAGACTGTGATATAGAAAATATAATCCTTGGAGAATAATCATAGGAATCAAGAATAGAAACATGGTATACCATTAAATCACAACATGGGAAGGAATTATGGAACAGTACTAAGAAAAGGAAACCTTGTAAGAAAACTAATTATGAACTCATATTTTTAACAAACTCATTATGTCCATGCATTAGAATTTTAAAAAACTCATTATTCCCCCACCTTTATAAACAAACTCATATTGTGCATGAATTATTATCTCATGAGATATCAAATTTAACCAATTAATTCAAGAAATATATAAGACCCACCCATCATCAACCATAAATATTTGTGGCATTTGAAAAAAATTATTCATCATTTTATAAAGAAATAATGAAAATAAAATGTGTTTCATATCCTTTTAAATGGAATAACATATGGAAAATATTCATGATTCTAACAAAAATAATAACATGATATACCAATGAAAAATAAATAGGTATCTAAAGATATATAGATACATTATATAAAAATACCATTCAATCAAAATAATAGAGAATATAAGATTTACACTGTATAAAACATGTTATAAGGATATGATAATAATTTACATAACTATTTTATGCATTATATCTAGGTGAACACCATTAAATCCACAAAATAGAAAATAGTATATTCAAAGAGGGAAATAATTGGATGAAAAGTTATACTTATTAATAGTGGTTTGTTAGAAAAGTAAAATGATGTGATGGATCACTCGTATAATAGAAAAAAATAAAATTTCATAAGCCATGATGAGAAAAAATGTGGATGGTATCATTTGAATAATTTCCTTGATCAAGAATAAAATACTTAAAAAGACATTGACATAATTGAAAATCAAATATCTATGAGCACTATAATGATTTATTTGGATATAGGATATATTATTGATATTTTTGAATGAATTTATTTAAATATAATTTTTTTATAAGACTATGAGAATAATAATTTCATTTTTAAAACTTTATAATGTATAATAAGGTTTCACATAAAAAGACAAAAAAAGTTGAAAGATGTGTTCACATGGAAATTATGAAAATTGATTCTTTTCACAGGTTGATGAAATATACCCAGATAGAAAAAATTAAAATTTATAGTATCTTTTTAAATAAGGTAAAATAATCATTAAATTATATTAATGAATTATCAAGGAATAGATAAAGTTATTAGTAAAACCATCCAATGAATATGATCATGTATGATGAGGATTTTCAGAAGAAAAGAGGAGGTGTGGTTGGTTTCCATAACTACGGTAAATAGTATTCGAGGGGGAAATTTTATATTTATAAGAAATATAAAACCAAAAATATAATTAGAGAAAGATAAAATTATGGGGATTTATAAATATGGATCATAAAAATTCACTAGATGGATAAAAACAATCTCGATTTAAAATTGAGATTGAAGAAGAAACACTTTCGATGGTGGTAATGTTAAAATCAAAATAACATAAGAGGGTTACCATGAAATGGATATTTAAATATCATTAAATATGATATATTCATTATACAAGAATTTAATAGGGTGGTGTATACATAAAATAATTGAAATTATGTTTCAGAACATCAAACATGTCTCATGAAAGTGAAAATAGAGACAAAAAATCCCTTTCAACTTAAGAAACAATTTAATAGAAACCTTTGGAAAGAGTGATATTGAAATTAAAAATAAATTAACAACAAAAAAAATAATTTATAATATCATATATCTAATAGTTAGTATATATGGAACTTAAATTAAATTAGATGCATAAATCAAAACATGTTTCAATATATGGATATTATGTTTAAACACCGTTATCTTAAATATCGCTTAGTCGAACAAACTCTATCTTATAGTAAAAAAATTACTTCCAAGATTTACTATTTTGAGAACCAAATTCATATCTATTTCCTTTTATATAATTCACTAATAACCATTTACGGCAAATATATTTGTTAAATATGGATTATATTTACCATTCAATGTTAATAAATTTGATTGTTCTATGATCATTTTGTAATGTCAATAATGATAACCATTAATTGATATTAATATTATCACTCCTAGAAATTTTTTATTGTCTTATATATTTCTTATCTCATTACATGATATCATTATTCATGATATTTTAAACCAAAATTGATGAAAATATTTTTTCGGATATTCTTAATAAATGGAGGGTGGTATATTGATAAAGGGTTAAAGAGTAATATGACCAATCTCAAACTGTAAAAAATTATTTATTATTTAACATATAATAAAACCAGTATTTATGTTTCCTCATCCTTCCATGATAAGGTTTTATAGCATCATTCATGAAGTTGGCTAAATAGTCCCAAACGGGAACATGTTATAATTCGATGGGTGAGAATGGTTAAGCAATAGATTATTTTGAATTATTACCATTATAACAGAAGAATAATTATATTATTTTTTATTTAATATTTTAAATAATATTTTAATAGAAATGAATAAATAATTAAATTAACGGTGAAAAAATAAACAATATTATTTCATGGGTGTGATAGTTCGTACATACAAACGATCAATGTTCTTTTATTTTTTTATGTTGATGGGGGGAAATAATGGTTGATACAAAAATAAAATAACATTTAGATGTATTAATAATAATTCAATAATTATATTATAATGGATTTTTGTGTGGTAAAATAATTAATTATGGAATAAAAACTAACTACAAGCGAGACACATATGTATAAGAAATTAATCTTCTCTTGGAAACGTCCTTGATTTTAAAGGGGTTTGTGAAATCATATGAAAAAAAGGGCTCATGAAAGTGGGATAATATTTAAAGGGAAATTAAATTTCATATTTTCAGAGTGAAGTTCATTTAAATAGGTGTTTCATGATGTGTTAGAAGTGTGGCCCTATTATAAGGGATGAAAATTGAACTTTTATGAATACCTAATACTTTTCAATAGTGGAATGGAACAATGCAAGGGTAAATGGATCCAAAATGGTGAAATAATGGATTTTAAATGTTATTTGGGTCTATACATAAACCCAACATTAATCTTGAGTCAATATTAATATATTGACTGCTTTTGTCCCTAGTTTTTATCTTTTACTATAATTATACTTTTACGGTGGAAATGAATTTATAACGTTGGTAATTAATTTTAATGAATTACATAAAATTAACATTACTGTATTCCTTTTTTATAATAATTTAAAATATGAAAACAATTTTATCAAATCAAATTTTTAAGGGATAGAATAATTAATTTTAGTATTTTTACACATAACACTTAAAACCGTTTTTTAGAGAATGTGTATTTTAAGATTATATTTTATATGTAGGATAAAATTAGATTTTTTTTGAATTTAATTAAATTAATTAATTTATTATAAATAAAATAAATTTTATTTGTATTATAAAAAAAATTCAAAAATGAAGTTCAGTATTAAAATAATTAATTAATGAAAAATAGAAAAAGCTATTTTTAATTTTGAATAAAATTTTACTTATGTTATAAAAATAAAAACTAGGTTTTATAAGTTCAGAATAATATTTAAAATGAATTATTTTACCCCTTCAATTTATATATTATTAATTAAAATGTATAATAAATTTATAATTTATTCTTATATAATTATGAAGTCAATGAATTTTCAACTTTGGAAAAAACGTTATTTTTCACTATTATGCTAAAAATAGAGTGTTTCAACAAAATCTGAAAAATTAATATGAATAGTATATAGGAATGATGAATCCATAAATGGATCTTATTTCAATAAAAATATATTCTTAAATTAATAATTTTTTCTCTTAAATGAAAATATATTGAAAATATTCTTTCTTGAAAAATGACTTTTTTAAACTTCAAGTGTCTTTAATCTTATTCCATATAAATTTATAAATAATTGAATTTTTTTCATATTTTTGTATAAATGTAAATGTTACATATTATAATAATCTTATAACTGTGATCAATTTATTTTATTAACGTATATTAAAATACGTTTCTTTTTAAATTATATCTCAAAAGATATCATTTTTTAAATATTAGTCAAAGAAAAATTGTCCCGGACCCCTCCCCCCATAGTGTACCCTCCTGGGCCAGAAATCAGAGAAGATAGATATTGGCCCCCCCGAGTCCTGCCTCTAGTAGGTTATAGGTTGGAGACAAGCACTGAAGGTATAATAAACATGCATATGCGAGGCATTACCCTCTAAGATAAATTCATGCGGAATGGAGAGATAAGATAGAAACAAACCAACTCCTACTCAGAGTACAATATAAAATAATATCCGAGTATAGAAATGTGATTTTTTGAAAAATATACTACAAATGAAATATAAAACTAAAAGTTTCAAAATAAAGGTAAATATAGAAGCTACCATGAAGCTCAAATAACTCATTCCCCCCCCCACAAGATAGTAGTAACGAGACTGATCTTCATCCAACTGCAACTGACCTACAAATAGTTATATATACATACGGTCAGTATAATAGTATACATAGTAGGATCCTCCCTGGAGCCTCTCATGAAAAATTAAATAAATCTCTCTAAAGCACAGTGAACAATAAGTGAAGATAACTCATCACATACTATGATATACTATGTTCCCAACTAGAAAATTGATACACTCACCAAGTATCGCATACAAGATCATAGAATATAATAAAGAATATCAATGGTACCCTACTACCACTTCCCTCGTAGTTTTATGCTCTGCCCCAACATCACATGTCCTAAGCATCTCTTTTCCAAAAGTCTAGATTGCAGACACCTAGGAAAAAACCACAATACGAACCTCAAGAAACACACCACCACATCCACATAACCAAAATTAAACAGGTAGTTTCTAAGAGCCACCATATCCCGCATAATGTCTATTATGCATCAGGTTTTATAAATCAAGCAAACACAACCCATACACCTAGTAACGAACCTCAATCCATCATAACCTATACACATTTTACCTATAATATCCTTTAGGAACTATATTCAGAATATATGTGTGTGAAATAAACACATTCCATTACAACCATCTACACACACATATATATATATGGAAAACTAACTGAAGTGGATAAAATCACATGTATCTAACTAGATAAGATAGTGGGGCGAAATGGGGTATTCATCCATCTATCCTCCCACCAGGATGTTGGGGAAAACATCCCCATGGCACAAAATCATAAATATAACGACCCATACTGTACATACATTGTTATTACTTCAGAATTGGAGCACACTTATTACAATATATAACAAAACCAATAAATGACCGTATAGGTATAGTGTCTTTAGAAACTGGGAAACATAAACAACTGGTTCATAAAGCATCTACTTTGCCTCCCATTTATTTCATCCTATCTAGAGTCCCTTTTTGGCATATTCTACTTAACAACCTTCTTCCTGACCTAGAGAAATAAAACATACCAAAGGGTGAGCTCAAATTCTCAGTAAGGGTAAACAAAATAAATATCAATCACATCATATACATAAGCACATAACTTTTGGTAATCTTAACTAGAAAAAGAGATCATTATTTAATAACATGGGATAAATCATAGTAGTGAAATGTGATCCCAATAATCATAACTTAAAACATGAAACTTTGTGGCATACACACATAATCATAGAGAATCATTTCTTATTAGTCAAGACTCATTTCCAAGACTATCTTAGTGGACAATGTCCCTTTTTGAACCGAGTTCACTCCTCGTTTCAGTCATGTTTCACTGAACCGGTATAACCTACCGTTCCAGCCATGTCTATCTCATTAGATATAAAATCTTTACCCAATGCATTGGAGGGAGATATAGGTCCCAACCATCTCATAATGATACCGTTCTTTTGTATTCCACAAAATCTTGAATCATACATCATTGCATAACCCAAGTAATACAAATGGGAATCTTAAACATCATGACATCATAAAACAATTCATATAAGATAAAGAAATTCATAAAAATAATTCCATCACAACATAATCAAATCAATGTAATAATAGGGATAAAAACAGAACCCTTTATTATCTTAGATGGAAAATAATTTTGATAAAACACTTGAACTCGATTCTTGAGGAAAATATCCTTTCTTCTTCAAAAACATTTTTCCTTTCTTAACATGTCATACAACTTTAAACTAAAAGAAGTTTGATTAAAAATAAACTTGAAAACTTGTAAAGTATGCTTCTTGTAAATAATGTTTTAAAAATCCATTCATGGAGTATAAGTTAAGAAAAACATTCTTCTCGTACTTTTGTCGGAAAAGTCAAAAAATACCTCGTATGAAAAATGACAAAAGATTCCTTTCATATCTTTTACTAAAAACTCACCGAAGGGTAAAATTGGATTTAAACAATAGTAGGTGGATGGAAACAATATTACATATTGGGGAAACATGGATTTGGATGATAAAATAAACCCCAGAAAATACCAAAGTATAAACAATCTCAGATAAAATGAGATTGTGATATTTTCTCTTACTTTAGGTCTGATATGCTTTGTACGTGTCCGAACCTCCTCTTCTTTGAAGTGCTTCTTTGAGACATTCTTTTAGGGCACTAAAATTGGCCTTTGAAGAATACCAGGACCTCTAAGATGTCTCTAGGGAAGTGGAGAGGAGGAATTGGTAGGGGTTGGCCGAGTTTGAACGCTCAAAGTGGTGTGAGAAAGAGGGGGAGGAGGTGTCCTTTTATAAGGGAGGAGAGGGGCACCTTTGGAATAACTAAAAATATTATTTTATTATAAAGTAAAATTCGGTTTTAAATAGATCCATATTCATATATTTTGAAGCTACGGTGGGGATGGGTCTAAATCCTCTCATCCAATAGAATTTAGACAAGTTTAGGTTCCTATTTTAACCTTATCAGTTAGATTTAACATAAAGTTAAATAATTTTAATTTTACCATGTCTTCTTGTGTTCTTATACTATAAGGTTAATAAACATACTATAAGCAGCCAAACGAACCCCAAGTTGTTTATTATTAATATATATTACCTTATCTAAGTAATTTGGCCGAACCCTAGATTTTTAGGAATAAAATAACAATTACTAATATAATATTTGTTTTAAAAACTATTTTATGTCAATTTTGACACTATTTAGTAATTGATTTTTGTGAAAATGATAAAAGAAATATTAGTTCGAACCAAGTTACTTAAATCAATAATAACATGTCATATTAACCTAGAAAATTAGTGTAATTCATAAAAAGTCTCAAATTACATTTATTTGGGTATTTATAACAACAATTATGTCAATATTTCATTAATAAGATAATTATTGCATCATCATTGTGTCATAAATAAATTAAATTATTTAATGTCTAAAAATTATAAATAAAATATCATTATGTTGGAAATATTTTTAGCTTTCTAATGAATATTTATAGACGAATTTATCTTATGTATAACCTTATATTAAAAATTATTTACTTATTAAACTTTGATTTTAACTATTTTAACCCTTTTTTAAATAAATTAATAATAAATGTCCTAATCTAATCCAAGTGGGCCTAAATGGTCATATTTTATTCCTAAGAATGTTTTTGGTCTAATTAAACATATCCAATAGAATTAGGACATGTGTTAGGGTAATAATAATATCATTTTTACCCTTAATTACCCTATTTCAAAAAAGTAAAAAGTTACTATTCACCAAAAATTATTTTCATCTCATTGATCCACATTTTAGTCCATGATATTAACCGTGTCTCTCGGATTTTCGAAATTCCACTCACAGAAGTGGTAAAATTATGTTTTATGAAAAATTCAGTTTTTTAACTACCACTTAGTGGTTTCACTATTCATAAAAAAATTGAATGTTATCAGAAAAATACCAAAATTTCACCCTAGGATAATTTCGATATTCTGAATCCAAAAATGAAGTTCATTTTGAAAAATAAAATTTATAAAATTTTAAATTGTGATTACTAATATTTATAATGGCTAGTTTTAATAATATTTTAATAGCATATCATTGTTTAGTGAAACTCGGTATTGCGTACGATGAAAGCTATCGAGGAAGGTCGCTATTTCGTGTAAAGCAAGCCAAGCAAGTGTTGTGTGTAGAAAAAGATTCCTTTGATGATTTATATAACATAAAAGTCTTGGGTGTTACATTCTACCCCCCTTAAAATGAATTTCGCCCTCGAAATTCGTCACTTTGTAACAAACAGACGAGGATACCTCTCCCTCATCATATCCTCAAGCTCCCATGTAGATTCCTCTAATTGGTGGTTCCTCCATAAAACTTTCACCAAGCGAGTGGTCTTGTTTCGTAGGACTTTTTCTCTACGATACAGAATCTCTATCGGCTGTTCTTCATAAGAAAGATCATGCTCCAGCGGTACAACTTCTAAGCTGAGTAAATGTGAAGGATCAGGTATGTACTTTCTCAGGAGAGATACATGGAACACATCGTGAACTTGAGAGAGATTTGGTGGAAGCTCCAATCGGTAAGCTACCTTCCCAACACGATCCAGTATTTTGAAAGGACTGATATATCTAGGGCTCAACTTCCCCTTCTTCCCAAATCTCATAACTCTCTTCCAGGGAGATATTCGTAAGAACAGTTTATCACCCACATAAAACTCTAGGTCTTTTTCTTCGGTTGTCGGCATAACTTTTCTGTCGACTCTGAGATGCTCTTATGTGTTGTTGAATAGATCTAACCTTTTCTGCCATTTCATCAACGAGATCGGGTCCTAATAGCTTTCTTTCCCCATCTTCATCCCAGCAAGTTGGAGTCCTACATTTCTTTCCATAGAGAGCTTCATAAGGAGCCATCTGAATACTAGAGTGAAAGCTATTATTATAAGAAAATTCCACCAAGGGTAGGTGGTGATCCCAACCACCTTTGAAATCCATAGAGAAAGCTCTCAACATATCTTCTAGAGTTTGAATTGTTCTCTCAGACTGACCGTCTGTCTGGGGATGATAAGCAGTGCTGGAACTCAACTCTTTATCCAGAGTATGCTGAAGACTTCGCAAGAACTTCGAGGTAAATATTGGATCCCGATCAGATATAATAGAAAGTGGTACTCCATGCAATCTTACCACTTCATTTACATATATCCTGGAAAGCTGATCCAGAGATAAATCCTCTCAAATAGAAATGAAATGTGAAGACATGGTAAGACGATCAACTATGACACAGATAGAATTATTTTCTTTGGATGTTTTAGGAAGTCCTGTGACAAAGTCCATAGTGATTTTTTCCCATTTCCATTCAGGAATGGTTAATGGTTGTAACATCCCCTTAGACTTCTGTCTCTCAGCTTTAACTTGTTGAAAAACCAAGCATCGAGAGACATATTCACAACATCTTTTTTCATGCCATCCCACCAGAAGTACTCTTTCAGGTCCCTATACATCTTCATGCTTCCAGGATGAATAGAGAATGAAGAACTATGAGCCTCATGCAGCAGCTCCTTCTTTAATTCCAGGATGGGAGGAACACAAACCCGATTCCTGAACATTATTATCCCATCACAATCAAGGTTGAATTCATGAACATTTCTCACCTTCTTTTGTAACTCGACATCTTCTTTCTGTGCCTCTTTAATCATCACATGTATAGATGGTTGAACATTCATTTGAGAAAGATAAGATTTTTCCCCTTCCATTATAATTCCAAGATCCATCCTTTGTAAATCCATAAATATTGGATCTTTTGTGATCCTCATCATGGATAAACTAGCATGGTCTTGTCGACTTAATGCATCTACCACCTTGTTTGCTTTCCCAGGGTGGTGATGGATTGATCAGTCATAATCCTTAATCTGCTCCAACCATCTTCTTTAACGCATATTCAGCTCCTTTTGTGTGAAAATATACTGTAAATTTTTATGATCAGTATAAATATCACACCTTTCACCATAAAGGTAATGCCTCCAAATATTTAATACAAATATTACCGCAGCTAACTTCAAATCATGTGTTGGGTAATTTTGATCATGGATTTTCAACTATCGTGAGGCATAAGCTATCACCATATCATTTTTCATAAGAACACACCCCAATCCCTTCTTGGATGCATCACTATAGATCACAAACCATTCTCCACTACAAGGCAGTGTGAGCACAGGTGCACTGGATAACCTTCTTTTCAACTCCTTGAAATTCTCTTCACATTCTTCCGTCCAAACAAACTTAACTCCTTTCCGAGTCAACTTGGTGAGTGGATTAGATAATCGTGAAAAATCTTTCACAAAACGTTGATAATATCCAGCCAATCCAAGAAAACTTTGGATCTCAGTTACTATTATTGGTCTCGACCATCTTTCGATAACCTCTGTTTTTGCTGGGTCCACAGATATCCCCTAATTTGAGATTATGTGACCCAAAAATGCAACTTTTTGAAGCCAAATTTCACACATGGTAAATTTGGCATAAAGATTCTCCTTTCTCAGGGTATTCAATATAATTCTCAAGTGATCTTCATGTTCTTCCTTGCTCTTTTAATAGACAAGAATATCATCTATAAAGACTACCACAAATTGATCAAGAGAGTCTCTAAAGACTCTATTCATCAGATCCATGAAGATAGCAGGGGCATTAGTAAGACCAAATGACAACACTATAAATTCTTAGTGTCCATACCTTGTACGGAAAGCCGTCTTTGGTATATCCTCCCTTTTGACCCTTAATTGATGACACCCTGAATGAAGATCAATTTGGAAAAGTATTGAGCTCCGCGTAGTTGGTCAAATAGGTCATCAATGTGTGGGAGAGGATATTTGTTCTTGATAGTGATCTTGTTAAGTTATCGATAATCAATGCAGAGTCTCATTGATCCATCTTTCTTCTTAACAAATAGAACAGGTGCTCCCCAAGGAGATGCACTAGGGCGTATGAATCCCTTATCAAGATTCTATTGGAGTTGCTTCTTCAATTCCTGCAACTCAATTGGGTCCATTCTATAAGGTGTCTTTGAAATAGGCAAAGCACCCGGTACGAGTTCTATTGAAAACCCAACTTCACGATTTGGTGGAAGACCTGGTAATTCGTCCGGAAAGACATCATCAATCTTCCGTACAATGAACATATTCATAATTGTGAGTTTCTCACCAACCATTTGAGATAAATAACCTTCATTTAGTGGAATCAAGACCCATAAAATGGAAGAAATTTCCACTTGAAGGTTATGTTCATCCATGCATCGATAGACGATCATATATTGATCTGGAATATGAAATGTGACTTCCCTTCTTTGGCAATTGATATGAGCTCCATATAAAGAAAGCCATTCCATGCCATGAATCACATCAAATTCCACTATAGGAAGGATCACAAGATTTTCAGGAAGCACTTTCCCACAAACTTCGATCGGAGAAGAATTATAAACATTTGATGCGACTGTTGTGCCATTAGGTGTTGTCACTGCTAACTCAACATCTAATTGTTGAGGTAATATAGTGATACCCTTAGAATATTCTTCAGAAATAAAAGAGTGGGTGGATCCATAATCAAATAAAACATTTTCTACTTTAGAGTGGATGTTAAGTGTACCTTTCACCACATCGTTATCGTACTCCACATCGCTGATAGAAATTGCATGTGAAATTCCTTTGTCTTTAGCCTTAAGAGTTTGTTGACGTTGACCATCACCATCAACCCTTGGATTAGGGCATTTATTGGTATAATGAACAATCTCCTTGAACATGAATCATTGAAGTATAATAGTTTCATTCTGTGTATCCCTTCCTTTGTTTGCATCATTCGACATCTTCTTCCCATCATCGTGGCATTCAAATTCCAGATGACCTTCCTTTACACATTTTAAACATTTACCTGTCCCTTTAAGAAAAATCCATCCATGTTTCTTTCCACAGTTTGAGCATAAGAGAAAGATCATCTTCTCTTCAGTGTGCTCTTTAGATTTTCCTTTGAATTCCATTTTCCTCTTCTTATCAAACCCATATGACTGATGGGTTACTCCAATCTCTATCACAACTTTGAGAGCACATCGAACGATTTCCTCATAGCTATTGAAGTCCCTTATGGCTAAGGCCCTTCGAAGACTTGGTTTTAAGCCACTAAAGAATCGATCGATCTTACTCTCAGGTTGGATAATAATACCAGAAGCGTACCTTGCAAGTCTTGTAAAATTTTCTTCATAGGTACCAATAGATTCATCATACTTTTGCTTCAGTTCAAGAAACTCTTTCTCCATCTTTGTTTAGAGAATACGAGGGAAGTACTTATTGAAAAATCAGTTCTTGAACTCGTCCCATTCCATGGACTCAATTTCATCTCTTTACCTAGTATTCTTAATAATATTCCACCATTGATCAGCATCACCTTCCAAATGATACACTGCTAAGATGAATTTATCATGCTCAGAACATTGAAGAAATGAAAATATATTTTCAGTAGTACTAATCCATTGTCCAGCAACTAATGGATCCGTAGTCCCGCTGAATGAAGGAAGACGTTGTCTCATGAATGAACCAACAGAATGTTGCTCCTTCCTTTGATCGTTTGGAAGTCCTGCATGATTCATAGCTTGAGAAAGTTGTGTGAGCATGGATACAAGATTTTTTATTCCAGCACCCATAACGTTTGGTTGCTCAGGGGGCAATCATTGCATTTCCCATCGCATTCCGCATTAACACGATTCCTTCGGGTTCCAGCCATTGACTAAAACCAATAAGAATAGTGTGAGAAACACTAATTATAATATGAAAACCACATAATCAAGAATAATATTTCACACTTAAGGTCTTATCCTAGGTTATTCATGGCCATTTCTAAAACACTAAGATTGTGTTCTATGCTTAGACGTATCCTTAGGGTTCTTACTAAGGCTTTCACATCCTTGTTTCCAAAGGTTGACTATACCTTTCCTTTGATACCAACTATGACGACCCATACTTTACATACATTGTTATTACTTCAGAATTGAAGCACACTTATTACAACATATAACAAAACCATGAAAGGACCGTATAGGTATAGTGTATTTAGAAACTGGGAAACATAAACAACTGGTTTATAAAGCATCTACATTGCCTCCCATTTATTTCATCATATATAGAGTCCCTTTTTGGCATATTCTACTTAACAACCTTCTTCCTGACCTGGGGAAATAAAACATACAAAAGGGTGAGCTCAAATGCTCAGTAAGGGTAAATAAAAGAAATATCAATCACATCATATACAAAAGCACATAACTTTTGGAAATCGTAACCTGAAAAAGAGATCATAATTTAATAACATGGGATTTATCATAGTAGTGAAATGTGATCCAAATAATCATAACTTAAAGCATGAAACTTTGTGTAATACACACATAATCATAGATAATCATTTCTTATTCGTCAAGACTCATTTCCAAGACTATCGTAGTGGAAAAAGTCCCTTTCTGAACCGAGTTCACTCCTCGTTTCAGTCCTGTTTCACTGAACCAGTATAACCTACCGTTCCATCCAGGTCTATCTCATGAGATATAAAATCTTTACCCAATGCATTGGAGGGAGATATAGGTCCCACCCATCTCATAATGATACCATTCTTATGTGTGCCACAAAATCATAAATCATATATCATTGCATAACCCATGTAATACAAATGGGAATCTTAAACATCATGACATCATAAAACAATTCATATAAGATAAAAAAATTCATAAAAATAATTCCATCAAAACATAATAAAAACAATGTAATAATAGTGATAAAAACAGAACCCTTTATTATCTTATATGGAAAATAATTTTGATAAAACACTTGAACTCCATTCTTGAGGAAAATATCCTTTCTTCTTCAAAAACATTTTTCCTTTCTTAACATGCCATACAACTTTAAACTAAAAGAAGTTTGATTAAAAATAAACTTGAAAACTTGTAAAGGATGCTTATTGGAAATAATGTTTTAAAAATACATTCATGTCGTATAAGATAAAAAAACAGTCTTCTCGTAGTTTTGTTGGAAAAGTCAAAAAATACCTCGTATGAAAAACGACAAAAGATTCCTTTCATATCTTTTACTAAAAACTCACCGAAGGGTAAAATTGGGTTTAAACAATAGTAGGTGGATGGAAACAATATTATATATTGAGGAAACATGGATGTGGATGATAAAATAAACCCTAGTAAATACCAAAGTATAAACAATATCGTATAAAATGAGATCGTGATATTTTCCCTTACCTTAGGTCCGATATGCTTTGTACGTTTATGAACCTCCTCTTCTTTGAAATGATTCTTTGAGACCTTATTTTAGGGCACTAAAATTGGTCTTTGAAGAAGACCAGGACCTATAGGATGTCTCTAGGGAAGTGTAGAGGAGGAATTGGCAGGGGTTGGCCGAGCTTGAAGGCTCAAAGTGGTGTGATCAAGAGGGGGAGGAGGTGTCCTTTTATAAGGGAGGAGAGGGACACCTTTGGAATAACTAAAACTATTATTTTATTATAAAGTCAAATTCGGTTTTAAATAGCTCCAAATTGATATATTTCGAAGATAAGGTGGGGATGGGTCGAAATACTCTCATGCAATAGAATTTATACAAGTTTAGGTTCCTATTTTAACCTTATCATTTAGATTTAACATTAAGTTAAATAATTTTACTTTTACCGTGTCTTCTTGTGTTCTTATACTATAAGGTTAATAAACTTACTATAAGCATCCAAACGAACCTAAAGTTGTTTATTATTAATATATATAACCACATCTAAGTCATTTGGCCGAACCATATATTTTTAGGAATAAAATAACAATTACTAATATAATATTTGTTTTAAAAACTATTTTATGTAAATTTTGACACTATTTAGTAATTGATTTTTGTGAAAATAATAACAGAATTATTAGTTCAAAAAAAGTTACTTAAATCAATAATAACATGTCATATTAACATATAAAATTAGTTCAATTCATAAAAAGTCTCAAATTACATTTATTTTGGTATTTATTAGATCAATTATGTCAATATTTCATTAATAAGATAATTACTGCATCATCATTGTGTCATAAATAAATTACATTATTTAATGTCTAAAAATTACAAATAAAATATCATTATGTAGGAAATATTTTTATCTTTTTAATGAATATTTATAGTCGAATTTATCTTATGTATAACCTTATATTTAAAATTATTTACTTATTAAACTTTGATTTTAACTATTTTAAACCTTCTTTAAATAAATTAATAATAAATTTCCTAATCTAATCCAAGTGGGCCTAAATGGTCATATTTTATTCCTTAGCTTTTTCATGGTCGAATTAAACTTATCCAATAGAATTAGGACATGTTTTAGGGTAATAATAATATCATTTTTACCCTTAATTACCCTATTTACTTTTAACCGTGGTAAAAAAGTAAAAAGTTACTATTCACAAAAAATTATTTTCATCTCATTGAACCACATTTTAGTCTTTGATATTATCCATGTCTCTCAGATTTTCGAAATTCACTCACAGAAGCGGTAAAATTATGTTTTATGAAAAATTCAGTTTTTTAACTACCACTTAGTGGTTTCACTATTCATCAAAAATTGAAAGTTTTCAGAAAAATACCTAAATTTCACCCTATGATAATTTCGATATTCTGAATCCAAAAATGAAATCCATTTTGTAAAATAAAATTTATAAAATTTCAAAAAGTGGATATTACTATTTATAACATCTAGTTTTAATAATATTTTAATAGCATATCATTGTTTAGTGAAACTCGGTATTGCGTACGACACAAGCTATCGAGGAAGGTCGCGATTTTGTGTAAAGCAAGCCAAGCATGTGTTGTGTGTAGAAAAATATTCCTTTTATGATTTATATAACATAAATGTCTCTGGTGTTACAATAAAGGTGTGAATTTATATAACTGATAGGGTTGAGTATCATGTAGAAGCACAAAATTTACTATTATAATATATCTCATAACCACACGATGGGCAATACCAAGTCTAAGAATCAGCTGCAGTTAACATCTCTCAGACTCCAAGATGCCACTACTAAGACCAATTATCCTATAATCACACAACCATTTTGATTGCTACATTAAATTACTTTATTCATTTTCACCAGTTTCACTTTACATTAATTAATTATTTAGCCATTAACAATTTCCACAATGAATTTCATTAGCATCACAACAAAGTTTCATTCACTCCAGGAACAAGAAACTGAGTTCGCAGCTTCTCAGAAATATGACCACAACATTTTATCTTTGCAATATCCAACCCCATGGATTAAACAATTATTCATTTATTTAACAACCTTACCTTAGATATTTTTAGGTATTCTATGGAAACATTCAAGATACCAAACACAATGGGCATAATATAGTGAGTAGGTGAAATAACCATTAAGTCTTTACCACCTAAATTATGAGAATAAACTCATCAACCCATGAGAAGCTAAACAAGGAATTTATGTGGAATACCTCATGCGTCTTCACCACTCTTGAAAGGAGTGTAACAACAAAATTCTACCTCAAACAGTTGGGGAAGTAAAGAATATAAACAATAACATGGATGTCGGATGAAAAATTGATTAAAAAAGGAATTTATCTTCCATGTCAATAGGTAAGCCAAGATTCAAAATGTTCTATCATCTCTCATGTCATCCCTAACACCCATATGTGTAAACTGATGCCTCTCATCACTCTAGGTGACATCTACTTCCACAAAATCTAGTAATCCCTAACCTACATACGACAAATTCCCTCCGGGATTACCCATCCTAGGATCACATCACAATCGAGCCTCCCTGTCCTGCATACCACAACATCCCTCCTATGTAATTTATCCTAGGATCACGTCACATCACAAGAAGTAGGAAACAACCATAGAAACTGGGCTCTTATCCATAAAAAAGGCATCTATCCTTCACACAAAATGAGCTCTCATGGATCCATAGCACAAGGAACATGGCCTTTGCAAGGAAATGGAAAACTCAACCCCTATAAATTCATTATCCTTTATCACACAACTGGTTCTTATTATATCTTGAATGAACTGATTCATTGTTCATACATTCCATATATGGGAAATATATGTAATAAGTTATCTCCAGAAATCATAAATTAATTAAACAATGAATTTGACATGCTTTTTATTCCATTATGATAAAATATCATCATGCTTCATGTTTATTAACCAATTCAATTAAACATGCACATATGCATCAATTTTATGAACATCAAATTAAAATAACACCCAGAGACATTAAACATGCCCCTTTAATTCTTTTATCCATTTTATTTCAATCAATTTCGATCATACATTCTCTACTGATTTATGTAATGAGAAACATGATAAACCTATCAAGGCATTGTAATCACACTGTTTATAAAATCAAGAGGAAAACAGTTATCAAGGTACCAAGCAAAAACATCGTTATACAATCGATACCAATTCATTATTCCGATTAAAAAAATATTAGGTCAATTTTTTTATCTAATGGGATAAATTATGATAAATCTACGATTGTACATAGATAAATAGAGAAGCAATGAATCCACTTCCTCAAAAAGGTCATCAAAATTTTTCATATGAGAATAGACCATGAAACAGATATCTGATCACCCCTCCTACATAAACAACATCTATCTAAGTATGCTTCAGCACCACCGCACCAATGAAAATCGATATAAACCACACTAGAAACATTGGAAATAATGCACCATAGAATATTGAGATGGTACGTGATGAAATGAGATAAAATCATGAGAAAACGATAAATAACAAAGGAAAAAAACACCTTAGAACAACCTCGGTCACCACAAATCAATGATGGAAGCTAGTAATTGATCCTTGATGAAGGAATCTCCAAATTAT
Organism: Viscum album; assembly: GCA_963277665.1. Taxonomy (NCBI): domain Eukaryota; kingdom Viridiplantae; phylum Streptophyta; class Magnoliopsida; order Santalales; family Viscaceae; genus Viscum; species Viscum album. The sequence goes on along the minus strand of OY728164.1, from coordinate 2,004,587,594 downwards.
TGAGGAGGGGTTGGTAGGTTTCCTATATTCGATAGAGAGTCATTGCAGCTATATGGTTTGACATCCCGATGGATATGAAATGTTCTAAAACATACAACATTGGGGAATTACATGATGTGTAATCCCATTTCACATCATTTAATTCATAGGGATCAGTTTCCAATGAAAAATGTGTCACTTATTTATATTATTTTATTTTTCAAACCTAGAAATATTGCACATTGTGAAAACCATATTCATCTTTTGTAACCTTCTTTCACGACATGAAATCTACCAATATTCCAATATATAGCATCCAAACTCCTCCAGAATTTTTCTAAGCCTCCTATAATAACCTTCAGATTTGGAAAAATTCAAAGGGGTGATCCATGTGGATCTCGGACCCTACATCAGATACCTCGTGAAGCCAAAACCAACCAATAGAAAAATTCTAAGGGGGTCATCCAAACATCCACCTCATGAGATGCCTCTTAAATCTCTCAATACTATATGAGCTAACCCACCCCACTGGAGGTACATGTAAAATACCATTGAACAACCAAAACATGATCCAATGCACTCTCTTAAGGGAGATATATCTTATAAGATATTAAGACATAAAAATAAATAATATAATTCCATCTCATTACTAGAAAAGGTCTGCAGCCACAAAACAAATAGCATTAGAAGTGAAGAGTAAAACATCTAACAGCTCATGTTACGTTGTGAATATCTATGAATAACATTATTATATTCTATAATCTTTTCCATAATTCCACTACAAGACACGAACCATGGGGATAACAGTCCAATGAAACCTCTTCTCTTGGCATTCCTAGATCTCTAAAAGATGCTCGTTTAAGGTCACATCATCATCAAAATCAATCTCTCCCTAATCTATGATTTTAGTGTCATCCTGAAGATAATGACATAACTATTACTCATGAAAAACATCATTAATATATCTCATCTATGGGGGGTGTTCTATCTGATACCCCATGGATCCAACATGATCAAAAATCTCAAAAGGCCTAATAAACTGTGGATAATTCTTACTCCCAGGAACAATCCTTTTATCCCCATTATGGGGATTGATCTTCAGAAACACATGATTCCAAACATTGAACTCCAAAGGTCTCCTCCTATGATGGGAATTGGATTTATAATGATCCTATGATGCTTTCATCCTTTCATGAATCACCTGAACCATCTCTTTTTTATTGTGTACCAGTTCTATCCTAAAAATTGTTGACCCTCCAACCACAGTACAACACAAAAGTGAATGAGAAAAACATCCATACAAGTATTCAAACGGTTCCATATTGATGGTGGTGTAAAAATAATTTTTTTATGTTAAATATTCCAAGGAATGGTGCCTCAAATATGAACCTCCAAAATCTAGGACATAATTGTGAAACATGTATTCTAGAGTATGGATGATCCCCTCCATCTAACCATACATATATAAATGGAATATAGTGCTATGAAATAGCGAATAACCAAAATAATTTTGGATTCCTCTCCGAACCTTGGAGAAAAAATGAGGATCCTGATCGGAAATGATCATCCTCGGATCCCATGGAGGCTCACCGCCTACTTCGGATACTTCTATGACTATTCATCCACTGAGATCGAATCCTTGATTGCTATTAAGTGGGTTTATTTCTTCAAAAAATCCACTAAAAACCATAGAGAATCATAATATCCCTACGGTCAAGGTAAATCAGTATAAAATTACATCGATATGTACAACCACTTCCACTAAGGAGCATCTAATTTTTGGATAAAACCATCGGGAACACGGTACATAGACTTCATCTTATGGTAGAAAAAACATTGAGACACAAACTCTACAACTACATGCTTCAACCCAGGCCACCAGAAAAGACCATTCAACTCCTGGTACCTATTTTTCACTCTAGTATGTAATGTATTGGGGAACTACAAAACTCTTTGATAAGTATATCGCACTTTTCCAAAGGAACATAAATCCTTCTCTAAAATAACACTCATTGATTTTCATCCTCTGACCAACCATCATGGGCCTCTCTGAAAACAACCCAGTCTCTCCAGACCTCCACCTCATGATCCCCCAACTACGAATCATCTTCCCGACACACTAGATATGAATGCACAATCATATGAAAAACACATCCTTTTCCCCAACTTTTATCATAGTGAAATGCAAAATGTTCCTCTATCACTATCTAGGAATCACCAGATTCATGTACAGTAGAACTACGCATATTTCTTCTCAGAAAATCAGATACAACATTACACTTTAAAGGTGTATATGAAATCAAGACTTCATTATACTATAAGAACATCATCAACTAACATTAATTCAAGATCAGTTCACAATTGTAGAATACATACATCATTCTCCAATGATCAATGAAAAGAAAAAAAATTATCACCAATGTTGTAATTTTTCTATAAATTCTGTGGATACACCACCTCTAAAAACTCATGATCATGGGTGGCGTAGTTACTCTCATGGGGATGAAAATTCCAAGACCCATAAGAAACAAGAAATATCGGCTATATTTAAACACAACCCAACCTAATACCCAATGCATAACATAAAATTTCAAACTAAAATCCTTCTAAATTCATAAAAAGAACTTGATCACTTACCAAATTCTTCTTAAGATACTCAAAAGTTATCTAAAACTGATCAGATCATGTGAATTCTTAGTAATTTCTAGTCAACATTTCTAGAAGATTTGAAAAGCAAGAGAAATCAACAATGAAACTCCTATAATAGACTGCATGAACAAGTAAACTTTTCACCTCTTCCACTATCTTGGGGGATTCGCAAGACACAACCACTTCTAACTTATATGGATCCATAGCTACTCCCTACTAGGATAAAACTTTCCCAATGAAATAGACTTATCAAGCCCAAAACTCGCACTTCATATGCTTCCAAAACAACATCTCAGGGTAAATAACGCTAAAAATGGAACACATATTATCTATATGTTCCTTATAATATGTGGAGTAAATAAGTATTTTGTCGATTAAAACCATCATGAACTTATCCATGAAGTCACAGAACATAGCATTCATTAACCCAATGAACACAGATGAATCATTTTTCACACCTAATAGAATAAAAAAATCATAATTCCCCTGAGAAGAACTGAAAGAAGTATTCTTTATATCCTCAATCCTTACATGCGTTTAATGATATCCAGAAAAAAAATTTATCTTAAAAAACCTAATTTTACCCTTCAGTTGATCTAATGAATCTTCAATCCGTGGAAGAGGGTAGCAGTTCTTCACATTCACTTGTTTTAAGAAAACATAATCGATATGTAACCACAAACTACCATCATCCTTATTCATGAAAAAAATGTGCAACCTTTAGTGACACAGTTGGCTAAAAAAACCATGTTATAGTAGACCATCATGCTATATAAACTTCTCTCTCAACTTAGAAGGCACCATCCTATACAGATACATCGATATAGGAAACATTAATTGTTGTAGATCGATACTAAATTCGATATCTCATTGAGGGAGTAATGATAAAACGTCATTTGGAAATATATTGGGTTACATTTCTAAATCCCTAGTAAATTCCAACTTCTAAACATATGATGAAATCAATATCATCTAAACCATAAAGGATGATAATGATGAAGACACATATACACTATCTGAGGGTCTCGCTCGCTAAAAAAACACTACTAGCTCTCCATCAGCATGAAATAAAACAAATTCCCTCCTAAATCAATCCACGATATTCTGCACTAAATAAAACCAATCCATACTGAGGATGATATTATATGGTTGTATCCAAAAACATAGGAAATCACCCCAGATAGGTGATACCCCATAACTAGCTCATAGTCTCTATAAAATTTAAATAAGTCATCTCCACCTCTAACTGGCATAGACAATGCCTAGGTCACCTGAAGTCTTTCTACCTCATTTACCAAATCATAAAATAAAGACAGGTGATATGAATGGGTGCATCACTCATAGATCAAATAGGGAATGAACCCAAGTATAAAACAATAAAAGTGTACCTCAAATGACATCTAGATCACCTAGAGTTGGTAACTCTAATGTATGAAGCTGACCGCAACCCTATCCACAACCTCTTCGACCCTACAGAAGAAGACCTCCATGGCTACACTCTACTCTCTATGGATGGGGAATGTCCTAAGGATGTCCTCTACCTTCCCCATCTACTCTCTTATGATCCCAAACTAGAGCAACAAGCTAATGATGCCTCCATTAGAACTACCTGAACAGAGCAACATGAAATGGAACAACTGTCACACACTAATTGCTCAGAAATGTTGGGCACTCTCTCCATTTATGACCTTATATTTCATAAGAAAAACATGTGTATGATTACTTGTATTAGGCCTAGGAGACACCAACCCCAGAGAAATGATACATTTAGGGTAGGGAACTACCCCCAATAGATTATAAGCTCTAATATCTTGAAAAATTGGAACCCCAGACCACATCTCTACTTCATGGGTTATCATGAAGACTCACTTATCATTAAAAACTAGTTTGGTCTAACATCATATTGATGACCTATTACCTCGCCAGCTCCTCAAGATGCTTCATCAACATAAATAGGGTGAACTAATGATAGATATCTGGATGAATTTCATCCTCGAAATTCCTTACCCCAAAATTTTCATTTGGAAACAGGTCCAAAGAATATTATAGAAGTTTCCTAAAATAGATCTAGGACTCTCACACACTGGAGATCCCCTTCTGAAGTTTAAGAATATCCTAGTGTTTGGAAACCTTCGCGGTCAAGGAAATAATCTTGGATCTAAACTATTCTTGGAACTCCTCTTAAGATACACTTGACTCATCATGATCTTTGAGGAACAAGAACCACTACTACCTCACTGCCCCACACAACATTGTAACAACCAATGTTACCCAATGCTACTTATGAGCACATATCGAACATAATGATATCTCAACCTCATCCAACCAGTCTTCTATGACTACATTTTAAATGAAACCATCAATCCACTATAGACTCTGGTAGTGAAACTCTCAGAGTGTCCTCCCCCAGGTGTCGTCATAGTCAACGTCTACTCTATGGTGATCTACAGGTGTAACTTTCTGAAATTATTCTTCATGAACTGGAATAGAACATCGACCTGGATCCATTATTACAAAATATAAAATATTTAAATCTATTAATCATGGAATACTAAAAACATTAACATTAATGAATTATTTTCTGTTATTCTTTTTTGGTAAACCTATCCCAAGGTCTAACCGTTAAAAAAATGGTGAAAAGAAGAATTATACACAATCCATTACCTGGTATCTACCCTATAACCATTATCACCTTTTATAATAGCCACTGTAAGATTAATGGTCTATGCATTAGATCACAGGGGGCCCTAAATACCCATTTCTCAGCCAGTCTCTTGTGTTTATAGTTCTTTTTAAGCTTATATGTAACCATTTACCTAACAACCCATGCAACCTCACATATTCCTAACACCAATCTTCATCCCCCCCCTCAACCTAGCCTCTGATACCATTATGTCATTACCCCTTCCATACAAAGTTTACTCCCTCTTTTCCAATAAATGAGAGAAGTGAGATAGTGGCCCTCCGAGTCCTGCCTCCAGTAGGCCATAGGTTGGAGACTAACACCGACGGTATAATAAATTTATAGATAGGTGGAATTACTCTAAAATAGAAACACATCAATAAGAGAGAGATCAGATAAACACCATCCAAATCCTAATCAGAATACAATATAATAGAAAATTCAAGTAAACAAATGCAATTTCATGCAACAACTACAACAACTAAAAGGGAAAACTATAAGTACCAAAAGAAAGGTAAATACAATAGCAACCATGAATCCCAAACATCTCCTGAAAAACACCCAAGCTAGTAGTAAACAGACTTATCTCTAACATCCTCCAAATGTCCTGAAAAATATATTATATATACATAGGGTGATTATAATAGTATACTCAATAGGATCTTCCTTGGATCCTCTCGTGCAAAATTAAAGAAGGCATGACAGAGCATAGTGAATATCAAGTGAAGATAAATCAAAACCTAAATAGGTAAACTATGTTCATAGCATCTCCATGGATAAACTCACCAAACATAACTTCCAAGAGCATATAATAAAATAATGAATATCAAGGGTAACATACTTCTACTTCCCCACCGGTTTTCTGCTCTTCCCCAACAGCGCATGTCCTACGAATATCTCTCTATAAAGGTTATCCCATAGACACCTGAGTGATGCACAACAACATGCACCTCATGCATCACACCACCACATCCACATAACCAAAAGTACCCAGGTATTTTCTAGGAGCCACCACATCCCACATAACATGTTCATAAATCAGGTATTATACCTCAAGTCCTCACATCCCATACACTGAGTAAGAAACCTCAAGAGATCACAACCTATACACGTTATACCTATTGTATACCATAGGAAACAATATCCAAAATATATGTGTGAAAAATAACAATAAGACATTATAGCCCAAAGCACACATATATGGGAAAAACTAACCGTCGTTCATACCACCACAAGTAACTACCTAGAGAAGAGAGTGGGGGAAAGGGGGTAGTCATCCGTCAATCCTCCAACTGGGATGTTGGGGAAAACAACACTAGGGATCAGAATCCTTGTGGTGTCAATTTCTCTAACCAAAAGGGTGGATTATCTTATAAAAACAAAAACGTACATGTTATAATATATCTCAAAAAATCATTATCGGCATAGAATAGTCTCAGACTCAACAACAACTAACATCTCTCTGAGTCTCACCTGCCACTACTAAGACCGGTTATCCTATAATAATGCAACCATTTAATGAGATACATTAAAATACTTTATTACTTTAAATAAATTTCAATTTACCTCAATTAATTCATTAACCATTAATTAAACATTGACAATTTACATGTTGTGTTTAATTAGAATCACAACAAAGTTCTATGCCCTATATTTACATGCAACAGAGTCCACAACTTCTAAGAATTATAACCTCATCATTACATCCCATAAAGTTACAACCCCATGGGTTAAAAATTTATTTATTTTTTTAACAAACATACTTTACATATAACTAGGTATTCTAGGGAAATATTCTTATCTACCAAACATATTGGAATGAGCACAGTGAGTAGCTGAAGTACTCATCAAATCTTCACCTCCTATAATAAGAGTATAGACTCTTCCAACCATGATAATCTAAGCTCGTAAAGCACATGGAATACCCCTTGATCCATCAACTATCATAGAAGGAGAGTAGCCAAAACCATCTTCCACAGGAAGTGGGGAAAAGAAATGTAGCTAAAAAATATCATGGACATCGGTCAAATAACTAACCTAAAAAAGCATCCACCTTTCATAATAACATGTATTCCCAGCTTTAACATGTTATTTTGTATTTGGTTCCATCCTGGACACCCACATTCATAAACTGATGCATCTCACCACTCTAGGGGTCAGTGGCTACCACAACATCTGGTCCTCCCTACCCTACATACCACAATAGACATCCAGGCTCATCCATTATATGATCACATCACATTTGGGCCTCCCTGACCAACTTACCACAACATCCCTCTAGGCTCAGCAATCCTAGGATCACATCACATCACATTAAGAAATAAACAAACATAGAAACTAAGCTTTTGGCCCTAAGGAAAGGAATCAAAACTTCACACACAACAATCTCTCATGACTCCATAGCACAAGGAATATATCCGTTCCTAGAAAATGGGAGACTCTTTCCCTATAAAGGCATTATCTTTTATTACACAACCGGTTCTTGTTCCATGTTGAATAAAATAATTCATTATTCACGTGTTCAAACTAAAAGGAACATAAGAAAATATCTATCTCCAACAATCACAAATTATTAAAAAATTAATTAAACATTCCATTAATTCCTTTATCAACAAGAATAATCAGGATTCATGTTTATTAACCAATTCAATTAAACATGAATATTTGAATGAATTTTATTAACATAAAATTACAACAACAACAGAATTCATTAAACATTAATCTTTAATTCATTAATACAATTTATTATCAATAAATTTTGTATTTATGTTCTTTTCCAATTTAAATCAAGAGACACATGCTAAACCATGAAAGGCATAGATATCAAACTATCTATCAAATCAAGAGGCAAACCATTTTCACAGAACAAAGCCACAAAATTTCTATGTGATCGATGTAAATTATTTAATCCAGTGCAAATAATTATTATGTTAATTTAATTTCTATCCAATTTCATAAAAAATGAAAACAATATTATTTCATATAAATAATTAGATATGCATCAAATCCCCAACCTCAAGAAGGTCATCTATGATCATCACATGAGAACGTACCATGCAACGGTTCTCTGATCACCTCCACCATAAAGAATGCATCCACACAAGGACATTTCGGAACAACCACAACAACAACAACCAAGAGAACCCTCATTTGAAACAGAATTATGTAGGAAACATTGAAGGATGAGAATGTATGGGAGGAAAAGAGATCAAACTGTGGGAAACTGATATAAAATGAAGGGAAAATACACCATGGATCAACCTGGGTCACCACAGATCAAATAATGTAGAATGTAATCGATACTTAATGAAGGATCGTCGAATAATTCAAAGAGGGGGTTTTTGGGTCACATAGAGTCGAGAGAGAGTTGTTGAAGCCATTGGGTCCAACAACATGAGGAGATGGAAATGCTTTAAAACATTCAAAATTGTGGAATTAAATGACATGTAATCAAATTTCACATCGTGTAATTCTCTGGTATTGATTTCCACTAGATAACACATTTCCTATTGAATTTTTTTCAAACCCCAATATATTACACGTTGTGGAACCCATATTCGCATCATATCACCTTCTTTAATGACCTGAAATCTCTCCTACCTCTAGCATCTAGAATCTGAATTCTTCTAGACTTATTCTATGCCTCCTATGAGCACCCTAGTCTTTATAAACATGAAAAGGGGTGTTCCATGTAGATGTGGGACCTTACAAAATCAATAATATGAAATTACCTTAATTGATTATTATATTTTGTTTACTAATGATTATTATTTTTTGTATGATTTTCTAATATTTAATGGTTCATTTAAATTGATTGTTTCATTAGTTTAGTGATGTGTGTGTAACAAGATATTGAAGATATTAATAATTTAAATGATCCAAGATCTCAAATAATGAAATTTCACCATCTTAAATAAATTTAATCCTTTCAATTTTAATAATATATTTCTGATTAGGATCACTAAGGAAATTATTAACATAAATTTAAATCATGATATATTTTCTACCAAGACGTATTTCTTATTACCTAGTACGTGATCAATATATATCTTACTCAACATTAATTACTCATATACCCGTTTAGTATATAACTTAATCATATATTCTATCATTAATATGTTTCCAAGACATAAAACCAAAGAGAAATAAAATATTCTTCAAAAATTAACTCTATATTTAACTATAAAATGGTTTCAAACAGTAGGTCATAAAATCAAAAACCATAAAATATGTACCATAATCCAAAAAATTTACCAACACTACCAAAAAAATAATGATTCAATTCTTCACAAAATCAACTATTATCTCAAAGCATACCAATATGTTCTACATTACATTCTCTAAATCAATCAACCCTTTATCTCTCCATCCACCATTATCTCTTCATCAATCACATTTATACCCTATGATTTATCCATTCTTAATAAATTATTCATCAATAATTATAACCAAAAATATTATCCTATCATAAAATCACTTTCAAGGATTTCAGTACGGTATAACGATATTTCCAAACATTTATAGAAAATTTTATGGAGAAAAATCTATAGATGTTTCATATAATCCTCATAAATTTTCAATACACCAAAATATAATGGATAAATAAAAATATCATATTCCTTGATCCTTATACATATCCACTATAATCATATAAAAACAAGCACGAACCAATCAATGGTAGCTTATTCTATAATACTTCCTTCATATAACAAAAAATTTGAATCACGTACTAAATTTTATCAATATAAATCTAATAATGTTCCCTACCTTTAAAAAAATGAAAAAATTCATAACTTTTATTTGTTAACCATGATCGTTATTTTTCCTTGGTATTTTATTGCTATATGACCTCAGTTACCATATATAAAACCTTTTTCTATTCATTTGAGACAATACCGTATGTGAATCATCCTATATTTTTAACATGAAGGAATTTTAATCTTATTTCATTTATCATTTTCATCACCTAAACGTAAACAAGTCTTCATATTTATCTTCTTTGGTGTCTTTGTAAACACAACTAAGATAACATTGTTAATCATATTTCATTATAGTAGGTTTAGAATAATCCTAATATTTATCACACCAATTCTTGTCACGTTATGTTCTTCATTTGAAAAATATCTATAATTTCCATGATATCAACTATTAACATAGTTTCTTTGGGATTCATCCACTACCAAAACCAACTAGAGTTAATCACGAGTGGTGAAAAATTGACACCATAATAGAATTTCTATAAGATTTGACAAATTAAACCACAAAGTTACTTACTCTATAAAATTATTACATTAGAATTTAGTTCATCCTAAACCACTTTCAACATAATATTGGTTTATATAATATCCTTTTCCCGAATCCCCTCAACCAATGCCCTCGTATAGTATACTATGTAACCTCAAGCACACCTCCCCATATCCCAAAGGATGATGACTAATGGATATGGTCTATGAGGATAACTTAGGGAGACTATACCTTCTCATAAAAGTGAAAATAATTTTAGAAAAAATTGGCATTTATATAAACCAAAACATATTAACATCAAGGAAATGATAATACATGTTACAAAATTAACTACAATATCAAAACTATTTTACAATAGTTTTTTCACACTTATCACAAATGATCCCCTATGGTGGATCACATAAATTGGATAACAAAGGAACACAATTAATAGAATCTACCACTCATCACAAATTATCCCAATGTCCATCCGGGTACCATAATCCATATTCTATCCTAGTATTCAAAGAAAATCATGATGCATCACAAATTTACACTAAAAATTTCTCTGACTAAATAGTGATGTCTTTTTGGGTACCCAAGTGTCATGATGACCTAAGAAGGGTGTGCGTACAACTCAATAAGTAACCAAAAATGGTATTCCTAAAGTAATAATTCTATAGTAATGTTCATGAATATGTATTATAATTAAAAAATTAAAATTGTTTAACAATTTTGTTAAAAATAGAAAATAACCGATGATTCACAGGAAACAAGGTGACACTCAAGATCAGTTTATAATATCATTAGCCCTCATGTATGTGACCCTGATGGACAACACATACATCGTATGATGTCTGGGTGTCTCAAAAAACGTCGCATGGACCGTGAAAAACATATTATCACAACAACCCTCATTAGTTTTTTCCTTAGTATTATAGACTCTCAAATTTTTTATCGGATAACAAAAAATGGGGGTTTTTATAGTATCATAGACTAACCTAGGAATTTTCCAAACCACAGTGTTTTCATTATAGTTTCTCAAACATACCAAGGTGTTTCTCAAACTACCCCTTGTGGTGTTTTCAATATATTATCACAGACTGCCTCAATGGGTGTTTTCTTTTTCTCCAGTTCAAAACTATCCCAATGGGGTATACCCATAAAAAATCAAAACTAGCCCATGATGGTTTTCTAAATAAATAATCAAGACCAACCCCATGGTAATTTTCATTACATCGTAAAATAATTCATATCAAACATTATAATTTAAATAAATAATCCATAGTATTTTCAACGTTTTAAAATTAAAATTTAAAAAACATCTTCCTTCATTTAATAAGAGTCTTTCATAATACTTATTAACTATTATTTCATTCATATCTTCATTAAGTCTCTTTTTTTAAATAAAATAAATAGATTTTGTTTTAATTTAATTTTACAATTATCTTTTTAAAAGAGTTTCGATCATTGATTTACAATTCTCGTATTTCTAATTTACAAAATATATTCTTGATTACAATGTCATTTAGTTGATACCAATTCATAATATTAACATCAAATTTACTTGAAACTAAGATTATATGTTTAATTTATTGATAAGTTATGATTGTTAAATTAAATTTGACAATCATAAATTTAAATTTAAATTCCACCTTTTTACCATCTAATCCTAGTATTAAAATTCCCAATATTATGACAATATTTATTCCATGATATCACATCCTTATACTAGAAGAGATATAAAGATTCACCATTTCATTAGCCAAATGATAATAAAATTCAAAACCACGGAATTCCTTTTGTAATCATATCTAACTTAGGGTTATAGAATTTTAATTTGGGTTTTTAACTAAGACTAGTTATTGTTAAATAATTTAATTTTAATAAGTCTAATGTGTGGAATGGATAACATGAACACACAACACATCACGTTGAAATCAACATGAGTGTATTGGTTATATTTAGGGACCACCTAAATTAGGTTCGGAAGATTCCACACATTCAATATTGGCATCTTATTTGTGATAAAATAGATGAAAAATAGGATGTGGAAAAAGACTTAAAATGGGGAGGATCATATGAAACTAGTGAGTGATCTCTTGAAAATGAAATAAATGAAGAATGGAAGGAAGATGACTCAAAGCCTTACATATATATCTCAATCAAACTTTCAACAACTAAAAAAACCCATGGACAAGGGAGATCCTTCAAGACCCATAGAGTGGGAGAGGGGCATGTATGGAGATTCTTTGTGTCCAAATAAGTAGAAAAATATGAGTAGGGGTTTAAATTGTAAAGGATCCAATGTACCATGATGTACATTTAAATAAACTCCATGGATTCCAGTAGTGACACCAGTGCCCATACATGGATACTAGATTGAAACTAAATATCTAGTGAAACTATAATAATATATCATTGTCCACTGCCTCCTCTCGACCCCCCTGAATGCTCCCAAGACCATTCAAAAACCCCCAAACACACCTTATTATGGAGGTTAACTAAGGTGCAACCAAAATTCAAATGGCTTTGAACACCTTTAATGGTAAGGATCTTACAATTTCCTTACATTATAATATATCATCCCTGATATTAAGTCATTGGAATCATAAAAACTAAAAAAACAAACCAAAAAAAATATATCCTACAACTTATATTCATGTTAACTCTAAACTACACCTTCTACACATCTAAAACATCATAACTCACACTTCATGGTGTAAATTATTTCGAACATCTTCATCATGGTGCCAAAAACCTAATGGTATTCATAGATTCTTAGAATATCAACATCACAAATATCAGGTTCATGTCAAATATCTACACTAGTTCACCTACACATGAAAATATTCAATGGAATTAAGACGATTACCTTTATGACATTCTAGATCATTTATGTTTTACCAGATTGGTTATCACCACTTACTTTCTGATAAAACGATCCATTCATACACATGAACATTGCCTCAAAGATAGGGTTCCCATTGATTGATTTTAAAATTTATAAAATTTCCAATAAACCCCTAATCCATGTATAATTAACGCATGTTCTACACCCTTTTCATCCTCACTTCCCTCACAAATTCCATTCCACAATTAGAACAATTAGCCATTCATGAACATGGAATAATTTATCTTATTGAACTAATTAACTATATATTCAATCCAATATGATTTAGTGATATTCATCATCGACACCGCCTTACAAAATTCACTATAAATTATTTTCGATACATTAAGTACAGTTTCCATGCCAATCAAGATAGTACAACACTTTATTACCATTTTTGATTGAATCTGTCAAGCCTCATATCCAATAATAATGGTCCAATTAGATAATATTTTCGCAAAAAGTATGTTATAACCCCTGAGCTTCTGATGTTGTATTCAATACAACGTACTGAAATTGGTTTCAAACCCAAATCAAACAATTATATACGAAAACAAATATCGGACCCCCCATGGTTGACCTATCTCTAAATTCCTGGCCTCATCCACTAATACACCTATTAAACAACCCAATAAAGATTCATTAAATCCTAAAAGTATCCCATTATTTTCCAAACAATAAAAAAATTATAATATTAGCCTTTAGTGTAACAGATCACCAAACATTCACATCAACCACTATGCTCCTACCCCAACATTGGTGCTCTCACAATCAAATCACACTAATATTTTCTTAAATAGACCTAAATCCAAAATTTAATTCTCATACTCATCTAAAAATACATATAAGTCATCAATATAGTATCATCATTGAACTAGATAAGATGAAATAGACCTTCTAATTGGAATCATAATTTAAAGACGACCATACAACGATTAATCTCATCATAGCCGCAACCCATCCTTATAAGGTTCATATCACCAGGATGACATGGTGCACTATACCATAATAGTGTCTTTATTATATAAAATAAAACCAAAATTTCAACAAACTAAGCTGTTATCATGTTTTCTACCAAAGAAATTGGATGGATATAGCCTTCCTTCTGTTATCTAAGGATCAATATGAAATATTGATTTTCACCAGTTTCGGGCTCACATGATCATCATCCATGACTCCCACTAACATTAACTTAATAATGAGTTTATACCCTTAAAGGTGCAATGGTGTACTCCCCAATATTAGGATTCACCGAAAACACTCCTCGAGAAAGACATTATTAGGTTCCAACATCAACATATGTGTGACTCTCCTTACAATCCATGATCAACACACAACATCAACACTTGAATGTACTACTAGGGATAATAAAACCATCATCAAGATTCCTAACCTTCAATCATGTTTTAATTCATTAATTCCCAATAACCATTCCTCATGAGGAACTTGTTAAATGAAACATGTTATGACACAAAAACTCCTTTCCCAGCAGTCATGAAATAGTGTTCATCATGGAAATATGGTCATTGCATCACTCGATCTCTTGAATATATCCTATTTCACAAATCCAAACATAAAAAGTCCCAAAAACATTTAAATTGTACCATAAAGACTCTATCTAAAATAATAAACCTTTTCCCTTCACCACAAGAACGTATTGAAATTTGGGTTTCACATTCCCCATAATGACCAATGCATGGAACTCAACTCATGATTATTTGATTCAATGATTACTAATCCTGTGATCACATGACTAATCAATGACCTACCATGCATCTATGTAATGTTATTGTTAACTAACCAAGTGAATTTCAAATTCCACCTTACAAAAAGCTTTACATCCCACACGTGACAGGTATAGTTGCACGACCGCGTGCCATACTAGTGTCATTATTGTAATAAAATCCAAGCATTTAAATATGATTTTTGAATCGAAGATCCAAAAAATTAGGATCATGATATACTACAAAAATGGAAGAATTTAATAATTCAAATGGATCAGTATACAAATGATCCGTCCCTTCAAACTGGATTAACACTAGCATCTCTAACACTCTGGTTGCTATACAACCCATACAAAACCCTGGACCATAGGTAAACCCTATTATCATTTCAAAATAATTCATCGTATAATGATAAAAACACCCAATATATGGTATCAATCAAAGAATCCGATCTAATCTGCCCTAACAACTCTTGGGTCAGGAATAACCCATAAGGGTCACACATATTCATCTCTATATATAACAATTAACAATACTTATGGGTCATAGTTTAATCCAAAGTCACAATATGTGTAGCATCTACAATATAATGCACCACACATCAGTAAGGGATTACAATATGGGATCCCACTCTATCCCTTATCCCATTATCTAGGTCAGTCCGACAAAAAAATATCCTATGTCTAAACATGTTTCCATTTATAATTCCCAACATTAAATTTCAAGGAAAATGGTAATATTAATTCACCCATATATTCCCTATACCTCATATCATTGGTATTCCATAATTTGGTCACTCTCAATATCCACAATTACCCATACACTGGGTTAACCTCCAATTACCCAGTAGGTCATCATCATACTTATATAAGAGTCACATTTTTTCAATTTTCCATTTTAAATTACCTATAATTTTCATTAGTGTGGCTTAGTTAAAAAATTATTAAAAAATAATAGGGTAAAACACTTTATAGGTTTTAATTTACATTTTCGTTAGCTAGAATTACATAATAATCTAGATAAGTGATCATGTGACACTCTATTAACCATTTACCCGAACCAAACTTTCTCCATAATTAAGGATCGGTTAAATGAAATTTCAAATGAATGTTATAGAAGAAAGAACTTTATATATTGATATTTGAATTTTATTTAGCTGACATATTATAATAATCAAGATTTCTAATAATTTAATATTATTTTATTTGTTTGGAGTGTTTATTAAGTAATATTACACTATACACTTATACAGAAAAATACCATATAAATAGTTGAAGACACTTTAAATAATAAACCAATTTTATAGTCCATGTAATCAAGTAATAAACTATAGCTAATCATGAAAATTACATGTGAATCCTATGTGCCTAATATGAGTAATTATCACAAGTTGAAAGAGCTCCAAATCCCATAAACTATAACCTCATAATCATGTGTATAACTCAAGTTTAATTTAAGTCAATAGTAAAAGCGAACTTCATGAAAACAAATCAAGTAATTATAAAAATAGGCATTACTTATATGTGGGGTGGTCATTCCTAGGTACAATTTTTATACCATATACCAAAAACAATATATCCTAGAAATAGCTTTCTCAAATAGTAAAAAAAGAAAAGGACTCTCTCATTCCACATTGTGATGTTATTTCCTAAAAGAAACTCAACCAGTTCCCTAGTCTAGTTTGCTATGTAACCTCAATTTTACCTCTTCATATTTTATAGCCTACCAACTATTAGTGAGGTTCTATGAGAAACCCTTAGGGATACTATACCCTCTTGTTAGAGTAACAACAATAATATAAATAATAAAGAATATTATAAGCTAGATCATAAGAACATCACAAACAAGTCACGGAATGTTCCAAAAGTAAATCCAATATCAAAATTATATAAAAATGGGTTTTCCATATAAGCCTTAAAGGATCACTTATGTAATATTATGTACATATCATAAAAAAGGAACCAAATAAACTAAATCTATAACTCATCCCAAACTCTTCTTAAGTATGGCCTTGTACCATCGTCCATACGTCATCATAACATTCCATGAAAATCAACATACATTGGGAAATTTCAATAACCATATTCCAATGAACAAATTTTGATATTTTCTTGGGAACAAATGTTCCATGGAGGCCCGAGTAGGTTGTGATTGAAACTCAATGGGCCACCACAAATGAAATCCGTAATGTAACCAGTGTAAAGTACAGTTCTTGAAGAAGAACTTCAATTAATCAATGTAAATAGTTTAAAAATTTAAATTAAAATTAATAAATAACCACCAGTAACCATGATTCATGTTGAACCCCAAGAACATTCATTACCAACATCGATCATCATGTTCCTGAACCCAATCGATCGTACCCACTTTAGCTGGTGTTAAGGTTTTGTTGAGTAAGTCAAATGGATCGTGCTAACCATAATAACATGACCACCCTAACAGGTTCTTTATTTACTATCATAGAACTCCCAATGAATTTTCCATACCACCCCAAAGGCATGTTTTATTTATTACATCACAAACCACCAACATCATTTTCTAGACCACCCAAATGGGGTGTTTCCTTTATAGTATCATATTTATTCTGCGTCATTTTCTAGACCACCCCCTAGGGTAGATTTATTAAAGTATAATAGAATACCATAATCTATGTTCTCTTTATATTTAGTTGAATACCAGCCTAAAATAATATACACTTGTAATATCAAAATGACACCCAATCACATTTTACAAAAAAAACCAATAAGGCTTCCCCGTCTTTGTTTTCATTTTATTGTAAAATAATTCATAACACACGTTACAATTTCTAAAAATAATCTACAATATTCACTTCATTTTCCAATATAAATTTAAGAAATCTCATTATTAAGAATAGGCTCTCACATGACTTTATAAATCACATTTAATTCATTGGTCATTCAGGACCCATTGTTACTATGTAATAAATCAGTTTCATAATAATTTCATTTTCTCATTTTTTGTTTAAATGTGTTATAGCATGGATTTACAATTCTCATATTTTCAATTCTTAAAATCCAATATATATTACCAATAAATTTAGCCAAAAAAACTCAAAATCATAACTTAAATATTAGAATAGACTAAAAAAATCTTTGAAAATTCATTTCATGATCATTGATTATTGTGAAATTCCAATTCACAATCATCGATTTAAATTATAACTCCCATTTTAACCATTTAAACAATTATTTACAAATTTACAACATTATTTCAACCTTTATTCCATGATCTTGCATCATTATTGTAGAATATCCATCAAGATACATGATTTCCTTATTCAAAATGAGAATCAAATTCATAAGAAATACATCCCTCTTGGCATCTCCATTCACATGAGGACATTATATTTGAACTATAGAGTTTACCTAAGAAAAGTAATAATTGAATTATATAATTTAAATTAGCTCAATAAATGACAATTATGATATGGATGAATAAATCATTGCATGGAAAAAATATCAATACTATAATTTAATTTATATACCATAGATTATAGAATTATAAGAGTCCTTGCATCCAATATCGGCCTTCATTTCGTACTAAAATGTAATAAAATGTGGATGTGGAAAAAATCATTGAAAATGTGGAATATTAGATAAAATTAGTGATAGATTTCATGATAGTGAAAAAAATAAATAATGTATGTAAAATAACTCATATATATACCTATAGATCTAGATCACAAGTAAGAAAACTAAAACAATCAAGGATCCAGGGAGAACATTCAAGACCTAACAAGAGGTAGAGATGTGAATATGGGCATGTTATTGGGAAAAAAGGAAAACTGAGTTGGGGTTTAAAGGGGAAAGGGGAAAAAGTACAAAAATAATTCTATTAAAAAAACTCTCTAGTGGCCACTGGAAATATAATATCCTCTACCAGCTAACTGATGGACCAGTAGATAGATGTTGAGCCCAATTCCCATGCAGGACTACTTGATTGCCACTGGTTATTCTATGTCACTAAAATAGCATTCTATAGGCCATCTCCTCTACCAATACCCCCGAAAAAACTTCTAATACGACTTTAAAACACCCAGATTCACCTAATTGTATAGGTTGACTAAAGTTCCACCAAAATATGAATATTTTAGGGCCTCTATAAGGATCTGTATTTTAAATATTCTTTAGGTTGGGTTCTCTTATATTCTTTAACCAAATTCCGTAACAAAATAAATATTTATTAATGGATTTTAATGATAATTTGAATAAACAAATCATAATTCCAATGAGTATCTATCCATGTCTATAGTATTAGGCTTAGTCACTATTCACTAGTGTGAATATTGAGTTGATACTGAACTGACCATTTTCAGGGTGATTTCCCCGATGTGCATTTGTACCACAATAGCATCTAGTTTCTAGTATCCATATAGAGATTTAATTTCTAGGAGAACCATATAATCGTTATATTAACAAAACATGGGGATGATATTATATTCTTATAAATATTCCTTAGACTTATCGATGGAGTTTTCACTAAATTTATCTCTTTAAAATACCCAAAATACTAAACAAATCCTAAAAAATAATAATAACCTTGTATAATACTAATTAATGTGACCCAAGATAATCATATATTTATTAAACATAATTTCCTTAACTCAAAAATTACATCTCACAAAAATTCACAAAAATTTATGAATATCAATTTTATTGTCTTTGAGGTATAACAACATAAGTATATAATTTTATGATAAATGTGAGCATGTATCGATAATTGGGCCACACTAGACTCTCCTATAGAGTTATCATATGATATAATCATTTATTATAACCTATATAATAGAAATATACAAAATTTTTGAGCTAATATTATCATTAATATGAAAATATCATCAACATTCCATCAAGGTCCAGATCATAATAATATGAAAAAACATGTGTATGAGAGAAATATAATATTGAGAAGAAGACATAATATTAAAGTTTTCACATATGTCAGGATAAAATGTCATGTAATCACAAATGAAAAAACATTTACCATGTTACAAGAAAGTGATAAAATAAATACGATCCATAAAGCATAATAATAGGCATGTAGAACAGAAACATGGAATTATATTGAATCTTAGAATGGTAGAGAATTGTAGCTCAATCGTATGTATATAAAAACTTTTGAAAAAACTCATTACACCTTTACATTTTTGAAGAAACTCATTTTGTACATGTATTAAAATGTTTGAAGACTTATTATGCTCACAAAATTGTGAATAAAAACATTATGTACATCCATTACTATCTCATGAGATATCAAACATAACCAATGCATTGGATGTATATATAAGATCACACCCATCATCATCCATACATATGGGTGAAATTTAAAATAAATAATTAATTGCATAAAAAATAAACCATGGATGGAAAACGATTTGTTTATCCTTTTAAAATTGAATCACATAAGGAAAACATTCATAATTACATCAATATTTATAACATGATATTCTTGTGGAAAATAAATGGGCATTCTGGTATATAAGTTAAATTTATAGGTAAATACCCTTTAATGATGATAATAGAGAAAATGATATTTAAACCATATGGATAAATTTTATAGGCTAAGTAAATAATTTCCTCCGTCAATCGATTAATGGAATCTTGGTGAACTCCCTTCAATCAATGAAATAGAAAACATGGTATTCTCAAAGAGAAGGTTTTGTAAGAAAAGTTATACCTAATAACAACGGATGGTCATGAAATGAAACTATAGTGATAGATCACTCCTGTAATATAAAATAGCATATCATAATACATATTAGGAAGTAATTTTTATTGTATAATAATAATAATTTCTTTAATCGGATATAAAATATGGAAAAGGGCATTGACTTAGATGAAACACTTATTTAGGTGCATTACGAAAATCAATTTTGAAATAATAAACATTCTTAAAATTTTTTGAAGTATTTTTTAAAATGTAAATATTTTCTAAAACCATACGAATCGTAATTTATTTTATAAAACATGAAAATTTAAATAGTAGGATTCATAAAAAAAGACAATAATGGTGAAAATGTTTGTTCAGACAAAAAACGTTAGAAGATATGCTTTGAATAAAATGTCTCATATATAAAATGTTGAAATTTTATTTAAAAATATTAAAGAAGGATAAATTAATATAATATTACATTAGTCAATTATTCATTCAATGATAAATACATTCTTGAAATCATCTAACGAATACAGTCATGTCTGAGGAGGGTTCGCAACCGGAAAGAAGAGGTAGGGTCGATTTCCATTGAACATGTAAATAATGAGACAATGGGGAAATTATAAAGTGTTAAGTCATATAAAATAATAAAAAATAATTATAGTAGGATATAGTGATGTATTTACTTATAAATAAAGTCAATAAAAATTCCATGGATGGATAAAAAGAATCTTTATTTGAAATTAAGTTTGAAGAAGAAAATCTTTTGGTGGTGGTAATGTAATAATACAAAAACATAACAGGGATACCAGGAAATGGATATTAATATATCATTAAGATAAATGTATTCATTATAATTTAATGTGATATGGTTTTTGATACACCATATAAAATAAATGATGGTGTGAAATTTCAATCATGTCTCATGGAATTGAAAATAGAGACAAATATCCATTTAGAATTTAAAAAAACATTAATAATAATTAATTGAAAGAGTGATATTCAAATTTAAATTCAGTTAAATTTAATAAAATATAATACATTATATTATATACCCAATAGTATTTATACAAGCAACGTAAATGTAATTAGGTGCCTAAATCAAAACACGTATCAATATAAAGGAAATTGAGATGAAACACACTTGCCTTAAATCCCATACAGTCATATGGACTCTAAAATATGATAAGAAAACATAAATATCATAATTAAATATTTAAAACATTACTCATATATATTTTCTATTATATAATTCAATTATAACCATTTATTCTAAATATATTAGTCAATTTTTACAAATCATTACCATTAGTTGTTAGAAATTCTGATTGTTCTGTGTGTGTTTTAAAATGTCAATAATGATACACATTCATTGATATTAATATAATAATTAATATATAATTTATCTTAATAAAAAATATATATAAATTTATTTATAAAGTTTTTATCTCATTCTATTAAACTTTTAGTTACGTTATGTGAAAATAAAATAGTAGAAAATCATATTTTGGAAATTTTTAACAAATGGAGGGTGTTATATTAATAAGATGTTAAAATTTCATATGACCATTCTAGAGCCATAAAAAATAAATTATTAATTAATGTAAAATAACACCATTATCTATGTTTCTATATTCATACATGATAAGGTTATATTGCATCATTCATGTAGGTGGTTAAAATGAACCAAATAGGAATATGCTATAATTTGATGGGTGAGTATCATTAAGAAATTCTTTATTTTGATATAATATGATTATAAAATACGTAATATGGTATTATTTATATTTTCAAGGTTTTGAAAAATATTTTAATTTTTTTTATAAATAATGAAAACATACATGAAAAATGAAAAGCATTATTTCATGGAAGAAATATTCTTCCCAAACACGCGATTGAAGTTATTTTCATTTTCTAAGTGGATGGGAATGAATGAATAATGGCTATTCCAATAATAAAATAAGATTTAATGATATTAATAATGATAAATTAATTTTATTATAATGTATTTTTGTTTGGGAAGTAATGAATTTTGGAAGAAAAACTAAAGATAAGTGAGATACTTATGTAGATATAATTAGTCTTCTATTAAAAACAACCTTGTTATTGATGTGGTTTGGTAAATATTAACGACACAAGGTCTCATTAAAGTGGGAAAATATTAAAATCAAAATAAAATTCTACAATGTTAGGAATAAATTATAAAGAATCAGTGTGCCATGAATTAGTGGAAGTGTGACCCTTTTATAAGTGATGAAGATGAAACTTTTCTGAATACCCATTATTTTTCAATAATAGTGTGAAACTATTCAAGGATCAATTGATCCAAAAGGTGAAAATAGTAATATAAAAATTCTATTTGAATCTATAATTCTCTCCACTATTTATTTTTTAAATAATATTGAGTGATTTAGGTCTTTTCTTCATAGTTTTAACTTTTTTCCATAATTAATCTTTTAAAATGGTAATTAATTATTAGATAGGGTTATTAATATTAAATATTAAAATTGAAAATAAAATTATGGAATAATATATATATTCTAGATTCAAATATAAATATATTTTAAAAATTTCAAATTTCTAAGGGTAATATGAATTACTTGTTGAATTAGTGCACATAACGCGTACAAATAATTTTTTATAAAATGATTATTTCAAACCTAAATTTTATGTGTTGGATAAAATTAGAGTTTTTTTACATTTTAATGAAATCAAATTATTTCTTATAAATAAAATAAATTTTATGATAATTCTAAACAAATCCAAAACCATATATCATCATTAAAATGTTTAATAAAAAGAAAAGTCAAAAAACAATTTTTAAAAATTGTTACATAAGTTCAAAAAATTAAACATAGGTTTTATAAGTTCATAATAATATTTAAAATGTATAGTTTAACCCTTTTAATAAATATTTTTTAATTAATTTTTTTTATAATGTTCTAAATCATACATATATAATTAGTGTCATAAAAGTTACAACTTTTAAAAAATGTATTTATCAATATTCACAGAAAATAAAATGTATTAGAAAAGCCCTAAAAATTGAAATTATTATATTATTGAAATGATTAATCTATAAATAAGTATTATTTAAATACTTTAAAATTATAAAAGTAATTAATTTTTCATTTAAAATAAAATATAAAGAGAATTTACTTTTTCAGAAAAATGACCTTTTTAAACATCAAGTGTATTAAATCTTATTACATATAAATTTATAAATAATTGTATTTAAACATATAATTTTATGAATATAAATATTAACTATTATAATAAAATTTTAATTATGATCAATTTAACTTTTTATGGTATAATACAATACGTTTTTAAATGGTTCTTTGAAAAAAAATCCTTTTAAAAAATATTAATTAATGAAAATTAACAATATGTAATTTATCTAATTGATTACTATCATTTTATTTACTAATTATTACATTATACATTTAATTTTTTAACATATTGTGGTATTTTTATTTGGATGTTCTGTTAGTTCGGTGATGCATGCAACATAACATGTTGAAGATAGTATTAATTTAAAAGATCTAGAATCTCAGTTCGTTACATTCTACCACCCTTAAATTAATTTCATCATCATAATTTTAATTATAGATTAATAATTACGATATATAAGGAAATTATTAAAGTAATTTTTAATCAAGATATAAATTCTAATGAGATATATTGCTTACTACCTAAGGATTGATCTAGACACATTTCATCTTCATCGTAAAATACTCAGATACTCATTTATGTATATAACCTAAACATATTTTCCAATGTAAATTGAATTTATAAACCATAAAACCATATCCAAAACATATATCATTCTAAAAATTAACTATATATTTAACAATGAAATGATTTCAACTATTATGTAATAAAATCAAACACTGTCCCACAATTTTAGCTACTTCACCAAAAATATAATGATTGTTTTTCATCCAAATAAAATATAAATCCCAAGGTTATAAATATTTTCTAACAATATTTCTCTAAATAAATAAATCTTTTATCTTAACCATCCACCATTATCTCATCCTCAAGCATATATTAACCCTAATATTATCTATCCATTATCATGTATTCATTGATAGTTATCTGCAAAAATATTAATTTTCCACAAAATAAAATTTCATGGTTGTCAATATAAGGTCACATATATTTGAAAACGTTTAGAGAAAACATACTGATGAAAAACCAATATATGTTTCATATAATCCACATAAATTTTGAATACACCAAAATATCATTGACAAATAAAATTATATATTATTCATTTAAGCCCTATACATATCCACTTTAATAATATAACTATCTTCATGAACCAAGATCTTCCATCATATTTCATAATACTTACTTCCTATAACCAAAAATATGAATCAATTCTTGAAATTTATCATTATCAATTGAATCATGTTCCCTATCATTAACACAAGAAAAAAATTCATACCATTTATACGTTAACCGAGATATTTATTTTTCATTCTAGTTTTACTACTCCATCCCTTCATTTACAGAAATAAAACATCTTCTCATTCCATTTAGATAGTCCAACCAGTCCCACATCCCTCATTTTTGAGATGAAGGAAAATACGTATTCTTTTCTTCAACATCCTCATCACCTAAAATTCCATAAGGCTTCATGATTATATATTATAATTTGTTTATAAACTAAACTAAATTCATATAGTTAATTGTACTTATTGATAGATTTTATGGAATAATCAATTTATTTATCACTTTAATTATTAACTTTTTTTGTTGTTCATTCAGAAAATCTCCATATTCTCAATGTAATACATTAATTAATTGGTTCGTTAGGGATTCATCCATTATTAAAAATAAAATGACTTAATAATTAGTGATG
The DNA here is from genome assembly GCA_963277665.1 of Viscum album. Lineage (NCBI taxonomy): Eukaryota > Viridiplantae > Streptophyta > Magnoliopsida > Santalales > Viscaceae > Viscum > Viscum album. The sequence continues at coordinate 2,004,561,900 of OY728164.1, read as the reverse complement.
AAAAATTAGCACGATAAGTGAATTAATTTATGATATAACAAATTCAATCTCAATATGTCTTAACATTAAAATTATTAAATTAGTTTTCCATTCAACCTAAATCACTCAGTATTAAATATAGGTTTCTTTATGTTGGATTTTCTAATATTACATAACCTAATTCCTTATTATAATAAATTGTTCTTAATATATTACAAATAGAGTTTCATTGTCCAAATAATATCTCTTGGGAGTTTCTATCCATGTCTGTAGTCTTAGTCCCACTCATTGTGCACCATAAGGAAAATTGAGTTGATACTCAACTATCCATTTTCATGGTTATTTCCCTAAGGTGAATCTATTCAAAAGCCGTATCCACTTTCCATTATCCATACATGGATTTAATTTCTCAGAGAACCAAAAAAATATCCACTTTACAAAAACATGGAGATTTTATCCTATAAATATACATATCCACTGGACTTATCCCTAAGGTTTTTACTATTGTTCTCTTATCGTAATCTCTAAAACAACTAAACTAAACCTCAAAAATAAAAAAAACATGCTCCGATACCTACTAAATTGAACAAATCTAAATGTATATTTATTATAAATAATATTTATAACATAACCATTATATCTCCAAAAAAGTCCTATAATATTAGGAACATATGTTTTAGTGTCTTTGAGGACTAGAAAAATAAGAAACTGATTTTAAAATATTTGTGAGTATTTCATTATAATTATGCCACACTTGGATCCCTATTATAATTATCATACGATACAATCATCTTCATAACCTAGGGTATAGAAAAATAGGAAATGGGAGAACTAAAACACTCAGTAATGGAAAAAAGAACATTACCATGTTTTCATGTGTTAAATCACAAGAACATCAGAAAACATTAGTAGGGGAGAAATATCCTATAAAAATAATGTGGAATGGTAAGAGTTTCTCATATGTTATGATAAAAATACATGTGGTCTCAAATAAAAAACAAAAACCATTGAACAAGATTATGAGATAACAAACATGATCCATGTAGCCTAATTTAATATATTTTGTATGATCATCTAATGATCATTGGCAGTTGAAAACAAAAAAAATTATTGGTAGATCTTTATTCAAGAAAACAATGTGTAAATATTATTATAAAATAGAGTACCTAAATATTATGAGTTGTAGTGGATTCTATATTTATCCTTCAAATGGGAATGGTTGATGGAGATTATGTGGAGTAGTGAACAAACACACCCTGCCTTCAAGGTGATATACTAACCAATGGATCCATGATTATATTGTGAGGATTCTAGTATTCCTAAAGAGATTATAGTGCCCTAAATAATTTTTGTAAATAATATATGGGAAGGAAGAGTGTTTTTTTATGGATTAAAATTATTACACACACCACTAGAGAGGATCACATACTGTTATTTATCCTTTCTAGATACTCTTCATGGAATTAATAAAATATTCTATAAATATAACTAATCACGTTTCATATCATGGAACCCAAATGCTACAACCTATTAGTTTTCATTCATTAAACTATTAAAATAAATGTGTATTCCACAATGAATCATAACCTTTAATTGATTATTTACAAAACCATTCAATACTGGATATGGATTCCATATGAATCACATGTTTGTATTCACCTTGCATCTCAAAGATGTATTTTTTGTTCACCTGCAAAAATATACAAATTTCACCAAAATTACTTATTAAAAACGTCACAACTCTTTCTTATTCCATCAAAACTATTTTTAAAATGGACTAATAAACTCTCTTCATTTGGAATAAATAATTAATTCAAAACATTATCCTTATCCAAGGGACTAACTTTATGACCCTGTGGACCATATAAATATTGAAAATAGCTATGAAATCCATATTTAAAATACATAAGCACAGATATACCTATAGAAATGAATAAATTATACCCAAGATACATAGGGGACAAATGTGATCTTTTTAAAACATACACGTACCATTATACGGACATGTCCACTACAAGGTGTATCATATACATCCTAAGAATACATATAAAATCTTTTTTCCATGACATAGAGTAGCCATTATACATAAAACATATCAATCTATTTTTTCCTCTCATTATTTCTTGACTATTTGAAAAATAATGACCAAGTCACGGAATACATCACATGTCATTAATTTTTCTAATAAGTACATTACATGTCACTTATCCAAGAAGTTAAACACATCATCTGTGAAACATGTAAGCGTATATGTTAATTTTTATATGTCTAATTCAATCATGGTCGAGATGTATTTAATTGTCATACTAGTCGAAAAATCTCATCCTATTTTCATGATAACAAATGACATGATCCGTAGCATACCCAACCACCCTTTTATTAGCTAAGTCATTATATAGACATTCAGAAGTAGCGTATCAAAAAGTAAGAAGGTTATCATGATAGGTATCTCACGAACCAAAGGTAAGAAATATTTATAAAAAGTATACACCTATAATTATATCAATAATTTTATGAAATTCCATGATCTATACTTTAGTAATTCAAACCAAGTAACAAATCTCTAATAATTACTTCATTAATCTATTCTTTATATCTGATATAATAATATTTGTAATGAATGAATGATTCAATTCATTCCAACCTTATCATATCATTAAAAACCATAATACTCTATGATTATCATTAGTATGGGAAATTTTTTTTACTTTGAGGGGATATTATCAGTTGACTATTCATGTAAAATAAATTTCATTACATATTAATGAATGATGACTAGTGATTTTCTTTATTATAATAGCATGATACATTTACAACCATTACAACTAATCTATCAAGTGTTGTACACCCAAATTTTCTACATGACCCTCATTTTATTACTATGATAATTGTATTATCAATGAATCTTATATATTATCCTAATTAAACACCCAGTTGATCTATAAATAGCCCTTATTTATGATCTATTTTATGATATAGTATTTAGGAAGGATCTGTTTGGTACTTCGATGAGACAGGGGTTCCATAACCTGAGTATCCCCACCATCTTTTTCCAAATATTTATCAATTTCTCCCTAGATGATAGTAGACACTCCATGTTTAGAAATGAACCTCTTAATCCAAAGAACTTTCACTATAGTGTCTAATTTTCTGATTTATTCTAAATCTTCTTTTGAGTTCGCTGTGGTGGCTTATTTGTAACTCTTCAATCATGTTTCTACACCATTTAGAAAAAACATGAATCCATATTGATATTTCATATCATCATTTTCATATTGGAATATATAATCCTTGTGGCCCTTTAAAAAAAACTCATTCACTCTTATAAAGTCTAAGAACATATACTTAGTCCTTCTTAAGTACATAAGGATGTTTTCTATAGAAATATAGTGACTCTATCTAGGATTGTATTGTATCTACTAGTTATTCTCAAATCATAAAATTCATTGGTTCAATTAAATAATATGGTATGCATGATAGATTTAATTTATGATGCATAAGGAATCATATTCATCCATTTAAACTCTTTATAAGGATCTCAGATCTTATTATGATTCAGTCCATGCCACAATAGTAAAGACAACTTATTAGAGTTACCCATGCTAAAACGGTTTAGTACTTTACCAATATATGTGTTCGGACTTAATCTATGAAAATTATTATATCTATATATATAGATCCTCTTACCTGGTATGTATGAAGATTCACATACGTAATTCATTAAGAATCATTTAATCAGCCACATATTCACAAATTGAAGGGTCCGGACATCATTTCCAACAGGTAGTATGTCATTTACATGATGTAGTAGAAACAGAACTATAATACCACTATGTTTATTGTATTCATAGAAATCATCCATGTTTTTAATCAGTCCAAACCCTTTTATTGTATCATCCAACATGATATTCCAAGTGTGAGAATCATTCTTTCATCCATAAATGGACCATTGTAAATTTTAAAACATAAAATTATCATTTGTGACTTCAAAACCGTCAGGTTGTATCATATACAAATCCTAAGAAAAATTATCATTAATAAATGTGGTTTTTACATCCATATGGTATATCTGATAATTAGAATGATATATTATGGATAGAAAAATATGAAAGTTATTTATTAACCCAACGGGTGAAAAAGTATCTTTAAAGTCAATACCATGAACTTTTTTGTAAACCTCTTCCACCATGCATGATATATAAGTAGAAATTCTACCATCAATTTCAATTTTATTGAAAAACCCCCACTTGAACCCTATGGGTATCTCTATTTAAGATTTATCCACAATGTTCTAAACTTGGTTATTGTACATAGAGTCAATCTCATATTCCATGGTTTTAATCATTTATCTAAATAATAACTCCCAATTTCTTCTCAGTATGAAGCAGTTTGATCTTATATAAACTTTATTTTTTCATAGTTATCCATGAGAAATCCATATCTCTCAGGTTCCTCATGAATCCTACCAAGCCTTCAAGGTTATTTTTCAACTTGATTAAGTTATTATTCCAAATCTCTTGGTGGAACCATATCAATCACCATCTCAATAAAACTTCTTATTTATTTGTATTGAACTTCTACATGTTCAAATTTCTAACCTCTAACATCACAAATCTTGTGTCCCTTTTCATGTAAAAAACCTCATCAAGTCGTAAACACATTTTTCTTAATAGGATTATAAATTTAATATCTCATAGTTTATTTTAGATAACCAATAAATAAGGATTTATCATATTTGAATTCAATATTTTCAAAATATAATCTTTATATTAATACTTCACATACAATAGTATTTATATAAGGAAAACTGGGTTGGTTTTTATTATTCCTCCTTTCAGATACATCATTCCATTATGGTGTTTTGGGCAGGAGTGAGTTGTAAAAAGAAATCCACAATCTCTCAGATGAGATATGAATTCATGGATCAAGTAATCACCACCCTGATCTAATAGGAAGACATTAATAATTTTTTCCAATTTTTTACATACTACATATTCAAACACATTAAACTTTTCCAATGTTTCATACATGTGTTTCATCAAAAAATTCATACTCATACAAAAAAATCACTTGAATAAGTAATGAAGTTCTTAAAACACCATTTTCATATATAATCATTGGTCCACATACATCGCTGTGTATAAGATTCAATGATCCACTATCCCACTCACCTATTCTCTAAAAACCCAATTGTTCATTTTCCAAATAAATGTGATTAACATGTATCAAATGATTCATAATTAAATGAGTCCAACGATCCTTATCTATGGAGTCTTTTAATGTGTTTATCACCTATATATCTAAGGATACAGTACAAAAGGTCTGTGATATTAGCATAAAATATGAACTTATAATTTAGAGTGTTATAAATATGATTATTCATGTCATGAATATATAAACAATTTATTGTATTAAAAATACCAAAAAACCATTTATTTGTATAAATAGAACAACTCTTTCTAATAATAATGAATGAAAATACTATAATTTATAAACAATATATAGAAATAAAATTATTATTTATAAAATGAAATTAATAACAGTTTTACAAATAGAGGATTATTCAAATTGGTAAAATCATATCACAGGCATTGATCTATAATACAAAAAATCTTGCTCCATTATCAATATGATAATTTACATCACCCTTCTTCAATTCCCTATGATGTCTAAGTCATCATTTGTGAGTAATAATGTTTATCACATACTTGGTATCCATCACCTATATGTTACTGTTAGAGAAATTTATTTATATAACATTCACATTTGTATAATATAAATTTTTCTCCTTGAATATATATCATAACCCAAACCACTGGGACCCTTCTTGGGCCAATAGTAAGCTAAAATTAAAACCTAAATCCCACCTCCAACAGGCTATTGGCAGGAAATAAGCACTGAGTTGGCATAACAAAAAAATATGAGGCATTAGACTAAAATAATTATACACTTTCATACAACCACTCCATGAAATAGTGGAGAGATATAAAAAAGATCATAATATTGTAGAAAGTAAACAATTCATGTAAAAATCTCTAGGATAAATATAATAGTGCAATAAGATAATGCAAATGTATAAGGGAAAAATACATGCCCAACCAAAAATATAGGGGAAACTCAATGTAAAAAAAATTTCATAAGGGTAAGTCAAGGGAGAGCCCAGTTTAAGACCATAGTGTCTGGAAACTGATCATGGTCAACGCCACATGTACTGTAAATTTCCACTGATATCAGATCTACCATAGTCACTAAAATAGATAGTACACAACATGTGCGAGAAGAGTCCATGCAAGGGTGATTATAGAAATTCCCTATATGATGCCTCGAAAACTATGAAAAGGATGCAATACTAATAAACAATAGTTAGCTCCACCCATATGTAATAGTGTAATGGAAACCCAATATCAAATATACTCTAAGTGAAACTGAAGAGTAGAGATAAAGGTGATCTCTATATCCTCAACTAGTTAAGAATTTGTATTATTCCTATAGCTCAATGGGATCCATCCCGTAGCCAAGTATCATGTGTAAACTCTCATGAATATAGAGACCTCATACCTCACCACTACATAGAACATATGAGGAAGAACATACCCAATAAAGGACCCTCTCACCACATGAGCTCAATATGGGTAGTCAAGTATATAAAAATGTGACCCTCACTCTCAGTAATTTGGGGGGTTTTCCATCTCTACTTGTATAAACGATTTGGAAGAACTTCCACCCAGAGAGTGACAAGATAGTACCGACCCTCATAACAATCCTATTATCACAGTTAATCCATACCACCATCTAATCATTTTTTAAAGAAGCATCCCGCTAACATCACCTCATGTAATATATCTATAATCGAAATGAATTCCACAATTGTGTTGTATGTGTAAAACTACTTGTGATAGGATACTCATATTCCTAAACTCACTCCCCAAACAAAGAGTTTTGAAAGGTGTATGTTTCTATAAGAAGTTCACAACATGTGCATAGGGTCACACAACATGTGACCTCATCTAGACTACTGGGCATGTACTATCCTAGACATTTCTTGGCCAACTGTGTGGCTCTGCACATCAAGTACCTGGAGTATCCAGTGTTTCTTGGAAGCTCAGGTTATTAATGTGTCCTTCATCTCATGCCCATGTACTCTATCTCATAGATTTATAATCTAGTCATGATAATGTATCTCATCCATGATTTGGTGTTGTGGGTGTGTAAAAATGATATATAGCTTGGCTATCCATGTACCTCTACATGAAAGTTCCCTCATGGTACAAGGTTTATATACTTAGAATGGGTCATGGGCGTGTTCCTTTAGCACATAACATGGCTTTCAGAGTAGGGTCACATAACATTTGGTCTCGGCCACATGACATGTGATATTTATCTCACCCAAAGCCCAAAATTCCATGAAAAACCGGACAACATGTTATGTGATCCTATGAGTTACACAACATATAGTAAGGTATTTTGTAAAAACAAATGGCTCTTCATGAGAATTCTAGATCTACCTATTCTTTCACCTCCCCCTAGTTCAATACCCAAAATCAGCTAAATTTTATGTGTAAATCCTTCGAATATCGATTCTAGGCCTCCAATGGTCATCAATCAGATATTTGAATATCCATGAGGGATTCACCATTCCTCTTGTCATGGTACGTGGGTATAAATACTCCATTACATCACATTTACCCAATAACACACCTCGTTCCAACAACAAAATACTGATACATACATAATTATCAAATATTCCAAGAATATGGGGGTTTGATCATGCTCGAATCTTGCACATCAATGTCGAATCTCCATTTCTATGGACCAGTGAAAAATAACTCGAAGAATGGTGGGTGAATATCCCAAGAATGATGTGAATAAAATCATTGGTCGATGAAATACCATCCAACGATTATATAATGTGGAATATGGTGAAAGTATGTGCAAGAAAAATAAAAAACTAGGTTCATGAACTCAACATAAATATGGGCTCATGTGATGAATGATAATCACTAAAATATAAAAGAAGATATAAAATATATGGTTATCAAATTATTAAAGGGTAGAAATACAAGAAATAAGTATCCCTACCTTAAGAATGGAACAATAATTGGTGAAGAACACTTTTTCTAGAGATAAAGGGGAAGATCACTCTACATTCATCCTATGACTCATGGTTCTACTTGATCATTCATCATCGATCCATGCTCACGAGATTCCACATCCAATGAAGCTATTTAACTACTCTCTAATATACCTATGTTATATGGCTTACACTAGAAATTTTCTATAATTACAAAAATATAGATAGGAATTAGGGTTTTTGATATTCAAGTAAATTAATTAATTACTAAACACACATACCAGTGGTCACCTTGAACTAAATACCTGACACTGACCAATTTTATGTCGTACCTAGTGTAAACACTACATTTTGGAAACAAATACAATCATTGATTTATAAAATGAGATCTCAATCAATGGTAAATTAATGTATTCTATAAAAAATTTCATGTGTGCTTTAATATATATTTATATAATTAATATATTAATATTGGGGTCCTACGACACCCAAAAATTGTGCCGACTCTAAGGAAAAATCGGGAGTTATATATAGAACTATTCAAAGGGAAATATAAATGAAATTATAGTCATTAATGTATCCCACCCTTAATGTATTTTCTCCCCCAAAATCACAAGCTACATAAAAAGGTGGGGGGGTGTACTGAACCTGCATCTAGCTATCATGTTCCCATGAGTTCTTTTGCACACCCCCATTACACCAAAGAGCATAAATAAAGGGAATGGTGCATCACTTCTAAAAACCCCATATTTAATAATGCTGGTATTTTTCATTAGTAAAAAAAACCTGATAAATGGCATATTTATCAGTGCTATGGAAAGGGCTAATAAATTTAACATTTTATCTGTTCTTTTTTTAGTGCTGATAAATAGAACCTTTATCAGTTAATTATTTTTAGCATCGATAAAAGGTATCCTTTATCAATGTTTTACTTATATTTCTGAAAAAGGGTACCGTTTATCCGCACATTATTTTTAGAGATGATAAATATTACTTTTATCAATGATTTTTTAGTGCAGATAAAGTTCCAAATAAATAAAATGAAATAATTAAATATATAAAAAATGTGTTTCCAAAAAAATTGAAAATTTTATAAAATAAATAATTATTGAAAAAAATGAATAAATTGATTAATCATTATTAAATATGAAACATTTTATTAAATAGATAATTATGATAATTAATGTTATTAAATTGAATATATTAAAAATATAGATATATATTAATTTATATAAATAATTATTTATATATTACAAAATATTTATGTGATTTTCATTAAATAGTCATATAATTATTTAATAATGGTTTATAATTAAAATTTAATATGAATTAAAAATATTGACTAATTGCACATTACTCGACATATAATTGAACGTCATTTGATTTTTCAATTTAACATAGATCAAATATGTGTTATATAAATTTCGAATATATGTAATTAATTAATTTTTAAATACAATGGACACTCATAAAACTTATCCATTTTTTCAATATTGTAAAAGTGTACATATTCATAATATATTCAATTTCACTCATTTTTAACATATACGCATGCACATAAAATTATAAATTCATTAATCATGTTAAAAAAATATTTGTAAAAAATATTTTTAAATAAATATATTTGTAAATGTATATTTACAATATATATACAATTAAATATTAATAATTATAAATAACTAGATAAACATATATATTTGAATAATTATTAAATTTATAATAAATTTACTTGAATAATTACTATAATTACTATATTTATATATATTAATTATATATATATATAATGATATAAATGTTATTTTATAAAAAATATTTCTATAAATATAAATAAATAATTATAAAATTTTCATAAATATAATTAAAAAATAATATATTTACTATATATATATATATATATTTGGTATATATAAATATAAAAACATTATAATTATAATTATAAATCATTTATCAGTGCTTAAGTAATAAGCACTGATAAAGGAATCTTTATCATCATTTTTTTGCACTCATAAAGAAAAGGATTTATCAGTGCTATAATTTCAAAACTGATAATGATTTAATTTTTTCAGGGATTTTTTAGTGCTAGTAAAGGCCTACCAATATCAGTGCTAAAAACACTGATAAAATTGACCCAATATAATTAAAAAATCATAAACATTTGAATACCTCTTGCGATATCAGAATATTTCCACAGATTCCACCTGCTACCGGTGTACCACGTTAGTGAATCGAACCTCAAATCACACCACTCGACTACCTCTCAAATATCTTGTCTGACATCCAGTGTTTGGTTGGTGTTAGGGTTTTTGATGAGGGTTTTTGATTTTCTTAAATCTAGAAAGGCAGGACTTTCAATTTACTTTGTGAATATTTGGTTTTATTTTTTATTTCTTCTTTGATTATGTCATTATTTATGGTCTGGTTATTGAATACTAGTGAGGTAGGCCTTCTGATTTTCTCAGTTTCCAATTTTTATTCTCCTCTGGATCTCTTATGGAGTGTTTTTTCTTTATGGACTCGATGGTGACACATGGAGTCACATGGATTTTAGTTGGTTATTTTATTTTGTTTATATTTTCCAAATTGATCTCCCAAAGCTATCATACATATTTTTAATCTTTATTTTATCAATGGTATTCCATACATGTGATGTTTTAGATATTGAAACTAGGAATTTTGTGTGTGATGGAGTTGAAGGTAGGTTAAGGGATTTATTTTCTATTATACTAATTCATATATTCTTATTTCTACTTATATATGTTGGTATATAAATCCAATATATCTATGTATCTAGATAGTTTTTTTTAAATTTTATTTCTACTTGTTTAATTCATTTTTTGGGACAAATCATTCAAACTAGGTAGTTTTTCTTTCCCTGGTGCTTGTTTCCAGCTTGAGGGGGATTGAGAATGTCTCATGGACACTATCATGGGCCAGATATAGTGTTTGATATATGTTGGTATAGGTATTGTTTTTGAAATTATATCTAAAGTTAAATGTGTTGTAACTTTTCTTAATAATCCAACTTCCTATGTCTCAACGTTTTAAAAAAAACTATTTTATTTTTCCACCTATTTAAATTAATCCATAATTATTTACAAATCATTTTAATAATAATATGTGAAATATTATACCTTGATGATACATACTATTTCCAAACTATATTATAATTTTTCATCATCATCTTACTCCACCTCTCTCAATAATTTACAAAAAAAAAATATCCTTTTGAGATTACCCTATTATAGTTTTACGAACTTTTTTAGACCTATATACCATGATAAGACATTAAAATTTATTTCTTTGAAATGTATATTTTCAAGACTTTAGCACCCATTTTGAGTATTTATTTAGCTAATAAACAGTTTATTTCCATGGAATCACTTTGAATGCTAGATATATGACATGTATAAAAATTTTATTTCAAACCATTTTACTATAAAAAAGTTATCATATAAAGAATCTCCAACACTCCATGATATATATTGACATTCAATCAACAACATTGGAAAACTTTATCCAATTTTCAATGGGTGTTAACATGGTTTTTCAATCATTCTTTTTAATTCTATGAAACACTTCCCTCGCATGAATGGATTGGGAAATAAATATCCCATGAATTATTTGGGGTGGTTCAGTGTGGTGATATGAAATCCCAAAAGTCTTGATATGTTTTCTAATATTTATGTACCATTAAATTTAAATATATTAATTCCTTAGGATTCTAAATCACTTGTTGAAATTTATTTTAATATTTTCTAGTTGATTTAATGAGAGTTTATTATTCTTGTTTATCATATTTGAATTTCTTATTACTTCTTAATTTCATATATTATATTTTAATTTTATAGTTTATTTAAAAAAGATTATCTGTGGATTAATATTTTTTAAAAAATATATTACCCATTTTCTTCAACATATTGAAATTATTTGAAACAATCAAATGTTGGTTTTCCCTTATTATAATTTCTTATATATTTCAATTTTGATAATAAATATCTTAATTGTATTTTTTTATATATAATATAAAATTAATCTTTTATAAACCCAATGGGATGGATATGAATTGAAAATGGATTCATTTTAATCATTAGACAAATAAATATGAACATCATATTTGCAAGAGAGGATACATAAGACCCTTTTAAAATCAATTTTACATGTTTATGTTGTTTTTATTCAAAAATCATTAGTATTGAAGAGTTGGAAGAACATTTTATTTTCCTTGGAATAGATCAAATCTATAAATTTTATAATAAGCATGGGGAAAAACTAAATGTGTAAATCGATTGGGATGATACTATGGTTTATAAATCATTTGATATGAATACCTTTATAAAAGTTGATGGAGATCATAGGGGATAAATAATAATGGAAATTGAATATGACCTTTGTGATTGTGTAAGTTTGTTTGAGTGGTAAAATATTTATTCCAGGAAAATATTATATAATGGTTATACTAAATACAGAATATTTTTAGTTGTATTGATGTTATGTAATTTGAAAGGTGGGAGTGGATGGAGTGACACCAGCTTTATAGCACTACATAGTCTTCTGAAAGATATGATACCAGAATAAAATGAATTACCATTATAAATATATGGAATGAAACAAATTTTATGTTGAGTGGGAATGATCCCTAAAAAATACAATATTTTCAAAATTATTTCATATTGCTTCTCAAGGACCACGAATCAGTCATAAAATTACATAATTGTGGGGATGATCAATAAAAGAAGAATCAATCACGCCCTATGGAATATGTATACTGATTTTATATTATTTCAATTTTTAGAAGACTATATAGTTGTTAGGAAATTCTGAGGCAATTAACATGTCATACAGATACAATGATTAAAGATGGGAACCTATGTCATCCAATATATTTTCTTTAGTGGAATAAAATTGATTATGAGTTTCCTAAATTTGGATATAAGCTGAGAAACATTTGTCTTGAGTTATCTACATATGGAATAATTTCTTTTGGTTCATAGAGTAGTACTCATAGTACATGGCCGATAATGTTGGTAAATTATAACATTCCACTATGGTTACGCATGAAGCGCAAATAAATTATGTTTTCTCTACTTATATCTGGTCAAAAGAAAACTGATAATGATATTGATTTCTATTTTTCTCCATTGATTGAAGATCTATGTCACGACCCGTCCTCGGGGCCCGTGCCGTGACTACCCCAAGCCCGCCTTCCATAGGCCAGGGGCTGGCGACTAGCACCAAAGGCGTAAAATCCCGATAACTGGGAAGGCATTGCCTTTATAAAAGAAAACAAGCACCACAGAGTACAAGCGGAAGTAAAACACTAAGTACAAAAAGAAGAGCTGAAAAGTAAAAAGGGGCCGGAAATACAAGCCCAACTGTAAAGTACAACTCGAAAGGGAAAACAGCGACTGAAAAGTAAAGCTGCTACGCTGAGATGTCCACTGGAAATCCCACCTGAAGGGTGGGTACAGATAGCTCCTCTGCTCCTCGGGTCCCGCCATCCGCTCCGAGTATGTCCCGCCCAGTGGTCCACCTCCGGGTACCGCCTCGTCGTATAGTCCACCTCCAGGTACCGTCCAGTCCTCGAGCCTTCGGCTTCTGTCAGCAGTGTCCGTCGTCTGCAACCAACACAACGAGGTGCGGGCATAGCCCGTGCAGGGGTGAGTATAACGATACAAAGTAGGGACCCCGAGACCCTCAAGGTCTCACTAAAACCAACAAGGATAAACACAAGAAGATCTCAACAGATAAACTCTACTTAGGTATATGCCCATACATATACCTAAGTTATCAAGTAACCCATCTCAATCATGAGGAAACACAAGGATTGTGAAAACGACGGATAACCACTACTCGGGTATATGCCCATACATATACCAAAGTTAGCAAGTGACCCATCTCAATCATGAGGTAAACACAAGGTCAAAAGTCTCAGCTCAAACCAGGATTTTCATTATCGAAACCGTAACTGCTGAAGAGCTCCGTCTCTAGAGTGTACAGTGGTCCTGTCACGACTCCGAGGTACTGCTCACTAACCTAAGACTGCTGAAGTACTCCTCCTGTCGAGTACTGCGGGCCAGCCACCCAAACACAGTAGTGCTTCCCGCCGAGGTATGTCACCCAAACTCCGTAGTGCACACCCCCTAGTAGCCTGCTGAGGTACTCTCCGGACGAGCACCGCGGGTCTGCACTGTCACACAGGTAGTGCTCCGTCCGCCATGGGTCTGCACCTCAGAAAGTAGTGCTCCGTCCACTGGGCTAGTCGACTCACTCCAAGTCGAGTCGGTCAAGCAGTCGTCAGGTCTCAGCCAGCTACACGGTCTCCGTACTTCTCACGCTCGTCACTGGGAGGGTCCGCTCCACGAGCTACAGGTCGATACTCCAAGTATCTAAAAGTCCCACGAAGAAGTGTCTCAAAAGTCCGTCTCGTCACAGGGGTCTCAACGCAACAGACGGCGCGTCGATCGGACGCCCGGTCTGTGAGTTATTAGCCTTTTCGTCCCAGGGGCCCGGTTGGTTTCGAGTGCGAACCAATCCCGGCCGTATCTCAACTGTACCCCGAACTCCCATAGGGTATACTCAAAGGGACCGTTACTCAACGTAACCACCAACGCTGCTGACGGCCCGTCAAGCGGACGTCCTGTCTGAAAGATATTAGCTTTCCCGTTCCAGGGGCCCGGTTGGATTTCGGGTACAATCCAACCCGACCATACTCCGACTGCATCCAAAACTCGGGCGGAGTATGTCAAAAGTTCCGTCTCATCAAGAGGAAGTCAACGAAACAGACGGCGCGTCGATCGGACGCCCGGTCTGAGAGTTATTGGCATTTTCGTCTCCGGGGCCCGGTTGGTTTTTATGGCAAAACCATCCCGACCGTACTCCACCTGCGTCCAAACCTCGGGCGGAGTATTCCAAAAGATCCGTCTCACAAAAAGGAAGACAACGCGACTGACGGTGCGTCAATCGGACGCTCGTAGCTCAAGATATGAGCGTTTCCGCTCCGAAGGCCCGGTTGGTTTCGTGAACGAACCAACCCGGCCGAACTCAAAATAAACCGAAACCTTGAGTGCGATATACCGAAACTACCGTCTCGATCCAA
This sequence comes from Viscum album, assembly GCA_963277665.1. Lineage (NCBI taxonomy): Eukaryota > Viridiplantae > Streptophyta > Magnoliopsida > Santalales > Viscaceae > Viscum > Viscum album. The sequence goes on along the minus strand of OY728164.1, from coordinate 2,004,546,754 downwards.
GGATCGCGTTTCCGCAGACGGTTCGTCATTCGGAGGTCCGAGGCTCAAGTTATGGGCCAAAAACCAAATCTGGTTCGAAACGGGGGGGTCCGGGTCCGGGCCGACCCGGCCCGACCCCCCCCTGGGCTGCGCGGTGGACGGCGGCGGCGGCCGGCGGCGGCGGACGGCGGCGGCGGGCGGCGGCGGCGGGCGGCGCGGTGGCGGCGGCGGTGGGCCGCGGTGGCGGCGGCGGGCCGCGGCGGCGGCGGGCCGCGGCGAGGCTGCGCACGCGGGGGCTAAGCCCCGCGGTTCTTCAAAGTGGCGCGGCACAAGGCCGCGCCGGTTCTTTCAAAACCGCCGCCCCCTCACGTGGGGGGGCCTGCTGGCGCCGAACCAAGGGGGCGGCTGCCCCCTTCCCTCAAGAACCGCCCCCCCTCTTTAAGAGGGGGGTTTAAAAGAGGTGGCCGGGGAATTAAATTCCCCGGTTTTAAGACATCCGGCCGGCCAGCTGGCCGGCCGATTTTCTCAAACGGGACCGGAATTTCCGGTCCCCTTCTTCGGCTTCCGACGCCGGCGGCCCGGCCGCCGGTCTTTTCTTCCGTCGCGGCCCGGAACCGGCCGCGGTCTCCTCGTCTCGCCGCGGCCCGGAACCGGCCGCGGCGTTCGTCGTCCGGCGCGGTGCGACGGCACCGCGCCCCTTTCGCCGTACCATGAATCCTTTCAACGCGGCGCGACGACGCCGCGTTCTTGAAGATTTTCCTTGGCGTAGCGCGACGGCGCCGCGTAAAATAAAAGCACGATCAATCGCGTAGTGCGACGGCACCACGCCACTTGCTTCCACCCGCAAGAACAAACAAGAACGTTGGAGGGGGTTCGGCCGTGTTCGTACGGTCCGGCCCCCTCACGTTAAATTAATAACGCAACTTTAAATAAACAACATCCTCACGTTAGTCATACGAACCACGAGCAAGAATGAGATAATTAAATAATAAATCAAAATCCCCTACCTCGGGTTTAAGATTCGAAGATTCGTCTACGTTCCGCGGAAGACGGCGTCGCGGAAGTCGGGCGTCGCGGTCGTCGTTCGTCAAATCCGTTGACGAAGAGATGTGCCCGAAGAGATACGTCGTTGGCGAAACTTGCACGCCGACGAAGGTTGTCCGAAGAAGAGATGGCGTCCCCTTCGTTGTCACGGTGAACGAAGAAAGGAGGTGCGGCGTTCTTCGTCGGTAAAAGAGCATTCCTCGTCAAGTCTTGAGGAAAGTCAAATTAAAGAAAACAACGAACTCACGAACCCTTACCTCGATAGTCGCACGTTGACGGAGTCGTGGAATATCGGTGTCGATTCCTTTGACGTCGAAGGAAGAGTCGTTGTCGATGGCGTTCGTCGCCGAAAAGATGATGCGGAAGAAGTACGTCACGTCGCGGATATGGCGTCGCGGGAAGACCGTGTTCTTCGGAGAAGAAGTTCTTCGTTGAAGAACGGCGTCCTTCGTGTTCTTCGTCTAGTTGATGAAGAAGAAGAAAAGCTTCCAAAGCTCTCAAGAAATCCTCCCAAGGGTAAAAGGAACTCCTAGAATAATATAAGCTTTAACTTATATTATTTCATAACTTAACCACAAGAATTTCAAAGGTTTGAAATTCAAAAAGGGTTTAACTCCCTTAATTAACTCACTTATTTAATATACATGAATTGTATAATTAAATAGAAGTTAACTTGTCAAGCCATTAAGAGGGAGAGAGGGGAGTTGAAAAGGTGGGGGTTCGTGTGGGCCCCACCACACTTAATCCTCCCAAGGGAGGTTAAGTGGGTGTGGGTCCCACTTCCAACCTCCTTTGAAAGGTTTTAAGAAGTTATAATAAAATTTGTTCTACACAAATTTTATTTAACTCAACTAAAAACCTCAAAAATTAACTTTCAACCCGCAACAAACACAACTCCCGAAAAGGTCTCTTTAAGCGAATATCGGCGCTGTGAGTTCATCGGTGCCCTCGGATTTCAATTCCGAGCACCGGATCAAAAGTTAGGAATTCCCGCTCGTTCGTTCACTGAACGTACCCGAGCCAAACTTCGGAAATTAATTCCGGGCACTCCGGGCCTCGGAATCAGGTGTCGTCTGAAACCGCGCTCTTGTAAAATTCTAAAGAAAATTAAGAAAAAATTTTCCTTTAATTTTACGGGTCTTTACATTACTCCCACCTCAGGGCTTTACGTCCCCGTAAAGCTACAACAAAAACTAGGGAAACAAAAGAGGGTACAGAGCACGCATCTGAGCCTCCCGCTCCCATGTGCTCTCCTGGAGATTCCCGTGCCGCAATCTGTTGCGCACAAGAGGAATCGATCGCCCATGTAGGACCCGCTCCTGTCGATCCTTTATCTCCACCGGGACCTCCGAAAAAGTCGCCCCATCGTCAACGTCAAGCTCCACATGGTCAGAGATGTGCGTCGGGTCGTGCACGTATCTCCTCAGCTGAGACATGTGGAAGACGTCGTGCACCCGGTGCAACTGAGGTAGTAGAGCCAGGCGATAAGCCACCTCGTCAATCCTGCTGAGAACCTGGAAGGGTCCGATGAAGCGCGGAGATAACTTGTCGCCTCGGCCAAATCTCCGAATACCACGTCGAGGTGAGACCCGTAAGAAGACGTGGTCACCATCCTCGAACTCTAGTGGCCTCCGCCTCCTGTCAGCGTATGACTTCTGCCGGCTCTGTGCTGTCCTCATTCGCTCCTGGATGACCTGGACCTCCTCTGACGTTGCCCGGACCATCTCTGGTCCCACAAGAGCTGCGAGATTTCTTCTTTGCCGATAAGAGAAACCTGGTCTCATCCCCTGGATGAACCACATTCTTTGCCTAAAACAGTCAATCCTAACATGGATGATACTAATCCATACCAAAGATGACGTCGTAAGGCCTCGATACTACTACTAAGAGATCCAACCGTTACTCTCGCCTCCAAGGGTTGAGTCACACTGTCGGCATCAGTGTGTGGTAACTGGGTCTCCTCCAGTAGATGTCTCACAAGTGAGGGTCAAGTCAACAGTCAACCGGAACCTCTTAGTAACATCACAAAAGAGGACAGGAAAGAAAACATCACAAAGGTATGCGTCTTTTATTATTGCAGCTCATATTACAAGACGCTACACAAAAGCAACATCAACATGGAACTAGAAGTACAAAAGACGTATCCACTAGTTCCTCCCTGTCCACCTGCTTTACGGTTGCTCAAGCATTTGTCGCTGCCTCAACCTCGGTATTTGTCACGACCCGTCCTCGGGGCCCGTGCCGTGACTACCCCAAGCCCGCCTTCCATAGGCCAGGGGCTGGCGACTAGCACCAAAGGCGTAAAATCCCGATAACTGGGAAGGCATTTCCTTTATAAAAGAAAACAAGCACCACAGAGTACAAGCGGAAGTAAAACACTAAGTACAAAAAGAAGAGCTGAAAAGTAAAAAGGGGCCGGAAATACAAGCCCAACTGTAAAGTACAACTCGAAAGGGAAAACAGCGACTGAAAAGTAAAGCTGCTACGCTGAGATGTCCACTGGAAATCCCACCTGAAGGGTGGGTACAGATAGCTCCTCTGCTCCTCGGGTCCCGCCATCCGCTCCGAGTATGTCCCGCCCAGTGGTCCATCTCCGGGTACCGCCTCGTCGTATAGTCCACCTCCAGGTACCGTCCAGTCCTCGAACCTTCGGCTTCTGTCAGCACTGTCCGTCGTCTGCAACCAACACAACGAGGTGCGGGCATAGCCCGTGCAGGGGTGAGTATAACGATACTCAGTAGGGACCCCGAGACCCTCAAGGTCTCACTAAAACCAACAAGGATAAACACAAGAAGATCTCAACAGATAAACTCTACTTAGGTATATGCCCATACATATACCTAAGTTATCAAGTAACCCATCTCAATCATGAGGAAACACAAGGATTGTGAAAACGACGGATAACCACTACTCGGGTATATGCCCATACATATACCAAAGTTAGCAAGTGACCCATCTCAATCATGAGGTAAACACAAGGTCAAAAGTCTCAGCTCAAACCAGGATTTTCATTATCGAAACCGTAACTGCTGAAGAGCTCCGTCTCTAGAGTGTACAGTGGTCCTGTCACGACTCCGAGGTACTGCTCACTAACCTAAGACTGCTGAAGTACTCCTCCTGTCGAGTACTGCGGGCCAGCCACCCAAACACAGTAGTGCTTCCCGCCGAGGTATGTCACCCAAACTCCGTAGTGCACACCCCCTAGTAGCCTGCTGAGGTACTCTTCGGACGAGCACCGCGGGTCTGCACTGTCACACAGGTAGTGCTCCGTCCGCCATGGGTCTGCACCTCAGAAAGTAGTGCTCCGTCCACTGGGCTAGTCGACTCACTCCAAGTCGAGTCGGTCAATCAGTCGTCAGGTCTCAGCCAGCTACACGGTCTCCGTACTTTGCACGCTCGTCACTGGGAGGGTCCGCTCCACGAGCTACAGGTCGATACTCCAAGTATCTAAAAGTCCCACGAAGAAGTGTCTCAAAAGTCCGTCTCGTCACAGGGGTCTCAACGCAACAGACGGCGCGTCGATCGGACGCCCGGTCTGTGAGTTATTAGCCTTTTCGTCCCAGGGGCCCGGTTGGTTTCGAGTGCGAACCAATCCCGGCCGTATCTCAATTGTACCCCGAACTCCCATAAGGGAATACTCAAAGGGACCGTTACTCAACGTAACCACCAACGCTGCTGACGGCCCGTCAAGCGGACGTCCTGTCTGAAAGATATTAGCTTTCCCGTTCCAGGGGCCCGGTTGGATTTCGGGTACAATCCAACCCGGCCATACTCCGACTGCATCCAAAACTCGGGCGGAGTATGTCAAAAGTTCCGTCTCAACAAGAGGAAGTCAACGAAACAGACGGCGCGTCGATCGGACGCCCGGTCTGAGAGTTATTGGCATTTTCGTCTCCGGGGCCCGGTTGGTTTTTATGGCAAAACCATCCCGACCGTACTCCACCTGCGTCCAAACCTCGGGCGGAGTATGCCAAAAGATCCGTCTCACAAAAAGGAAGACAACGCGACTGACGGTGCGTCAATCGGACGCTCGTAGCTCAAGATATGAGCGTTTCCGCTCCGAAGGCCCGGTTGGTTTCGTGAACGAACCAACCCGGCCGAACTCAAAATAAACCGAAACCTTGAGTGCGATATACCGAAACGACCGTCTCGATCCAAGGATCGCGTTGCCGCAGACGGTTCGTCATTCGGAGGTCCGAGGCTCAAGTTATGGGCCAAAAACCAAATCTGGTTCGAAACGGGGGGGTCCGGGTCCGGGCCGACCCGGCCCGACCCCCCCCCCCCCCTGGGCGGCGCGGGGGACGGCGGCGGCGGCCGGTGGCGGCGGACGGCGGCGGCGGACGACGGAGGCGGGCGGCGCGGTGGCGGAGGCGGTGGGCCGTGGGGGCGGCGGCGGGCCGCGGCGAGGCTGCGCACGCGGGGGCTAAGCCCCGCGGTTCTTCAAAGTGGCGCGGCACAAGGCCGCGCCGGTTCTTTCAAAACCGCCCCCCCCCCCCCCCCCTCACGTGGGGGGGCCTGCTGGCGCCGAACCAAGGGGGCGGCTGCCCCCTTCCCTCAAGAACCGCCCCCCCTCTTTAAGAGGGGGGTTTTAAAGAGGTGGCCGGGGAATTAAATTCCCCGGTTTTAAGACATCCGGCCGGCCAGCTGGCCGGCCGATTTTCTCAAACGGGACCGGAATTTCCGGTCCCCTTCTTCGGCTTCCGACGCCGGCGGCCCGGCCGCCGGTCTTTTCATCCGCCGCGGCCCGGAACCGGCCGCGGTCTCCTCGTCTCGCCGCGGCCCGGAACCGGCCGCGGCGTTCGTCGTCCGGCGCGGTGCGACGGCACCGCGCCCCTTTCGCCGTACCATGAATCCTTTCAACGCGGCGCGACGGCATCGCGTTCTTGAAGATTTTCCTTGGCGTAGCACGACGGCGCCGCGTAAAATAAAAGCACGATCAACCGCGTAGTGCGACGGCACCACGCCACTTGCTTCCACCCGCAAGAACAAACAAGAACGTTGGAGGGGGTTCGGCCGTGTTCGTACGGTCCGGCCCCCTCACGTTAAATTAATAACGCAACTTTAAATAAACAACATCCTCACGTTAGTCATACGAACCACGAGCAAGAATGAGATAATTAAATAATAAATCAACATCCCCTACCTCGGGTTTAAGATTCGAAGATTCGTCTACGTTCCGCGGAAGACGGCGTCGCGGAAGTCGGGCGTCGCGGTCGTCGTTCGTCAAATCCGTTGACGAAGAGATATGCCCGAAGAGATACGTCGTTGGCGAAAATTGCACGCCGACGAAGGTTGTCCGAAGAAGAGATGGCGTCCCCTTCGTTGTCACGGTGAACGAAGAAAGGAGGTGCGGCGTTCTTCGTCGGTAAAAGAGCGTTCCTCGTCAAGTCTTGAGGAAAGTCAAATTAAAGAAAACAACGAACTCACGAACCCTTACATCGATAGTCGCACGTTGACAGAGTCGTGGAATATCGGTGTCGATTCCTTTGACGTCGGAGGAAGAGTCGTTGTCGATGGCGTTCGTCGCAGAAAAGATGATGCGGAAGAAGTACGTCACGTCGCGGATATGGCGTCGCGGGAAGACTGTGTTCTTCGGCGAAGAAGTTCTTCGTTGAAGAACGGCGTCCTTCGTGTTCTTCGTCTAGTTGAAGAAGAAGAAGAAAAGCTTCCAAAGCTCTCAAGAAATCCTCCCAAGGGTAAAAGGAACTCCTAGAATAATATAAGCTTTAACTTATATTATTTCATAACTTAACCACAAGAATTTCAAAGGTTTGAAATTCAAAAAGGGTTTAACTCCCTTAATTAACTCACTTATTTAATATACATGAATTGTATAATTAAATAGAAGTTAACTTGTCAAGCCATTAAGAGGGAGAGAGGGGAGTTGAAAAGGTGGGGGTTCGTGTGGGCCCCACCACACTTAATCCTCCCAAGGCAGGTTAAGTGGGTGTGGGTCCCACTTCCAACCTCCTTTGAAAGGTTTTAAGAAGTTATAATAAACTTTGTTCTACACAAATTTTATTTAACTCAACTAAAAACCTCAAAAATTAACTTTCAACCCGCAACAAACACAACTCCCGAAAAGGTCTCTTTAAGCGAATATCGGCGCTGCGAGTTCATCGGTGCCCTCGGATTTCAATTCCGAGCACCGGATCAAAAGTTAGGAATTCCCGCTCGTTCGTTCACTGAACGTACCCGAGCCAAACTTCGGAAATTAATTCCGGGCACTCCGGGCCTCGGAATCAGGTGCCGTCTGAAACCGAGCTCTTGTAAAATTCTAAAGAAAATTAAGAAAAAATTTCCCTTGAATTTTACGGGTCTTTACAATCTAAACTTGATGTGGGATATAGGTGTTACAATATATGATGTTCATATAATTGAAGAAGTCACAATGATGTTCATGTTGTATGGAACGGTAAATGACTTCCCCACTTATGGAAATTTATCAGGATATATCATTAAAGTAATGTTCGGGTTACCCATTTGTGAAAAATATAAATACTCATTTTTATTAAAGCATTCATAAAAGACTACATTTTTTGGACATTAGAAAATTTTACCTCGATGACCGAAATATTGATCCTTGACGAAAACATTCAATCGGAAAATCGAACAAGGTTCAACACTATCTCAAAAAAACGTGCAATCAACCATTCAAAAAATTAATAAATATTGACAATATTTTAAGTACAAAATTTTCAAAAAACATTAGAAAATTAGGTTGTAAGAAGAGATCAATTTAATTTGAATTTTAATTATATAATTATTTGTATGCCAGAAATTTTATTGATTTCATGCATGTCGAAAAAATTTATTTGATAGTGTTATTGGAACATTACTAAATGTTCTTGAAAACAAAAAAGATAGAATCAAAGGTAGGTTCAAATTGATTGAAATGGTGATAATGTATGATTTTGCACTAGTGAAGGGTAAAAGGTGGAATTTTATTCCTCTTGTAGCTCACACTCTATCTAGAGAAGAAAAATTGAAATTTCTAAATTTCCTTACTAGTGTAAAAGTTCCACAGTGGTATTCGGTAAATATCAATAATTTTGTGTCAATTACTAATTTGACTTTACAAGTACTAAAATCACAGGAAAACCATGATTTTATGAAATATTTAATGCATGTTGTTATACATTACATTCTACCACAAAATTTATGACATACATTAACTAGACATTACTTGTTTTTGAAATCCATATGCATTAAAGTTGTAGACTCAGTGACGTTACCCATCATGAATAAAGAGATCTAAACCATATTATGTGAATTTGAGATGTTCTTCCCACCATTATTCCTTAATATAATGGTCCACCTGATGGTTCTCTTAGTCAGAGAGGTTCAATTATGTGGTCCTGTCCATTACAAATGGATGTACCCCATTGAAGTTATAATACGATCTTGAAAGGTTATGTCATGAATCAACGTCAGACATAAGGTTGTATTATAGAAAGATTTATTGTTGAAGAGGCTATATAATTATATACTGATTACCTATCATATGTGTAAAGCATCTGTCTCCCAAAGACATATCACATTGAGAGCCTTATGGGAAAAGGGATTTCTGGAAGAGATAATGTTGAAATTACCTTGAGAGAGTGAGAAAGAAAATATTTACATATTCAATAATAAATATGATTTTGATCCATACATTGATGCCGAAAAATAAATTCATAGATATTTTAATCCATCAATGGATGAAGAATAGATATCATATACAGATAATCAATAGTTTATATTATTGTTCAAAGATCAAATTTATAAGTACTTTTAAGAAAATATGAATTTAATTGAAGAACGAATTCAATGGATATCCAGACGACAAAATGAAAATGTTATATCTTACACAAGGTTTTTACTCATTGGTTATACTGTCTATTTGAAAGAACATGATAACTTAAGTACGATGTAAATAATTGGTGTTACGCATGTGTGTGAAGCTATGCACGTATTTAGTTCCAAGGATATAAATCCCATTTATGAAAATATTTTATATATTAGAATTATCAAACAAATAAACAAGTTGGATTATACAACATTTCATGTGCCCCTTTTTCATTGAAATTGTGTCCACAATATCAATGGAGTAAAAGTTGATGACATGGGTTTTGTGATGGTGAATTTCTATGTGGAATGGGGGAATGACAAGACATTTATAATTTCATCATAATAAGTGAATGTATTTTATGTATCTGGTCCAAAAAACAAGAAATAATTGATTTTCTTGTGGGTGACTGAAACAAATGTTGAGTCAGATGAAAATTCAATCGTGCATGGCCAATTCACACTACTATAAAATACAGGAAAGGGAAGTGATACCTTTTCTTCAGCTCTAAAAAAATCACTGACAAAGGGGGCCCCTTTATGAGTGCTTTATTTAGTAGCGCTTACAAAGGGGGATTTATCAGTTCTTTTTCCTACCAGTGAAAAATTTTATGTTTAAAAAAAATCATGAAAAATAAATTATTGTTATATAAGTATTTTTATATTGATATAAATATAATAAATATTTTTTAAATATGTTATAGATATGTATAAATAGACTATTAAATTTAATATTTTAGAAATTTAGTGAAAATGGATTTAAATATTTTTAAAAATATTAATAATTAATAATTTTCTAATTATTATCAATTAAAAATCATTTAATAACAATGTTAAGACACATAAAATCATAATAATTAATTAAAGATTTAAAATAAGTTGAAATTATAACTCAAAATTCCAACAGCCATAAACTTTGATATGGGTGTCCGTTTGAGCTCTACAGCATATCAAATCAAAGTCTGCGATGAGCTCTACGTGCTGGTGACTCAAGAAAATAATCTAACACTTTTTTTAGGCGAAAAAATTCATATAAGTCCTCTAAACTGAGTTTTTAGTCGAGATACACCGATTTGTTAACATTCAAATAGGTATAACTTCTTATCCAGATGTCTGTTAGCCCTGTACCACATATCATATCAATGATTGTTTCATTTTCTTCGATTTTACTTGTTGTGAAGTAGAAACAGGCTTCTGTATTATAAGTTATGATCATTTTAACACAATATGGATTTTAAAATACACATATATATGTATTTATATGTAAATATATATGTGCCTGTGTGTGTGTGTGTGTTGTATATATGTATGTATGTATTTATTTATTTAATTATAAACAGACTAAAAAAACATATTTGATAAATGTATTTAAAACTAATCTTATAATTATATATTAATATACAAATAAATATACGGAAAAAAAATTATAACTAAATATATATATATAAATAAATAAATATAATTATATATTAATATACGAATGAATATATATAATAATATACGAATAAATATATTTATATTAATATGAATCTATATAAATTTATGAATAAATATAACTATATATATATATATAAATAAATAGATATATCATTAAATAGAGAAAAATGAAATAGATTAGTGGTAAAGGTGAAACCGTGAAAGGGGGAGGTTGCGAGTTCGAGTTCGGGAGGATGCATATGGGTGTGCGCGTGTGAGGATGCATGGAAAGGGAAGCACACGGTAGACCTCCTATCACTGATAAAGGTGGGGTCAAGCACTCTTAAAATATCTACCCACATTATTTAATTATTTTTTTTAATTTTTTTGACTTTAATCAGTGCTTTTTAAAAGCACTGATAAAGGTCCCTTTTATCAGTGCTAAAAAGTGCAATGATAAAGTGGTCTTTTATCAGCAATTTTTTTAATTCCCATAAAAGTGGACTTTATCAGCGCTTTTCAGAGCTCTGATAAAAGGTACCCCCCTATATTATCTTTGAGCTTTGCAGCACTTTTTTAGCGCTGTTATATACCTTTTTGAGAGCTAATATAGGACATTTTTTTGTAGAAGTGTCATTTGGACATCAAAATAAATTCATGTGTATCCCAATGTAGATAATGTATTGTACATTATAGGGGAATAAAAATATGGTATTTGGATTCCTGGTATAAGAATAAAATCCTTGAAACCTTAAAAAAAGAAAGAGGGTTCAATGATATGTTAAAAGTGAATTTCAATATATTATGTTTTTCCTCATGATATTATATTCTTATAAGGTAGCTCTTTGGTCAAATGAATAAATGAAATTTTATTTAAAAGCGAGAGCATACATGAGTTTAAAAGATGGGATCATATTTCATTCTATTACATGCATAGGAAGAAAGCTGTCCAGGAGATCCTCCAGCCAGGTTATCTCACACGCAACCCCTTTTCTGGAGAGATCATCTGCAACCATATTCACCTCTCTATAGGTATGGGTTTCAATGTAGTTGATATCTTGGAGAGAACGGTGAAAATTCATCTAGAAAGTAGTAAGAATCCATGCTAGATGAATCACCCCCTTCAAAATGGCATGTACTACAAAAGTGGAATAACTTTCAATCCACAAGTTATTCCATCCATGATGCAAGGTGAAAGAGACATCATGTATCACAAATAGGATTTCGGATTGCAGAAAGGTTTCAGTACTACAACCTCTAAAAAAGCACCCAATGATCTGTTCAAGATGATTCTTGAAGATGGTGCCACACCCAGCGGGACCTTAATTTCATTTATAGGCTCTGTCCACAATGATTTTAATCTTCTATGGGAGTGGTGGTCTGCAAAAAACCTCAAACATGTGTCTCAGCCGATGGAAAATTGAATTAATCAAAAGATGTTTCAAGGTTATAACATCCACCATAGTGTTTTTTCTGCTCCATTTATGAAACAAAATAGCTTTTCAAATAGAAATGAGAGTTCTCATTCTACCTACATTAATGTTTAGTGAGAAATTATTGTGAATAATTGCATTTCTATCATACCAGATCACATAATGAAACTCTACAACACTAACAAGAAACAAGTTCTTGATTTGTTTAGAGTTATACCTATCTACCCAAAATTTTAGATGGGAATTGATTGAGTCAATAATTAGTCATATGAAATCATTGATATCAAAAATATATTTCAAAAGAGCAGTGGTGGTAGCACAAGAAAAAAATAAAAGATTTGTATCTTCTCTATTTTGATTACATAGATAACATTTTGAGAAAATATGGATTCCAAATATAAGAAAACATGAATATATTTGAACCCTATTATAGGAAATATGATAATGAAGATAAAGTCCTAAAGCTTTAATCCAGGACTTATCAAATCATTTAATTCATTGGAAGTCATTTTTGAAGTTATGGAAGGAGTGGTTATAATTTTTTTTTGAATTTAGCAACCCATTGTAAGTAGGTTTCCAAATTAAAAGATCCTCTGAGATATAAAGGGGTAATTATAAATAATTTGAATAACGTTTTCAGGAAGAGTATCAATATGAGAATGAAGAACATTTATAATAGTATTTTCATATAATCAAAATTAAATGCTTGACTACTCATGCAAACAATGTATTCTTCACATGATGGAAAAACAAAATATAATTAAGGAAACACTTTGGAAAAATGTAAAGGTAATGTTATGATATGATTTCTCTATTTTACTGAAAAATATATATATTGAATTGTTGATTTAATTTTCATTATTCCTTGTAGAGATTGTTTAATTTAGAGAATTCTTATCCATGTGTCATGCCTTCTCAAGAATAAAAACTATGTTTTCTTTTCTCAATCAGATAGGTAATCTTGATGTTTTCATAGATAAATCATTTTCCATAAAATTAATGTATTATTTCAAATTTGGGATTTATTTATTTATTTTTTACTATTACTCATATAATGATTTTTTTCTTATACAAGTGGATTCTTTTGTTTGAGTTGGAGTGCTCTATCCAAATTTCATGATTTATATTTCTTAAAACCTTTTCACCCCTATAGTGGAGCATTATTCACATTCATTTAAGTCACCTCCAATGCCTTTGAAGGAAGAACAATGATGTTTCCTCTTCTCAATTACATAGAAAATTGTGATGTTTTTATAGTAAAATCATTGAATATTGAATTAATGTATTGTTTAATATTTATGTTTAATTTTTTTCTTTTTACTATTACTCACATAATAATTGTATTCTTATACATCTGGATTATTTTGTTCGAGTTGGGGTGTTATGTCAAAATTTCATGCTTCTTCTACCTAAAAACCATTTCACCCCGAAAATGTTGTATTTATCATGTTATTTCATGTTCTCTCCACTTCCTTTGAAAGAAGAGAAATGACATTTCCTCTGCCCAATTACAGGGGTAATCTTAATATTTATCCAGTAAAATCATTGTCCATATAATTAATGCATTGTTTAATATTTATGTTTAATTTAATTATTTTTCTTATTACAGACATAATAATTGATTTTTTATAAAGGTAGATTATTTTGTATGAGTTAAGGTGCTTTGCCGATATTTCAACCTTTTTACACCCAAAATTACACATAATAATTCTTCCTAAAATCCTTTCACCTCTTCAGTGTTGACATTTATCACTTTCCTTCAAGGTTCCACCACTACTCAATCATATAGGTAATCTAGATATCTTCAAAATAAAATCATTTCCAATAAAATTAATATATTATTTTATATTTATGTTTAATATATTATTTTTTTATTACTCATAATAATTTATTTATTAAACACGTGGATTCTTTTTTTTTTGATTTGATATGGTTTGTACAAATATGATGATGCAGTTTTTCAAGATTGAAAATGAAAGTTAATGTAAATTAGAGTAACACTGATAGTTGTTATTGTTTTGAGACATTGTGACATGTAAGAATCATCCTCACCAAAATATGAAACATGACGTGACCATTATGAATCCATGAAATTTTTTATATTTTAAATTGACATTAATTTTAGTAAAAAATTAAACTAACTCAATGTGTCTGCCATCAGCGTAAAATCGACATTTCAATTTAAAAAGTTTCACTCACTAAAAACCAAGAAAACGTGCTCATATTTTCATGATAAATTAGGCCATTGATTTATTAAAAATTTATGACTTTTAGGTTTCGATTTCATGTCATGATGATAAAAAACGTGATATATATGAGCCAAATTATGTGTTTCAAATTTTAAATTTCATTTTAGTAAAAAATATAAGTTACGTAGTCAAAATAGTAAACATATTAATATTGTTTTGATACATTAACAAAAAAATCCATGATTGATTTTGAACATGTAGGAATCTGTAGAACCTCAATCTAATGCATGGTGTGACTGGTATAAATCTAAGTGCATCATTATTTAAAATTGACATTTGTTTTAGTTCAAAAACAAACTAAACTACTCACAACCGAAAAAACACTTTCATATTATTATGATACTTTATAAAAATTATCCATAACTGATCTGAGATGTGCATGAATCATCTACACCTCAATCCAATGCATGGTGTGACTGATATGACTCCAAGTGCATGTTTTTATTTAAATTTGACATCAATTCTAGTAAAATGGCTAATTAAACTACTCAAAACTAATAAAATGAATTCAAATTGCATAAATACTTTTGTAAAATGATCCGTAAGTCATTTCTAATGTGTAAGAATCAGAAGAACCTCGATCTGACTCACAGTGTGACCGGTATAACTCAAAGTGCATCTTTTTATTGAAAATTGACATCAATTTTAGTAAAATTAACGGTTTTTGTTAATTTATTTCTTTATAATTTTACTAACATAAGATTATTTTTATTATTCAGATGCATTATTTTTCTCGATCATGGGCGGTTTATTTTGAAAAATCATGGGTCAGGTTAGGATTAAAATATAAAGGAACATTGATGTTTTTGAATGTATGTAATAATTTGTATTTATATAATTTTAAGAACCGGTGATTGAAATTTCTATAGTATAGTGTTTTCTCTTGAGTTTCTATTTTAAATTTCATTTCATTTAAATCATGAATTGGGACTTGTTATTTTATTTTTTAATATTATTACTAACATAAGAATTGTTTTCTTAGATAGCTTTCAAATTTTTCTCTATCAGAGGTGGTTTTTTCCGCTATATCATGAGTCTGGTTTGGATTAAAAGATAAAGGAACATTTTTTTGAATGTATTTAATAACTTTTATTTATATAATTTTATGAACCAATGTTTTAAATGTCTGTAATATAGAATTTTTCTTGTGTTTCTGCTATTTTAGGCCACTGGAACCACATATCTACTTCCCTCTCCCATGTTTCATCATGAACATGTCCATGAAGCAACATCACTCAACCCAACTGTATAGGATTCCCCTATAAATAAATTCTCACTGTGATCCATAATATGAATTGGGTGTTCCTCAAAGCCTCAAGATCAACATCATCAATATCGATCACATGATAAAGGTTGCAGTGGTACTGTCGAAGTTGTGACACATGAAAATGATTTTACATAGCACTACACCTCTATGTAAGTTATAATCAATACATCACCGGTCTTATTCTCTCCACAACCTCAAATGAACCAACAACTAGGGAAATAACATTCCCTACCTTCGAATCCTATGGTGACCCAATCTCGGTGACACCTGAAGGAATACATAATCACCCACTATAAACTAAAGAAGTCTACGACATAAATCATTATAAAACTTATGTTTATGCTGATCTACAACCATTCATTTCTAAATAGACCACACTTAATTTGACATCTCTTCCATGAGACTCAATACAAACCACTCTAAATCACTCGCCACTATCCAACATAGAGGTGATTTACATAGACTACCATAAAGCACATCATATGGTGTCATGTGAATAGTTTTCTGATAACTGTTGTAATAGGAAAACTCAATGAGTGATAATTATTTCTCACAAAATCCCATAAATCCTAGGATGCTTGCTCGCACCATGACTTCTAGCACCTAAACAGAGCACTCTGATTTCTCGTCTGTTAATGGTTGAAAGTTCGTACTCAAAACCCTTGAGTACCAAGAACATTGTTCAAAATGTACTAGAAGTGTGAAGTAAAACCTTATTAAAGATATGAAACTATGCACTTTGGCACCCCATACGAATAGATTATCTCCTGAACATATATATCCCCAAACTGATCAATAGTTAATGTTTTCTACATATATAATAAATTGTCTAATTTCATCATCCATTCCACAATCAACCATATCATGTCATTCTTCCAATGAATCCTTCAACACCCATCACAACCTCCATGGAAATGCAATCCCGCATTCATTACAAAATAGAAAATTGTTTTAACAAACCACCAGGTCATTGATAATTAGCATTCACCTAATGACAGGTGTTGCATCATCTCAAAAAACATGCAATCCCTTTCGTCATTCATTCCCACCAATACTGTCTCTGAAGATAAGAGAACATTTTGGTCAAAATAGGGAACAACTCCCAGTTAGATTCATGAAACACATGAAACATCTTTCCACATATACATGTAGGCACAACAACATGGCCTATAACATATATGATATCATCTGCATCTATGGTCCAATAAAATCATTGATCCCCACCTTTAAGGATTTCTATCATGGACAAACACACTATATCTACATACTGTCCCTCCTTGATATAGCTCAGAAGTGTGGGATCAACTTATACGTACTTGAGGGTTTTCTTCTCCTATCCCTCCAGAACCATAATATGCATCTCAACCAGAAAAGTTGTCATTTTCCACTCAGAACTAGACTCCTTGACTGCGTGAGTCTTTTCCTTTCAGCTCAAAGTGTTAGCAACATTATTTCCTTTCCTAGGTTTTATTCTAACACAAATTCAAAAAAATACATATACTCATCCCATATCTATTAATTAAGATTCAAATCTCATTGAAAAAAATATACACTTATATTTTGTGTTTGATATACACAATAAAAAATTTACCCAAAAGGTAATGTCGCCAAAAATTTAAGCCATAAACCACCATGGAAAAGTAGAGATCATGCGTAGGATTATTCTATTGTTTTGGCCTCAATTATAATGATCCATATGATATGAATCGATCATACTGCATCAACACTACCCCATTTCTAATTTTGGAGGCATAAAAAACACAATATATTCCTCACCTGACTCGGGTAGGATCAAAATTGGTGTACTATTAAAGTGCTTATTTTGCTCCAATAAAGAATTATCATAAGATCCAAACCATTAAAATTGATACCCTTCTTGTTCAGTAATAAAATTGGTGATTCAACGAATGAAAATTCTTGGATTAATATTGGATAATAACCTACTAAACCCAAAAATCATTGGATATCAAAAATATTCTTAGGGTAATTCTATAAAATAACTATCTAAACTTTCATTTATTCCAGTAACACACCATACTCAGAGATAATGTGACCTAATAAATATACCATGTAAATATATAATTAACACTAACATAGCCTGGTAAATATCCCATACTCATTTTGTGTACTCAAGATGATTTCATGATGTTTGGATTGATCGTCATGAGTCTGTGAAAACACTAATATTTCATTGATTAAAAGAAGAACAAACTAATCCAGGTAAGGGTGGTAGATTCAATTTATTAAGTCCATGAATATACCCAGAGTGTTCATCAATCTCAATTCATCACAATAAACTCATACAAGCCATGCCTAGTCCTGAATATAGTCCATGGTATATCATAAGGTCACATTCTCATATGATGAATCCCTGACCTCAAATAGATCATGGAAGAAATACAAGCACCCCTTAGCTAGTTAAAGAGTTCATTGATATATAGAAGAGGATACTAATTATTAACTGTCATTTGGGTAAACATCTGGTAATCAACACATAAACACAACATCCTATCAACTTTATTGGAAAAAAATTAGTGAACCCCAAGGTTACAAACTCAAATGGATAAATCCCATATCCATAAATTCTTCCTTATGAGTATTTAGATCTTGAATCTATTTTGGTTTCATTTAGTAAGGTGGAATGGAAACTAAATAATCGATATGAATTATCATTATTGTGAACTTAACATCTCTATAATTTGGAAGTCCTGATAATTCCATAGGAAACATGTCCTGTAACTGATCCACTATGAGTAGATAGACACTTCAATTCTCACTCCCATCATCTAACAAAAGACATGAATCATGGGTGTTGAGATCCACCTATTTCAAATCAATTTGCCTAACATGGCCTGTTTTGATATCACATTCTTCCTGATAAACATAACTATTATTATTAGAAGGCGTAGAAGTTACTCTCCAATAGTAACAATCGATTTGGTCTTGTTACAATAATAGCTTGTCCATACCCAAAATCAACTCAAAACCTGGCATATCGTGTTTGTAATTATCCCAAAGGAAACCTTACTCACCAAAATTGATGATATAACCCTTTAATAGATAAATTTACATTGATTTTACACCTAGAGGTCTATCATTCATTATAACCCCAGTCATAAACTCCACAATTAGACTCAAACAATTAACAAATTGTGTAGATATAAAATAATGTGAGGTTCATGTATCAAATATAACACTAGAAAGTTAATATACTAAAAGAATAATACATGTGACTGTTTATGGCCTAAAATTTATTATAATAAGTTCAGGTTGATCTAAAAGAAACTTCCCTACCACTATAACCTATACTTTGGCCTCAAACCCCTATGATACAATACTCTTTTCATATCTGTGCTCTTTCCCTAAAGTAGGACATCTACCACCCTGACCAGCATGGCCAGAAGTGATCCAACTACCGAAATGGTATGAGGAAGAAGTCCCCATTCCAGTACTCTAGTATGGGATAGCTCATGAAACACTACCCATCTATAAAGGGTTCAAGTATTACCTGTGAATGTGTCTCAGCCAGCCATAAGATCAACACTTCATCGGTGGTCAGAGACACTAGGTATGAATGTCACCCAACCTATGACACTAATAGAAATAGACATGAATACTGCTCTGGCTAATTTATCCTTCACAATGTTTACTCGATTATCCACTAACCTAGTTTATGTTCTCATAATGATTCTCCCTACCTATAAGATGTACCTCTTGGTGAACCATTTGAAACCACTTGTCTTCCACTTGAAGTCTCCTTCAGCTTCCCTTTATAAATGAGAGTCTGTTTATCCACCTCAGCAAACATATTAAATCAATATATGTTAACCTAGGAATTAATATCAAATTAAATTACAACCTAAATACATTTCTCCACAGTTTTCTCATCTCTTAAAAGTGTCAGGACAAAGTTCTATCATGTCGGTGAAGTAAATATCATACTCTATCACTAACATGCTCCCTTGGGTCAATTGCATAAACTTTGCTTCCCTCTCCTGCCTAATAATTTTTTGGTAAAAATGATCCAAGAAAGCCTCATAGAATTTATTTTATACTATTCCCTCCAAATTCTCATCCTCATCGTAAAAATTCCCATAGTTCTCTCCTTAACCTAGAAACATATAAGTCGATAGCTTGAATATTTTCTCAGCAAGAGTCTCTGTGTGGTCAAGAATTTTCTAGATACACTCATTCCAGAACTAATCTACCTACGGTCCACCTTCTTTAGTGAAGGTCATTGGGTGATGTAACAATAACTCTTGTGTCATATCAGACATGTTCCACACAGTATGCCTTCGGTCTCTCTCCACAAACCGATGAAACTGAGAAAATTTTTCATTGAACTTCTATCCTGCTCCCTCACTTGGAACTATCACGCCATTTTGTCCCATTACTAGTGGCACATTTCCAAAAATGTCCTCATGTCATCCTAGTAACAAACATCATAATATTGACATGCCTCTATAATTTTAAACACATGTATTAGGACACATAACACATTATAAACAAATTTATACAAGAGAGGTTCACATAATTCCACAACAAGTCATCCCTCACACACCACCACATGATCAAAACTGAGGCACTACAACTACACTCAATCATCCCTAACCTGGTTCATGGATAAGAGAAGCTGAAAAGTCTATCATATCATATTGTACCATTAGAATGCCATATTTAACCATTTTAAAATACCACATTTAGACTCGATAACATTTATCAATCTCTTATTAGGTGCAATTTATTTTAAAATTATTCAATGAAGGAAATAAGATTTCAACTAACACAACCCACTCATAACATGATATTCTGTGTGTGTATATCATGATTAATTCTAAATAAATTCTTTAGTGCTAAAAATGATGTCTGTATAAACAAATCTCATGCCATACCTGGAAAAGAGAAAAATCTCAGAAAATAATTACATCACACAAAAATTATATCCTCCAAGGTGAAATAACATCCAACTATAATAGAAACATCATGAACATTAATCCCATCCTAGGTTCTTGGGTTTCCCCTAAACATGTCTTAGCTAATCCCATGGATGAGCTCATGAACAAGTCCCAACTCATCCTAGTCTCTTATATTCAATTCCCAAATAATAAAAAAATTGAAAAAAATAATGAAAATTCTTCTATCACCACTTCTCAACATCCCTAAATTTTTGTACTAAAAAAAAATTAGGCCTTTAAAAGTGTTAAAAATGACCTTTATCAGTGTTAGAGAAGTTCTTACTACCAGAGAGATATTAAAATCCCTACTATTTTATCATCATTAAAAATTTGATGATAAAGGTGTTCCGTTATTAGTGCTAAAAAATCAATAATAAAAGTCAACATTTATCAGAACTTTCCTTTATCACTGATAAAGGGGTCCTTTATCGGCTCTTATAGGAGTGATGAAAAAGGGTACCTTTATTGTTATTTTTGAAAGCGTTGATAAAGGAAGTAGTTAAGAATTATTTTAAAAGAACCGATAAAGGGGAATACTACTATGTGTTTTAACAACACACTACAACATCAATGCAATGTGCTCTGATAGAATACCATAGCACTAGAAACACGACTAGATAATAAAAAAATCAAGTACCAATGCACAATTTAAATGAAATGATATTTACAAAACAAATACAAGAAAGAAAACTATATTGTAGACATTTCAAGCATGGGTTTATACAATTTTATAAAAATAAATTGCTGCATACATTAAAAAATATCAATGTTCTTTTTTATTTTGATCATGACCTTGACTCATTATATTTAGCAAAAAACACCCCAATGTTGAGAAAAATAACCCACCTGTATAAGAAAACAATTCTTATGTTAGTAATAATATAATGAAATAAATTACAACAAACTATAAATTTTAAACTAAACATTCAGTCTACCGGGAACATTGTGTATCAGATTGAGTTGTGGCTGATTCATACATGTCACACCATATTTTATTCATATTTTAGAATTATATATTTCAAAATTAATTAAATTAGTATAAGATAAATCCCTACAGGTGTAGACTAATGGTTGCGTTAGGTGGTTGTGTTTGGGAAGTCTCAATTTCAATCCTCTACATGTGCATTTAGGTAGGTTTTTAATTTTTTATTCCCCTTCCCATGAACAATGTAATATAAAAAAGTATAAGAAAAAAATAATAAATAAATAAATTAATTAATTGTATATAAAATTATGAGATCACAATCATGGATCTTTTTCTCATTTTTGAAAGTGTGATTGGTATTTTTAACAAAAATGACACTTATATATTGAAAAGGTGCACTTGGAGCCATAATGGTCATATTGTATGTCGTATTGATGTGCATATGGTTCCTATATTTCTTAAATGACTTATGGATCATTTTATTAATGTATCAAAATAATCTGATTGAGTTTTCCATGTTTTGAGTACATAATTTTTCTTTTATACTAAAATGTCATTTTAAACTAGAAACACACACTTTGACTCATACCGGTCACATCATGTATTGTTTTGACATGATATTGATTCCTATAAGTCACAAATGACTTATGAATAATTTTCCAAATTATAAATAAAATCTGAGTGTATTTTCTTTGTTTTAAGTGAGTGACACTTTTTTCATTAAAATGACAATTTTAAACTGATAACAGACACATTTAGTCATACTGGTCTCATCGTGTATCCAATTGAAGTAATTTTGATTTCTACATTTTGAAAATGACTTATGGAGAATTTTCTATAAGTATAAAACAAATCCCAAACTGTTTTCTTGGTTTTGAGTAAGTCAATTTTCCTTTTTACTAAAATTGACGTCAATTTAAAATAAAAAGACACGCTTTGATTTATATTGGTCGCATTATACCTTAGATTGAGGTTTTGATGATTCCTAAAAATATTATACGACTTATGTATCTGTTTCCTAATGTATCAAAACAATCTGAATGAGTTATCTTGGTTTTGTGTACACCACTCTTTTTTTATAAAAATTCTATTTTAAAAAATAAACACTCACTTTGAATCTTACATATCATATCATGTATGAGTATTATGCGATTTTAATTAATACATTTCAATAATTAATAAGGAATTATTTTAACTAAATTATCAAGAAAATATGATCTCGTTTTCTTGATTTTAAATGACTGAATTTTTTTTAACTAAAATGTCAATTTTAAACAGATGACAGTCACTTTTAGTCATACCGGAAACATCCTGTATCAGATTGAGGTGACGATTATTCCTACACATCAATAATTACATATGTATCATTTATCTAAACTATCAAGATAATAAAAATGTTTTTTCTTAGTGTTGAGTATGTTATTTGTCCTTTTTACTAAAATTAATTTAAATTTAAAATAGAAATAAGAATTTAGAGTCATAATGGTCACACATTTCATCAGATTGAGGTTTGGTTGAATCTTACACATATCAAATGAATTATGAATCATTTTTTCAATGTATTAAAAATGTGTTTTCTTAGTATTGAGTATGTAACCGTTTTAAAATGTAAACATGTACTTTGACTCATACTTATGACATTGTATATCACCATGAAAGGAGGGTAATTCCTAATAATCAAATATTACTTATGAATCATTTTAATAAATTATTAATAAAATCCGATATAATTTTCTTGTTTTTCAGTGACTGATAATTTTTGAACTAAGATGTCGATTTTAAACTGATAACAGACACATTGAATCATATTGGGGACATCGTGTCTCAAAATGAGGTGTGTATGATTTATACACATAAAAAATTTCATATGTATCATTATCATAAAGTATCGAAATAATATGAATGTGATTTCTTGGTTTTGAATAGGTTAGTTGTCATTTTGACTAAAATTGATGTCAATTTTAAATAAAAAGATGCACATTGAGTCTTATTAATCACACTGTGTGTCAGATTAAAGTTTTAATGATTTTGACACATCTAAAATCAGTTATGGATAATTTTCCTAAAGTATAAAAACAATATTAATGTGTTTTCTTAGTTTTGAGTATATCACTTTTCATTTTTAATAAAATGTCATTTTAAAATGGAAACATTCACTATGACCCATACCAATCACATAATATATTGGATTTATGTGATAGTAATTCCCACATGTCACAAATTATATATTATTTATTTGATAAATTATAATGAAAATAAGAGTTTTTTTTACTCATTTTTTTGTGTATAACACTTTTTGAACTAAAATGTTTATTTTGAACTGATAACATAATCTTTGATTCATACCAAGTACATCATGTATTAGAATGAGGTGTATCCAATTACAACATGTTAAAAAATAAATACGTATCATTTAATTAAAGTATAAAAACAATAAAAATGCATTTTTTTTGTTTTGAGTAGGCCAATTGTCCTTTTTACTAAAATTGATTTCAATTTTAAATAAAAATTACCACTTGGAGTTGTACCAGTCAAACCGTGTTTGGGATTGAGGTGCGATTGATTTCTATATGTCTTAAATGACTTATAGATTGTTTTCATAAAGTATCAAAATAATTTGAATTCATTTTATTATTATTTCATGTGTCTTTTTTAATAAAATGTCATTTTAAACCGGACACGTGCCTTTTGACTCATACTAATCACATAGTATATCATTTTGATGTGAGATCAATTCCTACACATCACAAATGATTTTGTAATTAATTTCCTAAATTATCAAGAAAATATTAGCATTTTTTCTTGGTTTTCAATGAGAGAGACGTTTTTGAACTAAATTTTCGATTTTAAATTGATAACTGACACATTCAGTCATAACGGAAACATCATGTATCAGATTAAGGTGTGGATGATTATTATATTTCACAAAAGACTTATATATCATTGTCTTAAAGTATCAAAATAATTTATTATTTGTTTTCAGTTTTTATTATGTTATTTTCCTTTTTAATAGAATTATATAAATTTTAAATATAAATAAGCACTTGGAGTCATATTGGTCACATTGTGTGTCATATTAAGGTATGTACTAATCATACACATCCAAAAGTGTCAAAAAAATACTAAGTATCAATTTTACATGGATTTCCATTGCCTTTTTTTAACTGCCAAAATTGAATATTGACTCGATATTCCAAACTAAAAACCATCTCATTGTTGAAATCTAGAAGAGTATAGTAAGATCGTGTGCCCATTATATCATGAGAATTCATCAAAATGGAAACATGATCTTCCTATAATCTTATGGATATAAAAAATAATGGTATTTCAACTAATAATGTCGACTCAATATTAAGTGTTGGATGTTCGATAAAGAAATTCAATGGAAAGTGTGGTAACATTGGAAGAAAGAAACATTTTATCTATTTTGTTTCTTGTTACAGATACATGAATTCAAAATATGAATTTCCAAAAGATCTATGAAAAAACTAAATAAGTGTCAGATAAAAATGATAGGGAAATTAACTTAGAAATAGTATATAAAATGATGATAATATAAATTAAATTTGAAGTAGTAATTCACTTTTTCTTTATGGATGTATGAATTCTTGATGAATTTCCTTGTTTTCGTTACCTCATTTGTAGGATCGATGTCGAGTCCCTCATGACCATGAGAAGCTTCATGTAGGCCACCCCAAATCCAACAAAAGAATTAACTCGTTTAATAAAACAATTATTATATTTGTAATACTAAAAACAAATAAATTAAACACAAATATGAAATAATACATTAATTTTATGGACACTGATTTTACTTTGGAAACAGAAATATTACCTATGTGATTGAGTAGTGGAGAGAACTTGAATGAAATTTTAAAATTTCCACATAATAGGGGTGGAAAAATTTTGAGGGAGAAGAAGTCTATAGTTTTTCTTGTGCATAAAGGCATGAATGATGGACACACCACCCCAAATCAAACATAATAATCCAACTATATATGAAAAAAATTATTTTGTTAGAAATACTAAAAAATAATTTAGACATTAATATGAAACAACACATTAATTCTATGGATAATGATTTTACTATGCACTCATCACGATTACCTCTATGATTGAGAACAGGCAGAGTTGTTCCTCGTCCTAAAAATGAAGTGTTTGGAAATTGATGGAAAGTGATAAATTCTAACACTTCATGGGTGAAACGGTTTTGAGTGACAACATTTCAATAGAATTTTTTTTGCAAATTGTAATGAAATATCTACATACATCCACAACCCGCAAAAATTGATCCACTTGTATGAGAAAAAAAGAATTCAACTATGAGTAATACTAAAATTAAAGAAAATAAATATAAATAATAAATAATAAATTAATTTTATGGACAATGATTTTACTAAGTGAACATCAAGATTACCATTAATATTGATCTACGAAAATTTTATTTTTCTTCCTATAAAGTCAGAGGAGGGAACATGAATTAAATTGAAAAATTCAAACAGTGTAGGGGTGGAAAGGATTTGAGGGGAAAAGTACATAAATGTTTTGGTGGATAAAGGAATGAAATATGGATACACCACAGCAACTCGAAAAAAAGAATTCAACTATGTAAGAAAAGAATTATTTTGGGAATAATAGTAAAAAGAATAAATTAAATATAAATATGGAACAATAAATTAATTCTATGGAAAATAGTTTTACTATGAAAACATCAAGATAACATATGTGATTGAGAAGAAGAAGTGCCACTGGTCTTCTTATAAAATAAGTGGATAAAACAAGAAGGAATGTGATAAATTCAAACACTTGAGGGGTGTAATGGTTTTGAGGGTGAAGAATTATGTTTAATTTTTGGTATAGAAAGGCTTGAAAGATGTATAAACCACCCCAATATGAACAAAATAATCCACCAGTATATGAAAAAAAATTCATTTTTGAGTAATGCTAAAAAAATAAATTAAACATAAATATGATATAATATATTAAATCTATGGACATAATTTTTTAATACAATCTTGAAGATTCCATCTATTTTTTAGCAGAGTCATTGTCATTTCTCTACCTACAAAGGCAGTAGAGGAAACATGACGGAAGGTGATAAACTCCATCACTATAGGGGTGAAAATGTTTTTATAGAGAAGTAGTCTATGAACATTAGTGTGAAGAAATAATGAAACTTGTACAGACCACCCCAACTTTAACAAACGAACCCTCCTATATAAGAAAAAAATATCCTATGATAAATACTAAAAATAAATAAAATATAAATAAATATGAAGAATACATTAATTCTATGGAAAATGTTTTTACTATGAAAACAGAAAGACTACCTCTATGATTAAGAAGATGTAGTGACATTTCTCTTCCTATAATGTCAGTGGATGAAACAAGAAGTAATGTTATAAATGAAACACTATAGGGGTGAAAAGGTTGTGAGGGATAAGTTTGTGGAATTATCTTTTATAGAAAGGAATGGAATATGGACATAAATATTCTAAAATAAATGAACTCTACAAGGAATAATGAAAATTAAATCAATGTCTCATTATATAATTTTTGGTAAGATAGTGGAAGTATATCATAACATTACATTTACATCATTCCAAAGGGTTTCCTTCATTTTAGTTTGTTCTTCTGGGGGATTGGTAACATCATCATGTGTACAAGAAGTTGTCTACATGAGTAGTCAAACATTTAATTTAGATTACGTTAATGCAGTAGAGAATATATAATATTATGATAAAAACATGGTATATTAATATACACTTTTACGTTATCATTTAACACTCATTCTTATTTTGAATGGTTTTTGGGATTTGGTTCCTCTATCATGAATCCAAATTCCCTTTTTTTCGGTCCCCTCTAACGTACAATACATTGTCTATATTGGGACCCGTATGAATTTTTTTTAATCTCCCAATGGAAATTTCATCCTAAATTGAATTTTCATCTGACCTGAAATTTGATTTAGTTTCAAGTAGGAAAGTAGATTAATTCTTGTTTTCTAGATCCGAGACAAAAAACACTTACACTACCAATGATTCAATTATGAAAGGATTGTCTTTTTCCCCATCCAAACTAAAATTTACCTTCACAAATCCCATTTCAAAAACTTTCCCTCCACCCATATTGACAACCCATCTACAATTGAAAATTAGTACTTGAAATGCTGTATAATCCAACTCGTATATCTGTTTGATAATTCCAAAATTTGACATATTTTAATAAATTGTGTTTCTATCCTTGGAACCAGATGTCTGCTTCACATCTTCCGTATAGCATAACACCATTGTTTTTTATCATAATATTGTTACCTTGTTCTTTTTTATAGAATGTATAAAAACTAATTACAAATCTAGTATAATATATAACATTTTTATTTGATCCCCTTTCTAGTCATTGAATTCGTTTGGAAATTGAATTCTAATTTTTAGATAACTCTTTAAAAATTTGGTCTCATAACCATCCGATAAAATTTTGATTACATGTAATTGATATCCTTCCTTTATCCCCTGATGGCTTCTAAGAACTAATAATTTCTTTGTTGGATTCAATTTATGGATCAATATGTTCACTGTTATATTAAATGTAATGGTGTGATTTCTCCTACTCTCTTATGGTAATTATAACAATGTCTCTTCCAAATATCCCCTCTCCCATAAGGCATCCATTATGACGAGACATTGGGAGACCAATTTTGTCAACATCTGATAGGTAAGAGGTACATATTTTAACATTTTATTCAAAAAAATACCATTCTACAATACAACCTTTTGGACAACATTGATTCTTGACATACCATTTCAAAATATTCTTATATCATTCATTGCGGTACGTCCATCTACAATGGAATGGACCACATAGTTGAACCTCTCTAACCAAGTGGTCCAATATTTTTATTGTTATATCAAAGAATTATGGTTCAAAGAACCTCTCTAATTCATATAATATTATAGATAACTTCTTATTCATTATTATAAAATTTATCAGGTCTATAACATTACTGAATATAGATTTGAAAAAGAAGCAGATTATGGTTAATGTATGTCGTACATTTTGAGGTAGAATACAATGGAAATTATCAAGAATTAATTCTGGCATAAAAAACAAGACATTTTTTAATTTTAGTCCTCAAAACATCAAATTAGTAATTGACGTGAAATTATTGATATTTGATGAATACCCCTCTAAAAAATTTATACTATTAAATAAAATAAATTTTATTATTTATTTCTATTAGGATAGAGTGTAATCTACTGGAGGAAGGAAATTTTAACTTTTACCCTTCATTGGTGCCAACTCATCCCCTATCCCCATGTCAATCATGTCCAATCTAGCCATGATTCCATCTTTCATTTTTTAAGGTACATTTAGAAATGTACCAATAAGATTATCAAATACATTTTATTTTCAATGTGTGACATCATGAAAATGTCTATCATACAAGCAATTCTAAAAAGTTAATTCAAAGAAAATTATTCTCTTCATCCAACATGATTTCATAGGGATTCTAAAATATGGTTTATCAAAAAAAGTATCAATATATTTTACTTTATCAAAGAGTAGATCACAAATTATAAGACATAGTATTGAACCTTGTTTGATATTCCAATTGAATGTTGTCATCCAACATCAGTAATTATGTCATCGAGGTTAAAATTTCTGATAACCTAAAAACATAGTCTTAAAGGAATGTTTCAACTAAACTGAGTGTCTGTTTTTATCACAAATGGGACACCCCAACATTCCTTTAATGTTATTACCAGACAAATTTCAATAAGCGGGTATGTCATTTATCATCCCATACAACATCATCCACAATGATAATTTGTCACTTCTATAAGCATCATACGTTTTAACACATGTATCGCACATCAATTTCATATCTTTGATCAATGGATCCAAATAGACATCAATATCATTAATGGGTTTCTTTGGTCCAGATATAAGCAGAGACAACATAATGTATTTGTGTTTCATTAATAACCATGAAGTTATGTTATAATTTACCGACATAAAGGGTCTTGTATTGTGACTACTAATATATACACAAAATTGATTTATTCCATCTATAGAAAACAAAAAATTAAAGTTTCTAAGCTCATTTCCAAATATAGGAATCTTTTAATAAATTTTATTCCCATGAGGAGAAATCTACAGGATAAACAAGGTTCCCAACATTAATTCTTATATTTTCATGCCATATCAATTGTCTCATGGTTTAACAAAATCTATATAATCTTCAAAATCATTTAATGATAAGAAAGTTCCATATAGATTTAAAAGTACTTGATTCATTTTTCTTGTATTGATCAATGCCACACTTAGGAAATTTTATGAGTGATTCATGGTCCTTCTGAAACAATATGAATTCATTTGGACATGAATATATTTTTTATAGATCATTCCCATTGGACATAGAATGCGTTTAGTGTCATTTGTACAATATGGTACTTTATTTTCTTTTGGTATCATATCATTCAGAAGACCATGTAGTTCTGTAAAGCTGGTGACACTCCATCCACTGCTAGCTTTCAAATTATAAAACTTCAATAGAGGTGACAATGTAGTGTATTTAGTACAATTGGTCTATAATGGTCTCTTAGAACTTCTATTTAACATCTAAAAAAATATGTGTAAAATCATGATGGTCATATTCAATTTACATTGTCATTTCATCCATGTGATCTCCATCATCATTTAAACTAGTATTTATATCACATAATATATAAACTACAGTATCATCCCAATCTGTGTGAATGTTCTGTTTTTCCCCATGACTAATCCAGCATTTATATCTTTCATCTATTCCATGATAAATGTTCTTCGAACTCTTTCAGACTAATTTTCCTATAATAAAAACAATATAAACATGGGTAAAGTATTTGAGAATGGTGGTATACATGTTCTATTGAAAACATGATGAAATCTTGAACATTATCTTCATACTCTATTGTCAAAAATCTATAATGAATCAATTTTGGATTAATATATGTTCTATTGGGTTTATAAAATATTAATTTTTTACAATAAATAAATAAAGTCGCATAATATATTCATTATGAAAGGTGAATGATATATAAAATTCTAATAAGGGAAACCCAACATTTGATTGATTGAAATAATCATAGAATGCTTTGAAGAAAAGCGGTAGACTAATTTATGAAAGGAATTACTCCGCTATGGTAGGTTTTATCCTTTGAATTCCTTCAGATGTGAATTTTCTAGAAAACTATCATCCCCATCAGCTCATCTCCTGAACATTTATCATTATATTTTGGTGTTTGAGACACATCCCCATATCTTGTGAACATGATCCTATGTTTCATGAAATACTCTATGTAGTATTCATTCATTGGATGACTAATGCTCAGAGTAGTTCAAGAGACATAAACGATATTGGGAATGTTTCTCAAGAAATAAATTTTAATAATAACTGTTATAGAGATAAAAATAATGGGGTTGAAAATTGTATTGAATTTTGTCCTTTAAAGGGGTTAATGCCTCCCATTTGTGAGAATTACACTATTGGATCTAGTTAATAACTCATGGCCAATTGAAGGTGAGACTTGGAGGGGCATAGACATTGTTTTATGTGATTTAAGTGGTCTTAGTGGGGACATGTTATGGTATATGAATCACTAGGACCTCTATAAATTATATATTTATAGGAGAAATATCACTTTTAATACATTAAATCCTCTAACTAAGACAAGTTATACATCACTACTGGAAATGGGGTCTTCCCCAACAGTTCAGAACTGTTGGGAAAGCCTACAGAACCATTGGTATATGTTATACCAACGGTTTGGAAAACTGTAGGGAAATAAGCCATTGGGAAAACCAATACTAATGGGTTATAAAGAACCTTTGATATAGGTTAGTAAAATTAACCTATGCCAACGTTTTGGCCAACCGTTGGCATAAGTTTTACCAAAGTATTACACAAAACTGTTGGTAAAACTAAGGAAATCAACTCTTTCCCAACGATTTCTAAACCATTGGGAATGGTTTTTGCCAACGGTTCTCATTGAACTAGTGGAAAAAAATCCCTAGAAACCTTTCCCAATGGTTTTTTAATCATTGGTAAAAACTTCTTTGGAATCCTATGCCAACGGTTTGAAACCGTAGGCATAGGCTATGCTGTGCAAATTGCATAGCAGCCAGCAATTTGCATAACAACCTTTAATGATGTCCATTCTGCTCCTTTCCAATTACTATACCAGCAATAACCAACTAAAACATAGATATAGAGAACAAATTCGTACACGTTTAACATATAATGAATTCTTGAGCTATACACATCCAGAATTAAATCAGAATTCATAACGTAATTATAAACATACATAATTGATTTAGAATTCAATTTAAAATTCAGATTACAATTATATGTGGAATCCAGAATTCAATTCATAATTTAATACATACATAATTAAATTATCAATCTTCAATAAAATACATAAAAAACTGAATATGTATCAATAGAATCCGAATACATTTGTTCGGTTTTTCGTACACCAGTTGTTTATACTAAAAATGAAGTCAATTTTAAACAAAATACATACAATTGGAGTGATACCGGACACACTGTGCCTCAAATTGAGGTGGAGATGAGTTTTACACATTACATATGACCCATGGATCATTTTCCTAAAGTATAAATATATTTTGAAAGTGTTTGGTCGGTTTTCCGTATGCCAGTTATTGTTTTCACTTAAAATGTTGTTCATTTCAAAAAAAATGTGACACTTTGAGTGGTGCCGGCCACACCATGCCTCAGATTAAGGCAGGGTTAACTTGTACACATCACATATGACTAATTCATCGTTTTTCTAACGTTTCAACAAATTCAGAATGTGTTTGGTCAGTTTTCTGTATGCCAGTAATTGTTTTCAATTAAAATGTTGTCCATTTCAAATAAACGTGAGACACATTGAGTGGTTTTGGCCACACCAGGCCTCAAATTGAGGTGGGGTTGACTTGTGCACATCAAAAATGACTCATGGATCATTTTCCTATTGTTTCAATGGAATCTGAGTGCGTTTGGAAGGTTTTCCATATGTTAGTTGTTTTTTTCACTTAAAATGATGTCCTTTTCAAACAAAATAGAGAAACTTTGAGTGGTTCCGGACACACCGTGCTTCGGATTGAGTTCAGGTTGACTCATAAACATCACATATGACCCACGGATCGTTTGTCTAACATTTCAACCGAATATGAATGTGTTTGGTCAATTTTCTGTATGCCAGTTGTACTTTTCACATAAAATGTTGTCAATTTCAAATAAAACTGAGACACTTCGAGTTATTCCGGCCACACTGTACCTAAGATTTACGCGTAGTTGACACATAAACAAGACATATGACCCATGGATCGTTTTCCTAAATTTTCAATGGAATCCGAATGTGTTGGGTCAGTTTTCCGTATATCAGTTGTTGTTTTCACTTAAAATGATGTTCATTTTTAACAAAAGAGAAACACTTTGAGTGGTTTCGGCCACACTACACCTCAGATTAAGGTGGGGTTAACTTTTAAACATCACATATGACCCATGTATCACTTTCATAAAGCATTAACACATTTATAATGCGTTTGGTTAGTTTTCCATATGTCAGTTTTTGTTTTTACTAAAAAAGTTGTTCATTTAAAAAAAATTGATACACTTTCAGTGGTTTCTGTCATAACATTCCTCAGATTAAGGAAGGGTTGACTCTTACACATCACATATGACCCATTCATATTTGTGATAAACATTCAACACATTCCTAATGCTTTTGGTCAGTTTTTCGTATACTAGTAGTTGTTTTCAATTAAAATGTTGTCCATTTCAAATAAATGTGAGACACTTTGAGTTGTGCCGGCCACACCCGCCCTCATATTGAGTCGGGGTTGACTCATACACGTCACATATTACCCATGGATCGTCGTTCGAATGATTCAATGGAATCCAAATCCATTTGTTCGGATTTCAGTATGTCATTTATTGTTTTCACTTAAAATGAAGTCCATTTTAAATGAAAGAGAGACACATTGAGTGGTTCCAACCACACCGTGCCTCGGATTGAGGTGGGGTTGACTCATACACGTCGCAAATGATCCATGGATCATTTTACTAAAGTTTCAATAGAATCCGAATATTTTTGGTCTGTTTTCCATATGTCAGTTGTTGTTTTCACATAAAATGAAGTCCATTTTAAACTAAAGAGAGACACATGGAGTGGTACCGGCCACACCGTGCCCCGGATTGAGGTTGGGTTGACTCGTAAACGTCACAAATGACCCATCCAACATTGTTTTAATGATTCAATATAATCTGAATGCGTTTGTCCAGTTTTCTGTATATCAGTTGTTGTGTTTCAGTTAAAATGTTTTCCATTTCAGATAAAAGTGAGACACTTTGAGTGGTGGCAGTCACAAAGAGCCTCAGATAGATGCGCAATTCACTCGTAAACGTGAAAAATTACCCATGGATCGTTTTTCTAAAGTATCAATAAAATCTGAATATGTTTGGTCCATTTTCTGTATGTTAATTGTAATTTTCAATAAAAATGTTGTCCATTTCAAATAAAACTGAGACAGTTCGCGGGGTACTGGCCACACCGGCCCTCGGATTGAGGCGGGGTTTACTTTTACACGTCACATATGACCCATGGATAATTTTCCTAATGTTTAAATGGAATCCAAATGGGTTTTCTTTGGTTTTTCGTATGTCATTTGTCATCTTTTCTTAAAATGATGTCCATTTTAAACAAAAGAGAGACACATTGAGTGGTGTCGGCCCTACCACTCCTCGAATTGAGGCGGGGTTGACTTTTACACATATCATATGACCCATTGATCATTTTTCCAAAAGAATCAACACATTTCTAATGCGTTTGGTTGGTTTTCCATATGTCAGTTGTTGTTTTCACTAAAAATGGTGTCCAATTAGAAAAAAGAGAGACACTTAGAGTGATACCGGCCACACCTATCATCGGGTTGTGGTGGGGTTGACTTGTATATGTCACATATGAAAGATGGATCGTTGTGCTAATGTATCAATAAAATCTGAATGTGCTTGTTCTTTTTTCTGTATGCTAGACGTTTTTTTCACTTAAAATCCTATCCACTTTAAATACAAGAGACACAGTTAGAGTGTTATCGGCCACACTAAAACTCGGATTGAGGCAGGTTTGACTCGTACATGTCAATTATTACACATGGATCGCTTTCCTAAAGTTTCAACAGAATCCTAATACGTTTGATTATTTTTCCGTATTCCATTTATTGTTTTCACATAAAATGAAGTCCATTTATAACAAAAGAGAGACACTTTGAGTGGTGGTAGCCACATTGTGCCTTTGACTGAGGTGAGGTTGACTCGTACATGTCAATAATGACCCATGGATCATTTTACTAAAGTTTCAATAGAATCCGAATGTGTTTGGGTAGTTTTTCGTATGTCAGTTGTTGTTTTCACTTAAAATGATGTCCATTTTAAACTAAAGAGAGATACTTTGAGTGGTGTCGGCCACACAGCACCTCATATTGAGGTGGGGTTGACACATAAACATCACAGATGACCCATGGATCATTGTTTTAAGGTTTCAAAAAAATCCATATGCATTTGTTTTGTTTTTTGTATTTCAGTGGTTGTTTTCACTTAAAATGATGTCCATTTGTTAAAAAAAGAGACACTTTGAGTGTTTCTGGCCACACCACGCCTCAGATTGAGGCAAGGTTGACTCATACACATCAAATATGACCCATGGATCATTTTACTAAACCATGAACACATTCCAAATGTGTTTGGTTGGTTTTCTATATGGAAATTGTTGTTTTCACTTAAAATGTTGTCCATTTAAAAAAAGAGACACATAAAGTGATACCGGACGCACTGCTCCTCGGATTGAGGTGGGATTGAATCGTATATGTCACATATCATAGATGGATTGTTTTTCTAATGTATCAACAGAATGAAATTGCATCTGTTCAGTTTTCGGTATGCTATTTGTTCTTTTCAATTAAAATCCTATCCATTATAAAAAAATAGACATGTTTAGAGTTCTATCGACAACACCGAGACTTGGATTGAGTCAGGGTTGACTCGTACACGTCACATATGACCCATGGATCATTTTCCTAAAGTTTCAATAGAATCCAAATTTGTTTGATCAGTTTTTCGAATGTCATTTATTGTTTTCACTAAAAATGAAGTCCATTTTAAATGATAGAGAGACACTTTTAGTGGTGCCGGAAACACCGTGCCTCAGATTGAGACAGGGTTTACTTATACCCGTCCAAAATGACCCATGGATCGTTTTACTAAAGGTTTAACAGAATGCGAATGTTTTTGTTGGTTTTCCATATGTCAGTTGCTGTTTTCTGTTAAAATGAAGTCCATTTTAACCTAAATAGAGACACTTTGAGTGGTGTCAGCCACACCGTGCCACTGATTGAGGCGGGTTTGGCTCATACGCAACACAAATGACCCATGGACCGTCTTCCTAATGTTTCAACATAATTCGAATGCGTTTGGTCAGTTTTTCGTATATCAGTTGTTATTTTCAATTAAAATTTTTTCCATTTCAAATAAAAGTGAGACACTTTGAGTAGTTGTGGACACACCAATCCTCAAATTGAGGCATGATTGACTCGTACAAGAGAAAATTTACCCATGGATCGTTGTGCTAAAGTATCAATACAATCTGAATACCTTTGGTCGGTTTTCCGTATTCCAGACGTAATTTTCATTTAAAATGTTGTCCATTTCAAATAAAACTAAGATAGTTCAAGTGGTTCCATCCACACCGGCCCTCGGATTGAGTTTTGGTTGACTCTTACATGTCAAATATAACCCATGGATCATTTTCTTAATGTTTCAATGGAATCTGAATGCATTTGGTCAGTTTTCCGTATGCCATTTATTGCTTCCACTTAAAATGAAGTCCATTTTAAACAAAAGAGTGACACTTTGAGTGGTGCCATCTACACCGCAACTCATATTGAGGCAGGGTTGACTCTTAGACATCACATCTGACCGAAGAATCATTTTACTAAATCATCAACACATTCCAAATATGTTTGGTCAGTTTTTCGTATGTCAGTTGTTGTTTTCACTTAAAATGTTGTCCATTTAAAAAAAAAGAGACACTTAGAGTGATACCGTCCACACCACGCCTGGTATTGAGGTGGGGTTGACTTGTATACATCACATATGACAGATGTGTAATTGTGCTGAATTATCAATAGAATCTGAATGTGTTTTGTAGGATTTTCATATGCTAGTTGTTCTTTTCACATAAAATCCTGTCCATTTTAAACAAAAGAGACATATTTAGAGTGATATTAGCCACACTGAGCATCATATTGAGGTGGGGTTGACTCGTACACATCACATATGACCCATGGATTGTTTTCCTAAAGCTTCAATGAAATCTGAATGAGTTTTTTTGGTTTTCCATATGTCATTTATTGTTTTCACTAAAAATGAAGTCCACTTTAAATGAAAGAGAGACACTTAGAGTGATATCGGCCACACCACGCCTCGGATTGAGGCAGGGTTGACTCGTAAACATCACGTGTGACATATGGATCGTTTTTCTAAAGTATCAATAGAATCTGAATGCTTTTAGTTAGTTTTTTGTATACCAGTTGTTCTTTTCACTTGAAATCATGTCCATTTTAAACAAAATAGACACATTTTGAGTGATATCAGTCACAACAGGCCTCAGATTGAGGTGGAGTTGACTCTTAAACGTCCCAAATGACTCATGGATCGTTTTGGTAAATTTTCAACACAATCTGAATCCGTTTGGCTAGTTTTTCGTATGCCAGTTGTTTTGACTTAAAATGAAGTCCATTTTAAACAAAAGTGATACAGTTTGAGTGGTACCAGCCACACCAGGCTTTGGATTGATGCGGGGTTGACTCGTCACAACACATATGACACATGGATCATTTTCCTAATGTTTCAATAGAATCGGAATGCGTTTTTTGGTTTTCCGTATTATAGTTGTTGTTTTCAATTAAAATGATTTGCATTTTAAGAAAAAGAGAGACATTTTGAGTGGTTCCGGCCACACCGCGCCTTGGATTGAGGTGGGTTTGAATCATACGTGTCACAAATGACTCATGGATCATGTTCCTAATGTATCAATAGAATATGAATGCTTTTTTTGGTTTTTCGTATCCCAGTTGTTGTTTTAACATAAAATGATGTCCATTTTAAACATAAGAGAGACACTTTGAGTGGTGTCGGCCACACCGCGCCTCGGATTTAGGCATCCTTTCTTGCCAAGTATCTCACATAGGGGGACTAGGTATCACCTGAGGCATGGTATTACCATCTTTCAAAATAGATCTATCCTCGGTTTATCTCCAATTAAACCAATATAACTTATGAGTAATAGAAACCATCTTAGTAGCCCTCACATGGAAACCAAAGTATACATCCTGGAATTTCAAGTCTAAATTAACTGAGCATGATGAGTCCATCCTTGAGTCCATAACATGTAACCCATGTCTTATCCTAAAAATTGACAAGAAAGCCAAATCAAACAAGGCATAATTCACATAACATGGAGAATGTACAACAGGGCTTTGAATTCAAATTAAAGCATGTCATCACATACATTTGATGAGCATGAGCTAATAAGCTTACCAAGACATTCATATAGTTCAAGACATACAAAAAATGGAATAATCCTAAATAACATTGCATGACTAGAGAAATAAAAAAAGGCATGTGAAATCAACATTCCTACATTTACATATCATCCATGAGGTATAACATTTAATCAACTTGTAATAGATGTTTACATAAGGCATACGAGTCTCATTTACTTGCATACATAGTGGTAGAAATGGAAAATGTTATTCAAGTCTGGGGGGATATCCTCGGTCCAAGGAGAAGGGTGGGGGTGTCTAGGGGGCTGTCCGGGGTCTAGGGAGGAGGGTGGGGGCGCTCTCCAGGGGGCTGTCCGGGGTTTAAGGAGGAGAGTGGGGGGCTGTCCAGGGGGCAATCCGGTGACCAAGGTTTAATGTCATAAGTATAGTCAAAAAAATTTATTGGCCAAGAAGGACACATATAGTATAGACAAAAACATTTATTTTAAAATTCGATATTGATAATAAAGTATGTCAATGATAACAACATTACTGAATTAAACTTGTGACTTATCTAAAATCGTTATAGATGTCTACGCATGCCAGCATAGCTAGAAAAAAGAACCCCACCCTCATAAAAGTGAGTATTGGCCAAGAAGGACACATGATATACAACATACAATGAGAACCAAATTTAATTGACCATAAAGTTATATTAGTACAATCATCTTGGAGGAAATGGAATATATGATCCTAGTTAACCGATGAATTCAAAATCTCATATTCGATATGTTGGACACTATCTAAGGTAAGAAATAATCAGAGGATGGGAATAAATCATTAAATTTCTTACATGCTAGTTATAATGAAGGCTTGAATTAATGAACTGAGTTCACTGATTTACTGAGGGTAGAGGTTGCAGCGGCTGTGTAAACAGAATGATTACATAAGGGTAGAGTTTGCATAAACTGTTCATGGTGGGGGAGTCTCATCGGATTTAGAATCTAAAATAAATTACCATCATAGGTATCAATAAGAAACATCAGCATCAAAAGAAACACCAAATAAAAAAGGACTATAATCAACAAACACATCAAGAATTCACTACTATTCGTGTTTTGTCCACATGTTTAGCACTAATTATATGCCTTAATCATGAACCACCTCTACAGCTCCTAGTTTTCACCAATAAACATATAATACACCCCATGATCACTGAATGACTTAACACTAATAGGTAAATATCTCAAAATATCTTTAAAACAACTCATTAATAGGCCCAAAACGTAAATATAATATTTAACGAACCATGGAATATCTTTCACAACACATTCCCACAAACCAATTATCTTATGTGTTACTAAATACCAAAAAATGTAACATAACAAGTTTACCATAACAATATATATTACACAACCCTTATTAAAAAAATTCCCATTTTAATAAAACACTTTCCTCAAGATTATATAATTTCAGAAATATCTTTTGAAATCTATTTAAAATAATAAAATCCCTTTGATCATTTTTACAAAATATTTAGAGTATTCTCAAGGCACTCCCATTTGGAAAAGTCACATTATATGTCCAATTTCCACCCCAAACCATTGAAAACAACTAACATGGGACAATCATCAACCACAAATAACATAACTGGAAATTTAAAAAACATTAACCAAATGTGAAATAGAATTTAATGTTGGGGAAATGAGATTAAATAGAGAAAACAACATCATAAATGGTTCCAACATCATAAAATATGATTAAAACCACCCATAATACGAAGGGGAATGCCGCATACAATTAATCCCCAGTAAAACAAACCAAATCTGCAATTAAAATTGATAAGTTTTTATAACACTGAATTTAGGGTTTCCACCTTAAAAATATGGTTAAATATGCAAGAGAAGTGGAAAATGAGCAATAAGACAAGAAGATTTGGACTTATCCCATCTAACCTGGTTGGGATGTCTCAGTCGATTTTATGGAGGTTCACCTGGGGTGCGTACGAGGGCTTATGCAAATTGGGGTAGAACTAGAAAATGCAGGCACATATGCTCAATTTTGCTACAATTTTTGGGATCTTTTCCCAACGGGTTTTAAAAACTGTTGGGAAAATCTTACCTTTATCAAAGGTTTGTATAAACTGTTGGTAAAAGGAGCTGCCTATGAAGATTTCCCAACGGTTTTATTCAAATCATTGGGAAATCATCACCTATATCAACATTTACCAACAGTTTTATGAAACTATTGGTAAAGGTTTCCTATACCAAGGGTTTTGATGAACCGTTGGTATAGGAGCACTGGAAAAACCCAATTTTCTAGTAGTCCATCTATTAAAATGATCCATCAACTATTTATTAAGTTCCCTTAATAAATTAAAATATAATATAGGAAATTAGGGAGTAATAAGAAACCCAAATATGATAAATGATAATAAGAAACTATCATTCAATCAACGAGAATATATAAAAATGTATTGATAAAAAAATTTAATAAATAAGGAGTTGTTACATATACATGAATCGTAATTATAGATTCTTAGGGTTGGAAACAAAACATGTAGACCTAAAATGGTAAATAATTAAAAATAATTTCTAATAATTATTCCAACAGATATAGAAATTGATAAAATTCCTTCAATTTTTTGGAAGAAGTGATGTAACAACCTAAATAATTATTACATTTAATATTAATGATGTATCAAATATTTGAAAACCAATCAATATTATAATTTCAATTAAAATTTAACAAGGAATGTAAAAAATAATATTAGAAAAATAATATACCTAATAATGATAATGGTTTTCAACATCTCAAAATTCATAGATGATAAATTGAATCAATAATAATTTCTAGATAAGTTGAAACCAATAATTATTTCAAGTAGACGAAGAGATGGATTTACAAGAAAATTTAATTTTCAGGGATATTAGGGTTTCTATGGTGATTTTGGGCACATATTATAAAATTTTAGTCACAATGACATAAATTATAGTAATTATGGAAAATATAGAGGTTTTATGTTAAATGGGAGATGATTCACTCTTACAAAAATAGATTCGAAGTGAGAAAACTATTTATATGTAAAATTGGATGATGAATTTCAACCATTAAATGAACTGTATTGAAATATATTTATATATTATATGTTTATAATATATTTGTATGCTATATTTGTAAAATATATTTTTATAATATACTTCTGTAATATATATATGTACAATATATATTTTTTATTTTATAATATATAAATATTTATTTTTATTTATTTTTATTTTTGTAATATATATGTTTATTTGTATAATATATGTTATCATTAGATATATTCTATTAATATAATATATATTTGGGTTTTTATAATATATATATATGTATATATATTTGAATAAAATATTTGTATAATATATTCATATATAATATATAATATATATTTATTTACATATTAATATACAACTAATTTGTAATTTTTGATTGTATACATATAAATTTGGGTAGTATATTTGTATAACATATTTTTATAATATATATTTTTATAATATAATTGAATAATATATTTATATAGTATATTTGCAGAAAATATTTTTATAATCTATTTGTATAATATATTTTTATAATATATATTTTTATAGCATAAAATATATTTGTATTTATATAATATATATATATATATATATATATTCGTAATGAATTTTTATAATTTATATCGATATTATGGATATATTTATATTTATATTTTTAAAATATACATGTGTGTGTGTATATATATATAATATAAAAATATATAATATATAATATAAATATATATACAATATTTTTTACATTTGTGATTTTTCAAAATTATACATATAAATATATAAATATA
Organism: Viscum album; assembly: GCA_963277665.1. Taxonomy (NCBI): domain Eukaryota; kingdom Viridiplantae; phylum Streptophyta; class Magnoliopsida; order Santalales; family Viscaceae; genus Viscum; species Viscum album. The sequence continues at coordinate 2,004,505,210 of OY728164.1, read as the reverse complement.
TAAATATTTAACGTATTTATATGTGTAATGTGTGAATACATTTGATATAAAATTATAAATATATAAACATATATATATTATATACACACACACACATATATATGTTAACATGGGAAAAAATAAATGTATTTAATAACATGTGTGTGGGTCAGTGTGTGTATGTATATTTATGTATAGTATAAATTTAGCATTATATATATTATCTTTATATTGATATCTTCAAGGGGAGGTGGTCATGTACCTCACTTTCATTCCATAGACCCTATGATCGAGTCTAACAGGATGAAAATATCTTGTTTAGAGTTTTCTCTGGGTATAACGGTGGCGGTGGTCGCATGTACCGAAGGAGGGAATAGTGTAGATTAGATTTCATCTATTTTAAAATTTTGAAAATTTTTAAGGGGTCGATAATCTCATGAAGCAAGAGTGAGTGTCTTTGGGGTGGGAGGGTTGCACAAAATCAAAAGGCAGTGAGGGTAGGGGAATGCAAGGAATGATAACTCTCTCTCCTTTCAACCCAACATCTCAATAAAGATTTTTGAGAACAAGGATATGCAGATAGTAAGGGAAGAATGATGATAAATAACTCAAATAAATATCACCAAACAAATAACAAATGAGTGATATGAATGAAGATAAAATAAGACAACATGGATTGAATCTTTGAATTGTATGACAGAAAGTAGAGATATTAAAAACCTTCAAAACATTCGAGACAATGAAACAAACCCCTGGTAGGGTCTTCTGGTATCAGCAAGGCCTGTCCATTGTAAGAGTATGATGTAATTTGTGAGAACATACTTTTCTTTGGGAAAATGATACAACCCCTAGGTCTAGCATCATAGGCACTAATTGATGAATTTGGAGGACAAAGTTGTCTTTCAGTTTTACCCATGGATTGGCTATAGTGGTTGCTAGAAAATTTGGGGAATTGATGCAATCAACACCATTGGTATGGCCCCTCATTCCTTCACTCTTGTAGTAACCCGCATCTAGATTGTGGGTATCAAAATAGTAAAAGGGGGACTCATCACCCTGGAGTACCCCTAATCAACCATCAACCAAGTATTTGAGGTGCTAGTGGTATGAAGAGGGGGACTACTGCCTAAAAATGAAGATAAGGAATTTCAAAAAAAATTCAGGTAGTATCATAAAATACTTCAATTAATTCATTGTTTGATATCAGACCACAAAATTAAGACTTTTTCCAAATTTGTCTACTTGGTTTCTACTCACTCTTTTCATACCCTTGAATTTTTATGTTTGAGGGAGTTATATATTCTTCTATATAAGTCCCAGCTTATGGAGTGTTTGGTTCGAAATGAGGTTGATCCTAAAGATAGTATCCACTTAGAAGTGAATGATCTCAATGCCATTAAAATGACATGTGATATATTTTGGGCTTATGTTACCTGAAAAAATTACTCCCTTATCATCTCTAGAAAAAGAAATAATGGATCAAAATTCCTCTTTCTTGGTCTCTTCTACATAGTTGGCCTAATAGGAAGGTACCTCCACATAAAATTGGAGTGGTATTTTCAAGGATTTTGAAAGGGTATCATTAATTTTATTTGACAAGAAGAGTTCCTCAAGAATTTAATGCCTCATGGGTATGTTAGTGAGGTGCCTTAGTATATCATAATTTCATGATAGAGGTAAATTTTTTGTACAGAGATTCATTACATGGAACAGGGTGCATCGAATGTCATTGGATGGACCACTGGGACCTATCTAGTCTTGATGATATTTTAATACTAACTAGATGGACTTATCTAAAAAATTTACTACTAAGTACTTATCGGCTAAGGTAAGGCTCTGGCTAGATGTGCTTGATCATGGCACAGATTTGGCTAAGCTATATGGTCAACTAATAAAGTCTGCAATGGAGGCATACCTAAAGGTGTGGATCAGACTGATTGTTCTTTCTAAACCCAGCACAATGCTTTCTTCCTATCTTGAGTAGCAAGAATAGCCCAGTATGAAACAATGAAATTATTATTCTGTCTAATATAATTATCTCTATTTCTCCTTTGATGGTGTATGCCTGAGGAACTTGAGAGGTTTACATGAAATATTTAATTTTCAAACATTGTGGAATGGTCAAAAAATCAAAATCATTCACGGTGGTTTATTATTTCACATCATCATTGGAATAGTATTGGTCTGGGTGAACTCTAGATGCATTTCTTGGTTTGAGAGGCATGATGTCACTAAGAGTGTGAGAATGTTTTGGAACCAACAGGTGATTCTGATTTCTATTGCAGTGTCAATGTTTGTTCTTATGAGTCTTGGGAGGCTACAATGTAGATGTTGAGGTAGTGGTAAGAGGATGTGTGAAAACCATTGGAGGTTAGATATTTCTCAAGAGGTCACATATGATACCATGGGTTTTAGAAACAGTGTTATGATCTAACCAGTCATCATACTTTTATGTATCACATTTGGGAACCTCATGTCACTCACTGGAGTTTTCACTGTCACTATTAGGGTTAGTAGAAAAATGTGTTACCTATGTTGGAATTTATCACAACATGACTATGTCATGATATACTTGTTTCTAGATCCAATGTTAAATTAAAACTCATTCTTTGATGGTGTGTCTAAGGTTTCTGTGATATGGGTAATGATCGTTGCGACCAGTGAGTATGGACTCTAGGGGTCCCTTTCATTCCGAAAACTATAGGATCCCCTTTTCCAAGGTGAATATGAAATATCTCAGGACCTGCACTTCATTTATGGAATAAGTCTTATTCCTTATTTTTTTTAAATTCATCGTGGGAGCATGGCCTTAATGGGAATTCAGAGCCACATTCTCCCAAAGAGGTGGATACGCTTTGCGAGGTTGTTCCTAGATGGGATGCGCTTGGGGAGGATCATCTGGTAAAGGGTCCAGTAGTTATACTAGCTTAGGGACCTCTACATACACAACAATGGTTGTCTCTAATTTTATTGGGCTTCTCACTATATCTGTAAAGGGAAATGGGCATGACTATTTTTTTGTCAAGTATAAAAATTCTTCAATAATATATTCCATTTTAAAGCTATCTCAAAATAATCCCAAGTAGTTCAGGGAGATAAAGGTATTGACCATCTCATTTATGATGTTCTCCATGAACATTATAAGTAGTTGTTCCTAGGAAAGAGGAATTTCAAATTAATATGTGAGTCCCTTCCATTGAGATACAAAAGTCGACGAATTCCTCACCCGGTTTCTATTTTCATTTGAATAGGTTGGTGATTCTAGTCTTCTGTAAGGTGGAGATGAACTGGTATAGAAACTATTTATAAAGGTCCTCCCAAAAAAATCAAACCTTGTAGGAAGCTAACTGTACTAGATGAACATAGGTTCTTCCAATGTTTGTAAAATGAATCGGAATATGGCATCTTCCTATTATTTTGGAATCCCCAACATTAGAACTCACCTTGATGTGATGTTGGAAAGATGTTGTAGCGGGTCACCCATCCTGTTAAATAGGGTGAAGCTGGGATTACAAAACTCTAGGGGCACTCGGATATGGTCCACACATGCTGGGTACAAATTTCCTTTTTGGGATACTGTCACCTTTCATGTTTCCAGAGCCTCTATATGGGAAATGAGATAAGATATTACATCATCTTGGTGAGTATTTTTCGCCACCAATACATTCGAAGGCTCATCGATTACTGGACCATCATGACCATGATCCTGCCATAGATAATCATGCCACTTAGGTAAGGTAGGAGACTCATATCTCAATCATTTTTCATAACCCCTGGCTTTTTCCCTGGCTGGGTACATGGGGACACCAAGTTTAAATATGTGTGTTTGAACAAGGAGGACCAGGTTCCCCATTAGAGGAGAGACAAAGTTACCAATGATGCTTTCAGGATATGTGTGTTTCTCAAAAATAAGATCGGTAGTGAGCCTTTTATATTCCCCATGTTCTAGAAGAAAGGAAACAACTTTAGGGTTTGAATCATGTTTTTTGTGCAACCTCATATTGGTCAGTGGTGATGGAATGTACATTGAATTTATTGATATATCCAAGAGAAGATGGAACTGAATCATTGGGGGAATCCTTATACCTTTCTCTAGTCTCTTCTGATGAGTACGAGCACATTTCGGGGGTCTTCTAAGTACTATGTCACCCCTTGAGGTTGGTTTTCTTTGTCATGACCTACATTAGGGGCCATGATTATGTGATCCTATGGAAGGTTGTTGGTGACCACATTCACCATGTAGTAGCCAGAGAGGGACCTTCACTATTAGATGATGGGCTGGAATGACGGTCATTTCTCCACCATAGCATAGGGGTAAAATAGAGGGTGGCATAATAACCCTATCCTTTAATCTGGAAGTGTTGAGACAGTTATTTTATGACCCAATGAAGAATAGTTCTTCTCTTATTGTAGGTCTATTGGGTACATTAATTGTAGTAATATGATCTAGGATGTTGTGATACTGTGAGTGTTATGATCTCATCCCTATTTCACGTTGGTGAATGGAATTGAGATTTCCATGCCTCCCTAGGTAGGTCAGATGTCGATCCCAAATTTGGTGAAATGCTGCCCATATTATCTAGTTGAAAAAAATTGTCCGGTCCATAGTGAGGGACTTTGGAATGATAAAATCAAAAACTACGGGTGGACAAAACATGAGTGATAGCTGGTCAGCAGACAGAAGCTCTTACAAGTCATTTTCTCACTTTCAGGGGGAGGGTCCTACTCATAGTCATCCTAGGACTAGGTTAGAGAATTTGAAGATAAGGGTGAGGGCACTGACATAGACTCACTTTGCATCTGATCTACCGAAAGGGGGAGCATCGCACTGGTCAAATATCATGTGCATGCTGGAATGCCTCTTAGAGATAGAGCCAATTACAAGATAATATCCTTGTAGGATGGGTTGTATACCACTTACTCATATGTGAGTTAAGAAGTATCCCTTTTAGTCTTAGTGGATTGCTCACTATCATCTATGGGCACCAACCAAGACCCTAAAATATTTCCAACTTATTATTTGAAGGTAGAAAGACGGGAAAGTGATGGTGATGGAGATGGTTGCACTGTGAGTCCTTGGAATGAGGACATAATGTCCTCCACCTATATGTGTCTATGGAGTTATTTAGGGAGCTTATATAATTTTTCTTCAAGGATCATAAACCTCAATTAACAGGCTTCTTCCCCAGACTCCAGCAGTGGTGGTGAAGGTTTCATCATTGATTCGTCTATCGCTTTGGATCTTGGGAGGTCAATGGTAACATGATGCTTCCTAGGTTCCTTCGTCTAATGGCATGGGGATTCTCCCATAATGATTTGTCGAGATTCTACTGGGTTTCCCAAAGGATTTTCATACCCTACGCCATTAGTATGAAACCCATGATGAGTTTTTCCCACATGGACCACAGTTCTTCAGAGAAGGGAATATTTTTTACATGGGGAGGGCCTCTATGTTGTTTAGTCTTGGTGTAGGGAGGACCTTCGCACTAGTTGGTGGTGGTGCAGGGAGAACCTCTGTACTGGATTTTGGTGGTGTGGGGAGGACCTCCTCACTAGTATTCCTGATCACAATATGGCCTGTGACAACTTCTGGGGGTGATAGAGACTGAGAGATTCAACCCGGCCAACATATGAGGCATATGGGGTCTCGATCCAGGGTAGGTGAGGACATGTCCTTATTGAGAAGTTTTGGGGATACGATGGGATACATTGGTGGTTGTACGATCCACTAGAGATGAAAAAGTTTCCCTTTTTAGGAAATGTTATGAGTATAACATCGGTGTCAGTGTTGGTAATTCTGGACTGGGGATTGAGGAGCGAGGATGATGTCAACCCTCTCATCAATATGTGGGACCAGTCAGTATTGGTGTTAAAGCATTCTAGTGCGAGCCTTCCTAGGACTTTCTTGAATGGTGGGTTTGATAGGTATGTCTCGAACATCCCCGACCTCCTCAGTATAAGGGAGTGAGTTGTAAGAGCACTTCGGGGAGCGGCCCCTAAAGCAGGTTGTCATTAGAATGGGGGGGGGGGGTGGATTCCCCCTGAGCGGCCTTCTAGGGTGGTAGTGTCGATGAGGCACCAATGACTTAAGATCTTGGTAGGCCATATCCCTTGTGGGAATGATCTATTGTAACTCATATATATGAACAATGGTGTCAATAACACTCCTCTTGTTGAGCTCAGAAGGAGAAATGGGGCATGGGTGCCCAGTATTTGAAGGTGTAGTGTTTTTCTTGGTAGGAGTGGAGTCGTACCAGATAGTCACACCTATATTTCCCCCCACCCCTATGCATGTTTGCGTAATGCTATCAGTTTCCTATAGCTTGAGTCTTGTAAGGAATGTGGATTCATTCTTAAGTATAGATAATATAAAGGTCATGCTCAACACCCCACCATTTTCCATTCTACCTAAAATAGAGGATGGATGCACATTGGTGATTTCACACACTGAGGATGACTAACATCATCTTCCCCAAGTCGAAGGAGAGTTTCATGTTGGGTCCATTGCTAGCTTAGTGGGACCTAGAACTGAATATCTTGATTTGATGACATGAAAATCTAACGGTGCCAAATTTTTAGATGTCTACATTTTTCAAGAAGAATAGTTTCAATTTTGTTTCACCATTTTTGTTTCTAACGCTTTCTGTTGGGCCAACATGCTGCGTGCACTTCTTCCCTACATTCCCACTTTCCAAAGGCGGGTTTCTTCCATCACATTAATCAATGATGGCAGCTCTATAGTCAGAACAGAATGACGAGATGTCTATTCCTCCTTCAATGGATTCCTCCATCGATCTCATCACCAAATCTGGGTCTCCCTTATAGATTTGATCCATGTTTGTGAAACTCGTTCCTGCTGCCATATCAAGGTGGAAACTGATTAATTACATTGTTTCTATCTCAATAGGGCAGAAAACATCAGTTAAAGGAGGTATTATCATTGGAAATGTCTAGGTATTTATGAACATTGGGTATGTTGGGATCCTATAAATTTGTCTCCTTTTAAATCTTGAAGAATCTCATGTGTGATTCTTTTTAGGCATACAACCTAATTTATCTCGTGTTGGCCGTGAGATAGTATAAATCAGAGACATATGTTATCCGAGGCTTTTTTCCTCAGGTATCTAATGATTGTTTTATGCGTTCGGGATTCTGAATCAAGTCACATGTTTAATTTCATGTGAAGATAGGTTGATTTTATATTTATTGTCATGTAGGGAAAAATGGAGGCATGTGTCTCCGAAGACAAAAATTCCACACATGGTATTTGTTTGACTGTGTCACCAAGGAGAAATATTTCACACTTAATGGTTTAGTGGAGTGTGTCCCTGGGAGGGAAGACTTCACACTTATGGTTTGACAGAGTATGTCCCCCAGGGGAATATTTCACACTTGGGTTTTGGATGAGTGTGTCCCCAAGGGGCGAGATTGCACACTAAATGTTTTAGTGGGGTGTGTACCCAAAGGGGAAAATACACAACCGATATTGTAGGGATCGAACCTCATGGAGTATTACTACGTACCTTGTTGGTATAGAGATATCAAAACCCACATACATATATACGGTAGTTTATGTTCATGAGATACGACCGGTCCACACATTTTAACATCATGTGGTAAGGATGCTCATGTCGCAGAAGGACTGTCAATGAGTTATGGTGTGGGGATTACACATGAAAGCTTCCTGAGGGTGCTTCCAAAAGGATGAGACATCCCATGGAAGAAGATGAGTGACATCCCGTGATGGACATATATGGGGAATATTGTGTTCCTCACATAATGTAAGGCCATATTTTCATGTCATGGTTTAAGGATGTTGTCATGTAATTTAACATTGTATGATTAGGATGTGGAGTTAGGCAGTTTTACATCTTGTGGATTTGACATGGATGAAGCTACACCCCGAGGTGGATCATGTCAAGAGGAGAGAAAGATCCAGAAAAAGAACTATCTTCCTTGATTTTTAAGCATTTTCCATTTGTGATTCCACCTTTAGTTCTTACACGTCCACTACTCATGGACCTCTGGGCGAGGTATGGCGTAGACACTACCATGGATGAGTGCTAGTAAATGGTCCCAACGTTAGGGTATCCATGCTTAGGAGCACAGGGAATTAGAGTACCAATAATTAAGAGGTAATGTTATGGTTCGTGCTACCAGTTTCATGGATATTTGGGTTGCAGTCAAACTGATCCTGGATTGGTACATGGGGTCAAGAGATTAAATTTTTAGGAAAGGGTGTTGACTAAAAGGATACACCTTAAGAAGGCATAGAGGATGTGTTTCGCAAATTTTGGGGTTTAATGAAAGTATGGGGCTTTGTGATGGACAAGGGTCTCATGAATGTTAGGGCTCTTGTGAAAAATATGATTCACGAAACAGGGTGACCCTGCCTCAGAGTGAAGTCTATGTTCCCATATGGTTAGTTTAGCGAAGGATAATTATCTCATGAACCCTCTATAGCTAAAAAAGACATTATTCTTAAACAGATGTCATGAACCTTCACAAAATTTATACCCACCATTGGTTGTATTTCTCAAAAAACCCCATGAGAGTTGGTTTCGTAAAAGATGAATATCTTTGGAAATCCATCTCCTCTCTCACTTTCTAAGCATCAAAGTAACATGAATTCCATGATTTGCTCAGAAGATGAAAGGTTTCTTCTTCTTAGATGTCGAACATATGGGTGTATTTTCAAGCCCATTGGATACAAAGGTATTTGTTTTGTGAAATTTTATGAGATTCCTGAAATGATGGGGTTGTGAGAACTGAAGATTCATTGCGTGAAGATTTTTTCCTCAAGCTTTGCGCAATTTGGGACATTTGTGAATCTGGGTTAGACTGTGTGATGGTCACCACCTCCTGCTTGGTGTGGATGGGGACTTTCGTGAAGCACTACTATTCGTGAAGGTTTGTACATTTTCTAAAACATTTACTTATGTGGATTTTTAATCTGTTTTGGACCAAATATTCTTTGAACTAGTAATGACTTCCTTGAACTCTCCAGTGAGATGAATATTTTTAGGTCAACACCCATATAGATATGATTTTTATTATTTAATAAAAAATTAACATTATATCATGATAATTATTTTAGAAATTTCGTATAAAGAAATTATATTATTTTACAATAATATATATAAATGAAGGGTACTCATAAGGTAAATTCCTTAGTCTTATAAGATTACTGTAACTTCTATGTAGCGTCTTGTGTTGCACTTGTGGTTGTACCCTACCTTTAGAAATCGTAGAAATATTTTTTTCATAGTACAAACTGGCACACAATGGTTGATATTTATTTTAATTTATATTATAATAATCGTAAAAAAATCATGTTCACCAAAAACATGGATTTTAATATTCACATTTACTTCCCTGAATGAAATCGAAACACAGTTGGGGAAGGTCTATATTTATATATAAAAGTGACCATGGTTTTTCAAAACATCATGAAAATGATGGAAACATTAAACTAATAAAATTTAGTGTAAATGAACCATTTTATTTGAAATGAGATCATTAATATTATTACCATTATTGGGCTTTGTTGGAAAAAAATCTCATTAATATATAAATAATATAATTAATAAGTAATGATCCACGGTATTAAAACAATATATTTTTTACATGACATTATAATTAAAATAGATCCACCAAATCATATTTAATGTTTTCAGGAACATTATCATCAAATATACCTTACAAATAAAATATTACAATTCTTTTATGGATAATGAAAAAATTTATGATAATTTCAATATTCATAATATAAAATAAATAACATGAAATAAATGGTTTATGAAAATTCAATGATGGTGGTCTATTTATAAGATTCAAAAAAATGTTTTATGAAGAATATAAATTTAAAAAAAAATTGAAATAGATTATGTTGTCTCGATATAAGAAAATAAAATTTATTTGAAAATAAATTAGAAATATCACATTAATAAAATATTGTTCAAAAAATATCAATGATTCCTTTATAATAATTCAAGTAATATTAAAGAAGGTTGTTTACCTCAAATATTTGGGTAAAATTTATTATGGTATAAATGTATATTTGTCAAAAAAAATTCTCAAACATTGTTTTTTGATGTATTTTTTTTAACTGGATTATATTTAAGATTATGACTCATAATACATATCTATCATGTTAAAAAAAATTGTGATGATTGAAATGTAAATTTATAATTTTCAAAATGAATCTCAGTGTATGAAATTTATTTGATTATCTTATAATTTAATATTATTCCTGATAAAAAATCATGCTATCTAAAATATTTGAACTTTTTCAAACTGTTTTAAAGAATTTATGTAATTAAAATTACAGAATACGAGAATGATTGGGGAAGTAAACCCATCAAAGCTGATGTAGATAAAATGATGAATCCACCATTATATAAAGTTACCTGTTATCTATACTAACGTTGGGTTTCTCAAGCTTATGTGTCACCTAATTATGCATCCATGTCACCTTAAAAATCAATCTCCACCCTCCAATATCCTACTTCCATCCACCGCAATCACATTTCTCCATGATTCCTCCTCTGTATTAGGGTTTCCCAATATCCACTTTTGTCCACGTCTTCATAAAGGCCTCACCTCCGCCCCCTCTCCCGGGAGCCACTCATCCTTCCTCAATGACCTACAGTTCTTGCATGCTTTTTCTCCACCACCCCAACTCCCTATGTTTACTCCCAACCTCTGCCTCCCTCTGGCTACTACACCTATGACCGCTCAACCTATTATATATATGGCTCATATGCCTCCTATTATAATGATTCTAGCTCCAACACCTCTGGCCCCTATTTGTATGTCTCTGATGACTCAGGCTCCCATGACTCCACCTCCACCTACATTACCTTTTCCGCCACCGACACTAGCACATCCACCACCTCTCCTTTGGCTTCCTCCACCTCTCCCTCTTCCATGAATAAAAAAACAAATCCCTAGGTTGAAGGACTAAAATTATTACCTTTGTGATTCATATAATTTCACTTAAATTGGTTGTTCATTAATGTTCCTGGTGTTTTTTGTTGCTGTTTTTTTGTGTGTCTTTCTACATTGTAGATGTTCGATGACTGTCATCAGCACCGTGTTTGATATTATGGATTGAGTGTTCTGATATGGGTATCCCTTGGAGATTGGACATTCTTATCTCATCAAACACCCTATTATCCCAACATCGGGCATTGTGACTTTCAGTTTCTATTCAACAGCGACCCATGAAGATTTTCAGGTGTTGTTTAAGCTGTAGCTTTTTCTTGAACTTCCCACCTCTAGGTATTGTGCCTCAAAATAGCTATTTTTATGTATAATATGATTGATTATATGATTTTACATTTTTCTTATGTTATTACATATAATTAAAAACCTGTGGGTCAGTCATTTTACTAGCCTAAAATAGAGACCATGTCATGAATGTCTCATGCTCTGAGAAATTTTACACAAGGCCTCTAGATATGACCATTCATAATGAATTGTGTTGTCTGTTAGAGACATGAAAATTAATTCATTTTCATTGTTTGTTGTTTCATATAAAAAAATTTCATGATAAGAGAAAAATGAGATGGAAGAAAATATGTTTCTACTATAAAAGTTTAGTAATGCATTGTTTTCAATTTATTTCTTTTCAACCAAGATGTTGATTCATCCAAATTATGTAGTATGTCAGAGACATGAAAATTAATGCATTTTCATGTTTTTTTGTTTCATATAAATATGTTTCATGATAAGAGAAAAATGAGATGGAAGAAAATATATTCCTAATGTTATAGTTCAGTAGTGCAGAGTTTTCATTTGATTTCGGTTCTACAATGATGTAGTTTCACCAGAAAAGTTCCTAAATTTCTATTTTTCAATGACAACACATATAACAGAATATGATGTTTTTAGATTTATATTTCTAATATTATCATTATTTAATTACAGAATCCCTCTAACAATAAGTTATACTTTAAAATATACCAATTATTACTATTTTTTAATAGTATATTCATAACTATGAAAATTATTATGATTGAATATCTTATCATATTATTATAGATATGGCATACACACCATCCAAAAATAAAGAAAGCATAATGAACTATATGCGGAAAAGTGTATTATTCTTATCCAAATGTATGTATATTATTAATATTTTCATGTAATTTCATTTTCTTTTCTTCATGATATATTCTATGTTTAATTAATCCCTCACATTACAGGTTTATTTATTACCTCAACTACTTAACCACATTATTTTTAAAAACAAACTCCAACTTCAAATATGGGAAAATACCACCCTATTCTGAAATGAATAAATATCATACCTTTACCCTTTACCACCGTTTTTTTCTTACTGTACTTTTTAATTTTAATGCTAAACTAAAACAAGTCTTCTGTATTATTATTTCAGTATCTTTTTCAGACTCAAAAACTACCCATTCATTTAAATTTAGCTTAATTTATTTTGTTATTAGATACTTGTTCTCTTAGATGTTCAATAAGAGTATTCAAAATGGACATTCCCTTTAAAAAACATCACATTTTGTTACAATTTTTTCTACAGAACTTATATTACATTACATATATAACGACTACAACTACTGGATATGATTATGATTTTATAATTCATCCATTATAAATTTCTACACCTATTTACATATAACAAGATAATATTAGTGTAATGTATATCAATTTCATTTTCTACTTGTTTTTAATTACAATGGAATCAATTTCATAGGACTTTCGGATGGATTCTGGTGTGTTGTCATACTATGATCACATGATAGTCAAGAAAAACGTCAACATTTTCAAAACTTATTTCTAAATATTCATTTTATTGATATATTTGTTTTTCACTGTGAGTTAGTTGGCTTCACTGAAAATGACAATTAGTTATGGTGTTTATGTAAACATTTGTAAGAATTATTATACTATCCTTTGATTCATTTATTCGTTGTTTTTGAATGCCAAAGAAATGTCTCCTCTCATTACATAACCATGCTCGACTAGCCTTTTCATTTGGTTATTCACATTCCTGGGATCAGATATTTAGTTATTTTATCTCTTCTATTAATTTGTTTGTATTACTATGTGATTGAGAATTTTTCCTAGGTCATAACAGTACACCTTTTATACCAATTCATCATTACCAACAACTATTTCATCTGTTAAGATGATATTTATTCACCTATATTTTTAGGGTTTAGAATTTTATCCACCACTTGAAAACAATTTGCAGTTTAGGTATTCCAAGCTTACATTGTTCATTGGAATGTGATTTTTCTCTCTCCTGATGATTATATGTACTATGAATTAATAATTTGTAAAAAGTAGTTTCATTACATGCATAATGTAATTTCTATTATCCATTACAATTTATAGAACGTGTTTTAGGATCAATAGTTTTTTAACATCCATTAGTTTTTATAATCAAATGATTTCTATCTTCCATAATTTTATCTTCGCAGTTCGTTGATTATCTAATGTTTTTCTAAATTCAGTTGAACATGAACCATCAGTTTATTTATGTAGTCATTTTCAATGCTGATATTTTAGTGGAAAAGGGGAACATTTTATTTTTATAGTATATTTATTTATTTATGAAACCATTTTTTTACAGCAGTATTAAATTGATATTTCATAACATTTTGGTCTTATTATCAACATTATTCTTTAAGATTCATTAATATTGGGAAATTCGTGCACATTGTGGTATATAACTTCGACAGGGGTATCTCAGGTTAAATTTTCCATTTTACTGACTTCAATGATGGGAAAATTATTGACTATACCTCTCTAAATACCTTGGCATCTATGATTTTGGGTGACATTCATTTGATCTGATGAGTATAGATTGAATTCTTGATATGAGCTATATATTTTTTGGATAAATTCAATCAACATCTATTGATTTTCATTTTTTTGAAATTATTTTTAATGATTTTTTTCTCTTCCCTATATTTGTTCATCATCTCCATCACAAATGTTCATTGACATTGTTTATGTTATAACTGAGGTATGAGTCGGATCATATTTTATATTATTAATGACTTCATAGAGATCCATACTTATCAATATGACTAATGATGGTGGATTTTTCTTTCAGGAAATAAGAGATGACCCGGGTATAGAATTTTGGCCCGATCGCTACCATTGATTTGGTAGGCTCCTGAAACATTGTTTTAAATTTTATATTATGGAATGATATAATTATTGGTTCAGAATTTATTTATTTTTATTTTCACAAAATTAGTGGATGTTACATATTCTATGTAATTAGTTTTTTATTTTACATTACTTTTTTAATTTCCCTCTCTCAACTTTAACTAATACATTCAATATTTTGGTTTTCAAATGAGTATAAAAGTATAGTGATGATATTTTTACATTCAATAATTATAGATCAACAATAGGTCCCAATGTTTCTATACCTCTATTTTCACTTTTTAAAGTATTTATAGTTGTTTTCATATAACCTTTTAATAATCTATAGTTTTGGTTTAAAGTGAAATTTAAACAGGTCATCAGCATGGATACCAGGACATCAGCCAAATAAATGAGTACAAAACACTTAAAAGATCATAGTTCAATGATTTTCATGAGAGTTTCATAGAGAATCACTAGTACACATGTATTATTATTTACTTAGTAAGAAGTACCAAATAATGTTTTCATAATATATTCACTATCAATCCGCTTATTTCCCCAATATCTATTTCCCTTCACTATTTGTATATTTTCTTCACTGATAGTCTGTTTTATTCACTATATGTGTTTCCTATTTAAATAATTATTTTTTCATATCTATTATTATTATGTTAATATATTATCTTTGTATTCTTTCATATATTCTATAATATTGTAAATTTTATTCCATTAAATCTTAGTTTATTGTATTTATGGTATTTACTATATATGAGGTTGGTATGTTACATAGGTGTTTCTATTAAATGATTGTATATTGTATTAATTGGTAGCATGTTTAGTATTTATATGATCTTATTTATTTTTCATGATGTCAGACATGTTCTTACAGTGATGAAATTACCTGAAAGAGATGCTATTTATTTAATATGTTTTGAACATGAGGTACAAGAATCGACACAACTATGTCATCACAATATTGTCAAAATATATGGTTTTTTGCACAGATGCATGAAACCCCCTTTTAATTTATGGGTTTAATGAAATATGGATTTTGAGAAAAATAAAATGAAATTTTGAAGAAGAAAAGGAATGTAACTGGGATAAAAGGGTGAATGTGATCAATGATATTTCACATTATTTAAATTATATGCATCATGATATCATGTTCGATTTCATTGAAATCAAATCAGTATAAAACATACTGAGTTTTTTCAGTAGTTGTATACAAATGTGATCAACTGTGCACTTTCAGTATATTGTATACTAATTTCTCTTTGATGATAAATGTGTGATGTCTCCAATTTAATCAAATGAATTTTAATACATGTCATAATGTAGTTATGTGTATAGGGTGTTTTTTTATTTTTCACATTATCTTCCAAATTTATCTTGAAATTTACTAAGACAACCTTGGCACATTTATAGTAAGCAGTAATTTCTTAGTTCTTCAATTTATTACATATCATGGGTCAATTCTAATGCAAATTTCTACATAATAAGATTCAATAATATATCATTGAAGTCAATTTAACCAATGGTATCAAAACTTGTTATTAACACTTTTATATTTTTTACGTCTCAATAATGTTTTATCTATTTATAGTTATTCAGTTCTTAAGAAAACAATAACTTCATTATATATATTTTTTCAGGTTGCAAACCATGTTGAGTTTTCAAGGATTTGTGATAAAAAAATATGACATTGGGAAATGCATTTAACATTCCATTGATTTTGGCAAAGGAGTTTTGGAATCCTCTGGAATCTTGGATGTGTTCTTCCAGCAGGTAGCAGCTGAAGAAGAGGCATATCAGAATCTCAAACCCACTTCCCCTCAAAGAAAGGGGAGGGAAGTTAGGGGATACTGCCAAAAGGAGGATTAACGATGCTGGAATCTCTATCCACTCAGGAAAATGGCGAGGAAACTAGAGCCTCAATATCACAATAATGAAAGAAATCCATTTTCCAACTTCACCCCTAAAAATTTGAATAATACAGGATGGTAAAATAAAGAAAATATAAGGAACTGCAAGTGATTTCAACATTTCTCAGACATTTTAACTTAAACTAAGTACTCAAATACAAATTTTGGATTTTGAATTTATATTATATTAATATAAAAAATAAATATTTCCATTTTAATTGAGGGAAGAAATATCATTTGTGGGATTGATCTATGAATTTTTTCGCATCAATATAAACATTTCCCTTCAACGCTATTATTTTATAAAGAAAATGTTTTTTTATTTTATTTCATCTCATATTTACTTTATATATACCTTTAATGTTCACTAATTATATCGTATGTTGGAAATTATTTTATTTTTTATGTACTTATATTCTACATGTAAACTATAAAAATGACTTTCTGGACATGTGTCTCCTCATATTTATTTCACCGTGTTAGATTCCCAATCATCAATCAATTTTTTTTTGATACCACAGGTTTTATTATAATTCTATATTTCATTTTGTTAATGTTTTTAATAACTAAAAACATTGTTTTCATGTTTTTATATATTTAATTAAAATGATCACACCATGAAAATTCATGGGTTGGGTAGTATATATAGTTAACATATTCAATTATTTCATTCTATTTCATATACATTTATGGTTATGAATAATTTCAATCACATGTTTATTTTCGTAATTTCCAAAACAAATGAATTAATGTTCCGCTTCAACATGATCTCAACTATAAGAATCAAATAGTTTTATCTTCTTAAATAGATATAATTGTTTTTCAATTGACTACCATAATTTGTTCTTTTTGATGAATTTATTCTTTGTTGGTGTTAAATTAAATTGTCAATCATAGATATTGTTCTCAATTTTCACCAGTCTTTTAAAAAATGCATGTCATTATTCATACATAAATATTTATTTATAATCATGATTAGAATGAATGAATGATTTTATTTGTATCCTTTTATATGATTCATTTATGTCTTTGATCTCTGCCTCTTTAACATCATGTCGTCTCCAACCTAACTTTGTCCTCACGGTGACAATTTTCAGATTCTCTCATGTTGCATTGTATAATGAAATTGGTAAGCATTTCGTACAGTATTTCCCTGGTGCATTATTATCTTTTTTATTGCTTCTACGGTGGGAAATTATATATTGGGTAGCATTTCTGATTTTAGGTTTGATATAGGAAGGGTGGTAATGGGTTTTGGGATCATGTCACTCTAGAACTACTATGGGTCTATAGAACTCTATTTCTTTACAATGTAATATGTAAATGTGGGAGAATATGAGCCCTAATGGTTCAATAAGAAGTTGATTCAGAAGGTACATTTGTAGATCTATCTTTTGAGTGGCTAATAACACTGAAGGAGAAAAAAAATTCCCCATTTGATATTATTTTTAGAGGTGGAGATATCAAAAATCCAGTTGAATGGGCTATTCTACAAGATTTGTGATGATTTTTCATTTACTTAGTTCTTATTGGGGGACTCTTTCTTTTCTAGATTTCCTTATTTTCTCACACCTTTTGAGAGATTCTATAAAAGGATAATTTTCTATCATCCAACAATAACATTCTATCCTGTACATATTCTTCGAATGGGGTTGGTAGACGCATCATTTTGGAGATTGTGTTCTTTGGAAGCTTAATTTTTCCCATTATTTTGTCACGTGTTGTCTGTTACATTAACATTTCTATCTCACGAAATGACTTCCTCCTCCAACAAATTTTGTACAATCTATTCCTTTATATGTATCAATAATTTTTTTTTGTGTTAAAATTTACCAATATTAATATGAATTATTATATTTCAAAACTAGTATTCTATTATTTATAATATGAATTTTTTATAGTGTCGTGCGAATGCGCGATAAGAGTACTAGTTTTTTTATCAAACTAAAATAATTATATTATATTATAATTTTAAAACATAATATTATTCCTTATGGAAGACCAAGGTATAGCCGATCAGGGTGAAGACTGTTCGACCAGAGTGGTCCTACGCCCTAGGTATAATAGAATAACTGTTATATATTTTTAATACTGTTCAAATAAATGGATTTATCATTAAATATATTCATGTATCTAATTTATATTTATAGATAATTATGTAAATATATTTATATTAATTTAAAATTACTGTTAACACTCCAAAAGGGTTAAAAAACTAAATTTTACAACTCATGTCAACAAGGTGGTCTTTATTTTTGGCAGTCTACCTGATTAAAAATCTACAATCAAGGGAGCCTTGTTCTTGATTAGTTTTAGGATGTTCAATATCAAGAGAAGTATTTCAAGGTATGTGTGAGTGGGGAAAAACACAACCAAAGAATATTTATTAACTTTTATGAACAATCCTAACATTGATGATCCCATTTGGGCATATAAGTGACATTGAGAGAGGGGACAACAAGTGTTGTTAATTATTTTTTTACAAAGATGAGTACATAGGCTCTGACATTGAAGAAAAAATAATTACACAATACAGAAGGAAGGTATATTAAATTTATCCTTAATAAGAAAAATGCATCAAGTCATTAGGGATAATGTTAAGTCACATGTATCTTTCTTCAAATATACCTTTTTTGTCATGCCCATCCACAATATAATTCCCTTCCCAAAAGGTGTGCATGATAAAGTAATTCATGTTGGTAATCCTATCATGGATGTTTATCCATTTAAGTGTCAGTATCCATGAGAGTTGGCACTTAATCACCCTTACCACCTACACGAGCGCAACCGAGTCACACTCAAACCAGATATTATTCTAATTATTTTGACAAACCATATTTAAGGCTCTGATAAACGCCGATATTTCATCTTCCAAGGTAATATCATTTTTGTAAGGACTATAAAAACACTCAACCACATCACCATGGGAATCCCTAAAAATCAGACCAAAACCTGACGGTCATAGATTTCCCCCAGAGGCCCCATCCGTATTTCATTTCAACCATCCATTGAAGGGGGGAGACCATGGAACCTACATTGTTATCCTTGGCTTAGGGATGGAACCTGCAACCTTCAGCCACCTAAAAATCATGAGTTCCCTCACCAAGTTGTTGTAGTGGTCACTGATCTGGGAGCAGGCAATTTGGATGGCCGCGACGATGTCTGATATAGCTTTGCCTTCATGAAACTATGTTAGGCGATAGAAAATATTATTTTGGGACCTCTAAACAGAGTGTGTGACTTTATCATAGGTATCTCGAAGCAGCACGTTGAGTATCTTGGACTATTTTACTCCAAAAAGGGCATACAAGAACTCCATAATCGAATCAACATTGGGTGGAAACAACTCAAATATACTGAGAAGTGATTTCCACAACGAGGAAGCAGTATTGTATGACATGAATAAATTGTCAACATCCTCATCTTTTAGATGAAGAAAAAACACCTTGATCCTAGAGAGATCCCAATCCCCTAAAAGTTTTCATCAACTGGAATCATGTTATGAAAATGTCTCCATAACACTTTAAATATGGATGGGAGTAACAATTTTTCATTCTAATCACCAATCCACTTGTAATAACCCTACATTAAATGTTTTTCAAAATATTTAGAGTCTAACACACCACTAGAAAAAAATTCCCATAACATTATGTTGTAAAGATTAATGAAATCATAGTCTTTAATAATGGATGCAATCTCTTCTGGAAGGTCCTCAAGATGCTCAAGCTGCTCCCTGGTAGAGATAATGGTGTCAATCAGATGTTCTTCAGTGTTAATTATCTAAATAAGTGGGGTACCAGTCCAATTGGAATTTCTGAACTAAGGTTAATAGTTCATATTAACAATCCAACAAGAGCACCTCATTATGTATGTTTTGAAGAATATAGTGCAATTGAGTTCATATTAAAGAGTCAATATAACCCTGCTTCCTTGAAATATGATTTGAAAGAATCATATTTCTAAGAGAATCCAACGAGGTTGATTTCTTATGAATCAGGTGCCAGAGAAACTTGTCCTTCAATGCATGATTAAAATAGCTAATATTTTTGATTCACAATCCTCCCTTCATGATAGTCATACAAAATATTCTCCACATTTTTGTGATGATTTTCCTTTCTATCAAATTTCCACTCCAGAAGAAGTTCCTCGTTAATGAATTGAGAGTCTTAACAACTGAGGCCGAAAACATGTAAAACATGAAAGGATAAACAAGATGTGAAATAATGTCATGTTTGAAAAGGAAAACACATCCATCCATTGAAAAATTAACACGCCAAGCTTCCACAGTATGCTTCTCTTTGAATAATGCAATATCTTGCGTAGTACGCAACTTCAAGTTTTAACACACCACAACCAATAAAACTAGATTTTATGAATATTAATACCCACATATTTAAATCTTATATATTTTATTTTTCAAAATGAAATTCCTTTTTGAATTTATAATATCAACATTATTATAGGGTGAATTTTTTGTATTTTTATGAAAACTATCAATTTTTTATAAATAGTAAAAATCACTGTGTTTTTGTTTAAAACATACATTTATTTAAATAATAATTATTTTTATTTAAATTTATTTTAAAGTCAATATGGATACATAAAATCTATATTATTATATTGTAATTCATTTGAGTCATTTTATATTAATATTAGATTTATAATATGTTTTTGAACTTTGTAACGTCTTTTACGAACCTTCTAGGCATATTTTAAAATTTAAATAAAATGTAATATTACCCCTTATATGAATTGAATTTTAAAAATTTGAGAGACATAGCTGAAATCAGTAAGTAAAATGTTGTTCAATAGGATGAAAATATTTTTTTGTGAATAGTAACATTTAAATTTTATTTACCTCGGTTAAAAGTAAATAGGGTAGTTAAACATAAAAATGATATTATAATTACCTTAACACATGTAAAAATTCTATTGGATAAGTGTATTTACACCAAAATCAAACATTGGAATAAAATTTGATCCTTTTGATTCATATGGATTATATTAGGACATTTATTATTATTTTATTTAAAGAAGAGTTAAAAGCTTTAAATTCAATGTTTAATAAGTAAGAAAATTTTAATATAGGGTTATACATAAGATAAATTACACACCAAATATTTGTTAGAAATATAAAAATATTTCCCACATCATTCTATTTTATTTTTTATTTGTAACGCCTCGACCCCAAAAGCACAGTGTCAGTGCATTATTACGTATCATTATCATGATCACAAAAGATCAAGTCTTGGAAGACCGATTAGTTTAGTAGCCTTGGAAGTACTAGATACATTCATCAGGTTTACAATACATCATAAAATTGAAAACTACAACAACATTGTTTCCATAGACAACACTGAGATCCCATAGACTATCACTATAGGTCAGTAATAATATACTTCTTCTCATCCTAGGAAAAAATAATACATAGTAAGGGGTGATCTCAGATGCTCAGTAAGGATAAAAATATAGCGGAAGCTTTTATAAATAAGAAAAAACTTTTAATGCAATGTTTAAAACTAAAACAAAATCAATTTAAACTTGAACTTCAGCATAATATGGAAAATATAAAATCAAATAATTCCATTTACATATTCACATGGATATTCTACTAGTCGAATAATATCTTGAAATATCAATATCCACTTTAATAATGATGGAATGCATAATGCCGTACTTTCATAACCACATAGTCAAGGCCTTGTGTCAAGACTAAAAATACGATTTTGTCAAGTCCTTGTGCCAAAAAACTAGTTTGTCTCATGAGACCTACCGATGCATCAAAGAGCTATTATAGGCTCCACCCGTCATCTACTATGTCTAATGAATTCCTCACATGAAATGGTTTAATCATAACATAAACCCTATTATTAAAACTAGCATACGAAATGTCAATACTTTATCCATAAACAATTAATGGTGGAAAAATAACACATCCATAGTCAAACATAACACAAAACCTTCAATACAATATAGAAGTTTTGTATCATAATAAATAAACTTCTAATAATCTTAAAGTCCATCAAAGGATGTGGAGATAGATTAAATCAAAACATTTTTTGGAGAAATATCTCTTTCTATTTTGAAATCATTTAAGAGTCACATAATTATAAATAAAAAATTTATTTTGAAAAAATTCTTATAATCTTGTAATGGAAGCTTCGACGATGTTATAATAGTGGAAAATAACCACTCCCACTGTATATGTTAAAAAAACATTGTTACCTTAAATTTTTCGAAAAGGTCAAAAAGTACCTTGTTTGGAAAATGACGAAAAGATTCCTTTTAAAAACATATAAGGAAAAATATGGGTATAAATGAATTTAAGCCATTTTCTATTAAATAGTAAAAATGTTTTTAAATACATTTTTATGAAACATGGATGTGAATGATAAAGACTTCCCATTAGATATTTACGTAAAAACAACCTCAGATAATATAGAGATTGTGAAATTAACCCATTCCTTGTACATTTCCATGGTCATGGGTAGGATAACCTTATGTATAATGGTGAAATAATAATTATTAAATTATACAATAATCATATAAATTAATATCATATATGAACTTTAAACATTTCTTTGTTAATAATATCTTAGTATTATCATCGTTTCAGGTGTTAACTGATTAATTTTCCTTTATATGTTTTGTTACGTAAGTAATGTTTTTTATGGATAGGATGTGTCTCATTAATATTAATAATTATATTAAGTCTTTAAACATTTGTTTAATTATCTAATGAAAATTATTCTTGAATTCATACGATAGAGAATTAATCTCTTCGCATTCATGGAAACGATAACCCGTACGTACGCACAAGTGACACTGTCAGTCTTTTGATATTAAAATAAAATATAATTAGATGTTATATCATATATATTGAAACATTATCATGTTATATTTATTATTTAAATCAATTACACATCATTATTATACACAACCAATTAATAATGTATTGAATAACAATTACACCACGACGTCGAGACGGTAACCCGTACATACGCATGTATGGTGAAATGTCATTCAAAGGAAGGATAAAATAATTAATATGGATGTACCATATTCATAATAACATCACAATATAAAGAAGATACTTTATTTATTGTTTTAATATGGAAACAACAAAGAAAGAGGAAGTGGAAAAAGAAATGAACTTGAAATAGGTGATTATATATTTACATATTCTTCAGGTTATTCCTTTTGATTTGGTCAAAAGGGCTCCATAGGTTGGCTTTCTGACTAAAGGAAGGCCTCTAATATGAGGGGAGGAAAGTTGAAAGTTTATTTGGGCATGGTTTGGCAGAGCCAAATGGCTTTGAATCTGTGTATTAGAGGGAAGGGGGGTTTCTTTTTATAACAGGGGTGAGGGCACCTTAGGAAAAGATAGAATTATTATTATATAATAAAATAATTTTCGGTTTCTAATGGCTCCAAAATTATTTATTTAAAGGATATGGTGGGTATGTGTTGAAAAACACTCAACCAATAGGTTTTAGACATTTTTGGGTCACTATATTAACTTTATCTTTAAGATTGAACTCTTAGTTATATTGTTTGACATTTACCATGTCTCTTTGTATTTTTTTATTATATAGTTAATAAACATACTATATACTTCCAAAATAACCCCAAGTGGTTCATTAATGATACAAATATCATTATATAACTATTTTGGTTATCATTATATTTTTAGGAATAGAATATAAATTAATAATTTAATATATTTTTTAAAAACACTTTTTGTCAATTTTGACACTATTTGGTATTTTGTTTTTGCTAAATTCATAACAGCTTTATTACGATGAAACAAAAATTCATCTAAACGACCCTAACATGTCATATTAGCCTAGAAAATTAGTTTTATTCATTACAGTCTCAAATTACATTTATTTATATATTTTTAATATCAATTATTTTAATATATCATTAATACGGTAATTACTGCATCATCATTGTGTCATAAATAAGTTTAATTACATAATGTATAAAAAATATAAATAAAATACCATTCTGTAGGAAATATTTTTATCTTTATAATAAATATTTATAGTCAAATTTATCTTATTTATAACCCTATATTAAAAATGTTTTAGTTATTAAATATTGATTTTTACTCTTTTAACTCTTCTTTGAATTAAATATTAATAAATGTCCTAATCTAATCCAAGTGGACCACATAAGTTCTTATTTTATTCATAAGTTTTTTTGGGTCTAATTATACTTATCCAATATAATTATGACATGTTTTAGGGTAATAATAATATCAATTTTACCCTTAATTACCCTATTTACTTTCAACCGTGGTAAATAAAAGTAAAACGTTACTATTCACCAAAAATTGTTTTCATCTTATTGAACCACATTTTACTTACTTATATCAACCATGTCTCTATGATTTTTGAAATTCAACTCACAGAAGTGGTAAAATTATGTTTTATGTAAATTTTTAAATGCTCCTAGGAGGTGGGTAAAACACGGTAAAAAGTTCAATAACATTTTTATATATCTAAAATCATTATAAACTGACTCCAATGAATTACATTGAACTTATATAAGTATTATGTATCTATATTGACATAAAATAAATTTAATTAAAATATATAACTATTTAAATAAAAACTCAGTTTTAAACTATAACTATGTGTTTTTTACTATTCATTAAAAAATTTATGTTTTCAGAAAAATACCAAAAATCCATAATAAGTTAATTTCGATATTCCAAATCCAAAAAAGAAGTCCATTTTGAATGAAAAATTTTATAAAATTTTAAAAGGTGGGTATTACTATTCATAATCGCTATGTTGATTGGTTGGGGTGTGTTAGAACTTGAAGTTGTGTACAACAAACACTATTGTATTATTCTAAGAGAAGTCTACCATCGAAGATTGGGGTGTTACATTATCCCCTCCTTCAAATAATTAATTCCTCGAAATTTCTATAATATTACAGCATAATAAGACTCGGATGGTTCTTCATAATAAGTTCCTTGGGTTCCCACGTTGCCTCTTTAATCTTATTATTTCTCCATAGAACATTTACCAGACGAGTCATGTAGTTTCTCAGGACTTGTTCTCTTATATCAAAAACCCTGACAGGATCATCGCAATAAGATAGATCAGGTTCCATTTCAAATTCTTCATATGTGAGTACATGCGTTGGGTCAGGCATTTATTTTCTCAACAGTGACACATGGAATACCCCATGAACTTTGGAGAGACTTGGTGGCATTGCAAGTAGGTAAGCTATATCCCCAACTCATTGTAGATTTTCGAATGGTCGATTGTACCTGTGACTCAATTTTCCCTTCTTACTGAAACGTATAACACCCTTCCATGGAGATACCTTCCAGAAAACATGATCTCCTACCTAAAATTCCAAATCCTTCCTTCGGTTATCGGGACAACTCTTCTACCTTATTTGAGCTCCTTTGATGTGGGTACAGATTACCTTGACCTTTTCCATTGTTTCCTCCACATGTTCTGGGACTACAAGTTTTCTTTCACCAATATCATCCCAACAGGTTGGTGTGCAGAATCTCTTTCAGTATAATGCCTAATATGGTGTCTTCTGAATACTTTAATGGAAGCTATTATTATAGGAAAATTCTACCAGAGGAAAATATTGATCCCACATACCTTGAAAATCAAGTGAGCATTATCTCAACATGACATATATGGTTTGAATAGTTCGTTCTGATTTTCCATTAGTTTGAGGGTGGTAGGCAGTGCTCCAATGAAGTTCAGTATCTAGGGCTTTCTAAATACTTTTCTAGAATCATGATGTAAAACATGGATCAGGATCAGGAACAATCGATAGTGGTACTCCATGAAGTCATACAACATCATTAACATATATTCGTTCTAAACATTCAAGTGGTAAATCTTCTCTTATTGCAAGAAAATGTGCTGACGTGGTAAGAAGACCAACAATGACCCATATTGCATCGTTTCTTCTAGGAGTCTTTGGTAGCCCCATGAAAAAGTCCCTCATGATATCATCCCATTTCCACTCAGGTATGGGAAGATATTTCTTGACTCCTCCAGGCTGTTGCCTTCCAGCTTTCACTTGTTGACAAACCATACATCTTGAAAAAATTAGCAATATCTCTCTTCATGTTGTCCTAAAAAAATGTTCCATCAAATCTATATATATCATAGTTCTACCAGGGTGTATAGAGAAGTTTGAACTATGAGTATCATCCAATAGTTCCCTTTTTAGATCTGGTATATCAGGAAGAGAAGGTGTCTTCCCAAATTTAAAAATTCTATCATCAGACACAAAGTCACTCAATCTCCCATTATTCACAGCATTAGTATTCTTTTGAAACTCTTCATCACTGGTCTAAGAACTCTTTATCCTTTCTAGTAAAGATGATTTGGAAACCATTGGAAAAAGTATTGATGTTTCACCTTCCATGGTGATTCCCATATCAAAATTTACTAGATCCATGCATATCAGATCCTTTCAACTCTCTTATTGTTCAAAAATCCATGATATTTTCTTTTCAAAGCATATCCGCCTTATTTTCCTTCCCCGAGTTGTAGTGTATAGTGAAATTATAATCCTTGACTAGTTCCAGCCATCTCTTTTTCCTCACGTTGAGTACTTTTTGTGAGAAAATATACTTCAAACTCTTGTGATTGGAATATATCTCACATTTTTCACCACAGAGATAATGTCTCCGTATCTTCAAAGTAAGGATTATTGCTTCTAACTCAAGACAATGAGTAGGATAGTTTTTCTCATGAATTTTTATCTATCATGATGCATAGGAAATAACCCTATCATTCTGCATAATGAAACAACTAAGTCCTTTCTTTAAAGCATCACTATAAATAACAAACCAACCATTACCTAATGGATGTTTCAATATTGGATCATTGAATAATATTCTCTTCAGTTTTTCAAAACATCCTCCATACTATTTTTTCCAAACACATTTAACCATTTTTCATGTGTGATTTGTTAATGGGTTACCCAATCAGGAGAAATTCTGGATGAAACATCGATAATAACCTAAAAAACCTATAAAAATGCATACCTCAGTTATACTCATCAGTGCTGGCCATTCTTGGATTTCTATTGTCGTATAAGGATCAATAAATATTCCATCATTAGAGATAATATGTCCAAGGAAAGAAATCTCCAGAAACCAGAATTCACACTTGGTAAACAACCCATATAATTCATGTCTTCTAAGAGACTTCAAGATAATGTGCAAGTGATTTCCATGATCATAAAAGATTTTGGAGTATACCTAGATATCATCAATAAATACCACTAAAAATTCATCAATATATTCCTTGAAAACTCTATTCATTAGATCCATTTGGATAGAGGGTGCATTAGTTAATCCAAAAGGAATTATAATAAACTCGTAATGCTCGTACCTATTTCAAAATGCAGTTTTCAAAATGTCTTCCATCTTCACACACAACTGATGATATCCTGATCAATGTACAGTATTTGAAAAGTATTGAGCTCTATAAAGTAGTTCAAATAAATCATCAATGCAAGCTAGGGTATACTTATTCTTTATTATTGTAGCATTTATCTCCCTGTAGTCAATGCACAACCTCATAGATCCATCGTTCTTCTTAACAAGATGAACATGGGATACCCATATAGAAAAAATAGGGACAATAAATCTCTTATTACTCAATTACACTTTTTGTTTATTTAGTTTCACTAATTCCACAGTGGCCATTCTATAAGGGGTCTTTAATATGGGCCTTGATCCAGGAATTAAATCAATGGAAAAATCAATTTCTCATTTCAGTGGTTGACTAGGTAAATATATTTAAAACACATCAATATATTCTTTCACAATAAGTTCATCCCCTATTTTAACATTCTTTTCCTCACCCACAGTTATTTCATTCTCTTCCACCCAAATAATTGAATTTAGTTGAGCTACTGGGGGTGGATCTAGATAAGAATTAGGTGGTGACAATTTTTCTATAAAGATAATGTGTTCTTTATCATTGTCCTCAAAAATAGTAAACTCTTTCTTATTAAAATAAATTTTTTCTTCATGGTCTAAAATCCAAACCATACTAAAGATTATATCAAATTAAATCATGGGGTATGATGATGAGATCGGCAGATATAGAACATTTATATGCCCTAATGGGGACTGATTCTATAAATTTGTTGTAATAATACTTCCCTTAAGAGTTTTTACTAACAAATCCCATGTTAAATAAAATTGGAAATATCTAATTTTATTAGCAAGCTAGGATGATATGAAACAATGCGATGATCCGAAATGAAATAAAGCATTTTCTAAACTTGAGGAAACCATTAAATTAATTGCCACTACATATTTTAGAGATTCAACCTCAGTAGTAGTGATAGTATAAGCTTGTCCTTGATCCCGTGGCCTTCTCTGAGGTATGTCCCCCTTACACTTAGGAAATTAATTCTCATAATTCCCCCTTTCTCTAAAATTGTAGCATTCAACATCAAGAAACATCTTTCTTCCCCTTACAATCATGAGCTTGGTGGCCTTTTTCACTACACTTGTAACAGACTCCCACTCCCTTTCAGGCAAGTACCAGGGTGTTTCTTCTTACATTTACTATAGGATGGATATTCAACTTTTCCCTTCTTCCGCTTA
This sequence comes from Viscum album, assembly GCA_963277665.1. NCBI lineage: Eukaryota > Viridiplantae > Streptophyta > Magnoliopsida > Santalales > Viscaceae > Viscum > Viscum album. The sequence goes on along the minus strand of OY728164.1, from coordinate 2,004,476,554 downwards.
TTTCCATTTCCAAAGTGTTCAGCAGATCTATTATTCTTTCTCTACTTTAAAGTCGTAAGACATATAAAATTCTTTTTCTGTCTTGATAGCACATGAGACAATATCTTCGTACGAAGAGAAGTATTGTGAGACTAATTTTCAATGGATAAATGGTTTTTAACCATCAATGAAATGAACAATTTTACTTCTTGGTTTATGTATATAATCTGCAGCATGCCTCACTAACCTTGTAAAGTTAGCTTCATACATTGCAACAGTCTCATCCTCCTTTTGCCTCAGACTCATAAATTGTCTTCCCATATCTGATCGATGGTCATGAAGAAGGAATTTTCTAATAAATTTTTTTACACTCCCTCCATTGAATATTTGGTACTTCATCATCTTCTTTTGTGTTTTGAATCAATGACCACCATTGATCAACATCTCCTGTGAGGCAGTAAACTGCCAAGACAACATTTTCTCTTTCTATACTCCCCAAGGCATGGAATATTTCCTCTAATGAATTTACCCATTTCTAAGCTACTAGTGGATTTGTAGAACCATTGAATGTTTGTGGTATTTGCCTCATGAAGCGATCTAACATTGATCCTCCACATTATAGATCAGGGTGCTCCATACGGTACAATTATTTTTAATAACCCGAATGAGTTGTCCCAATATAGTGATAAGGTGATCTGCACCAGTTGTATCACCAACTACACTATATTTATCTTTAGAAGGAGGGAAATCCCTATATGGAGTGTGTGAATTGATATGGTTTCCATTCTTTCCACTAGGCGCCATTTCAAAATAATGGCATACAGTAGATTAGTTTATGAATCACAATACATAAATCCAAACCTGTAAAAAAAACATACCATAAATTGAACAGTATATGGATATAATCCATAATCATAAAAATGTTTTCTTTGAAGAATTATATACTCATAAAACCTTCATAATGGTTTGTAATTAAAATGACAATTATCCGAAGAATATCCATTGGGAGTGTCGTAACCAGGAGTACAACAAGGCTCGTTGTCGTGTACCAGTTAATGTTCGGTCCTAGCTCAAAGTGGTGTTTTCATATTTTACACCTATGTACATCTGTGCCAGATCTTCCTTTTCCTGCTCATATCCAGACTGGGATGTATATCTTGGAAAACTCATAAAATCTTTAAAATACCGAATTTCCAGGAAGTTCTTCTATACAAATCCTCAATGCCTATCTTATGGCTATGTTCTATATTAAGAGTTTAACAAAATATAGTTTCATAGGTATGTAATAAACTTCCTCTGATACCCACTGTAACGACCCGACCCCAGAAGCCCAGAGTCAGTGCACTATTACGTATCATTCGTATGATCACAAATGATCAGGTCTCGAAAGACCGATTAGTTTAGTATCCTTGGAAGTACTATATACATTCATAAGGTATACAATACATCAAAAAATGGAAAACCACAACAACATTATTTCCATAGAAAACACTGAGATCTAATAGACTACCCTGAAGGTTAGTCATAATAAACACCTTCGCATCTTGGGATATATAAAACATAGAAATGGGTGAGCTCAGATGCTCAGTAAGGATACAAATATAGTGTAAGCTTTCTTAAATAAGCATAAATAATTAAGGAAATGTATAAAGATAAAACAAAAGACTTTTAAACATAAAATTCAGCATAAAATGGAAAAGATAAAATAAAATAATACAATTTACTTATTCACATTTATATTCTAATATTAGAATAATAACATGCAATATCATTAACAACTTTCATAATTATGGAATGCATAATGCCGAACATTCGAAACCACATAGTCAGGGCCTTGTGCCAAGACTAAAAATAAGATTCTCTCAAGGACTTGTGCCAAGACACTAGTTTGTCTCATTAGACCTTCCGATGAATCAAGGAGCTATAGCAGGATCCACCTGTCATATACTAAGTCAAATGCATTTCTCATATGAAAAGGATTAAAAATTACATAAAAAATCGTATTAAAACTAGAATACAAAATTTCACTAATTTATCCATAAACCATAAATGGTGTAAAAATAACACATACATAGTCAAACATATCACAAAACCATTAATAAAATATGGAATTATTTTATACTAATAAATAAACATCAAATAAGCTTAAAATCCATCAAAGCATGTTGACATAAATGAAAACAAATCATTTTTAGAGAAATATATTATTCTATTTTGAAATCATTTAAGAGTCAAATAATTATATAGAAAACATTTAATTTGAAAATATTATTATATTCTTGTGATGGATACTTCGACAATGTTCTAACGGTGGAAAATAACTGCACCCGCCGTACAAGTTAAAAAAACAGTCTTACCTTAAATTTGTCAAAAAGGTCAAAAAGTACATTGTTTAAAAAATGATAGAAAGATTCATTTCAATAACATATACGATCAAATAAAGGTATAAATGACTTTAACCCATTGTCTATTAAATAGAAAAATGATTTTAAAAACATTTTTATGAAACATGGATGTGGATGATAAAGAGGTCCTAGTAGACACTTAGGTAAAAACAACCAAATATAATAAAGAGACTCTGAATTTTACCCTTACCTTGTACTTTTCCTTGGTTGAGGGTAGGGTAACCTCCTATATAATGGTAAAATAATTGTTAACAAATTATAAAATAATCATATACATTATTATCATATATGATCTTTTAACATTGATTTGTTAATAATATCTTAGTATTATCGTCGTTTCAGGTGTTAATTGATTCATTTTCCTTTATATGCTTTGATAAATATTTAATGTTTGTTTTTGATAGGATGTATCTTATTCATTTTCAGAATGATATTAATTCTTTAAAAATTATTTTTAATCATCTAATGGAAATTATTCTTGAATGGATAAGAAGGGGAATTAATCTCATCGTGTTCGTGGAGACGGTAATCCGTACATATGCACGAGCGAAAATATCATTATTTTGATATTGAAATAATATATAATTTGATGGTATATCCTATATAAAGAATAATTATCATGTTATATTTATTATTTAAATCAATTACACATCATTATTATACACATCCAATAAATAATGTATTTAATAACAATTACACCACGACTTGGAGACGGTAAGCTGTACGTACGCACGTATGGTGACATGTCATTCAAAGGATGGATAGGATAGTTAATATGGTTGTAACATATTAATAATAAAATCACAATATATATATATATATGATACTGTAGTTATTATTTTATAATGGAAACAACAAAGAAAGAGGAAGTGGAAATAGAAAGGAACTTGAATGATGTTATGCAATATTTACCTCTTTTCGTGTTCTTCCTTTTGATTTGATAAAAAGGGATCTATAGGTTCGAATTATGACTAAAAAAGGCCTCTAGGATAAATAGAGTACATTTGAGAGGGTATTTGGGCATGGCCTGGTTGAACCAAATGGCTTTGAAAGTTTGAATTAGAGAGAAGGGGGAGTGCCCTTTTATAAGAGGGGTGAGGGGCACCTTAGGAAAAGTTAGAAATATTATTTTATAATAAATGTATATTCAGTTTTTAATTGCTCAAAAATAAATTATTTAAAGTATAAGGTACGTATGGGTTGATAAACACTCAACCTAGAGGTTTTAGACAGGTTTGGGTCAATATATTAACTTGTTTCTTTTAGGTTTAACTCTTAGTTAAATAGTTTGACATTGACCATGTCTCTTTGTATTTTTATATTATATGGTTAATAAACTTACTATATATTTCAAAAAGAACCCAAAGTGGTTCATTAATGATACAAATATCATTATATAAGTCTTTTGGCCAATCCTTAGCTTTTTAGGAATATAATATCAATTAATAATACAATATCTGCTTAAAAACGTTTTTTTGTCAATTTTGACACTAATTGGTATTTTTTCCTAAATTTATTACAACATTATTATTTCGAAAAATATTTATCTAACCAACCCTATAATGTCTTATTAACATATAAAAATATACTAATTCAAAAAATATATCATATTATATTTATTTGGATATTTATAATATCAATTATTTTAATATTTCATTAATACGGTAATTACTTCCTCATCATTGTGTCATTAATAAATTTGATTATTTAATGTCTAAAAAAAAATATATAATTCAATTATGTAGGAAATATTTTTTATCTTTCTATTGATTATTTATAGTCAAATTTTTTGTTTGTATAACCCTATATTAAAAATGTTTTAGTTATTACTCTTTTATTTTATCTATTTTTACTTTTCATTGAATTAAATAATAATAAATGTTCTAATCTAGTACAAGTGGACCAAAGAGTTTCATATTTTATTCCTAAGGTAGTTTTTGGTCGAATTATACTTATCCAATAGAATTAGGACATATGTTAGGGAAATAATAATATCATTTTTACCCTAAATTACCCTATTTACTTTTAACCATGGTAAATAAAAGTAAAAAGTTACCATTCACAAAAAATTATTTTCATCTTATTGAACCACATTTTACTTACCGATATCAACCATGTTTCTCGGATTTTTTAAATTCAACTCACAGAAACTGTAAAATTATGTTATATGTAAATTTGCAATTGCTCCTAGGAGGTGGGTAAAAGATGGTAAAAAGTTTAATAAAATTTTTATATATCTAAATTTTTTATAAAATGACTCTAATAAGTGACATCTAACATATATAGGTAATATGTATCTACTTTGACCTAAAATAAATTTAAATTAGATAAATAATTATTTAAATAAAAATTCGGTTTTAAACTATTACTCAATGTTTTTCACTATTCATCATAAATTGAACATTTTCAGAAAAATACCAAATATTCACCCTAAGCTAATTTGGATATTTCGAATCCAAAAATGCAGTCCATTTCGAAAGATTAAATTTAAAAAAATTTAGAAAGTTGGAATTACTGTTCATAATAGCTAAGTTGATTGGTTGTGGTGTGTTAGAACACGACGTTGCATACAACACACACTATTGTATTATTCAATGAGAAATGTACCGTGGAAGCTTGGCCAATTACATTATATTTGGAAAAAAATAATTAAACTTATTTTTGACATAATGATAATGCAGTAATCATCTTTTTAATGAATGATTAAAATATTTGATGATATAAATATTAAAATAAATTTATGTTGAGACTTTTTATGAATTCCAGGAATTTTATAGCTTAATATGACATTTTATATTATATTTGATGTATTTTTCCTATGAAATAAGATTTTTATGAATTTCACAAAAACTAAATACCAAATAGTGTCAAAATTGACATAAATGTGTTTTAAAAACAAATACTATATTATTATATGATATAATATTTCTAAAGATATAAGGATCTGAAAAAGTACATATATAATGATATATATGTCACTAATGAACCACTTGATGTTCTTTTGGAATTTTATTGTAGGTTTATTAATCATGTAATAAATAAATTAAAAAAGATATTGGAAATGTTAAACTATTTAACTAAGTGTTAAATATAAAATATAAGGTTAATATGGTGATCTAAAATTTTCTAAAACCTATTTGCGGAGAGGATTTCAACCCATACCATCTTTATCCTCGAAATAAATCCATTTTTATTCATTATAAACCGAAAATAATTTTATAACAAAATAATATTGCAACCTTTTCCTAAAGTGACCCTCACCTCTCTTATAAAAGGGTACTTCACCTTCTCTTAATTTTGCACCTCCAAAGCCATTTGGGTCGGCCAAACACTGCTCAAATATTCTCCCAAATACCCTCACTTAAACCAAGATTCCTTAATTGGATCAGAAATCCATCTTAAGGGTCCCTTTCGATCAAACCAAAAAAAAAGCACCCAAAGAAGAGGTAATAATTTCATCACCTCTTTCAAAGTTCTTTTCTTCTTCAACTTCCTCTTTCTTTGTTTTTTTCATACCAAAATAATAACTCAAGTTCATTATACATACTGTAATTTAATTATAAATATGGTATAACCATATTAATGATTCTATCCATCCTATGAATGACGAAGTCACCATATGTGCATATGTACGGCTTACCGTCTAGATGTCGTGGTGTAGTTTGTTATTCGACACTTGATTATTTGTATGGGTATCATAATGAGTATAATTGATATAAATAAAAAATATAACATTTTAATGACTCTTTATATATGATATACCATCCAATTACATACTATTTCACCATCAATATAATGATATTTTCACTCATGGGTACGTACAGATCACCGTCTCCACGAATGCGATAAGATTAATTTCCCATCGTAACTATTCTAGAATAATTTATATTTTATGGATAAAAATAATATTTAAGAACATAATATCATTCTGTATATAAATAAAATAAATCTTATCCTTTATAAACATGGCTTATGTAGCAAAACATATAAAATAAAACCAATCAGTTAACACCCGAAACAATGATACTATTGAAATATTATTGACAAAGAAATATTAGAAGATAATATATGATATCCTATTAATGTATGTGGTTCATATATAATTTAATAAAAATGATTTAACTGTTATACAAGAGTTTAAATTACCCCCGATCAAGTAAAACTAAAATTTAAGGGTTAATTTTACAATCTCTTTATTATCCGAGGTTGTTTTTAGGAAAGTATCTACTAAGACTTATTTATCATCCACATCTGTGTTTCAAAAAATGTATTTCAAAACATTTTTTCTATTTTCTCGAATATGGGTTAAGGTCTTTTATAAGCTCATTAGACTATTTATAATTTTTTTGATATAAATCTTTCCCTCATTTTCCAAACAATGTACTTTATGACCTTTTCAAAAAACTATGGAAAGAATGTTTTTTAACTTATATGGTGGGTGCAACTGTTTTTCACCATAACAACAACATAGAAGCATCCCTTACAAGATTATAATAATATTTTAAAAATAAATTTTTATTTTATAATTACGTTACTTTTAAATGATTTCAAAATAGAATGATATATTTCAATCAAATAGTATTGAGTTCATCTATGTCAACATCCTTTGAGGGTTTTTACACTTGTTTGTAGTTGATTTATTATGATACAATCTTACATATTGTATTGAAGTTTTCTGAGATATTTATTACCATGGATGTGTTATATTTATACCATTCATGTTTTATAGTTAGACTATAAAATTTTGTATGCTAGTTTTAAAAAAAAATGTTTATTTTATGTTTAGACCTTTTCATATGAGGAAAGCATTGGATTAGTAACTGACGGGTGGAGCCTGCTATAGCTCCTCTATTCATCGGCAGGTCTCATGAGACAAAATAGTGTCTTGTAACAAGGCCATGAAAAAAATATTATTTTTAGTCTTGGCACGTGGCCATGACTATGTAGTTATGATGTCCGACATTATGCATTCTGTCCTTATGAAATTAGTTATTGATATTACATGTGATTATTTGACTAGTAGGATATCCATGTGAATATGTAAATGGATGTCTTTGATTTATCTCTTCCATATTATACGGATGTTTATGTTTAAATGGCTTGTGTCTTATTCTTATACATTGATTTAAACGTTTATGCTTATATATGATAGTTTCTTCTATATTTTTTTCCTTACTGAGCATTTGATCTCATCCCTTTATTATGTTTTCTTTTCCCAAGCTGTGAATAAGTATATAATGATTGACCAACATGGATAGGAAAAGTTATATAAGAGTGTTCAAAGGGGACACAATGTTTTTTCTCATGATGTAATGTAAAAGATATGTATGTATCTAGTACTTCCTAGTCTACTAAACTAATCGGTCTTTTGAGACTTGATCTCTTGTGGCCATGCCAATGTTATGTAATAAAGAATCGACTTTGGGTAACTAGGTTCTGGGCGTAATAGTTTTTATCAGAGTAATTTTAGTACAAACATTATAAACTAGATTTATAAAAACACAGATTAGTTAAACATAAACTATGATTTACTTTGAGGATTAGTATAGAAGATCATCCTAGAATGTTTCTAATGCAAGTATTTTATGAGTTTTCCAAGAAATACATCCATTTCTGGATACGAGTAGGTAGAGCCAGCTTTGGGAGAGATGCACCTAGGTGATAAAACTCTAACAATGAGTTTTGGGCATGAACCGAGGAATCCTAGTATATGACAACATACCTTGATGCACTCTTCGTTTTGACACTACTGAGGGATATACATAGGATAATTCAAATTTTCTTTACAAACCATTATAAATGACTTATGAGTAAATACTTCCTAAAAAAAATTATTTTTATGATTATGGATTACATTCATAAACTGGTCAATTTATGTTATGTATTTTAATAGTTTGAAATGATTTATTTGGATTCATAAACTAATATAGCGTATTCCATTGTTTAGAAATGGAACCTAGTGGAAGGAATTGAAACTGTATCAATGCACGTAATCCATGTAGAGATTTACCTCCTACTCAAGATAATTATAGTGGAGCTGGTGATGAAACTGGCATTGAACAGCTTATAACCATACTGTGAAAACTCACTCATGTTATGAATAATAACCTTACCCATATAGATCCCCCTGACCCACAATGTGGAGGATCAATATTATACTTCTTCATGATGAAACAACCACCAACATTCAATGGGAATAAAAATACATATGTATATAAACAAAGGATAATATCCTAAGAGAAAATATTTCATTATTTTTTGAGTAGTGAAACCGAAAAAGGTGTCAAGGAAACTTATCACCTCACAGAGGATACGGATCAATGGTCATCATAAATTCAAAACACAAAGTAGGATGAAGAAGTATCAAATATAGAATGGAGGGAGTTTAAATAGCATTTCGTAGAAAAATAATTTCCCCGTGAACATCAAGAAAATATTAAAAGGCAATTACTTAGTTGAGGAAAAAGCAGGATGAGAATGTTACAAAGTATGAGGCTAACATTAAGAGGTTAGAAAAAATGAATTAGATTATATACACAACCCAAGGGTTAAGATTGATCGATTAATTGATGGGTTAAGACCATTTCTCCATCAAGAATTAGTCTCATAATCCTTCTCGTTATATGAATATATTCTCTCACGAGCTATCAAGACAAAAAAGGAATTCTCTAAGTCTTACTACATTAATGCATAGCAGGAGATGATAAGACCTTTGGAACATTCTAGAAAGGAAAATAAGTGTAAAAATGTAATGGACTAATTTCCATCTTGCAGTAAATGTGTGAAGAAAAAAACTGGTATTTTCTTAAGTAAATGATATTTAGTTACAAGTGTGGTGAAGCAGGCCACTAAGAATGTGATCAAAAAGGGAAGAAATGGGTTTTCAATGTTGAATGCATCAGTTGAAAAGAAATGGGGCATTATTCCAATGAATCTCCTAAGCATCAAGGAAGCCTACCACTGAAAAGTCCATGGGAGCTAGGGAAAGCCTATGCGATCAGTACTTCTGAGGTTGAAGCTCCTAATGACATGGTGGAAGGTACATTAATCATTTCCTCAAATGTATCCAATTCATTTTTTTTATTTCAGATTATCATATTCTTTCATATCTTCCCAGTTTTCCACGAAAATTAGATATTTAAAATTTTATTTCACAAGGGGGTTGTCAGTCAAAAATCGTAAGGGAAGTATCATTTCTACAATGTTTTGTGAATCAGTTACCATTATGTCATATAAATGTGATTTTGGTGTTGATCTAATTTTCATACCCATGATTGAATATGATATAATCCTTGGGATGGATTGGCTTTCACACCATTATGAAAAATTTTATTACTACACAAAGGAGCTTCCGATTTTTTATGATGATCATAATGAATATCTTATATTTAGAAAATAAATGTCGCCTACTGATTTTCATCTAGATCCACCCTAAGTAGATCTACTAAATTCAATTACTGGTGAGTAAGAGAGTCAAATAACTACGGGTGAGTAAAAAAATATTCAAATAGAGGATACACATATTCTGCAAAAATATGTTGATGTGTTTCTAGAGGATTTTCTTGAATATCCTCCTGAAAAGAAAATTAAATTTTATATTTACTTTGTTCTAGGTTCAAGGACCTTACCGAAGACCCCTTATAGAATGGACTCTGTGGAATTAGTAGAACAAAATAAACAAATAGTGGAATTGAGTTATAAAGGATTTATTCTCCCTAGTGTTTCTCCATGGGGATCCCCTGTTCTTTTTGTTAAGACGAAAGATGAATCTAAGAGGTTATTCATCGACTGTAGGGAGATAAATTATATAATGATAAGAAACAAGTATCTCATGCCTCACATTGATTATTTATTTGATCAACTTAGTGGAGCTCAGTATTTTTCAATGATTGACCTTTAATCTGGATATCATCTATTGTGCATGAACAAGGAAGACATTCTAAAGAAATCATTTCTTACCAGGTATGAGCATTAAGAGTTTATAGAAATTCCTTTTAGACTGAATTGTGCACCATCTCATTTCATTGATCTAATGAATATTTCTTTCAAGGAATATCTTGATGACTTTGTAGTGGTATTTAATGTTGATTTCTTTGTATACTCCCAAAGCTATGAAGGTCATGAAAATCACTTACACACTATTATAAAGACTCTTAAAAGAAAAAAATTATATGGAATATTTAGAAAGTGTGAATTTTGTATTTAGGTGATTCTATTTCTTGGATATATTTTCTATTAGGACATAATCTATATCGATCGTTCAATACCAAAGGCAATCCAATAATGGCCTGCACCGACGACTATAAATGAGGTATGTATTTTTATTTGTTTATTAGGTTATTATCATCATTTCTTATAGAATTTTTCCTAATTAGCTAACCAATTAACCAAGATCACATGCAAAAGAGTTAAATTTTTATGGACAAAAGAGTGTGAATAATTTTTAGGAAGAAGTGAAGATTATATTAGTCAATGATCCAATTTTGATTCTACCATTTTGGAATGATGGGTTTCTTATTTATAGTGATGAATCAATGAAAGGATTGAGTTGTGTCCTTATGTAGAATGATAGGGTTATTACTTATGCAACACAGAATCTAAAAAATCATGAAAAAAACTATCCCACGCATGATCATGAGTTAGCATCTGTAATCTTTTTTCCGAAGATATGAAGACACTATCTCTATGGTGAAAAATATGGATATATACTGATCACAAGAGTTTGAATTATATTTTCTCAAAGAAATATCACAACATGAGGCAAAGGCGATGGCTTGAGCTACTCAAATACTATGATTGCACTGTACACTACCACCCAGGGAAGGAAAATAAGGTGGCCGATGAATTGAGTAGAAAGGATCAAGGAGTTCTAAACAAGATGGGAGTTGAAAGGGATCTTATATTCAAGGATATATTAATTATTGATATAGGAATCGTCATGGAAGATAAACATCAATACTTTTTCAAATGGTTTCCAAACCATCTTTAATAAAAAGGGTAAAAATTTCTCTAACTGATGATGAAGAGTTTCAAAAGAAAATTAAAGCTTTGAATGATTGGAGGTTGACCGACTTCAAATATGAATATTGAATTTTGAAATTTTGGAAGAGACATTGTGTTCCTGACAGACCTGATCAAAATAGTGAATTGTTAGATGATGCTCATAGATCCAATTTCTCTATAAACCCTGCTAGAACTAATATGTATAGAGATATGAAGGAACATTTTTTATGGGACAACATGAATAATGAGATTGCTAATTATGTGTCAAGATGTTTGATTTTTCAATGGGTGAAGGATGGAATACAACATCCTGGAGGAGTCACAAAACCTCTTCTGATACCTGTGTGGAAATGGGATGATATTATGATGGAATTTTTCATGGGGCTCCCAAATACTCCTAGAAGGAATGATGAAATATGTGTCATTGTTTATCATTTTACAATGTTAGAGCATTTACATGCAATAATAGAATATTTACCACTTGAACATTTAGAAATACTATATATTAATGATGTAGTAAGACTCTATGGAGTACCCCTATCGATTCTTTCTGATCATGATCCCCATTTCACATCAAGATTTTGGAAAAGTCTTCAGATATACCTAGACACTAAACATCGATTGTGCACTTCCTACCACCCTCAAATTGAAGGAAAATCAGAACAGACTATTAAAAGCTTAGAATATATGTTGAGATCTTTCTCACTTAAATTTTAAGGAATGTGGAATCAGTATTTACCTATAGTAGAATTTTCCTATAATAATAGCTTCTATTAAAGTATTGAAACGACACCAAATGAACCGTTATATTGAAAGAGATGCCACACATCAATAAGTTGGGATGATGTTGGCGAAATAACACTTGTAGGCCCGATGTCATGGCGGAAACAATGGAAAAGTGAAGATAACCCAAACTCACGTCGAAGCAGCTCAAAGTAGGAAAAATAGATATTTTGATAACCGAAGAATGATTTTTAATATCAAGTAAGAAATCATTTTTTCTTGAAGATATCTACATGGAAGGGTGTTATACAATTCTTAAGAAGGTTAAATTAAGTCCCAGGTACATAATCCCTTTCAAAATTCAAAAATGAATTGGAGTTGTAGCTTACCGTTTGGTAAATCCACCAAGTCTCTCCATAGTTCATGATATGTTCTACGTATCACTATTGAGAAAATACATGCTCGACCCAACGCATGTAATCACCTATAAAGAAATAGAACCTAAACCTAATCTTTCTTATTGTGAAGAGCCTATCAGGATTCCTGATACCAGCAAACAATTGTTGAGAAACTGGACGACTCATCTGGTAAAAGTTATATGGAGAAACCAAAATATGGAAGATGTAATGTGGGAACCCAAGGAACTTATGAATTAAGAACCACCCGAATCTTTTTATGCAATAATATTCTAGAAAATTCCAGGACGAAATTATTTTAAGAGAGAAGAATGTAACACCCCATGATTCCACAATAAGCTTCTCTTTGAATAATGCAATGGATTGCATTGTACGCGACATCGAGTTCTAGCACACCTCAACCAATCAAACTAGCCATTGTGAATAGTAATACCCAATTTTTTCAATTTTTATAAATTTTATTTTTCAAAATGGTCTTCATTTTTAGATTCGGAATATCAAAATTTTCTTTGGGTGAATTTTTGGTATTTTTCTTAAAAATATAAATTTTTTGTTAATAGTGAAAACACTGCGTTATTGTTTAATACTGACATTTATTTAAATGAATTTTATTTGTATTTAATTTTATTTTAAATTAAAAATAGTTATATAATACATATATTAGTTAAATGTAATTAATTGGAGGTATTTTATAATAATATTAGATGCTTAATGTTTTATTGATATTTTTAACGTCTTTTACCCACCTTCTAGCCACATTTACAATTTTTCATAAATCGTAATTTTATAGCTTCTGTGAATTCAATTTAAAAAAACTGAGAGACACGATATACATCAATAAATATAATTTGGATTTATAGGATGTAAATAATTTTTGTTGAATAGTAACTTTTGAATTTAATTTGACACAATTAAAAGTAAATAGGGTAATTAAAGCTAAAAATTATATTATAATTATACTAACGCATTTCATAATTCTATTAGATATGTTTATTTCAACAAAAATCAAACTTATTAATAAAATATGATCATTTCGATCCACTTGGATAAGATTAGGATATTTATTATAATTTTAATTAATGAATAGGTAAAACAGTTAAATTCAATGTTGAATAACTAAAACATTTTTAATATATGATTATAAATAAGATAAACTTGACTATAAATATTAATTAGAAATATAAAAAAATTTCCTACATCATGGTATTTTATTTATAAATTTTTCACATAAATAATTACATTTATATAGGACACAATGGTGATGAAGTAATTACCTTATTAAAGAATCATTATAATAATTGATTTTATAAATAGTAAAACAAATGTAATTTGAGAATTTTTATTCACTATAAATATTTTATACATTAATATTACATGTCAGAGTTTATTAAATTTATTTTTTAAAAGAAATAATATTGTTATGACTTTCATAAAACCCAAATACTGAATAGTGTTAAAATTGACACAAATGATATTTTAATACAAATACTATATTATTAAATGATATAATATTCTTAATAATCAAAGGTTAGGAAAAAGTACTTATATAGTATAATATATGTCATTTATGAAACACTTGAGGGTTTTTTTCATTTTTTCATATGTTTATTAACCATTTAATATAAAAATACAAGAAGACATTGTAAAAGTTAAACTATTTAACTAAGAGTTAAATCTAACTGATAAGGTTACTATGGTAACATAAACATGTATAAATTTTTTTGGCTGAGTGGATTTCGACCCATAATCATCTTATCCTTGAACTAAATCCATTTAGAGGGATTATAAACTGAAAATTATTTTATAATAATTGAATATGTCAAGCATTTCCTAAAGTAACCCTCACCTCTCTTATAAAATTATATTTCCTCTTCTCTTAATTTTACACCTCCAAATCCATTTTTCTCAGCCGAAACCTACTCAAATATCCTCTCAACTACCCTCACTCAAACCTAGAGGCCTTATATTTATCGTAAATCCCACCTAAGTATCCATTTTCATCAAATAAATAGGAAGCACCTGAGAAAGAGTTAATAATTTCATCACCTCTTTCAGAGTTCTTTTCTTCTTCCACTTCCACTTTAATTGTTTTTTCTGTAAAAAAATAATAACTCAAGTATCTTTTAAATACTATAATATAATTATAAATATTGTTCAACCATATTAATTTTTCTATCCATCCTATAAATGGAAATGTCACGATACGTGCGTACGTACGGCTTACCATCTCCACGTCATGGTGTAGTTTGTTATTCAACCCATCATTATTTATATGGGTATAATAACGAGTATAATTTATGTAAATAAAAAATATAACATGTTAATAATTATTTATATATTATATACCATCCAATAACATATTATTTCAGTATCAATAGAATGATATTGTCTTTCGTTCATATGTATGGATTACGGTCTCCATGAACACGACGAGATTCATTCCCATCGTAACAATTGAAGAATAATTTTCATGTTAGGATTAAAAATAATATTTAATAACAGAATATCATTTTCGATATGAATAAAATACATCCAATCCATAACAAACATGAATTACATAACAAAACATAATAAGTAAAATGAATCAGTTAACACCTAAAACAATGATACTACTGAAATATTATTATCAAATCAATATTAGAAGATCATATATGAGGTCATATTTATGTATGTTGTTATTTTATAATTTAATATCATTGATTTACCTATTATACAAGATGTTAAAGTACCATCGACCAAGGAAAAGAACTAGGTAAGATTTCTTTTACAATCTCTTTATTATCCGATGTTGTTTTTATGAAAGTATCTACTAGGACATTACAATCATCCATATCCATGTTTCTTAAAAAGGAATTTCAAAATATTTTTATTATTTCCTAGAATATGGGTTAAATTCATTAATACCTTTTTTTTGACTTTTTATAATAAAAAATTAATGTAATCTTTCTTTCTCTTTCCCAAAAAGGTACATTATGACCTTTTCGACAAATTAAAGTAAAAATGTTTTTTAACATATACAGAGGGTGCGGCCATTTCACACCATTATAATATCATTAAATATTAACTTACATTATTATAAGATTATTTTCAAAACAAATTATTTATTTTATAATTATGTTAATTTTAAATGATTTCAAAATAGACTGTGATATTTCTATCAAAATTTTTTTGATCTCATCTATTTCAACATCCTTTGATGAATTTTAAACTTGTATTAGTTGATTTATTATGATACAATCTTCAATATTTTATGGAATCTTTTTGTGACATGTTTGACTATGGATGTGTTATTTTGATACCATTCATGGTTTATGGTTGATGTATTAAAATTTTATATACTATTTTTAATACAAATGTTTCTGTTATGTTTCAAACTTTTCATATGAGGAATGAATTTCACTTAGTATGTGATTGGTGGAGCCTGTTATAGCTCATTGATTCATCGGTAGGTCTCATAAGACAAACTATTGTCTAAGCAGAAGGACTTGACAAGATCTTATTTTTAGTCTTGGCATGCAGCCTTGACTATGTGGTTATGATGTCCGACATTATGCATTCCATCATTATGAAATTAGCTACTGATATCACATGTGATTATTCGACTAGTAGAATATCAATTTTAATAAGTAAATGGAATTATTTGATATATATATTCAATATTATGATGTTGTTAAAGTTTAAAAGTATTTTTTTTATTCTTATACTTTACCTTAAATGTTTATGATTATTTAAGATAGTTTCTGCAATATTGTTATCCTTACTGACCATCTGATCTCACCCCGTTCTTATGTTTTCTTTTCCTAGGATGTGAAAAAGTGTATAATGATTGACCTGCAGGGATATGCTGAGGAATATAAGAGTGTTCAAATGGGACACAATGTTTTTTTCTCATGACGTAATGAAAAATTTATGCATGTAACTAGTACTTCAAAGGCTACTAAACTATTCGGTATTTAGAGACATGATCTCTTGTGATAATGCCAATGTTGTATAATAATACACAAACTCGGGGTAACAAGGGTCACTACATTACAAAAAAAGACTTTCCCTTCAAAGAGGAAATATCTTTCCTGACATAGGATAGGACCTGTGAAAAGCGTGATGCCATAGGCTTTCCCCAAAAAATTGGAACTCCAAGATAAATTAACAGAAGATACCCTACCCTAAGAACATGTATATTGACGATTTGAGCCTTCCTTGAAGCAGGAAACCTTTATCCAAAGTAAATGAAGAAGTTTCCCTAATTAATTTAATGTCCTGACACACTCTTACAATGAAGTATAACCCATTAAAGATTAACAATGTTCATCCTATCACCCTATGTAAAAATAAAAATTTCATCAGCCAAAAACAAGTGATAAAGGGAAGATATACCTCTAGTCTCACTAATATTGGAAAGACTCTCCTTGTCAACCTTATCAATGATAATTATGCTCAAATAATCTTCAGTAATGAAAAAAATAATGGTAGAGAGGGGGTCCCCCTGCCTCACATCCCTCAAACTAGTAAAGTAACCTTCTGGTGACCCATTAATATGGATGGTGATGTTCGCTGACTCTATCCACCTTCCTATCCATTGAAAAAACACCACAATAAACCCAAATATATGGAAAAAATTGCTAATAAAATACAAATACATAATATCAAAAGAATTTTTATTGTCAATTTTAAGATCCACATCCCCCAACGTTTTTTCCCAGAGAAGATTAAAGCCTTCTGAAGCAATGAGAAGGAAATCATGTCTGTTCTTTCCTTTGACGAAGACAAATGGGTTCCATGATATAATTGTCTCACTCACCCAAGAAAGAATGTTCTCTATACTATTTGTGATAACTTTTTGGATTTTATTCACCAGATCAACATTCCTGAATTGATCTATTTCACTTTTATTCTCCACCTTAGGATTTAGGTAAACTAACTGAGCATTAAACCCTAGAGGGATTTTCCCACCCCTGAAAAAATTCTTAACAAGCATACACACCAAATTCTGAATAATTTACTATAAGTTAGATTGAAATTTTTTTGAAGCCATCGAGTCATGAGGGCTATATTTTTTAAGCCCATTCACTACTTCCATGATTTCGGAATCCATTAGAATTAATGTAATAAGTTTTTTATCCCCCTCGGTAATTAATTTCCGAATGAGGTTGTCTCTAACTATTTTATTTTGTGTTATCCCATTGAAAAGGTTCTTATGGAATGAAACAATATAGTTTTCAATTTCATTCATATTCTCAAAAATTCAATCACCATCCTTAATCAGAGAAAGTGGTCTATTCTCTTTTCAAAACCATCTATTGGAATTAATGAACTTTGAATTTATATACCCATCATTAAGCCACCTAACATTGATGGTTTCCTTTTTTATGTTGTCCCTAATCCTCAAAATATATTTCAGATTAAGAGATAACTCATCCTCCTATTGCATGTTACCTAAAAAAATTTATTTAGTGTCCTTTTACTGAATTTCATGAAGATTGCATTCAAGTGGCTCAATTTCAGGTTCAAACGAGATTAATTTATCATTACTCCATTCCCTCAATTTAATCATAAGAATATTGAACTTGGAAATTGATGACAATTTACTCTCCTAAAAACTTTAAAAATACCAAGTCTCTTTAACAATATTTGATCATTCTGGAAGAGAGTCCCATGAATTGTTGAACTTGAAAGGAATATGATTACCTCTTTCATTCCCAAGCAGTATTATTAGAAGAAGACGATGATAATTGTTTATTTTAGATAGAGTAACACATGAGATTGACTTCCAAGAACCAAGCATTGCATGATTCACAATAGCTTGATAAATTATGCTCATGTAGGGAAATTGACAGTGCCTAGCCGACCAAAACCCGACGACCATTTTAAGGTAGACCACATTTACTATCAGTGATGCCCAATTGTTATAGTGGTATCAGAGCCAATACCTAACCCGAAGTGTAGTGACAATGTCTAAGTTGAAATGTAAGACTCGCAATAGGGACAATGTGTTCCGAGAAGAGAACGTAATATCTTAGAAAGATAAAATGTCTAAAGACTAAATTTTTCTACTCATATCAACAAGATACAACTTTTATTTCATGAGTATACCTAATTAAAACTATTTAGTCATACGAGGATTGACCTGGAGTATTATTAGGATAGATTACCTCTTGTGAAGTATCTCAATGTGTGTGTGAGTGAAAAGAAAACATATTCAAATAACATGTGTTGTCATGTGGAGAAAATCTATAGTCCAAAAATCCATTTGTGTACACGAGTGGACAAGATAGGGGAAAACAGGTGTCTGCAAAGCAAATAGTGGTTCTTGGCGGACCAGGACCTAACAACCATGTTAAGGTGAGACAATTTTGATTTCAACGAGACCCAATTGTTACTTATATATATATAAATGATTTTATGGGTATATGTGTGTGTATAATAATAATAATGTCATGACATGACCCATGTCAGGCTCGAGCCGCAACTAACCCAAGTCCGTATCCATAGACCAGGGGCTCACAACAAGAAGTAAAGTCATAAAAAACTCGGGGAGACATTTTCCGTATTATATATATACTCTCACAACAAACTCAATCAAAAATTTCCTGGAAAAACGAAAAGATACATCACTGGTATATATATACCACAAATATGAATTGGCATCAAAATAACAAAAGTACCGGTGTTGTAAGGTAAACTAAAATGATTGGGAAAAAATATACGTCCAACCAGAAGAGTGACACAACTCGGCAACAAGTGAAAAAGTAAATCAGTTGAGACAGTCCTACTCATGCATCCCATGCTACGATCACCACATGTGGTCCACGCATGCCATATTCCTTATCTCTTTTGATGTGATGATCAACATGTCCTATGTCTGAAAGGGAACACCATGTGTGTGAAACTTCCAAGAATGGGTGAGTATAAAAATAATTGGTAGAATTCCCAAAAGGCTCAAGGGAGAAACAAATTATCTACAAAATATGGAATTAGTTGATAAAACAAGGTACAATAAAAGAGTATAGTTCAAACCAACAAGATAGTGATTTAAACTCATCCAAAACCCACATGGAATACCCTGCACGTCTTTGCCTATCTTGTAAATAGAGTAACCAAAACCCAATGAGTGTGTACTGAAATAGGATATGTATATATATATATATACTCAGTTAAAGAAGCCTAAATGAGAGAAAGGGGGGGTATTCATCTCACAACTCGCCTAAGAAAAAGTGTCACCAACAGTTTCACAAGTAACCACAAACGATGCCCATCATCCCTCGCGTCTTCCTTAAACACAAAAGTCAAAGGGGCGCAATCACCACACATTGGTACTATCCATTTTGGGTGGTTCTATCTCGCCCGCACAGTTTTAGGCCATGTTACAAGGACATGTCTTAGTGGGGGAAAGCACCCCTCTTACTCTTGAGCCCAAGAAAATTTCAAAGTACATCTCTCTACTAATCCACAAGAATAAATTCATCTCTATGTTAAGGACCCATGACAAACCCATATAGAGGGTTCCAATCTTGTATCTTTGATGACCCATACCTAGACCGACTGAAGGGTGATAGTCTAGTAGGTTGAGGACCCATGCCCATACCAGATGGAGGGTTCCACTCTAGTAGTTTTAGGACCCATTCCCATCCCATATGTAGGGTAAAAAATCATGATTTTTATGGAAAATATGTTTTTTGGAAACTGTTTTATGAAATTATATGATCCCTTTGAATGGTTTTAGACATACACAAAACGTGAGAGCTTTGGGTACCTAATAGGTAGATTTGGTATTTTTCCCTGTCTTCGATTTTTAGGGGGTTCCCCCATGGGGGGTTTATATATTCCCTACTGTCTATTTTTCATGGTAATTGATTCTTTAAAGGGGGGCCATACATGAGGTGTTTCACTATTCCCTAGGACCTGTTGTTCTAGGGACTTGTTTATCACACTAATTCTTGAATTGATTATAGAGCTGCAAGAGCCCTAGCTAACCTGGACCCATGTTATCCTAGGGTGATCTCTATTGGGGTTTGATTTTTTTGACATTAATTTTGAAATGAATAAACAATGATTTCTATGATAAGTGGATAATTGGAATACATGATTTGACCTGTGTTTTGTAGAATCTACCATTGAACTATGAAACGAGGAAACATTTTTACGATGATTTTGATATACATGTGAATTAATATGTTATCATTCCTTGTTTTTCATATATTGATCATATTAGGATTACTTGACATATACTGGCTATGTAACACTAGGGTGAAATCCTATCGGGCATGTTTTTATCACACCCTACACAGTCCCTTGGGGGTGTGTAGTCCTTGTTTAGTATGATGTAGGAAAGGTAAAGGGGGAAGGGATTCATGTTAGCATGACATGGGTAGCTGGTGGTGAGATGGTGGGATGATTCTTTTTTATCATAGGGAGTAGCGGTTGATAGATTAGGGTTCAATTAATTTTTTTCTTCAACGTGTACCTTGGTTTTGGATTGATTCATTATCTATATCACTACTATTGTGGGTTTTTGGGGTTGGTAAGTTTCCGTGTTATCTTTATCTATGTGTATCCATGTTAGTTTTTCAGGTTAGGAAAATCCTTCTCTCCTATTGTTGTTGGATGCCTAGATTCTAGCCTCTAACCCGTGGGGATTGGAAACACCTTTTTGGACTTGTCGTGGTATAGCTCAATTCCTAGTTTGATGGGTTTTTTCAGTGTGGTTCATGATAATTAGGTATTTAAGGAGGTTTTTCCTCAACTGTTCATGTCTTGGGATGTCGAGTAGGTAGGAAATAAATTTATTAAGACTTAAGGGGTATGTTGCGAGTGAGTTCCTAGCCAACTCACATCGTAACAAGAATTAACTCACCATGAGATTTTGGGTTTTGAGTCTCCTATGTGGAGTTTTATTCTTGATCTCATTTTAAACAAATATAATTTTGATTTAAATTGAGACTATTTCCTTTTATGATATCTTCCTACAATAGATGGTATTTAAAATCATTCCCTCGAGACGTATTTCAGGGATTCCTCAAGAGGGGGATGTTGGAAATTGTCCCCAATGGAATCCTTCTATTGAACAGAATATCATCGTGGTCATTATTCAGACAGTTCGTGCCATGAATCAGAAGGTTCTTCATGTTCAAAACCAAGGTAAAGAGGCATAACAAATAGATGAATGAGACAATGATACTGAGATAGAGTTCCTACACCATATTCCCCTGTTAGTTTAAGGGTGTTAATGAATCTCAGGAAGTAGGGGACTGGTTGAAAAAACTTAATTAGGTCTCTGAATACCTAGAGACACTTGATCTGTCAAGGTGACATGCATGATAGTGAAACATGAGGGTCCAAGGTTGTGGTGACGATACTCTATGGTTTAGAAGAATCGACATGTGGGCTTGGATGAGAAATTTTCCAATATCATTTTATTTCAACAGTTTTATCCATAGTCTTTGATTATGGTGATTTCTATGGAGTTCCTATCCTTTTAGTAGGGAGATATTTTCATGACACAATACACCAACTGTTTTCCTAATTTGGTTCTTTTTTCTCCTTAGTTGATAATGAATTATTCTCTAAAGAATAAAAAATAACTGCAAGGTTTGAAATGTGATATCCAATCATATGTGTACATGATGAAGATTAAAACCTATATTGAGATTACTGAAAGGGATATGATGGTAGATAATAACATGGCAGGAAATTCAGGATTTTTTGGGTTTCTCCTTCTACCCAATGGATAATTCAATGGCACACATGAGAAAAAGATGAAATGCCAAGAAAATCGTAGAGGTTGTGGAGGTAGCACTCAGTAGTGGTATATTTCTACTCCCTAAATAGCAGTTAGCAGTGCACCCTTGACCTACTATTAGTGTTTCAAGGTAATGAACACCCAAAAATATTTCCCTTCACCTCAGATGACTTGCAGTTCATGTGGTTGATGAGGTAATCTCCATAGATTCTATCAGGATCTATCTATGCCTAAAAGTTGTTATGGAACATCATCTCCAAAGTGCATTTTTGTATATTCAAAAGCATCAAAGTCAATAAGGATCCAACCACATACCTCCAAAGTGAAGTGGTTTCACTCAATGGATGATATTTTAATAGAAGTCGATGTAGCTCCATCTGTAATGAGTGATACCATTTTTGTAACATATATTACTACTTTATTTGATACTGATTCCTCACGCAATTTTATATATTTCTATTTGGTGTTTTTATTGGAACTTTTGATGGATCTCACATACTATGTTATGGAGATAACGATGCCTCTTTTCAATATTAAGGATAAGGGTATCATAATACTTTTTGTTCTCTATTGATTGTAGATGTTGAGTTAGTCCTAGAATTTCTGGTTGGTATTCCATATCTTTTTAATGTTATCATTAGGATGGATTGGATGATTACCCATCAAAACAAGATTGATTGTCCTCATTAGTGTGTTTCATTATTTTTTTGACAATGGGAGCTCCTGATTGTTTCAAAGATAGTGGGATAGGGTCTATTTTTGTAGGGACTTCTAACTCGGAGCTTAGTAATCTACTATTTGTCGAGGAGGTTGAGTTTGATGATGTATCTTCTCATGAATATATTTTACTAGATGTTCATGATTTCAATATGGTTTTACTAGAATACATCATTGGTATTCCTCTAGAAAGGGGGGTAGAGTTCTCCATCCATATGTTATCTAGTATGAAACTGATTTCTATAACATCTTATAGTAAGGAACTTACTAAGTTGAAAGAGATTAATGTCATACTGGATGAACTATTAGAGAATAAGTTTGATCATTCTTGTGTTTTTTTGTGGGAGGACCCTATATGCTTTTATAAAAATTGCAATAGTTTTTTATCTCTCTATAGATTATCAAAAGTTTAATGTAGAAAAAATTATGAATAATTATCACTTATCCCATGTGGATGACCAATTTCATCAGTTAAAGGGGGTAAGGTGATGTATGAAATTTTATTTTATATTGAGTTATCAGTAGTTCATAGATATGTATTTGATGTCCCAAAGACCGATTCAATATTAAGTATAGCCACTCTGAATATATTATGATTCTATTTATCATAACCAATGCTCCAATCGTGGTTATGGATTTGATGAACTGGATATTCTTTTAGATTCATGATACCTTTGTTTTGGAATTCGTGGATGATATCATGGTTTATTCAAGAACCATTCAAGAGCATGAGTACCAAATAAACGTAGATTTTGGAATCCTGAGGAGTAAATTCCTTTATGTGAAGCTATCAAAATCAAATTTCTAGATCCTAGAGGCAATTTTCTTGGGTAACATGATTTCAGAACAAGGACCCAAAATTGATCCTAAAATGGTGATGGTTTTTTCATCGGAAGAACTATATAATGTCTTAGAGATATAGAGATTCCTAGGACTAGATGGGTATTATTAGTGGTTCATAAAATATTTATCAAAGATGAAATTAAATTAGAATACTTTTACCAAGAAAGGGGTGAAATTCTCATGGGATAGTATGTTTCAGGCCATTTTTATGAGTTGAAACGATATATAACATTGAATCCTATTTTGATCATGTCAAAAACTGGTGAGCGATATATGTTTCATTATAATGCTTTTGGTGTTGGACTAGGATGAATTTTTTTCATAATTATCATATGGCATCATATAGTTCTCATCAGATTCATCTGCATGCGAAGAATTCTTTCACTCATGAAATAAAACATTCCACTATTTTGAATTCTCTCAATTGTTGGAAATAATATCTTTTTAGGGAGAGGTTCATAGTCTATTTTGATTATAAGAGATTAAGTTATATTTTCTCTCATAAGGACCCCTGAATTTGGAAAAGGTAAAACATCCCACCTCAGATCAATCTATAATCAGTAGCTAGACTAGTTTTTGACATGATCTTAGGCATGGCTCCCTATATACCAGATATTACTGACTATCTGCAGGCATCTAAGGTGGTATTGTGGAGAGTCTATACCCAATATATAAGAGTGCAGAATCAAATATAAAATAAGAAAATACCATCCACAATATTAAATAATCTGAGGTTATAAATATACATAACCCCCCAAAAATAATATGAAATGTAGTAGAATCCCGAACTACCATGATATACACACATAAATCAACACATTTTCAATTCATATATAAATACCAGAAAAAAAGAAATAAAAAAGGAATCTACTACATACTTGAGCTAATAATTAACTAATATACTTATACCATCCGAGGTATCCTAATCGGCCATGCTATCCTAGGCCTCATTCGAAACAGTGCTTGAAACTAATTGAATGCATTCTCAGGTACGCATGTCCATTAGCGGACCGTGAAGAGTGTGAGTATAATACTCATTAGGGAACCATCAATGTGGTCTCGTACTAACCAACACATGTCATGATATGTGAATATGACGAACATAGATAAAATAATGGGAACTTCATAATAAATAAATTACATAGATCCCCAGTTCTATAACCCAATCTGCCATACCCATGTCTAGCTGATGCGAGAGAGTCTCTAAACACATCATGATGACCAGTTCTCCCATGTAATATGCATGATAGAAATCCATGGAAACCTATGTGTTCTTCATTACACTTGGGATGCATCCCACAATAGTTTTATTAGATTCCTCGACTCCACAAATACACCATCCCCCAAAACCCTATCCTGATCTCTATAGCCATGGTATCTCTCTAAGGTCTTGAGGACTCCAAGGATGCATACCATGGTATTCCAATTATGTTCCTTGATCCTTGGTATATAACCCCCCCCCCCCCCCCCCCGATATTTTTTTCTTGATATCAGAATCTATGGCTGCTATCTTAGGTATTCACAACTTTGAGGATGCATCCCATGATAGTTCGATCAAATTACTCAACTCTAGGGATACACCTCCCTCTCGACTATCCTTTCACAAGATTTATATGCATGGAATCCCCCTATGGTCTTAATGACATTAGGGATGTATCCCATGGAAGTACGATCATATTCATCGACTCCTGGGATACACCTCCCTCCAATAGTCTTTTCATGAGCTGTATATCCATTTTATCTCGATATTCTTATTAAATCATCCCTTAAGGTCTCAATCCATAAGAGAAGGAAAACAGAATGGATATCTGAATTCCTCATCCCCATATTCTCTATCCACAATCCCTATGGATTACCTAGCTGGTATGAGATCCATGGTGAAACTCATGACCATCTCAAATGCCTCTCTCAAGGTTGGTCTATCAACAGAGAACCCATTGGGTCCCCATGATCTCCGTGAAGCCGAGGAACGCTTATGGGGGTTCTCGATTGAAGTAATAATTTCTGGTCGGCTCCTGATGTACTAGGACATCGCATCCCACAAATTTTTCATATGGGTAGCATGACCTTACATACTACATAGGTTCTTGTCATATGGGTGCCAATCAAGAGATGATTGAAATCTCATCTCTTTCCACAGGGTCGCTCTGTGATGGTCCACTAACCCAAACCCAGTTATGGTCAAGCTACAAACTTCCCACGTAGGATTGATCACATCATATGGACAGTCTCTCTCTCACATCCTTGTATTGATGAGCCCAAACAAACTGAAGCTTCATTACATGGGATTTTTCAAATTTCATAATCCTCAATACAATAAAAAATGGTCCTTAGTTTTTCCTAACCTCTCAAGAGGTCTAGAGGCCAATCAATTTCTCAATGCATCAACATATTCTATTAGTGTCGAATGTATCATGAAAGTGAACATGGGTTGTTCATGACCCCTAACATCAATATATTCCTACTATGAATCTTAAATTAATTAAAAAATTTATTTTTTTAAATTTACCAGGTGAATTTCTGTCAATGGAATGCCCAAACATTCAAATGTTACATAAAAAAAGAAAAATTTATTGGGAAAGTACATGAGACCACCTTCCTCAAATGAATATTTTCCACTTTGATATCAAGGGATGATAACAACTGCCACGGACCGCCGAGCTCATCCAGCCACACCTTTTTTCAGATATTGCAGTCATAGATCCTCGATATCCTAACCTGAGAGAAGAAAAACTAATTAATTAATTAACTCATTAAATCCAAACATGGTATATTTTGGGTAAACTCACTCAAACATTCCTTCACACCAAAACCATCAGCAACATGGTACATTCCACTCCCAACACACCACTAATACAATATTCCAACAAAATTGATATAGGGGGAAATAAATTCAATAAATATGAATGAAAACATACCTCAAAAGATAGATACACGGATGTAGGAAAACATCATATCGGGGTCCCCTCTTCCTTTGATATAAGGAACATCCTTACAAATAAGATTATTTCACCATTATCTCATGAAATCGGTATTTTGACATAAAATGAACACCCCTACAAGCCGAGAAATTTAGTGGGAAATAAATATAAGGAGAATAAGATGAGGGACCTTAACTATGACACCGTAAAATTTTGTCCAAGATAATATATGGTGTAGAAGATAAGAGGGAGGGAGTTCTTGGTCACGCCTTCCCATGCATGTCCCGTTCAACCCAAGAATCATGGGGACATATCCCCCATTTAACATTTTAAAAAGAACGAATCAGATGTTTGTTGGAGGGAATGAGTGGTTTGCTCCATGAATTTCCAAGTTAAGCCCCTATATCGCCTTTTTCATGTCATGATTCCCCCTAATGAACCCCACAATCCCCATTCACATCATTAATAACTATTCATGATGTGAAAGGCATGCTTCAATTTTTACAGGTGCTTCATATTCCATTTAAACTTTCGGTGCTTGCCCAAACCCCTTCGACCTCCACTAAAACCTAACCACATAAAAAAACATAATTTTTGGACATTTAATCAATTAGAACCATATTCCAATTTCTAGTTCTCAACATGAACCATCCACCAATAGAGAAAATTTTATTTCATATTGAAATTTTCAGCCATATAGATATAGGTTCTTAAAAAAGGCGATGGGTAGAGTACCGCCATATGTTTGACTCTAAAATCACCTACACCATGGGGAAGGTGAATGTTGTTGATGATGATCTCAGTTGTCAATTTTGTGCTAAATATTTCATTGTAGTGAGATAAGGATGAAATATTATAGGTATTTTTGCATAGTTTTGTATGGATGTCCCAGATTATGATTCATTCATGGTTCTAACTAGTGTTATGTTGTCATCATCTTTGTTTGAGTTGATCCTGTTAGAATAAAAATAGAATAAAAATTTTAGGGGAATAAGGGAATCCTTATATGGTGAGAAGGGCATTTCTATTTTGTCTCTTCTTTATGATGGAATTATTTTCTTCGTGAATCGATTATCCATCCATTTATCTATCACAAATTTATTAATGGAAGATTTTCATATTTATTCATGGGTCATTCATCTTGGAACTATGAAGATATATTATGACAGGGGTTGAAGTTTCAGGTTGCTGGGTATGAATTGAGGTAATGTTGATTATGTGACTCACAATTACACCTACCTGCTGATTAAGGTAGAACACTGGGATCCTTTTAGTTTTCTTCAACCTCGTCCAGTGATGGTGTGGATGTGGGAACAGGTATCTATGGAACTCATAGTTGGATTACCATGGACTCCCATAGGAAGGAGGTCAATCTATGTGGTGATCGATTAATTTACATAATCAGATCATTTCTTTATCAATAAGGACACCACTAAGGATGAATATTTTTGTAAGATGTATGTGTGAGAAATCACAAGGTTTCATTGGGGTCATTCCACAATTGTCTATGTAATGACTCTGATTTTCCATTTATTATTTTAATATTTTATAGGAATTAATTACAGACCCGGCTCTGAGACGACATGTAGTTGCGAGGCCCGGTGAGCCCAGAACAAATTTTTGAATTTAATTTAATAATTAAATAACACAAGCGTGCGATTTTCCTGTAAAACTGGAATAACTCCCGAAAACTTTTAAATCTGCTGCAATAGATATCTATTATCTTTTTTTAAATAAAGGCTTACGCAAGGGCCCAGGGTTACAAACTTCAGAACCCTAAAACCCTTGGTGGCTCTGGAGGCTCTAGAAAAGACCTCCCTACACGGCAACGATGTTCTTGACGATTTTCGTCAGCAACGACGACACAACGACCAGATCTTCTCCAACGAACGCCGTAGAATTCAAGTAGGATGTTGTTTTTTATTTCCTTCCCCATTTTTGATTTCTAAGATGAACGCAGAATAATCCATGAATAATTGTCCTGCGGATCGATCGTTCTTGCGGGATGGGTTTTTGTGGGGATTTTGAGGTTGTTTTGGTTTTGATCTAACTACGATGAACCCAGATCAACACGAACAATGATCGAGGTGCGTCCCTCTTGTTTGATACTATTATTTTCTCCCTATCATTTTTCATTGCATTCTATGATTTCTTGGAGGAAATCGATCGTTGCACATTCGTTTGTTGGCGCAACGATTCGAGATTTTAGATCCAACTCCAGGGTGATGTCACGAAGGTGCGACGACAGTTTCAGCAAATGATTCGGAGCGGATCGGGATATATGAGTTTTCAGGTGTTTTTCATCAGATGGGTCATTTGAGATTTATGATCCAATTAAAGTTCCAAAAAACCCTTTACGGTGTTCATATGATGAAACGAACCAATCCCTGGAGTATCGGGACAAACAGACGAGAAACCAAGAATCTGGAGGTTCAGTCGCGGCGCAAGGAGGAAGATGGCACGTCTGAAAAAATCCCGACTACACGTCGTGTAATATGGGATACACGGCGTGTGTTCATTGGCAGACCACCTGGAATGTACTCTGGGAGAACACGAACACAGGTTGGGTACACAGCCAAGGACACGATGTGTATACCATTCCTCGGCCAGATACTGGGATACCCTGTGTACTGGTACACGGGCAGGCGACACAGACACGGGTTGGGTACACGGCCAAGGACACAATGTGTATACCCTTCCCCGGCCAGACCCAGCCATATACACGAGATACCACAAGTACTTGTACGTGGGAGGCGACACAGACACAGACAGAGACCGTGTACGGGCACATGGCCAGCATACACGGAGCGAGCCCCAGGTGCTCGGACACATTGTGTGACTCATCTACATGTCGTGTAGTGGCTTTCTATCCGACAAGCCAAATGACACGGGGCGTTTATATGGGTAGTTCCCGGAGTCAAGGAACACGGCGTGTGATTCTTCTACAACTCGTGTAGTTTAGTTTTACACAGCTTGGACGGATGAAATGGGTCGTTTACACAGGCAGTGCCCAAGGTAATGGAACACGACGTGTAACCATACTACACGTCGTGTAACCAATTCATCATAGCTTGATCCACTTGTCTTCTGTGACTTGGTCTATTTTTGTTATGGTTCGTACCCTTGATATTCTCCCTAATGGTTCTAGTATCATTTCCGTTATGCAGGAGTATGATCCCTTGAGTAGGATTTCCTGAATAGAGTTGTTGGAATCCCCTCTGTGAGACTAAGAGCTGGATCCTCTATTCATTACTAGAACCCTAGTTAGAGTTCGTGGTATCAAAGTGACCAACTTTACCCATGCACTGATCCTCTGCTTAGCGAGTTAGCTCAAAATGATTTGTCGGAATCACCCCATGACTTGGTTGTGGTCCTCATCTGAGCATCATGTTCCCAATGTACATGTGGAGTGTGTTATCTTGGAATGAGTACTTCGTATCTCTCTCTTCAGACCTAGGAGTGTGTTCTCCTTGTTACGTGCCTAGTGGAATCTTCGAGCTGGATCCTAGAAGCGGTATCGCATTGGTTGTTTGTGTATCAGTATACCTATATATTCTTGTTATATATTCTGTAGACATATACTGTGTGGAGATGACTTTATCTTTCTTTGTTGTATTTTCCCTTGTTGTATTTTTTTTTGGTTTCGGGGTGTCCTACTGGGTATTGTTATACTCACCCCTTCTCAGGCTTTTCTCGCATGTGTTGATTCTTGTGTAGACAAGCGAGCCTTTGACATGATTCTAGGTGGACAAGGACCAGACCGTGCTCAGTGAGATCAGGCGAGCCGAGGTGTATTCCTACGACTACAGATTGTAGTCCCAGTTCTATTCCTTACAAGTTGTACTTTTTTACAGACATTCATTTGGTGGGATTGCACATTTGGCCTAGGGTTTTACATTCTTGTACATTACTCTTATGTCGTACTCTGTTGGTTGGGTTTTAGTGTATGCATGCATCTTTTTCTTTTAGTAGTTTTTACATTTCAACTTTGTGGGCTTAAAGTTGTGTGTGCATGTGTACAGGTTTATAGGCAATGCCTCCCATGTTAGTAGTATGCCTACTTGGTGCTAGTCACCAGCCCCTGGCCTATTGGAGGCGGTCTTGGGGAGTTGCGACTCGGTCCCCACTGGGATGGGTCATGACAGAGTGGTTTCAATGGTGGTCCGTTCTACCTTAGGACCAAGACTATGTGAGTTGGTTTGGGGAAACAGTGTTAAGTGTTTCGAGTGCAGCTTTTAGGCCATGGAAACTAGTGTTGGTGCGGGTGGAGGACGTATCTATACACCAGGACTCTGATAAATTGCTTTTCAACTTGGAACATGAGAATACTAGTTTCAGGGGAAAACAATGGTACATACCTCATATAGAAATGGGTTGTGGTGTCCATGTCCTTCATGAGAAATCTCTCCAGATATACTCAATGACTGAGATACATCTTGTTTCTTTATAGGATGCCTCCGCGACACGCACCCGCTAGGATCCAACAGCTTGATCATGAGGATGACCCCTTCTACGATGAAGCCTCGATACAGGGACCAGATCCCCCAGTTTTACAATCAGGTGGTGTTCCAGTTATCCCACCACCTATGGAGCAGTGTTTAGTGCATGCTGTACTAGGGAAGGAGGAGTGCAGTCTAAGTGCACTCCATGAGTTTCAGAGATAGAGACCCCTCAGGTTTCGAGGTGAGCCTGACCCTCAGGCAGTAGATGACTGGCTTGAGGCAGTGACCAGAGTCTTCTGTTTGGTCAGGACACCAGCAGATCAAATGGTGATCCTGGCAGCGAGCCTTCTGCAGGGCTCAGCAGGACGATGGTGGAGTTTGGTTATCCAGAACCACGACGAGGTGACTCTTGCGTGGTCGGAGTTTGAGAACCTTTTCAGATAGGAGTTTTATCTGGTTACCCTTAGAGCAGTAGGTATATGGGAGATTCTTCCGCTCCAGCAGGGAAACATGTTAGTGGCTGACTATTCATTGAGGTTTACTGACCTCTTGCGGTACTCGATGGATATGGTCAGAGATCAGTACTTCAGAGTTCGGACTTTTGAGCGTGGATTGCATAGAGATATTTGAGATAGCATCATCCCTATGAGAGTTCCTACTTATGATGGGGTGATCGAGCGGGCTTTGGTGGTCGATAGATTCGTGGCAGTGCAGAGACAACCGACATTTGTTAGTAGTGGGTGAGATGGAGCAGAGACCTCGGTAGCAGGGAGCCAACGCCAGGGACCCAGGCGTGGGAGATGTTTTCAGAGGAGATCCCAGGACATAGGATCTACCATACAGGGTTCACAGGGCACCTCCATCCATCCTCGAGAAAGGCAATTCTACTCATGCGATGGCAGGGGACATCTCGCTCGATATTGTCCGACCCGTCATACTACTAACACGAGAGCAGTGGATGTACCACCAAGGTAGAGGAAACGTGTGGAGCAGTCAAATCCGTGGGGTGGCGGACGTGGTAGGGGAGCTTGGAGAGCACATGGAGGTGGTCGATGTTTTTAACTTTTACCACCACCACCCCCAGGAGGTCCACCCCAGGTTCAGGGAGCTGGTGGACAAACGCAAGGACAGCTGCAGGTGGCAGAGGATTATGAACCAGGTACTCCTAGAATGATTATAGGTACAATCTATGTCTTTTCTACTTTGACTATCGTACTGATAGACATTGGGTCTAGTCAATCCTTTCTGGATGCTTATCTTGTTCGAGACCTTGAGATTCCAGTTGTGCCATTGAATCTACCCTTATGCTTAGAAACACTGACTGGAGAAGATTCAGAGATCACACACCTCTGTAGGAAACTTGAGCTAACCCTTCGAGGCAAGAGTTTTGGTTGGAACCTTTTCATGGAAGCGTCTAGGCCTTACAATGTCATTCTTGATATGGACTGACTTCCATAGTTCATGCCCAGACCTACTGTTTTAGGAAAAGGGTGCGGTGTGTCCACAATTACGGAACGAGGTTCTCTTTTTTCGGTGAAATAGTGGCCCAGGAAACACAGGATGGACTCGTTCATAGGAAGGCACAACCGATTTCAAATTAGTTGGCTAGCCTATCCCTTGGCACGACAGATGTTATGAGTTTCCAGTTTCCAGTAGTAGTGGCTGAGTATGAGGACGTATTTCCGGAGGATGTCCTTGGTCTACCTCCCCGTCAGGAGATAGATTTCTGCATTGAGTTGCAACCCGGGACGATGCCGATATCAGCATCAGCATATCGGATGGCTCCTTCAGAGCTTCGTGTGCTGAGAGTGTAGCTGGACAACTTGCAGAAGAAGGGATTTGTGAAACCCCGTGTTTCACCCTGGGCAGCCCCAGTGCTATTTCCCAAAATGGCATATGAGAGCTTGAGGCTATGAGTGGATTACCGACACTTGAACAAGGTGACCTTGAAGAACCGTTAACCACTACCAAGGATCAATGACCTCTTCGACCAGTTGAGAGGGGAATTATGGTTCTTGAAGGTTGATATATGATCAGGCTATCACCAGTTGCGTGTATGTGATGATGATGTACCGAAGACGGCTTTCAAATGTCGCTACTCTCACTATGAGTACATGGTGATTCCCTTCAGCATGACGAACGCCCTGACAGTGTTCATGTGACTCATGAACAAGATCTTTACTCCCTATCTAGATCGGTTCGTATTGGTCTTCATCGATGATATCCTTGTGTACTCTGCGTCTGAGGAGGAGCACGCGAGACACCGAAGGATGGTTCTGGACAAACTCCGAGAGCACCAACTGTATGTGAAACTCTCGAAGTGCCAGTTCTGAATACAAGAGGTCCACTTTCTGGGACACATCATTTCAGTAGATGGTGTAGCAGTGGACCTAGCCATAGTGGAGGTAGTTCTAGCATGGGAGCCACCCCAGAGCGTGACAGAGGTGCGGAGCTTCGTTGGGTTGGCATGCTACTATCAGCGATTCATTTGTGAATTCTCCAGGATTTCATCACAAATGAATGATTTGACTCAAAAGGGGAAGATTTTCCTGTGGACTGAGAGATTCCAGGAGGATTTCCAGTTGTTGAGACAGAGCCTGACGAGCCCCCCGATATTGAGATTATCGGAAGAGGGTGTTGAGTACGTTGTGTTCTGCGACGCATCAGGAACCGGGCTTGGTTGTGTCCTGATGCAGAGGAAAGTAGTGATTGCCTATGGCTCACATCAAATGAGGCCACACGAGCAGAACTAAACGACCCATGATCTTGAGATGGAAGTGGTAGTCTTTGTGTTGAAGATGTGGTGGCACTACCTGATGGGTGAGCGGTTTACCATCTACTCTGATCAAAAGAGTCTCATATATATATTTTCTCAGAAAGATATAAATTTGAGGAAGAGGGAGTGGCTTGAGTTCCTCCAAGATCATGACTTTGAGATCGTTTATACTCCTGGGAAGGGGAACGTAGTGGAAGATGCTATCAGCAGGAAATCTAGTTTGTAGTTTCTGGATGAGGCAACGAGGCAGTTGGCCTATTTACAGTTATCCTTCGTGGATGGAGATGAGGGAGATTGCCTTCAGTCAATGCTTGTTTCCCCTCCACTCTTATAGCGAGTCAGAGAAGGACAGTGTGAGGATGCTAGCTGTGAGACTCTACGTGCTCAGATATCCACATGTGTTGCGGCTGATGGATATTAAGAAGGTGTGGAGCACATTGTTCTTTTCATAGAGCGTACAGAAGTACCCGTGACATTGCAGGAGGGGGTTCTAATGGAGTTTCATACATCACCCTTGGCAGTGCATTCAGGAATAAAAAATATGTATCCGGACCACCGACGTCAGTTCTGGTGGCTAGGAATGAGAAAGTGTGTGGCAGATTTTGTTTCTCAGTGCCTTAATTGTCAGCATGTAAAGACTGAGCACCAGGTGCCAGTAGGCTTGACTCAGCCCCTTGAGGTGCCAGATTGGAAGTGGGATGGGATATCCATGGAATTTGTGACGGGTTTACCATGTACGTCTAGGGGACACGATCCCATCTAGTTGATCGTTGATTGACTCACCAAGTCGGTTCACATCCTAGCCATATGATAGCAGAGTTCAGTAGAGAGTTTGGGATGCCTCTATGTGAAGGAGATAGTTCGACTTCATGGAGTAGAATCCACAATCATCTCAGATTGTGATACTCGTTTCACATCCCGATTGTGGAAGGGATTGCAGGAAGCTTTTGGAACTCCGTTATGCTTGAGCACAGCGTTTCATCCCTAGACTGATGCTCAGAAAGAGTAGACCATCCAGGTCCTAGAGGATATGCTTCGTGATTTCATAATTTACTTTGGTCAAAGCTGGGAGGATCACCTACCACTAGTGAAATTTTCTTATAACAACCGTTATCATTCCTCTATTGGTATGGCACTGTTTGAGGCTCTGTACGGGCGACCTTACAGGTCCCAACATTGCTGGACTGCCCCGGAGAGTCAGCACTGATAGGCCCAGAGATGGTCAGAGAAACTACAGAGAAGGTGAAAGTCATACAGGAATGGATGATGACTAAACAGAGTCAGAAAAAGTCTTATGCCGACAGGAAGCGGAGGCCCTTGGAGTTCGAGGAGGGAGACCATGTGTTCCTTCGAGTCTCACCTCGATGGGGATTGTAGATTTTTGGCCAAGGCGGCAAGCTATCTCCAAGGTTTATTGGACCTTTTCATATTCTTAGTAGAGATGGTGAGGAGGTGTATTTCTTGGCTCTACCTCCTCAGATGGACCGAGTACACAAAGTCTTCCATGTGTCGCTGCTACGGAGTTACATGCATGATCCATCGCACGTCATCAACTGGGGTGAGATGGACATCAATGATGGAGCGACCTTTGTTGAGTACCCAGTGGAGATCAAGGATCAGCTGGAGAATATCCTTCAGGGGCGAGCTATTCCTTTAGTGCGTGTCTGGTGGCATCACGAGAATCTCCAAGAGAGCACGTGGGAGTGGGAGGCTCAGATTTGCATGCAGTACCCACATCTTTTCAAGTAGCCTTTGTTTTTTGCTTTTTAGGGACGTAAAATCCATAACTTGGGTGTGATGTAAGGTCTTGGGTTTTTTCATTTATTATTTTAATATTATATAAGAATTAATTCGAGAACCATCTCTGAGACGACATGCAGTTCCGCGGCCTGGTGAGCCCGGAACAAATGTTTGAATTTAATTTAATAAATTAATAACGCGCTCGTGCCGTTTCCCTGAAAAAGTGAAATAACTCCCGAACGGGTCCTCAGATCAGAAATATGAGGGTACCTTTGCGTTTGGAACATAGATTTTACCTTAGGCGAGGCCTAACATCAGCCGGGACAGGTCGGTGGTGAAATCCACTTTTTGGGATGTAAAAGTAATAAAATATTTAAATAAAAATATTTTATTCTACAGAGAAATATTTTAAATCTGCTACAATAGATATTTCATATCTTATTTTTTAAATAAAAGCATGTGCAAGGGTCCATGGTTAAAAACATCAGAACCTTGAAACCCTTGGCGGCTCTGGAAGCACTGGAGAAGACCTCCCGACGCAGCGACGACTTTTTTGATGATTTTCACCAGCGACGACGACGCGTCGACCAGATCTTCGCCAATGAATGTCGCGGAATCCAAGTAGGGTGTTGTTTTTTATTTCCTTCCACTTTTTTGATTTCCATGACGAACATGAACTAATCCATGAATAGATCAGCCCGAGGATCGATTGTTCGTTCGGGACGGGTTTTTGTGGGGATTTTGAGGTTTCATTGGTTTTGATCTAACGGTGATGAACCCGGATCGTCACGAACAACGATCAAGGTTCGCCCCTCTTGTTTGATTCTTGTATTTTCTCCCTCGTGTTCTTCATTGTGTTCTACGTGTTCTTGGAGGAAATCGGTTATTGGACATTCGTTTCTTGGTGCAATGATCCGAGATTTTAGATCCAACCGCAGAGTAATGTCATGGAGGTGCGATGACAGTTTCAATAGACGATTTAGAGCAGATCAAGAGATACGAGTTTTCGGGCGTTTTACTTCGGATTGATCATTTGGGGTTTTTTATCCGATTTAAGAGCCAAAAACACCTATTACGGTGTTCTTATGATGAAACCAAACAATTCATGGAGTATCGGGATGAACGGATGAGAAACCAAGGATCCGGAGGTTCAGCCGCAACGTGAGGTGGAAGACAGCGCTTCTGGAAAAATCCCTACTACATGCCATGTAGTATGGGCTACATGGCGTGTGTTTATCGGAAGACCACCTGGCGTGTACACCAGGAGTACACAGACATGGGTTTGGTACATGTCCAAGGACACGGTGTGTATACCCTTCCCTGGCCAGACCGTGCCACATACACGGGATACCCCGTGTACTGGTACATGGGCAGGCGACACAGACACGAGTTGGGTACATGGTCAAGGACACTACGTGTATACCCTTCCTTGGCTAGAACTGGCCAGATACATGGGATTACTCATGTACTGGGACATGGGCAGGCGACACGAACATGGACAGAGACTGTGAACAGGAACATGGCCAGTGTACACGGAGCGAGCCCCAGGTGCTCAGACACGACATGTGACTCTTCTACAAGCCATGTTTTTTCTTTCTATCTAACAAGATAAATGACATGGGCTGTTTACACGGGCAGTACCCGGAGTCAAGGAACACGACTTGTGATTCTTCTATACGCCGTGTAGTTTAGTTTTACAGGGCTTGGATAGATGTCATGGGCCGTTTACACGAGTGGTACCTGTGGTCAAGGAACACGGAGTGTAACCATACTACACGCCGTGCAACCAATTCTTCATATCTTGATCCACTTTTCTTCTTTGACATGGACTAGTTTTCTTAGGGTTCGTACCCTTGGTCTTTTCCCTGAAGGTTCCGGTATCATTTCCTGTATGCAAGAGTATGATCCCTTCAGCAGGACTTCCTGAATAGAGTTATTGGGATCCCCTCTTTGAGACTTAGAGCCGGATCCTCTATTCATTCCTGGAACCCTAGGTAGAGTTATTGGTATCCACGTGACCAAATTTACTCGGGCGTCGATCCTCTGCATAGAAGATTAGATCAGAATGAGTTTTTGGAATCACCCCATAACATGGTTGTGATCCTCATCTGAGCATCATGTTCCCAAAGTACTTGTGGAGTTTGTTCTCCCAGAATGAGTACTTTATATCTCTCTCTTCAGACCAAGGAGTGTGTTCTCCTTTTTACGTGCTTATTGGAATCATCGAGCTGAATATTAGTGGCGGTATCACGATGGTCATTTGTGTATGAGTATATCTGGATATTCTTGTTATATGTTTTGTAGTCATATACTGTTTGGAGCTGACTGTATCTTTATTTGTGGCATTTTCCCTAGTTGTATTTTATTTGTGGTTTTAGGGTTTGGTACTGAGTATTGTTATAATCACCACTGCATGGGATTTTCCCGCACGTGTCATGTCATGTGTAGATGAGCGAGCTTTTTACAGGATTCTATGTGGACCAGGATCGGACGGTGCTCAGTGAGATCAGGCGGGCTGAGGTGTGTTCCTACGGATACATATTGCAGTCCTAGTACCTTTCCTTACAGGTTGGACCTTGTTACAGACTTTCTTTTTGTGGGATTTTACTTTTGGACCAGAGTTTTACTTTTTTGTGCTTTACTTTCCATTCGTACTCTGTTGGATGGGCTTTAGTGTTTGCATGCATCTTTTCCTTTTAGTAGTTTTCACTTTTCAGATTTTTGGGCATGGATATGTGTGTGCGTGTGTATAGGTTTATATGCAATGCCTCCCATGTTAGGAGTATGCCTACTTGGTGCTAGTCACCAAACCTTGGCCTATTGGAGTCGGGCTTGGGGATTTGTGGCTTGATCCCCACTGGGACGGGTCGTGATTTTCTATGAGATGGATCATAATATTACTTACCATTTATGGAAAGGTCTATAAGATGTGATGGGGACTCATCTTATATTGAGTATAACATATCATTCATATATGTATTGATGGAAAGAGCATGATATTTATATTTTGGAGGATATGTTCCAAGCTTGTGTCTTGGATTTCAGTAGATCTTGGGGTATCCATATACGACTTATGGATTTTTCTTATAATAATAGACATTGACAATCTTTCAAAATGGATTCTTTTTAGGCTTTGTATGGTCTCGCATGTAGTTCACCTCTTTTTTGATCATAGGTTTTTGAGGATTCACTTTTGTCACCATGTATGGTCTATGATACATCAGTGAAGAT
This sequence comes from Viscum album, assembly GCA_963277665.1. Lineage (NCBI taxonomy): Eukaryota > Viridiplantae > Streptophyta > Magnoliopsida > Santalales > Viscaceae > Viscum > Viscum album. The sequence goes on along the minus strand of OY728164.1, from coordinate 2,004,437,622 downwards.
TAAGGATATATGTCGACACATGGCTACAACTCAGAGTCACTAGAAATCTTTTACAGATCATTGCTACCATCATTTGAAGTTTTCTATAAGTGAATAGGTACTCATTAATGTTTCCTCTTGGTTTGGTCACTATTTTCTTGGTAGTTAGGGTATCTTGGCTATGAGATATGTTGGACCATTTGAGATAACTGAGTGGATTTATCAATAGATATTTGGATAGCCATTTGGGACTAATGGGTTTTCCTTTTAGAAATATTCATCAATAATCTATCAAAATGGAATCTTTTGAGTATTTTTATGGTCATCCATGTAGGTCACCTATTTTTTGTTCATAAGTTTTTGAGGATTGTCTTATGGTACCATGTATTGTCCAATATACATCAGTGAATGTTAAGGTTATATATCGATGATTGGTTACAACTCAGAGTCTCAAAAAATTATATATGGAACATTGACACCATCCTTTGATGTTTTCTATCAGTGAATAGGTATTATTGAATTTTCCCCCTTTGGTTAGGTCACTATTGTATTTGTAGGTAGGTTATGTTGAGTCCGAGATATGTTGGACCATTTGAGAGCACTGGGTGGATTTAAAAGGTTGATTATTAGTTAATATTACTGGCTTATTTATTAGGCATCCATGATGTTTTCCATTTATCTAATCTCAATAAATATCATGCAGATCCTTTAAATGTTCTAAATTAGAAGTAAGTTGAGTTATATCCAAACATTTTGGTTATGGAGAATCCAGTGTAGTTCATCGACTCTAAAAGGAAAGTTCAAAAAGGGAAGTCTGTATTGTTGGTCAATGTGTTATGGAAACACATACCATCTTCTTAAAAGAATTGGGTGCATTAATCACTTATGAGGTATCAATGTCCTCATTTATTTACAGATAATCCTTCTTACAAGTGAATTTATAGGGATAGAATGTTCAATGGTGGGGATTTTGTCACATCCTACATGAGGTATGTTCTATTATTTAGATTTGGGATGGTTATTTATGGGTTCATGATTTTTTAGTTGGTGATCATGACTTAATGAAGGGTGTTTATATTTTTTCAGTGTAAAATTGGCTAGACCACATTGTGGTTCATGCTATTTTTCTCCTGGGTGGAACCTCTTCACCATAACCATAGCCACCACCCCAAATGTATGGCATGGTTTTGTGTGTGTATCATTGGTGATATACCTATAACCATGAACAATAAGTCCCCCCCCACACAATGGGGATTCCATGGAAACTGAAAAAAATCTATATGTTATTGTACAATGATATGTTTGGTGGGAATGTCGGGCTACATGCTGTGGTGTTATTTAGACCACCAAATGAATTGTGAGTATCCATCATGAATTTGTTTCAAATGTCATAGAAATTCAAATGTATGATTTGACCACCTATTTTGGATAAATGAATTACTCTTATTTACGGAAACATGTAGGATCATTATTAAGAGGGTTTTAATTAATCGTTGCTGAAAGTTATTATTTTTTTCATTTTCAAATAAGTCACTTTTTGGGTTAGTGAGAACCGAACAAGCAATGAGAACCATATGCGGCTTGGCTTTGGAACCACACACAATTCCAGACCCGCCTAAAAGAGAAACTAGTCAACAACAACAAAAATCAATTCATGGAAAAGTGAGAACCATCATGACAACAAAAACCATTGGTGGGACGAGAAAAGAACCTTTTCCAGGACTAGATCCACCCAAAATAAACACCTCAACACACAGAACCAACAAGAGAGCACTTAAAATGTTCAATCATCACCATGACCACCTGCAAAATCCAATAAATCATGGAATTCATCGAACCCAACCAATTTGGGGTTGTGCACGATGGAACATGATGCAATGGGAGATGGAATCATGAAAATGAAGGATTATACTAGTGAAGAACACTTCGACATCTGTAGACCAACAAACTGGTTTCTCTAGCCTTTGTTCATCCATACTCTCTTGATCCATTCGTCTTTTTTTGGCATCTGATCAGTATAAGGTATGTGTTTGTTCCCACCTTCCGTTGTTTTTGGAACTGGTGGTGGTACATGATCTAATCATTTTGGTTGATCTCATGTTGGGGAATTTTGGTATCATGGATTAGGGGATTAACACCTTCTATTAATGCTATTAGGTCCCCTTTTATTATTGGTTGTGGATTCTATTTGATTAACTAGAGTGTTCCAAGTGCATCGTGGTCAGTGGTTCTGTCTCTAGTCTTTTATTGGTAAACCACATATGATTTGGATTTCAAATTTTTTTTAAAATAATTATTATCATGATCCGTTATTTTTTTTGATATGCATGAGTAAATGAATTTTGATAAAATACGGTTTCCCCTTATTTGGTTAAAGTGAATATGGTTTTCAAGAACTATGAAATGCTTTATGAAATTGGTATTCAAATCATGTTTTTAAGGTAAAGGAGTTGTTTGGAAAATGTTTTATGAAATTTTATAATCCCTTTGAATAATTTTAGACATAAATAGAACATGGGAGCCTTGGTTACCAAGCTAGGGTTTTAGTATAGTGAATTGTACTTGTTTACACAGGGGTTTACTCATTTGGTATTCCTCAATTTTAGAAGGCCTTTTTGTTCCAGGGACTTGATTATCTAACAACATATGTCGTTCATCCATGGGGTGTTCCTCTATTATCTAGGCCATGTTTATATTGGGACATGTTTAGTCCATTAAGTTTGGATTTGAATAATGAGTTATGAGAGACAAATCTATCCTAGACCTATGTTATCTTAGGGGTGATCTCCATTATGATTTGTTTCATTTTTTGAGTTTGGTTTTGATGTGGATAAATGATGCATAATTTGATAAATTCTTTATTTGAATATGTGATTTGAATCTTGTTATATGGCATCTACCTTAAAACAATGAAAAGGGGGAATCATTTTTACAATAATTTTGATATAAATGTGAAATCAGTTTTATCATCCCATATTTTTCATATATTGAGAATAGTATGATTGTCTGATAGAGACATGATATGGATAACTTGACTGAGATACTGTTGGGATTGTTTTTCTTAAACCCTACAATCTCCCTTACAGTTGTGTAGACCTTGTTTTTTTAGATATAGGAAAGAGAGAGGCATTGTAGTGAGGCAATAGGGTTTCAAGTCTTCTATACAGGAGTATTGGTGGTGATATGCTTGGACTATTACCATGTATCACACAATGTAGCCATTGATAGTTAGAAATTCCTGTGGGTTTTACCTTGAATGCATACCTTGGTTTTGGCTTGTTCGATTTTTTATATCGCTACCATTTTTGGGTTTTGGTTATGACAAATTTCCTTTCTTATTATCTTTCTCTACTTCTATTCTGTATTGGTTTTCATGTTAGTAAAATCATTCCATCTAGTTATTTTTAGATTCATGGGTTTTAGTCACTATCCTGTGGGGATATGAAGCACCGTTTGGGTCTTTTCATGTTATGGTTTAGAGCCTAGTTTAATAGGTTTTCCTACCCAGGTCATGAAAAATATCCAAAATGGTTTTATGAAACTACCACAAATCATTTAGTGGTGGTTAAGCTACCCCTTAAAGGAAAATAAACATCGCTAAATGGTGTTTTTACGGTAGAAATACTATTGAATAATAAATATTCATTGATACCCATTATTATTAATAAAAAAGTGATGGTAATTGTGACATTTATCAATGCTGAAAATGGAAATCTTTATCATCATTTTTTAGCACTGATAAAGGTGTGTCCTTTATCTCTATTAAAGCGCTATTTTTTATCGTTGATAAAAGGAGTCCTTAAAGAACAAAATCATTTATTATAAAATATAATATTTTAATATATAAATATATTTATATTGATATAGATATAAAATATTTTCTAAAATTTGATTTATATTACACTAAATACATATTTACACTTAATATGTAATATATTTAGTGATATATGAAATATGAAAAAATTAAAAATTAATATTAATTAATAATTGACTAATATTTATCATGTAATATAAATTTAATATCCTTTTTGTGATAGAAAAAATGAATTAATCAACTAATCTCTAAAGATTAGTTGAGAACATGACTTAAAGTTCAAACAAATATAAATTTTGACCTAGGTGTCTCTTTGGGCTCCATGAGATATAAAATAAAATATTTCAAATAGATATACACCATATGGACCATGTGGTATTTTGATCCTTGTTTTTTAGTCAATATAGGCCTGAAAGGCCTCTAAAATTGAGTTTTAAGATGGAATACCGTAATTTTGTAAAATTCAATTTAATTTCATCTTTGTTTAAGAGAGTCTTCTTGTTTTTTATGGAGTGTAAATTTATTCCCCAGATTTACATTCATGTGGATGTTATAGTCTTTAAATTTTAACATTTTTCATAGTGTAGTGTGATTTATATCTAAAAAAACACAGACACACATTCCTATATTTACATATAAAAATTTATTTATATAAATATATATTTGAAAATAATTACATGTAAAGTATATCTTTCAATTTTACCAAATGGTAATTTACATTTATTATCCATTTTAATTAAAAATAAAATGTAACCATTTTATTTACCTTGAAAAATTATATATATATATATGCGTATATATATACACAAATGTATATATAAAGTTTATGTTTATATATAAATATATCATCTAGAGTTTTTATTAACATGAAAACATATATTTATGAATATATTCTGATATATATCTATATTTATATTAAAATAATTATATATTTCCAAATATATACACATATATATAAATATGTTAATATATGACAAGTAAAATCTATTGGGATAGTGGTAACTTTGATTGTTGAATGTTTATATATATGTATGTATCACAATACATTTCAAAAAAAATATATTAAAATATATAAGTGAATTTATACTTTTAGACACACACACTTATAGATATATATAGACACACACACACACAAACACCCACACTCAAATAAATGTATTTACCATAAATAGGAATTTAATCATTAAAAAATAATATTTAAATATACAATTATGATTAAATATATCTTTATATATATAAAAATATTTCACATACATAAAAATAAACACATGCATACATAAATTTATTTACAATATTTATATGCATTTTATAAATACATTATAATAAAATTTATATGTAAATATAAAATTATACATAAATATATACATATATACTTATATATATATTTATATATAAGTAAATAATTGTATTTTATAAATGCATTTAAAAATAATTTTATAAATATATTAAAAAAATAAAAATAAAAAAAATACATATATATAAATAAATAGATATATCATAAAATGTTGGGGAGAATAAAATTTAGTAGTGGTAAGGGTATTCATCCTATAGGGATGAGGCCACATGATCAAATCATCATGGGTGCATGACTGTCTAAGTTTGGGGTTTTATGTAGGGGTGCTAATAAAGTGGGGAGAGGCACTAATGGGTGTGTGGTAGATCTTGGTTCCACAGTTGTATTCTAGTATTGTTTTAGTATTATCATTTCTAGAAACTATCACTAATAAAAGGAGCGGTGAAGGGTGTATTGGAGGAGTTTTAAAAAAATTGAGTTTTATTAATGTTAAAATTGCTATGATAAAAGACTACATTTGTAGCACTAAAAACACACTGAAAAAGGTGCCCTTTATCAGTGTGTTTTTTTCGCATTGATAAAGTCAAATTTCATCAGTTTTTCTATTCCTGATAAAAGAAACTGAGTATTAATTGCACTTATAAAACCATAATTTTTTAGACCAAATAAAACGCGATTCAATTGTAGTTTTTGTTCGTGCCTTCATTGGAGGTGGTTATGGAAACACGATGGGTTTTAATGCTTCTTATGTCATGCCGGTTGTGGTGCACAAGAATATTTCTCTTCTGATAAAACATTTATAGGTGGAGTCACAGTTTGAAAATGTGGTAATCATCAATGATAATGTAAATAACGCTACAGTTCCATGACACACTTTAGTCATAGTTAAAATTAATATGTTGTTGGTAGATGGGGAGGGTTTTATGAAATTTATAGAGAATAAATCTCATCAATACATGGACTACTATTTAATTTCAAAAATTTCCTCCACATTCTCCACCTATATTGCCTCTCAAGAATTTACGTTGGTTATAGACAATGATAAGAACTAAGTTGGGATGCTTAATGGGTTGGACCAGGGCATAACATCTAGATTTGGAATAGACCTACAAAAAAACCTAGTTTTTTTAATCCCTAATTTAATGTGGGATCCAAAAAATGTGTTTTTTTGTTCAAATTTTAAGTAGAAGGTTCCATGGGCTAACCTGTATTTATAATCAATTCTAAAAATTATTTTTTAAAAAATTTAAAAAAATTAATATTAATAAATATTAAATATTAAAAATATAATATTTATCAAAAAATTATCAATATATATATATATATATTTATTTATTAAATACATAGAAATATATATTCCATTTTCATGAAAATAATATATTAAATTAAAATATAATTAAAATTAAAATTAAATAAATTATTCCTAGCCTACAGGCCGACCTGCAAATTTTAAATTTGATCTAATTAAACCAATGTAATTTTTTCATTTGGTCTATTTAAAATAAATTAAAATATAATCCATTTTTGTCTAGCCTTACTCATCGCATAAATGATGTTTGGAATGTCTGACCTGTAATTCCAATCCCATTAAGAACCCCTTGGATGAAGAGAAATTTTATGGGGTTTTATCATAAATTATAGAATAAATGATTCAGATGAAAAGGATTTATTGGGTGGATGGGAAGCCTCAATTTCATATCATCTTAGAAAAGGCCCCAAAATATTGTGGCATGTTTCAAATATAAATTTTTATATTTGAATTGGACTATTCTGTCTGATTTTACATAGGACTTTGAATTATCAATAATTGGAGGCGGAATAGAGAAGAATGGAGGGAGGCCTTCTACTGAAATATAGTAGTATGAACCATTAAGTACCTAATTTAAGGTTTCTCATTACTCAATAAAAAAATCCAAGGAGTAGTGGCCCTTGGATGCCCATTACATTGTTAGTAGGCTTGTACTCATTGGCTAGTAATAACACGGGTACCCGATTTAAGTCTAATGAGTATCCAATGGTCTAGGGACTAGAATTCTTAATGGAATTTTTGTAATTTACCTTAAAACCATTTTAAATACTATTTATCTTCTCTTATCCCATCCAACTTGAGATGGACATCCCTATCACACCTCAACCTCAGTTATCTCTATTATCTTATTTATTTTGAGTCCCTTATATTTATCTCCCTTTTTGAGTTGAATTTTCTTGAATTTTTGGAGATTTTGGGTGTGTAGTGCATGTATCATAATTTTTCACATGATTACAACTAATCATGCAATAACCATATAGTCAGCCTATGGTTTTTAAGTGCCAAATTGTATGTTTGACACATAATTAGTCAAATTTTGGATGCTTACTATGCACCTCACCATAGAACCTCAAGTGAGGATTTTGTGGTAGGAACACATTTGGGATAACTATGCAGCCAAACCATGCGCAATACCCAATTTCATTAAAAAGTTGATTATACCCTCATATCCTCCACTTTATTTTTACCCCAAATCGTCCCCTCTTCTCTCATTTGGTTAGCGCGAACCCCATGCCTCTCCCCTAGTTACACCTCCTTACCTAGGTGTATTTGAGAAATATTTTCAAGATTCATGGCCTAAAATTCATGTTAATCCTTTCTAGATTACATCAGCACTCGGTTTCATCCTTATTCCGACTTATTATTTTTCTCTTATGGACATTACGACCTATGGTTTCCTCTACCTTGATTTTTATTTTGTTAATTCATTGTTCATGTGTTCCAATGATATTTTAAGGATATTTTGTTTTAATGAGGCGAAATAACAATGTAATTTTTAAAATCATCATGATCGAATTTAGGTTATCCATTTCATGAGTCGTTAAATTCGGAACTATGATTGCTTGTTTGTTTAAATGAAAGCTTTCTGTGTTCTGAAAATGATATTAAGTATCGTGATTAGATTTTTTTAAACTAAGGTTGTTTTCCTATTATTTTATTCAATATAGAAGGGTATTTTATTATAAAAAATCCTCTTTTATGGAAATATTTGGTAATTACATTTTTTGAAATGGACGGTAGTTGCAGATAATGGATGTTCATCGAAGATAACATGAAGTTATTTCTGTGTTGGAAGAATTTTATTAAAAAGATTAATTGGATCATATTTCCTAAACAATATCATTTATTTCACATAAATGTAAGAATATCATGTCATTTTCTTGAGTGTAGTAACACCATGTGACCCACACAAATGAAGGAAGATCATGTGATTCACATGAATAAAACAAGATCACATGATCCATGGTAATATATTAATATCATTAAACCCCATGATTTAAGTAATTTACCCTTATTTTATGTATTTTGATATTAAATAATCCCTAGGTTTAGTTTTGGAGGTTCTAGTGGGTTTTAGAGGGAGTTATAACTTTTTTTGTAAAGGATACCTCATTGAACCTAAGGTGGCATCCTAGAGGGATCAGGTGTGACATAAGATCTGGGGCGTATTGATTTTGAATCCACTTCCTTTTTGGGAAGGGCTATTCCATGGATTATGGATATGGCATAGCCTTTTTCTCATTATATTGTGGAGAATGTATATGGAATATGATGGTAGGGTGTAGTGACATAGAAGGGATGGATGTGCTTTAGTTTGTTGAGGGAATATGTTAGTGGTTATACCTTTTTGGAACACCTGAGGTGTAACAGTTATGTTGTGGCATAATCCATTAGCTGCTCCATGGTGAAGATGAATGTTCCATAGTTTATTTTTTAAAAAATTGGATATAGGGCATAGTCTGTGTTGTGTTTATCAGAGTGGGTTGTCTGGGAATTCCATTGAATGGTCTTTGGGGACTGCACCATAGTCTATGGTTACTAGTCCATAGTGACCCAGTCTATTCCATTGTATAGTGAAACCTATTTTATATTTTAATTAGGATTTAATCCCCCCAAACCTTATTTGTCTTCTAATCTTCAATGTTCTCAAAATCAACTTCCTCTCTTTGATTTAAAGACAATCCCCCTTTAGTCCAAAAGTGACTTTTATATGAATCAATGTGCATTGGAGATCCATAATCATTTGTGATTCTGGGTTCCCTATCATTCATCATTGATCTAATTAGATCTATTATTCTCCTCTCTATCATAGCCATATATCTATTATTTTTTGGATAGATCTATGTGATATGATGAGAATTTTGACATGATTTGGTTTATTTTTAAATGGATGTAATTATGTACCCAAATCTAGAAGATCTATGTGCTGTTCTTCATTTTCATATTTCATTTAGAGGTAGTTGGCTTATCTTTCAACTCCAATATTCTAGAACACGAAGTCTTATTTTTTATTTATGTTTTCGTTGAAATTTTATGGAAAAATTTTGTGATTTCATGAATAAAATCCATTTGGTTTTATGTCTTGGAAAAATGAATATTTAATGAATTTTGTAAATCCCCTTTTTTGATTATAGTTTTAAAATTGGGATTTTAAAATTATGGAGTAGTTTTGTTGCAAGCTGCGTGCTTGAGGAAAGGTTTCTAGAAAAAAAAAATTTTGTAAAAAAAATGTTATGGGCATGTAACATGGAATGATTAGGTCGACATGTGTTCAACGGCGGATGATTTTGGTCAGAAGTTAGACAATCACGGTTGGATGGTTTATGATCATGGGGTACCACCATTAATGGTAACACAAATCCTGAGTGTATTTTTTGTGAATGAATGGGTGTGTGAGTGTGTTAACATGAATTTTTTTTCCAAACATGAATGAATGAAAATGAGCCCGTTTATGTCTTTATCATAGGGGTTTATCATTTGGATTTATACAAAATGTTTAAATATAATCCCACTATTTTATATAAATAAGATATCAAATTCTTATTCAAGTGGCATGTGATGGGAATTATCTTTGGAAATCCTAATGAGTTTGTACTCACCCCCTATTCAAGAACTTTGATGTGATCGGAAATGTGATATACTAGGATACAAGGAGAGGAAATCTGTCAAATTTCTCTACTATTTCACTTTCATTATTGGGATGGGTGGGTGGTGTTGGAGCTTAGAGATAGTTTGAATAATACTTTGGATGATACCACTTTAGTATATTGACTTATGTTGTCTTTCAGTTTTATCAGTTGTTATACCATGTTCTATTGTCACTCTGATATTTTTGTCTGTTGGAATATTATTTGGGTTTTATTATTTTCACTCATACATCATATATTTGGTTTGGATGTTGATATTTTATACTGTATTTTTTTATTTTATTGGGAAAATAATTCCCCAAATGTTTGACAAGACCATGGTATTCATTGTTATATTTGTTGTCTTGGGGATGTCTCCTAAGGCATGTAACAAATATTCCTCCCCTCAATCTAATTATTAGGGGCATGATTTTACAAATGGTATCAGTTTCGGTCATTCCTTGTATCACATGATATGGTATAAATGATATAAGAATGATTGAAATTGAAATGTATGGATTAATAAGATACAACAAAGGATTTTTTTTTCTGAACATCAAGTTACAGGGGTGTTTGGGTACAAAAGTCTTCTAAGACACATCTTGGTGTATTATCATCACATCATCATGGATTTACCTAGTGGTTATTTCGTATCATATATTGTTAGTGAAGCATACCACTAGGATTTCATTGTTCATTTTGAATTTTATGGTTTAGGAAAATGGTAAAAATGGTTTATTTTATAAAATAATTTTTAATAATAGTTTCTTATGGTGATTTTTAATTTCCCAAGGCTTCAGTTTCTAGAGACTGATAACTAAAATGTGTGTTGTTTGTATTTATAGTGAATGGAACTAGTTATCCATCATAAGAATCTGCAAAAATAAGAAGCTAATAAGGTTTTTTCACCTAAGATAAAGGTTCACAAAGAGTTTGTTCAAAGTATCATTCAGTTTTTTCAATCCATTTAAAAGTGAAATCAGAATAATGAACCCAGACAATTGGATCACTTAGTTTAGTATAAGAAAAAGAAACCACCCATATTTTAGGGTGATTTTGAGCAAGAAAATGTAGAGTTGTGGTTGGATTAAAATAACTAAATCACTGAATTATTGGGAATACCAATCGAGGTGAAAGTAAAATTAGTGACTTATATGTTGGAAGATCGTGCATTCAAATGATGGGACTTAGTTATCCATGATAAAGCTCACCAAGGAATCAAATGATAGGAATTTAACGAATTGTTTGATAAATAAGTCTATCATCACAATTTTAGAATTATAAGAACAACTAACATCTTCAACTTGAAACAAGATAATCTATCAATCATGGAGTATGATCCTAAATTTATGCATTCGGTCTTCTTTTTCCTTGATTTTTTTTCTAGTTCACCCTTTAAAGAACACATCTTTGATTTGGGTCTATGACTAGATATTTTATCAAAGATATTTATTTTATATATTTCGGACTATATGTAAATGATAAATAGAGAAACAATGGTGGAAAGAGACATTTTAGGAAATCTGACTAGATGGTGTCTGTTTATCACCAAAGGAAATGATTGGAACTAAAATGTTGCTAATAAGAGGAAGTGGGACACCAACTTCCATCATAGTGGAGTTACATAGAATAAGGCCACAAGATCAGTTAATTTCCCTCTGTGACAAAATATAAATCCTAGTAGTTTCCAATGTGGATCTACATCCCATAATAAATGAGACTATACGAAACCACCTAGAAAATATCATAATTGTAATCAATGGGATATACTCGGTATTATTTTCATAGTGATCCAATTTATGTTTAAGGACATATAGAGAATTTATCCTTTTACACATTTCATTACATTATTTTAATCCTAGTAAAGCATCATATTACATGACAAGGATCGTGATGTCTAATATCTTAGAATATTAGGTACATAAATATAAACACATGAGGATAAATAAAACATTTATATATTTAATTATAATATGATCTCCTAACTTACATTGTTATCATACATCTTCATAGGATAACCCAGGGTTAACATGAAAAAATGGATGGTATAAAAAGACCAGTAAGGGAATAAACACAAGAATAATTCTTTTGAGCATAGGTTATAAGGCAAGACATAATGAAATAAAAAGTCACAGAACATGTAGAATCATAAAATTTAATCATGAGATCCAATAAAAATAGATTCATAATAATGTGGAATCAATATAAAACATGAATGTAGCATGAGTCAAGGATTGTTGTAAATACTAGAGCACAAGTCAAGGTTAACCACCAGGTCTTGTACATAAGGTAACATGAGTCAAGGCTAACCACCAAGACCATTGCACATAACATCTCATGAGGCTCAATATTACCCAGTGCATTGGAGCGCTATCTGGGAACACCCATAATAATATTTTCATTAACATGCTTTCCACATATAGAATCATACATAACCAATCATACATAAACATAAGGTTACCAATGGAATGAAATGGGTATCATAAATAAGTCAAAAAGCACTATAGATGGGCGTATAATACAAGTGTCTAATAAATAAAGTAATTAAAAAATACATGGAAATTGTTAGGGGAAAATAATAATATATCATGTTATGTGACTTCAAACATATGTGACAACATGTACGAAGAGTATTTATTAAATTTTAGAATTAAAACATTGTAGCGCGGTTTTAAGAAAAATACTAAAGTGAATTTTTAAAAAAGGATTAATATTTCATAAAAAACTAGTTCTGAACTAATAATGTTTTCATAATAGAAAGAATGATTTTATAAAAATAATTGTGACTAAAAAATTGATGATAGTGTGAACATGAAATTGAGTAAGAATTCTAGAAGTTCTCTTAAATGGGTTTTTCTTATCAGGAAGAATTAAAGATGGAACCACTTAAAAACATGTATATCCCCTAAAGAGAATGATAAATGGAACTTGATACAAGATTTTGGCACATATAAACAGAATTTTTTAGAGTTATATAAAAAATATAGCTTCATTTGGGTAAAAAGAATGATATACCAACCTAAAGGAATAAAATATTTTTGGGTAAAATCCCTTACCATATGTATGATAGTGTCTTTCACATGATATTAATGTCCTGGAGAACCAAATTAAATTCATTAATTAATATTTAAAGAATCTATTATTTAATTAATTTATTTATTATAAACTTATTAATCTCATTCATGAGATTTCTTATGTGTTAATAGGTTCCATTTCATTGTTCGTTTCATTGGTTTTCATGATTGGCTTACTTATATACATGTAAGGCTAAACATGTAAGATGAGAATAGTTGTTTAGAATTTTATTTATATGTTATTAGTGATCATCTATTAGGTTAATTATAGTGATCCCAACCTTCTACATATAACATTACATGATTTGAAGCATAATTATACATCAGATTATAAGCCAATGACCGTGAAGTCTAGTGTCTTGAAAGACTTATTACATAAAACTGAAACCATTGGAATAAATAAAACATTTTATTATTTAGTATTTATAAAGATCCTTCAAATTCCATTGTGCTCATACATTTTTATAGGATAACCTATGGATAACATGAACAAAGGGATGATATAAAATCCCAATAAGGAAATAAGAATAAGAATAAATCCTTTACACTGGGGTCAAAAAACATGAAATTAAGAAATAAAAAGGCATATGTCATAAGATATCATAAAACATAAACACAAAGTCATATAAACATGGAATCATATAAATTTGGAAGAATAATAAAACATGTCAGTAGTACGATTCAAGGATAACTACCAAACGCATTTCCCATAGTAGTACGGGCCATGGTTAACTGCCAAGGTACAAGGATTGAGAGGAGTATGAAGATGTGGTAAAGTGGGGTGGTATTTATAGTGGAGGAGAGGAGGGGTTTCCTATTATTTTAATCATTAGTTTAATATTTTATCTCATGAATATGAATAGTCTTTATTCTTGTGAAAAAATATTAATTTGCGCATGTGAGTTTTAACCCAAGGTGATTACATCAGCCATGACACAATAAATATTGTATTTAACATATAATGTATATGCACAACAAATTGTCATATTTAACAATTAAAAAAAATTCAATAATTTCAAAAAAATCAGCAAAATTCAGTTAAACCATTTTTTCTTGTGTAGAATTCAAAAATGAACACATTTCTATCAAAATAACTTAATAAATAATTGAAATTTATTTGAAAAACAACCATTTTAAAACTATAAATAATTTTATAACACCACCGAAAATTAATCAAGGTCTCAAAAAATTATCTTATAACCATAAGAAAATAAGATAACAATTTATGAAAATATTTTATGAATTAAAATTTTCATTTATATTATTAAATTAATCATAAAATGTAATTAAATATTTATGAGATAAAAAAATACCAACACTTCTACATGATCATATTATTACTTATAAGGTGCCTAAATATTATTTATACATTCATAGTTGAGATTAAATTTCATTAGAATGATTAACTACTCATAAGGGTACATTAAAATTCATAAGGGTAAGTTGTTATTCCCCAAAAATTATGTTTTCTGTATCAAACATTAAATTTCTTATTGATCACAACCATGTATGTCAGATTTCTGAAATTCAAATCACAGAAGTGACAATATTATGTTTAATGGTCACATAGTAATTAATCGTTCATTATGTTGTGATTTTAAGTGATTATACTATATGAAATAATTAAAAGAATTTAATTTCCATTTATTGAACTTTTTGTCATTACATTCTTCCCCACTTATGAAATTTCTCCCTCAAATTTTCATATTACATTCTAAGCCATAAACACATGCGAGAACTTTTCCTTCATTGCCTCCTCCAGTTTCCATGTTTTCTCTTTGTACTTATTGTTTTTCCATAGTTGTAACACCCCAACGATTTATAATTAAAAGCATGAAACACCGAGTATCCAAAAAACACCACATTCTTATATCCGTTCAAGTAAACCCAATTTTTTAATTATTGTGATTTTTATTTCGAAACACTGAAATACAAGGTTTCCTTTAGTAAGATATTTAGAGTCTAATAAGACAAATTTTATTTTTTGGTGAATAGTAACTTAACCTTATGAATAGTAATAATAACCTTATGAAAAGTAAAAAATATTATTATTTTATTATATTAGGGTTATAATATAATGAGATCTTAATTAATTTTTCATGGTAATAGAAAAAAAATTATACTTTTAAAATAGTTTTTTTTTCAAGTAAATTATTTTTTTATTTAAAAAATAAATCATTAATATTTAGAATTTTTTTTCTCAAAATAGATTCCATTATCTAATTATATACGTCTAAAAATAGTTATGGTGAATTTTTTAGATTTTTCTGAAATACTAGAATTTTTTATGAATAGTAAAATACGGTAATTTATAGTATATATACATTATCATTTAAATTCATTATTCCTTGTATCATGTCTGATGTAAGCACTCCTGGTTCAAACTCACATGAATTTATTACTATTGTGGGTCACACTAATCAATACTATTGGTTGTATTGAGTGAAATAATAATAAAAATGAACAATATTTTCACAAATCACCCCTCCTCTTCACTATAACCCCCCAAACTCCCTCTTCTCTTCACTACCCTCAAGCCTTGTGCCTTTTGTAAATTTATCTCAAATATCCTCCCAAGAGCCTCCCCACATCCAGCAGTCTTTGTTCACATAAATATACCAAAACCACTCCCCTAAATAGGCTCTCAAGGAAGATTACATCAAGAGATAAACTCCGCTTTTCATTTCTTTTATTTCAAGTACCATTCTTTGATATTTTGTTCCTCGACTCCTTTTATCCAAATTTTGTGACGACTCCAACTAAATTACATGTACTAGATTGTTTATCATAAAGGAATAATTCTTCATCGTATCTCCTTTCTCCTTATTTTATACTAGAAATGAGAACACCATCCCAGACGTGTTAATATATAACATTCAAGGATGAAAGGTTTTCAATTTCTATTATTGTCTTCCATTATGGTCATGAAACAATTTTTATGGTTGAAATAGATTATATTATATTCATTACAACTTATTTATTGTTCTTTAATCCTCTTTCACACATGATATTAATTTATAAATCCAATTGAGTTCGTTGAGATCAAGAACCCCCAATTAACCAAAATAATTGTCATTAATGTTTTCTATAATGATTCATATTCACTCCTAATATCCAAAAAAAGTTTATAACCCTGTAATATTTTTTTCACTATTTACATACCACTTATATTCTATATAACCATTCTTAGTCTACATGTTTATCTGTACATGAATATAAGTAAATCGATCAGGAAAACCATGGAATAAAACACACCAAAAAAATGAAATTGAATCTAATAACCCATCAAAAGGCTATGAATGATACTAAATAAGGTTATCATAAATCAATTAAATGTATATTAGGTTCTAGAATCATTAATTTATGATCCTAAATTATATTATTCAGGTCATTAAAATCAAGTGGGGAACTCCTTCAGACTTATTGTAAGGGTTTTCTACCAGAACCTCCATTTTCATTATGGTTACTCTTTTTGTATAATTACTTCAATTAAATTCTTATTTATTCAAATTTATTGCTAAAATATTCTGTGATAATGTTATAAGTCTTTGAACCATCCAGAATAATAATTTTATTCATGGGGATTTATATGTTTCAAAAAGGATCTATCAAAAATACATCCCAAACTACAATCCGGATTCAACGGAATTTCTCAAATTCTTATGTATTTTCCAGGGAAATATATAATAAATTTTTAGAAACCATTATCATTATAAAAACAATAATTTTATTTTTGAAATACTATCTTACTTCAATTATTGTTTTATACAAATATTGTTCCAAAATAACTCTTCTTTTCAATGAAAAATAGTATATTTCTCAAGAATTTATCGATGATGTTACAAGAGTAGCTTCACCAGTTTCAACACTGTTATTTTTTAATATATATTATTGGGATTAATATTTTATCATATCATAAACAATATTTAATTAAATTTATTATGAGTATTTTGACTGTGGATGGGCTATCTTAAAACCGTTCACCAATTTACTACGAATGGTTAGTGTTTTTGCCTAATGTTCGGGGAACATTATTGACATTTCATATGTCAGTTTCAATATGTATGTATATGTTATTTATGTTTATTCCCATTTATATGAGAAATGAATTTATATTAGTAAGTTATGGATGTGGCCCTTTATATCCCCTCTATACATCAGTTGGTCTCATGAGACAAACTGTGGTTTTGGCACAAGGCCTTGACAAAATGATTAATTATGGTCTTGGCACCAGGTCTTAACAGTACAGTTATGATGTCTATAATTATGTATTACATCATTATGAAACTAGTAATTGAATGTTCTCAAGGTTATTGGACTAGTATAATACCAATGATTATGTTTTATTATGAACTTTTTATTGATCTCTTATTCCTTCCATAATGCTTTCAAGTTCATTTTTAATGGCATGGGGTTTTTTATTTATTCCATGTTTACATTCCAATATAATAAAATAAGGAACCATATCCCAGAAACTAGGATTGGGTTTTTAGAGTTGGTATAATAGGTAGTTTAGTAGAAAACATGGATACTAGAGTTGGAAAACATAGATTTCGGAAAAAACTCTTAATATAGTCTTTGAGAAGAAATATACCACAACATCCTGGAATTTTTGGGAAGGGATAGGTTATATAGATCATTCTAGAAAATAAATATCTATCAGGATAATGCAAGAGGACATGGTTGTGGCCCAGATGTACGTAGAAGTGAAAAATATAACAAGGAGTTTCATGCTTGACTTGGGGTATCCTGGTACACGACAAATGGGCCTTACTGCGCACCTGGTTTGACACTCATGGAGGATATGCTTAGGATAATTCACATTTTAGTAACATGCAATTATGAAGGATTTAAACGTAAATTTTTCCTAAAAAACCATGTTTATGATTATGAGATTATTCTTTTATAGAATTTCAATTTATACTATGTTTTTTATATGTATAGATTATACATTTTGATTCATAAACTAATCGATTACATGCCATTATTTATAAATGGAGCCTAGTAAAAGGAATGTAAACCTCATGAAAGCATATCTACGATATAGGGATTCCCATCTGATGTAAGAGAATGATGTTGGATCCAGTGTTGTGACTGGTGCTATGAAACTTATATCTATAATGGGACAACTAACTCATGTTAGGAATAATAACTTTAACTATATGGAGCATCCGTATCCACAATGTGGGTGAGCTATGTTAGATCTTTTTATGTGACAAAAACCTCATCATTTTATGGTACCATAAACTCTTTCGTAGTGGAGAAGTGGATATGATCATTAGAGAATATATATATCACTTTGGGATGTAAGTCAAGAGAGAAGGTTGTCATGGAAATTTATCGACTATCGAGAGATGAACATCCTTAGTGGTCTATAATCCAAAACATAAAGGAGGGGGAAGAAATTGAAGAAGTAGAATATAGGTATTTTAATGAATTATTCTTAAAAAAATACTTCCCTAATGAACAACAAGACGATATTGAACGGAGGTTTTTTAAATTTGAGGCAAAATAGGATGATTATGTTGCAATGTATGATTATAACTTCACATGGTTAGCAAGACATGTCATGTACTACATACGTAATCCAAGAAGAAAGATTGATCAATTCATTGATGGTTTAAAACCATTCATATGAAGGGATCTACTCTCCCCATGTTTCTCATCATATGAATATATAGTCTCATGGGCTATCAAGACAAAAAAATAATTATCTAAGTCTAAATTTTTTTAGTGAAAGCAAGAGAATAATAGGGCATCCAAAAACTCTTGAAAATGAAATAAGGAAATGGTGAAGAAGGGAAGAGTTGACTTTCCACACTATGATAATTGTGGTAAGGGACACCCTGGCACTTTAATTAACGGTATGGGTGTTTGTTATATGTGTGGAGAAGAAGGCCACCTATATCTGGATTGTAAGTGGAAGAAATAATCTATCAATGTTTAGTGATAAAATTTAAGTTATAGGAGACATTAAGCAAATGATTATCCTCTGAGTCAAGGAAACTTTCCCCAATGAAGACTAAGGGATCAAGGCCAAGCTTATGTAGTCACAAATGCAGAGTTCGATGTTCATAACGATGTAGTTACAGGTTCCTTAATCATTTCATAGAAAATATCCAATGATTTATTTGATTCAGGATCATTGATGTCTTTCATATCTTCCCAGTTTTCAATTAAAAATAGATATTTCCAATTTTATTTAATAAGAGTGTTGTAAGTCAAAACATCTAAGGGAAGTATCATTGCAACAATGGTGTGTCAGGTAGTCCCCATTATGGCCTATAAAAATGCTTTATTTTCTAATTTTATTGTCATAACAATGATTGACTTTGATTTAATCCTCATTATGTATTGTATTTTTAACGATGATGTAAAAATTTATTGAAATAGGGAGGTTAAAATTTTTGAGGAATATGTGAAATCCCTTATCTTTAGGGAAGAAACATCACCATCTGATTCTCAACTATATCCACCCCCAGTAGCACTACTGAATTAAATAATCGGGGAGGAAGGGAATGAAATAACTATTTTTTAGGAAAAGAATGTTCCAATAGATGACATACCTATTGTGCAATAATTTATTGATGTATTTCCATAGGATTTACCTAGAAATACACAAGAGTAAGAAATTTAGTTCTCCATTGACTTAATTCATGATTTAAGGCCCATATTAAAGACCCATAATAGAATGGAAACTTTGGAATTAGTATAATTGAAGAAGTAACTAGATGAATTGAGAAATAATGTATTTTTTGTCCCAACTTTTTAACCATGGAGATACCTTGTCATTTTTGTTATGAATAAATATTGATCTATGAGATTGTTCATTGACTATAGAGATATCAATACTATAACAATAAAGAACATGTATCCTCTACATCACATTGATGTTTTATTTGAAAAAATTCTTGGGGGCCAATATTTTTTGAAGACTGAACTTTGATCAGGATATCATCAGTTGAATGTAATGAAGGGAGACATTCCAAAGAAAATATTTCAAATCAGGTACGGGCTTTATGAGTTTACAGTAATACTTTTTTGGGCTGACTAATGCACCCTCTGTCTTCATGGATCAAATGAATAGGGTTTTCAAGGAATATCTTGAAGACTTTCATGTGGTATTTATTGATGATATTTTGTTATAGTCTAAAAGATATGAAGATCAAAAAAATCATTTGCGCACTTTTATGAAGACTCTTAGAAGAAATGAATTGTATGCCATGTTTAGACTGTGTGATTTTTGGACTCAATCAATATCCTTTCCTGAGCACATTATCTATAAATTTGGAATATCTGTTGATCTTATGAAGAAAAAGTCTATTCATGAATGAAATAATCTAATTAACATAACTAAGGTACATAGTTTTATTGGTTTAACAAGTTATTATTTGAGTTTCATTCATAACATCACCCTTTTAGCCAACCTATTGACCAAGATTACATGTAAATGGGTTATGTTTGTATAGAAAAAATAATGTGAGGACTGTTTTGAAGAATTGAACTGGAGATTATTTAATTCTACGATCCTAACTATAAAATCGAGGAATGATGGGCTTGTGAGATTTAGTGGTGCATCAGTGAAATAACATGGTTTTGTCCTTATGTAGAATAATAGAGTTATTCCCTATGCATCATGTTAGTTAAAAATTAATTAACAAAAATATCCTACTCATGATCTTGACTTAGATGTTGTGATATTTTCTCAAATAATATGATGACACTATATATATGGTGAAAGATGTGAGATATATATGAATCAAAAGTGTCTGAAGTATATCTTATCACCGAAAGAACTCAACATGAGGTAATGTCGATGGATTGAAATACTTATGGATTGTGATAGTTCCATACACTACCAGACAATAAAGGAAAATAAGGTAGCTGATGCATTGAGTAGGATGAATCCTCGAGTTTTAAACAAAATGAGGATTAAAAGGGATACTATATTCATGGATCTTATAATGGTAGACATGGGAATTTTCGAATAAGGTGAAACAACAATACATTTTCAATTGGTTTCCCAGCAATCTTTATTATAAAGGATTAAAATCTCTCATCCTGATGATGATAAAATTTAAAATAAAATTAATGATGTGAAAGATGGGTGGTTGGATGACTTCGTATCTAAAGATCGAATACTAGAATTTGGGAATAGGATATGTGTTCCCTCTATACCTGAGCGGAAAATGGAGTTATTTGATGATTCCTATAGCTCTAATATCTCTATAACCCTTGTATCACTAAAATTTATACATATTTTAAGGAATATTTTGGGTGAGACAACATGAAGTGGGAAATTGCTGACTAGGTATTAAGATGTTTAGTCTATCAACATGTGAAGGATGAATGAAAACAACATAGAGGTGTTATGAAACATCTACCTATTACTACATAGAAATAGTATGACATTACAATGGTTTTTGTAACTGTATTACCCAAAACTCCAAGAATGAATGACAAAATATTGGTAATTGTGGTTCGACATATGAAATATTCACATTTCCTTTAAATAAGGTAGGATATTCCACTATAGCACCTTGCATGACTCTATATCATTGAAGTTGTGAGAATTCATGGACCACCACTCCCAGTTGTGTCTAACCATGATCCACGATTTACATCGAAATTCTGGAAAAGGCTTTAGAAAGCCATGGATACTAACTTTCGATTGATTTCTTCTTATCACCCTCAAACTGATGGTTAATTAGATAGGACGATCCAAACATTAGAAGACATGTTGTGATCATTCTCACTTGATTTTCATGGTATGTGGGATCAGTATTTAACTTGAGTGGAGATTTCCTACAATAATAGTTCCCATTCAATAATTCAAATGTCACCATATGAATCATTGTATGTAAAGAGATGTCGTACACCATCATGTTGGGATGAAGTTTGTGAATGGAAGATTGTGGGTCCATAGCATGTAAAGGAAACAACATCGAAGGAAAATACTATTCAAGTACATATCAAAGCAGCTTAAAGCATACAAAAAATATATGCTCATAATCTAAAGAATGATTTGTAATTCCAAGTGGGAGATCATGTTTTTTTAAAAGTATCTCTATGGAAGGGTATTATATGATTTGGGAGGAATGTTAAACCAAGACCTAGGTACATAGTCCATTTTGAAATTCTAATGGGAATTAGAGCTTTTGCACATCATTTGGTTATGTCGCCTCACGTATCTAAAGTACACATTGTGTTCCATGTATCATTGCTAAGAAAGTACATGCCAGACCTAATACATACCCCCACTTCTGAAGGTATAGAATTGGAACCTGACATATCTTACTGTGAAGAGACTATCTGGATTATAGGAAATAAATAAGAGGTGTTGATGAATCAAATTAATCGACTAGTAAATTTAATTTGAAAAAAACATAATATCGAGGAGAAAATATGTGATCCTGAGGATCATAGGATGAATAACTACCCAAATAATTTTGTGAGGTAACATTCAAGTAATTATGAGGATGAGAGTTTCGTAAGGAGGGGAGAATGTAACACACCAAGGATTTTTTAATAAATGCATGAAATACTGAGTATCTAAAAAATACCACTTTACTATAACCTAGTCAGGAAACATAATTTTTCCACCTATCTAATTTGAATTTTGAGAAACAGATATCAATGTTCGCGTTTAGTATGATATTTAGTGTCAACATTAATTTTTGGTGAATAGTAACATACCCTTATGAATATTAATATGAATAGTAATATTAACCATGTAAATAGTAATTATTATTATTATTTTATTTTATTATGGATATAAAATAATGAGATCTTGATTAATTTTTCAAGGAAGTATAAAACGAAATATAGTTTTAAAACTGTTATTTTTTGAATAAATTATGATTTTATTTTAAAATTAAAAAAATAATATTTACAAAATTATTTCCAAAATTTAGAGTTTATTTTCAAGTTATAAACGTCTAAAAAGGGTTTGGGTGAATTTATGGGATTTTTCAGAAATACTCGAATTTTTAATGATTAGTAAAATATGGTAATTGATAGTTTATATACAATACTGGTTAAATTCACTATTGCATGCATCATGGATTATATATGAACAATTTGATCGAAATAAAATTCACTTTTAATATTATGGGTCACATGAATCAACATTGTTGGTTGTATTGTGGAAAATAATAAAATAATGAATAAGATATTCACAAATAACCTATATCCTCCACTATAACCCCCCTCACTCCCTCTACTCATCACTCCTATCATGCCTTGTTCTTTACCAAAATTATTCTCAAATATCCTCTAATGATCCTCCCCCATGACCACCTCCCCTTTTTCTTATATAAAGTCCAAAACGTCTTCCCTAAAGAGGATCTCCCAGAAGATTACTTCAAGAGGTAAATTCATCTTTTTCATTTCATTTATTTCAAGTTCCTTTCTTTTATTTGACATTCCTCCCCTACATTCATCAAAATTTTATGACGAATCAAATAACATAAACACACTAGAATGTTATTTTTATAAAATAATAATTCATTATCATCTCTCATTTCCCCCTATTTTATACTAGAACTGAAAACACCATATGATATGTGTTAATTTATCACATTCAAGGATGAAGGGTTTTCAATTTCTATTACCATCTACATTTATTGTCATGAAACCATTTTGGTGGTTGAAATAGACTATAATATATGTATTATAACTTATTTAAGGTTCTTGAATCCTTTTTTAAACATGATATAAATTTAGAATTTAAAATGAGTTTGTTTTGATCAAGGACCGCCAATTAACCCAAACAATTGTTATTAAAGGTTTATATAATTATTCATCTTCACTCCCAATAAACAAAAAAAATATTAACCATGTAATATAATGGTTTTCACTAATATCATTCAACTTGTATTCTGTAAAATAATTTTCATTATACATGTTTATCCATACATGAAAATAAGTAATCTGATCATGAAAACAAAGGTAGAAAACACTCCCACACAATGAAATTGAATCTCATAACCCATATAAAAGCCATGAATGCACATAAATAAGGTTATAAAAAATTGATTTCATATATAAGAGGTTATTAGATAATTAACTTTTGAACCTAAATTTTATTTTTCAGGTCATTAAGATTAGGCGAGGAATACCTTCCGACTTAAGGTAATGGTTCTCTACCGGAACCTTCGTTTTCATTCAGGTTACAATTATTGTCTACATACCTATATTAAATTCTTATTTATTCATAGGTACAACTCATATATTAGGTGATAATCTTATATATGTTTTAACCAAATATATTCCTACTTTCATGTATGAGTAGTTATATTTTTTTTAAAGGATCTTTAAAAAATTCATCACGAAATACAAGCCAGATTCAAGGGAATTTCTCAAATTCGCACCTATTTTCAAGGGAAATATATAATCGTTTTTTATCAACCATTATATTTAAAAAACAATCATTTTATTATTAATATACTATATTACTTAACATTACGTTTTATTCAATGTCTTTTCCAAAATATCTCTTCTTTTCAAAGTAAAAGAGTATTAAACACAAGAATTACTCTATGATTTTATAACAGTATATTCACCTGTTTCAAAACAATTGATGTTTATTATATATTATTTTGATTAATATTTTATGATATCGTCACCAATATTTAATTTAATGGTTTCAGATTAGTATGAATTTTCATGGGCTATATTAAAACCATTCACCAATTTACTCTGAATGGTTAGTCGTTATACTTAATGTTTAGGAAACATTATTGACATTTTATATGTTAGTTTCAATATGAATGTATATATTGTATATGTTTATCCTTAGTCATATTGGTAATTGTAATTAGTAGGTGATGAATGAGGCCCTCTATATCCCCTTCATTCCTCGTAGGTCTCATTAGACAATCTTACGATCTTGGCACAAGGCTTTTAAAAAATGATTATTTATGAACATAGAATGAGGACATGGAGGTATGATAATGATGTCCCAAATTATGAATTCAATCATTATGAAACTAATAATTGTGATTTTAGGAGGTTATTACACAATTATTATACCAAATATTATGCTTTATTATGGAATTTTTTATTCATATCTTTTTCCCGCCATAACGTGTTCAAGTTATTTTTTAAAGGCATGTGGTTTTTAGTTATTCGACATGCCTAATGTTAATGTTTTTCATATATTCAACTATATTTATTACCCTTACTTATAATTTCATCTCACCCCTTTCTTATGTTTGATTTTCATATGACATGAATAGGTATATTAAAAATTAAACGAAGATATAACTTATGAGTTATGGTTGTTGTCAAAGGAGTTTATAAATTTTTTTTCTGTTTCAAGTTGTAATGATGAACTTATGTATATATTTTTCTTCCAAAGATAAAAAAATAATTGGTCCACTGGGATGAATATTCCATGTATATATTCTAATGTAATAAAATAAGGCACTAGCTCTGGGAAAATGGGGTCAAGTCCATACAATAGTATTTTGACTTGGTGAGTAATCTTGTTGTGTAGAAAATTCACTCTATGGTACAATATATTCACCTGATTCTCCATATAAGAAAGAAAATTCTCCAACAATACCACCTATGAAGATAATACATGTGATGGATTTGATATGTACTTATTTAAGGGGGATACATTGAAGACATTTTGTACTATAGACATGGTAGATATAAGTTCTAATCGATGAGCCAAAACTCGAACATGATCAAGAATCACAGAGGGGTCGATGGACATTGGATTTAGCATTCCATTCTCCCCAAATCTCGTTATATTCTTCCATGGAGATTTGTAAAGGAATACCATGTCTCCAACATTAAACTCATGGTCTTGTCGACGATTGTCAACATGACTCTTATGTCAACTTTGGGCTGCCTTGACATTATACTGAATGGTATTCTCCTTCTCCACCATTTCATCGACCATTTTAGGTCTTATCAGCTTATGCTCAATGAATTCATACCAACATGTCAACATTCTATACCTTTTCCCATAAAGGATTCATATGGTGACAATCAGATACTTGGGTGGAAACTGCTGGAGTAGGATAATTAAACTTGTGGAAGATGTTGGTCCCATACTCCTTTGAAGTTCATAGAACACACTGTCAACATGTTTTCCAATGTTTGAATAGTTTGGTCATAATGGACATCAGTTTGAGGATGATATGCTGTATTGAAGTTCATTTCAGTGCTTATAACATATTGGTGACTTTTCTAGAACATTGAGGTCAATCTAGAATCTCTATCAGAAACAATAGATTGCGGAACTCAATGAAGACTTACCACCTCTTCGATATATATATGTGCTAGCTAAACTAATGAGAATTCCTCTCAAATTATGATAATGTGAACTGTCTTGGTAAGAAGATAAACAATGACCCATATACCATTATTTCTTATATATGTCCTTAGATGTCCAATGACAAATTCCATGGTTATGTTATCCCACTTCTATGTTGGTATGGATAGTGGTTGCATCATGCCATTATACATTTGTCTGTAATTCTTCACTTATTGACATACAAGAAACTTTTATGTATATTAAAAAATATCCTTCTTCATATTGTCCCACCAATAGTTCTCTTAGAGATCTCAACAAATCTTTGTGATCCATGGGTATATTGATAATGTTGAGCTATGTGCATCATTAAAAAGATCATTATTTATCTTTGGATCAGATGGCACAGATAATCATGACCCCAATCCTACAACTCCCCCCTTTTCCGTATTGAACTAATAGGATTTCCCATGTCGGATAGCTTCCACTATTCTATAAATTTACACATCATTTATTTGAGAATATTTTATTTTCTTTATAAGAGATTGTTGAATAATCATTTGAGAAAGGATTTATTATATTCCCCTCTTAATGATTATGATTTTCATAATCTCCAAATATAATAAGATTGTACCCTTTTCAATTCTCATCATTGATAATGATGCAAGATCCTATCTACTTTGAGCATCCTCCACCTTACTTTACTTACTAGGGTTGTAGTGGATTGAGCAGTCATGTTACATTATGAGATCTAACCATCTTCACTATAGGATATTAAACTCTTTTTCAGAGAATAAATATTTGAGACTCTTGTAATTATTATATATCTCACACTTCTCCCCATAGAGATAATTCCACCATATTTTCATTGAAAAGATCAAAGCCACCAACTCCAAATCATGTGTGGGATAGATTTTCACATGTATTTTCAATTACCTTGATTCATAGCCTATCACTTTATCATTTTGAATCAGTACACAACCTATGGCCTTCATTGAAGCCTCACTATACACCACAAAGAGTTATCCACTTGTTGGGAGTGTGAGTACATACGAATTGATAAGCCTCTTTTAAAACCATTTAAAATAGTATTCACATTCTTGAGTCCAAAAAAACATTACTCCCTTCCATGTCATCTTGGTCATTGGGTTTGACAATCGTGGAAAGTTCTCCACAAATCATTTTTAATACACATCTAGACAAATTATTCTATGGATCTATGTTATAAATCTTGGAATGGGCCCCTCTTCAATTGCCTTTATGTTGGAAGGGCCCACAGATATCCCTTTTCTAATCTTAACATACCCCAATAATGATACTTCTTCTATCCGAAGCTCACATTTACTTTACATTGCATAAATTTCATCCATTCTCAAAGTCTTTAGCATAGTATTAAAATGCTCCTCATGTTCCTCCTTTCTCTTGGAGTATAATATAATATCATCGCAAAAGACTACCACAAATTTTACTAGGTAATATAAAAATACTTGATTCATTAAATCTATGAAAATTAATTGAGTATTAATTAGTTCTAAGGGCATAACTATTAACTCATAGTGTCCAATCCCTGTTCGAAAGGCAGTCTTGGGAATATCATCTTTCTACACCTTTATGTGGTGATATTCAGACTGAAGGTCCATCTTAGAGAAATAACTAGCCCTGTGAAGATAATAGAACAAGTCATATATCTTTTTTAGGGGATAATTTTTCTTTATCATGATTTTATTTAGATCATGATAATCATTGAAGAGGTGCATTGATCAATCCTTCTTCTTGATAAAGAATACTTGTTCACCCCCTGGCGAAGCACTCATGCATAAAAACCCCGTCTCTATATTCTCTTGTAACTACTTATTCATCTCTTCCACCTCTATGGTAGCCATTCTATATGGTTTCATTGATATAGGAAAAGATCCTGGAAAAAGTTAAATTCAGAACTCTACCTCTCGATCAAAAGGAAGTCTAGACAATTATTCGGGAAATACATATGTGTAATCCCCCATGATGGGCATATCTTTGATAAGTATATTGTAATATGTATCAATCATTTATTCTATACATGCTTGCTTATATGGAATTAATATCCACACATGAGATAATTATTCTAAAGGAGATTCATCATACTCCCTACACTTGTAATGATTAGGAGGATACTTCCGGATGTGAAGAGTGATCCCCCATTCCTGAAAGTTTATTTTGGATTTGACTACAGATATCAAATATTTGCCTAGAATAACATAAAACTCCACTAAAGTAAGTATGGAGAGATTTTATGGGAGTTTCATTCCACAAAAGTTAAGTGACGAGAAGTTATATACATTGGATTTAGTAATTTCCCCATTTTCTGTTCCCAAAGATAAGTAAAACACTAAATTTTTAGGTGGTGTTTGTATTGTTATAATAAACTAAAAATATATAAAATAATGTTTAGAAGCAAAATAAAATATTATGTTCACTATTATTGAATGAATAAATTTCATTCCTATCACCACATTATTTTTCGACTCCACCTTAGTTGTAGTGATAGTATAAACCATTCCATATTTCCTTGGAGGTTGTTGTTGATTTCTTCCAACAACAATTTCTTAGAGAAATTTATCACATAATTAATATATTCCTTACTATTTTAAAGTTGCATTGAATGATGAGATTTGATCTAAACCTTCCTTTCTTCTTCCAAATTAGTCGGATTCTTCATATCCCTCTGACAGTTCATAGCAAATTTCTAATTCTTCCACATTTGAATCAATTCTCGGTTTCCTTCAGATAGGTCCCAGGATGCTTCTTCCCACAAATTTGACATGTTAGATGTTTGATATTCTTTCCATCAGAGGATTTATTTTCTGTACCACACCTATTAGAATCCATTTTCTGCTTTTTTCACTGAGACCATGAGAACATTGAGTGTATCCATTCTCTATTTCAACCTTGATGGCACAATGGAAAATCTCCTCATAACTATTGAAGTTAGGAATCACCAACTCTTTTAATAGACTCAACTTTAGTCTACTTAAGAAGTAATCCACCTTGCATTCTATGTTCATGAAATATCTAAAGGCGTATCATGTAAGGCTTGTGAATTTTACTTCATATGCTCCGATGGACTCATCTTCCTTATACAAGAATCCTAGGAACTCTCTTTACATCGTGAGGTGGAGAATTCAGGGAAAATATTTATTGAAAAACATTTTCATAAATTCCCCCCAATACATGGAATCAATTTCCTATTGGTTCATCATATTATTGATTAGTGTGCACCACTTATCAGCTTCCCCATCAAAACAATAGACTGCCAACATGACTTTCTCTTCTTCTAAGAACTGGAGGACATAGAATATCATTTTAATGGACTCAATACACTATTTCGTGAGTAGGGGATCAAAATATCCACTAAACATGGGCAGCCATTTACATAAGAAGGATTAGACTACAACTTTCTATTTCCTTAGATAATTACAGTTTTCCACATGATTCATGTTATTATTCATAACTTGAGCCAGCTGAGAATGTATTGTCATAATCTTTTGATCACCCATTCCATTCATATTTGGCATATCATTAGGGAAATATTCACATTCTATATCACATTGATTTCTAGAATCAGTTTGTCTATTTCCCTCTATTGACTAAGAAAAATAATGTACAATAAGATGGATTGTATACTTAGATATTAATCATAAAAAGGAAACCTTAAAAATAAAAGGATAAAATCATAAAGGAAAAGTATATCCTAACATGTGATTCCATAGTTTTCAATGTAGGTTATAAATGACATGTTACTTAACATATAATCTTTTGGGGACACTTTTTTCCCCTTAGTAATGTTTCATACTAAGCTTATTAATTTAGCAAAGCATATCCCCCAAGAGTGTTAAACCAATAGTGAAAAAAGGCCCATTTTAATGCACCAGTTCCCATTCGACTCTAGCTCAAATAGGTATTTTTTTGTTTTAACCATAGATAAATTGATTCCATAGCCACATCCATTTGATTGTATTCTGAAAGGGATATATTATATTGAAAAAACACTTAATCTATACTTACCAAAATTTAGGTTTGTTTTCTTATACATAGTCTCAACCTTATGGTTGTTTCTAAAGATATCTATTCCTAATCTCGAAAAAGAAGTAGACTATCCTATTATTTGAACTATAGTTATCCTATCCTTTTAAAAATTTCATTACATGATTTTATGCATAGTAAATAATCATATTACAAGCCAAGGATCATAAATTCCAGTGTCTTAGAAGAAAACATACATAAAAGTAAAGACATGGGACTAAGTAAAAAAATTTCATTATTTAATATTCATAAAGATATCCTAACATAAATTTTGACCATACATATTCATAGAATAACTAAGGGATAACATGAACAAAGGTATCAGATAAAAATCCCAGTAAGCGAATACACACAAGAATAAATCATTAACACATCGGTTAGTAGGCATAACCTAGTGATATAAAAAGGCATGAAACATATGGAATCATAACATATAAACATGGGATCATATAAACATAGAGTCATATTAATGTGGAATCAACATAAAACATGAATTTATCATGATTCAAGGCTCATGGAACATAGAGGATCACAAGTCAAGGTTAACCACCCAAACCGTTGCACATGCTAGCACGAATCAAGGCTATCCACCATGACCATTTCTCACAACATCTCAGGAGACTCAAATTTATCCAATGAAGTGTAGATATACCTTGGAACAACCATCATAAAATGTTCATGAATATTCTTTCCACATATAGAATCATATATAATAAGTCATACATAAATATAAGGGCAGCAATGGAATGAAATGTGTATCATAATCATGTCATAAAGAATAATACATGGTTGTATCATACAAGAGTCTATGAACGAAATGAATTAAAACATAAATTTACATTGATAAGGGAAAATAGGCTTATATAATGTTATGTTATGTCAATCAGAAGTGACAACATGAAATAAGAATATTTATGAAATTTTATCATTAAAACATTTTAGTGTGGTTTAAAAAAATACTAACGAGAATATTAAATAAAATGGAGAATGATATTTTATATAAAACCATAAGTGAACCAATAATGTTTTCAAAATCAAAAGATTTATTTCATAAAAATAATGGTGTCTTAAAAATAGATGATAGTGTGCACTTGAAATTGAGTAATAATTCAGGAAGTTCCCTTAAAAGGGTTTTCTTATTGGGAATTATTGAGAAGGGAACCACTTAAAACATGTATATTCCCAAAAGAGAAAAATAAATTGACATTTATATATGATTTTAGATAATATAAACATAATTTATATTAGTTAAATAATAAATATAACTTCATTTTTGTAAAAAAATGATAGATCAACCCAAAAGAATAAAGGAGGTTCAGGTAGAACCCCTTACCTTATGTCTGAGGCGTCCTATACATGATCTTAAATTGTTGGATAAACAAATTTAATTAATTAATTAATATGTAATGAACATATTATTTATTTAATTTATTTATTATAACCTTTTAAATCTCATTCATGGAATTTTTAATGGGTTACGATGTTCAATTTAATTGTGTGTTTTTTTGTTTTTCAGGATTGGTTAACATATATACATGTAAGGATAATCATGTAAGATGAGAATGGATTCCCCAAATTGGGTTTTTATGTTATTAGTGATAATGCATTATATTACATGGTTATAAATTTCTTTTTCATATTTTTATTGAATATGAATCATTATATAAAACATTAATGATAACCGTTTTGGATCATTTAAGGTTTTTGATAACCTTAAACACATTCTACTTTATAAAATAATATCATGTGTATGAAATATTCTTGAACTTTAAATAATAAATAATAAATATATTATAGTCTAGTTAATCCATAAAAATGGTTTATTTACCATAATTGATGATGGTAAGAGAAATTGAAAACACATTGTCCTTGAATTTGATAAATTAATACATCTCAGATGGTGTTTTCATTTATTGTATAAAAGGTGGGGAAATTAGAGATGCTGATTAATTATTACATTATCATAACAAAATTCTACTAAATTAAAGTTAATATTGTTATCATAACATTTGGATGAAATTAGGTGAGGAAAGAAAAAAATAAATGAATGGAACTTGAAATAAAATAAAATAAATGAAAAGTGGAATTTTCCTCTTAAATATATCTTCCTTATAAACCTATTTAGGGGTTATAATTTAGTCTTTTGAAGAGACCATGGTATGATGGTCTTGGCGGAGGATCTTGGGAAGATGTTTTTTTATATTTTAGGCAAGGAAAAGGATTGATAGGATTGAAGAGAACATGTAAATAGGGGTGGTATTTATAGTGGAGGAGAGGAGGGTTTTCCCATTATTTTAATCATTAGTTTAATATATTTTATCAAGAAAATGAATAGTATTGATTCTTGTAATAAAATACTTATATGTTCATGTGAGTTCTATCCTAAGGTGCTTACATCATTCGTTACTCGTAAATAGTGTGTTTAACATATAGTGTATATTTATAGAAAATTACAGTATTTTACTATTCACAAAAAATTCAAGCATTTCATAAAAATTCTAATAATTAACCCTAACCATTTTCAATGTATAGAATTTAAAATGAACTAATTTTTATCATAATTAATTTCTAAATAATAGAAATCTAATTATTAAATAAAATCTTAATTTATTTGATAAATTACTATTTTAAAACTATAACTGATTTTATAACACCAAGTAAAATTAATCAAAGGTCTCAAAAAATAATGTTATAACCATAATACAATAAAATAATTTTTTTTGATTATATTCTATGAAAACATATTTTCATTTATGTTATTAAATTAATCATTGTATTTTAATTAATTTTTTATGACTTAAAAAATAGCAACACTTATACATGATCATATTATTATTTATATGATGCCTAAATTTTATTTATACATTCATGGGTGGGGTCACTATTCATTAGGACAATTTAATATTCATAAGGGTGTGTTACTATTAATAAGGGTGCATTAATATTCTTAAGAGTAAGTTACTATTCACCAAAAATTATGTTTTTCCTATTTGACTTCAAACATCTTACTGATCACAGCTGTGTTTGTCAGATTTTCGAAATTCAAATCACAGAAGTCAAAATATTATAGTTAATGGTCACATAGTACTTATTAGATCATTTTTTATTATATCGTCTGATTATACTATATGATATTATTATAATAAGGGAATATCTATTTATTGAATGTTGGGACATTACAGGATATGTGTCTCATATTTATCAGAAATATTATGCTTCAATTTGGAAATCTCATAAAAATAATTCTCTTCCTCAGAACTGAGTGAGACAAGGTGATTCCAGGAACACCATGTCTCCTAAGGTTATGAAACCTCAACAATAAAGTATGTAATAGAGTGGAGCTTTGAAGAATCTTTATAGTACTGAGTAAATAATCATGGATGATAAATATGGACGTCTAACGATGCGAGGTTCGAGTATTTTTAATTACACTCTTATAAAAAATGTTCTAGGTACATATGAATCCAAATACATTATTTCTAATCATTTGGTTGATCACATGGGTCTATATGTTGAGATGATCTCTTCTATTCTGAAAATACAAACACCACTAGAACAATGAGAGCATCGAGCCTTTGAATTTATAGCATGATCGATAAAAATCAATAGGGAAAAAGTGGTTTTGGATTTATATGTTTTGGAAATACATATCTATGTCCTAATTTTTGGAATATTTTGGTTGAAATTATTCAAATCCCACATCGACTTTTTTTCTAGGAAAGTCAGATTCACATATACCGATGGAATACCAAATATATTTAAAGTGGATTGGAATATAAATTTATGTAGAGTAGGAAATTTTCTACCAGTGGCTATGACTATCTCTTTTAATTTTATAGTGTTTACATGGAATCTATAGATAAGACCATACATATATATTTTCCAACTATCATTTAAAATTTCTTGATGTTTTTCATAATACTTTTTGTCGGTTTCTAGCTGAAAGAGATGTGGAATTTATAAATTATATCTTAATATAGATCAATCCTATGAAAATTTTGTCTTATTAGATAGAAGTAATATAATTGGTGGAATTTAAATTATAATTTGAAGAGTTATAAAGAAATGGGTCCATTCTAACTGAGCATGTTTTTATGGACAATACTAGTTCTTTTTTTAAAAAGGAAGATGTAACTTTTAGGATTTGTATGGATTATCTTATGTTTAACCATGTTATGATAACAAACCTATACCCTTGTCCACACATTGAAGATTTTTGTGAATAATTGAGAGGATACTAGTGGCTGTGTAAAATTTAGTTATTATCAAGGTATCACTAACTACGTGTTTGGAAGGTTGATATTCAGAAATTAGATTTTCAGAGATGTTATGGAAATTATGAATATGTCATCATTCCCCCTAGTATTATGAATGAACCAATGATATTTATTCAATTAAGGAATCAAATATTTTATAGGTATATTTGTTCCATTGCTTTGGTGTTCATGGATAATATTATTGTGTATTCTATGAGAAAATAAGAGCACAATGAACACATTGTTATAGTATTGGGAATATTTTGGGTACATTTCATTTATTCTATGCATTAAAAGTGTTATATATTGATACAATATATATGTTTCCTTGTTCATATCATTTATAAAAACTTATTTTTTGTAGATAATGAAAAGATAATAGCTGATATCTTCTAGAAACCACAAAAGATTATTTTTAAGAAATTTTTTTTTCTTGATGTACCAGGATACTACAAACACTTTGTTATTTATATTTCACATATTTAATCAATAATAAAATGTGTTACTTTTCAATGGAATGAGGAGTTACAAAAATATTTTAATGAACTTAATTTTTTGATTTAATTACTGTCTATCATTAAATTTCTATAGTCAGGATAGGGGTATGAGGTCTATTGTGATGCATAAGAAATTGGGTTGGTTGGCATTCTCATGATAGGGGATCATGTCATTTCTTATTGATCATGGATGTTATGGGTTCATGAGAAGAAATAATCAAAACATGAATTTCAATAGGTTGTTTTAGGTTATTACATAATGAATTGGCATAATAATATTTTTTTGAGAAATTCATAGTGTTTATAGATCATAAAACCTTGAAGTAATTTTTTTCTCACAAATGGATTTTAATCTGAGGAAACATTTATGGATGGAATATCTTAAAATAATTTGAATTAGAATTGATTTATACTCTAGGGAATGTAATTTTTTAAGATAATTCATTAATAATAGTTCATATAATCAGTTATATAAATCAGATTTATATTGATAAAAGATAATGTTAGTCATAATGGATATGCATCTGGATTGTGCAGAGTAAGGTGATGTTGTAGTTTCCATTCGAGTTTACCTTATTCCTAATTTGGTTGATTTGGTTAAAGATGCTCAGAAATATGATCCTTAATTTTTGACATTGAGGTAAAAAATCAATGGTGGTGAGACCATTTTGGGATGGATGCTTGATGGGTGATCTATGTTGCTGTTTAGAGATCAGATTATGGTCCCTCCAACCATTTAAGAATAACTCTTTTATAAATACCACCATTATAGATGGGATATTCATCCAAGAATCTAAAATATTTATAGATAACCAAGATCGTTGTTTTTCATGGGATGTATTGATGATAAATCTGGCATAATGTTTATCAAGATTCCTCTCTCATCAGCAAGTTAAGAC
The DNA here is from genome assembly GCA_963277665.1 of Viscum album. Classification (NCBI taxonomy): domain Eukaryota; kingdom Viridiplantae; phylum Streptophyta; class Magnoliopsida; order Santalales; family Viscaceae; genus Viscum; species Viscum album. The sequence continues at coordinate 2,004,401,545 of OY728164.1, read as the reverse complement.
CAAGCACCATTTACCAGTTGATATGTTTCACTCTTTATTGATTCCATTGTGTAAATGAGAACAAATAGCTATGATGTTTTGGGATTGGTCTGCCAATAATGGTTTGGAAACATGATTCCATATGGGTGATTATGGACTTGTTCATGAATTCAACTCTCTTCATCTCTATTTTTGAATCAGATACAATGGATTGGGGTTCAAAACTCTACATTGGAGAAGTTATGAAGATTCATGTCATTCCCATTTAAATTCTGTATGATAGGGACACCGAGTTCACATCTCGGTTTGGAAGTCCTTGTATTAAGACCCTAGGGAAAAACTTCACTATGAGTTTTTCTTACTATCCTCAAATGGATGGAAAATTTTATCAAAAAATATAAAAAATGGAATATAGTTTGAGATATTTTATAATGGATTTTAGAGTGTTTTGGAAGTATCACATGTCATTAGTGGAGTTATCATACAATAATAGTTATCATGACTTGATATATATGGCTATTTGTTTAGAATTGTATATCAATCCTTATCATTCTCTACTTTATTGGGTGGAATAGGGGATAATACACTTATTAGACCTAATATAGTGCATCAGACAATACAGAATATTCAAATGATTAAAAAGATGATTGAGATGACTCAGAGACATCTAAAATTGTATGTGTATCATCGTCAATGATCGTTTCCATTTGATATGACTGATCATTTTTTCTTGTGGATCACTCTAGGGGAAGGGAACCCTTATTTTTGGAAAAAATCAATTTTTTCTTATATGTATATTATACCTTTTTAGATTCTTGGAGGAGTATATGATATGGTATATTTGTTAAATTTATCGACAATGTTTAGTTTTGTGGGAAATGTGTTCCATGTATCTATGTTTAGGAAGTACCAACTTGAACCTAACCATGTGATTCGTTGAGACCATTTTGATATTGAATTTCATGGAACATTGATTCATGTTTTGAATGAATTTTGGACAGGAAAAATAAGATCTTATGAGGTAAAATCATTATTTTTTTGCGTTTTGTGGAAACATGGTCAAATTTTGGAAGATAAATGGAAAGAAGATGTTGTAACAATTGTCCAAACTCTTAAAAAAACAACACCAATTTTATAATTTATAAGGATGGAAGGACCAATTGTGTGGATAATGTAACACACCATAGTTTATGGTATTTTACCTTACTTTTAGGTATTTTGAACATATATAATTTCTGGGTTTAGTTTTATGATTTCTAATGGGGTTTGGAGGGATTTATGCCATTTTAAAAGGCTATTCCATGGAGCATGGGGATGCAACATAGGCGTTTGGAGGCAATGAAATGGTGGAATAAGCAATGGAATAGGTTACTAGGAGTAGGGATTTCTAATCCATTGATTTTTGGGGTAGGGATATGCTTTGTAAAGTAGATATAGTGTAGCATGGTCAAGTGTTATACATAGAGAAAACCTATAGTGTATGATGATTAAGTGATACAACATAGAAGGTATGGACACACCGTAGTCCCACTAGGGAAAATTTTAGGGGTTCTTTTAATTTGGATCCCCCTCTAGAGTAATAGTTATGATTTGATGTAATTCGTTGGTTGTGCTATGGTTAAAATGAAGGCACTGTATCCCAATTTTCATAAAAAAATAAGATATATAGTATAGTTCACATCTTGGTATTTAGAGCAGTTGGACCAAGAAGGTTATTCCATAGTCTTTGGGGATTGTACCATGGACAATTGTGACTGGATTGTGGTGATGTAGGCTTCACTTTAGTGTGGCCGAAACTATTTTATATTTTAATTGGGATTAAATCCCTAAACCATCATTAGTCTTCTAATATTATAAAATTTCAAATTCCCCTTCCTCCCTAGGCTTGAAAGACAATTCCCTTTGGTCCAAAAGTGAATTTTGGATGAAGAAAAGAGAGTTGGAGAGCTAGAATTACTGGAAAGGTTTTTTCCCCTCTTTTTTGTCTTAGATATAATATTATTTTACCTCTTAGCTCCATTGATATATTATATTGTGGATAAATCGATGTCCTCGGATGTGAACTTGATGGTTTTTGTTGGATCAATTGTTGGGAAGCTATAGTGAACCCAGATATAGATGACTTAAGTGTTGTTCTTATTTCTACTATTCTATAACATGATGTCTTAGTTTGTTTTTAAGGTTTTCTAGGAATTGTTATATAAATGTTGTGTGACTTCATGAAGGAAATATATTTGGCTAGTGTCTTAAAAAATGATGATTTCAAGGATTTTAGAATACCTGTATTTGTTTGTAAATTTAAAATAATTATTTTTAAATTATGAAATATTTTTTATATAAGCTACATACATGATGGAATGTTTCAAAAATTATGTAGTTTTTTGTGAAAAATAATATGTTATTACATGGAACATGGAGTGATTGGGTTGACATGTGTTCAATGAAGGATGTGTTTGGTTAGAAGCTCCACTATTAAGGTTGTATGAGTTATGGTAATAGAGAACAACAATTAATGGTAACACCAAGCTTGAGTTTATGATGTGTAAATGGATGTATGTGTGTGTGTGAACATGGAAAAAGGGTATTCCAAACAAGAATGAATGATAATTAGATTGTTTATGGTTTTCTCATATGGGTTTCACTTGTGGATTTATATTAACTATTTAAATGTATTACATGTATTTTTTATAACTTTTATAACTAGTTCATATTCTAGTGGCGTGTGATAGAAATTATTCTTGGAAAATACTACTGAGTTTGTACTCACCACCTCTTTTGGAACATTGATGTGTTTTTAGATGTCATCCTAATAGATACATAGAAATACAAGATGTATTATTTCTGTAGTGATACACCGTATAGTTGTTCATGGAATGTGGCATTGGAGATTGGATCTAGTTCAAGTCCTACATAGGATGATACCACTTCAGTGAATTGATTCATGTTGTCTTTTGGATTTATCATGGGTAATACCATGGTATGTTTTTAGTGTGATATTATTGTTTTTTGTATTATAATTTAGGTTTTATTATTTTTAATAATGAATTATAGAGTTGTTTTTCTATTTTGATGTTTTATGTTGCTATGTTATTGTATTTTATGGGTAAAATATTCACCTACATAATTTCTTAGCCATTGTAATTAATTTATAGACTTTTGGTCTTGGGTATATCACATAAGGCTAGTATCATATCTTCCTCTCCTCATGCCAGTGATTCTGGGTGAGGTCTTACAAGGATCATGTGATGGAATGAATAATGGAAAATTACATGATTTATATGAATGGATGAATATCACACGATCCACATGACCTAATAGAGATCATGTGATATTTTTGAATATAGGAATATCATGAAGTGGAATAAATGAAGGATGATAACACAATCACATATATTTCAATGGATCAAACGAAGGAGTCATGTGAAGCATGCGATGGAATATTGGCTCGAAATGACGGATTCATTTAATGTTCACTCTGAATAATGAAACAATATCAGTTTCAAGGGATCACATGATGGATACAAATGATACACATGAAGATCAAGATGATTACCAAGGAATAAAGGGCCTTGACACACAACATACGATGGAGGTCAACCACATAAGCCAAAAATGATTATGAGAAGTACATAAGGTCTAGGAAGAGTTTTCTAAGGTGGTTTAATGAGTGGATGGGTTTATTTTTTAGAGTTATGGTGGTGGAATTTTGGAAATAAATACCTCTTTAACCTTCCTTAAGAAGTTAGACAATTTTATCAAGTGGATTGATTCAATGAAAAGTAAAATGGGTGAATTTTATACTATGAAAATTGAATTTAACAATATCATAAGTCATGCTAGACGTTCATAAGGGAATTCATGTGAAGATAATGTTATTACCAAATCAGACCGAAATCAAATAAGAATAATAAGTTAATAAGGTCAAATGAGAACACTGATTTTCAAAGGAGTAATGGGATTATAGTTTCATGCATAGGTGCAAGGAGATAAGTTCTAGGGTCTCAAATAAGGGATACATTCCATTTCCTCAGGTTAGGGTAACAAATAAATGTCTATTGGAAGGGTTAAAATCTTGAGTCCCATTCTTAGGTTACATTTAGAGTATCACATTAGATTTTTTAGAAGAATAAGGCAGAGGGTCTTCAACATATGATAATATTTTCAAAATGATTTTATTAACTACTATATATGATGTGGTGAAAGTAAGAATGAGGTGCTTCTTTCCACCAAGTGAAAGGATTTCTAGAACCATTATAGAAATATAATGACTTGAAATCTCTTAAATAACATTCAAAATTTAGGAGGATCATCCATGATCTCTCATGGAATAGTGATTATAAAAGAGAAGTTCACATCAAGAATATGAAGGGGAACATGATGTCCAATGGAACATGAATCAAAATCAAATAAACTCTCAACAATATAAGATATTTTTCTTTAGACTTTGTACCAATTGTTTTTCCTTCTCAAGCAGTGAGCATAAGAGGGAAGTGTGATGGATGTGATACTGATGAGATGGTGCATCTACCAAAAATTTGAAGGTATGTGATCCTAGGAAATGGTGACCTATTCTAAAATCAACAATCTAATTTATTAGTGATTTTATTGAAAAACACACTATTGGAGGCATGCTCCTTGGACTAGCCCATAGTGGAAAACTGTGTAAACATATATGTTTACATATTAATTATTGACTGTTTTATTTACATAATATGCATAATAATAAGATAATTTTGGAAAATATAAGATACATATATACACAAAAGAAAAAAATACATGGCCCTCTCAGGGTATCTAAGCCCATTTTGAGCATAAAAATTTTGTATCAAAATATATGTTTATTTTATTTTATTTTTGGCATGAACTAGTAAATTTGATTGTTGAAATTCATGTTTTTTCCTCTTATTTTTGGAACTCTATGGAAAAGGATATAACATTAAATAAGAATCAAATTTTTGGTTGTATTCCTCAGTGTGGAGGTGTCTATAGAAAGAGTGCGATTTAGTTTAAGGAAACCAATAACTTACTAAATAATGTTTTGGATGAATCAATTCGTGAGATAATTTAATCATTTAGTGATGATATAGGAATTATTAAAGAGATTGAAAATCTAATTGATACTAGAACAAATAACAAAGAATAAATTCCAATAATTCCAATATTGTAAATTATAAACCTGAAAGAGGAATTAGATTAGAAATTAAAAGAAGAAAACAAGTAATAATATATATGAATCCAATCATAAGAAATTTAATTCAACAAAATATAAGGTCTAAATAATATAATTATTTAATTTTCCACTAATATAAGGGATAAGAATGATTCCCAGGCTGAATATATGAAATTTATGTCTATAAGGATAAAAAAACTAAATCTGGTAACATGTGAAGGAATATAAACTTAATAAAATTCCAAATTTGAAATTCATAAATGGTGATCTTGCTACAAACCTATCAGAACTTGTTTAGGAGAATTAATGTATTCTAAAATATATGGAATTATTTAAGGATTCTATTGTTTAGTTGAATTCTAAAATAAAATAGAAAATGGACATAGTGGATAGGATCTACAATTCATCAGATGAGGAGATGACTAGTGGGATGGATCACATGAGAGAAAATAATTGTTAAACATAATCATGTGATAAAAATATTAAATAATTGGGAGATGATATAGAATTAGATATGAAATAAGTGGATCAATCTAATGCCCTTGTTAATCCCTAGTTAATTTATTTTTTGTTTAATTGTCAACCCTTCAGTAGGTAAAAATGAAATGAAACTATAATATTTAATTTTGGAGGAAAAACATGGAATAATTTTCTCATGTAAAAATCCATGAATGTTGGTAAGATATTGTATTGGATATGATAAAAAATTTCACATGTATAATAGGAAGAGATTCTTGAATATTTCCAAAAATAATGACATTTTTTATAAGTGCTGGAAATAGATATAAAAAATATTTTATACGAATTATTGAAAACATGTTCCATTTCTAAGGGATATATGTACACACAAAATGTTTTTATTTTATACCTTTGGAATATATTTTATTTTGTGAAGATACAAATATAGATTAATATTCAAATATATAGAAGTTTCCTGAAAAATATAAATGAAAGGTCTCTCAAAAGAAAGTATCCATGAAATGATACTATTGTGGAAGAATAGAACACACCATGTGTATTTGTCAAGAACCCCAGGGGATCAATATCAGAAGAATAACTTCGAATGAACCAATAGAGCAACTAAAAAATTATTAAAATAGGAATTTTTAATGATATATGTTTCATATGTGGTAATCATGGGTATTTGGAAAGATATTACACTTAAAAGAAATGAGGGAAGGAAAAAAGAATATGACAAATGTCCCCAAACTACAGTGCTGTATAATAAGAAATCCTATACTGGAATATAACCTTCTATATGGAGAAATAGGTTTAAAACCTTGAAATAAATAGAAGGATCTTATTAATGTGTCTACCAACAAGCTAATTTATTATATTCACAATAACTCTCTTGGAAATTACTTTCAATGAAAGACGCACATCTTGTAAGAAAGGGAAATATGACATGGATAATTGACAAATGGAAAATGAATAAATAATTCCATAAAAAATCCATTTAAATACCACAGGGTGATAACTAAAGTAAATTTAAATCTCCCTCCAATTGGGGAATACACCACTAAATATGACTAGTGGAAAAATTCCCATTCAAATAAAGAATCATGAAAAGTATATATATAGTTCACTGAAGAAATAAATTTATACCAGTGGGCTTAAAAACAAAATTACTAATTATATGAACCCTAAAGAACCTATAAAATTAAATAATATTGAAAATTTGGGTTAATAATGTATATTTATATGGACATAATATTTGAAGTTGGCTTGGTAGTTGGAACAAGTTAAAAATGAGTGCAGTTATTTGAGAGAAAATATTAATGTTTTAATAAATTAGGATCGACCAAAACCTACTTCTTGAGGATTATAAAGGTAACCCTCTCCCTGTGTATTAAATGTTTGGAGTATATTTATGAATCTATGCAGGGATATAGGGGAGACATGATCCATGGAGTGTGTGGTTTTTGAATGGGAACAAGTGATTAAGATGAACTGAAATATATAATGAAATAAGAGTCCAAATTCATAAAATATTCATATGGTAATAGAAAAAACAATTGGTGTCAAACAACTACTCTATGTTTTAATATCGTATTTGGATGTTACATGCTATTGAAAAGGAAATGTCATATGATTAACTTCCTGATATGCTGATAGAGATTTATCAATGATATAATTGAATAATCTAGTTCTTCCATATCACATTCAATATTCAACCATTGATGTTAGATCTCAGTTTTGGTTGTATTTGATCACTAATAGAAGAAAATTTTAGGGTAAAGCAATGAGATTCGTGTAATATATGTTTATCTAATTTTCTATATCAATGTTTCATAAGTTGTATCAACATGTGTGTGATTGAGATAAAAAATTTATTCTTAAGAAATAAATAAATTAAAGTTTTAATAATCCTCAAAAGTAACTGAGTGACATGGAAAATGTTGGAATTTATTACCTTAAACTTTTGTTTCCTAATAATAGTTCTGACTCAGTAGGCATAAAGGATCTATCAATGAATTAATTACAAGTTGTAATTTTACTTGTTTAAGACCATTCAGTAGAGTGAAATAAAACATAATAATATAGATATGATATTATAAATTACTAAATGAATAAAAGATTCAATCTTAAGTTGATCAATGGAGTCAAGGGCGAATGATGGATCCTAATGTCATAACAGGTGAAATTGAAAATAGTTGACATAATAATGTGGTATTAGGATGTCAACCAATGGAATCACATGGGGTAAGTATAAGTTCACGACCAAATGGGGAGACAAATCTCTATTTATTTTTATTTCTGAAGATAGAAGAATAATGTGTGTTCCCTTACTATAATTTATATAATTAAAAATTTGATTCCTAGAGATCATTTATTAAGGGGGAGTAAAGTTATAGATGAAGGAGTACCCTGTGAAATTGTATGATAAATGGGGATATTGAAGTGAAGTGTTCGATCAATATCCATTATGATAATTAAGGTGCTATAAATCTAAGAAAAAATATTTTCTATCACTCATGGATGAAGTAAATTGAAATAAAATGTCACTATATCAAGGAGAGAGTAGAGAATGGGCTTATGAAGCTATATTATATTCATACTGAACTACATGTTACCTGAATTGACACAAAGTCCTTTCCCAATGATTAATTTAAATGAAATTAACTAGATATTAGAATATAGTTAACTCCCCACACCCGAATAGTGAAGATTTGGGTCCCCCAATACCTAAGGTATGTTGTGTATTTTATTATTTAATAATGTGTTTTATTTAATGTGTTGTAGATCCAAAATGAGTGACCTTTGAGTTAATTTAAAAAGGAAGAGAAACGGTTTCCTAATCAGGATAGTTCAAGAAAGATAAGATGATAAGGGGACTAGTAAAACAAGGGGAGTTCCGAATATGATGATGAAAAATATTGTATTTCACTAAAGAAAAATAATTGGTTCATGATGTTAGAAGATGACATGTGTGGGTTGATCATGAAGGCCGAGTTAAGTGATTCAATAAATAACAAGGCATGATAATATTATTTCTGAAGTTTATCTTGAATCACTCGGGATTTCAGTATGTGCTAAGGAATTCCTTGACCACTATCTAGAGTTGAAAATTAAAAATGGTTTTACATGTGTGTCATTATTCAACATGTTAGATCTTGATGTTTTGAAAAAATTTCAACAAACCCAAAGGGGTAGATTTTGGGAAAAAATACCTCTTTATGTTGTTTTTGGGTTATTATGTTTGTGGTAATATGTTTGCAGTTACTTAAAAGGGTTGGTTATCCAAGGAAATGTAATGTTGTTTGTGGTTTTGGATTATTTCACTAAAAGAAGACTTATTCATAAGTCACAATGAATATCTCATGAACAACATGAATATTGGAAGACCCCATGATCTGTGTGATTATAGTAATTTCACAAGATCTGGATAAATGTAAGAAGATCATGTGATCTACATGAATGACAGATGATTACACAATTTACATGAATAAAGTATAATCACAAGATCTGTATAAATATATTAGGATCATGTAATGACAAGAATGAAGAAAGATAACATGATCTGTGTGAATGAAGCAATATTACACGATCCACATGAATGAAGGAAGATCACGGGATACACAAGATTATAGGAGGATCATGTTATGACATTAATGAATGAAGATATCATGATTGTATATGTCAAAAAGGATCATGTGAAAAAGTCATGAAATGTGCATGAAAAAATAATTAATATAAATGAGAGATTCATATTACTATTTCATGAAATCATGTGACTATATGTGTGTTAATGGGTCTCATGATGGAAAAAAATGATGTGCTTGAAGATAGTGATTCTGACCAAGGAAGAATGAATTACATCAAGAAGTATGTGATGTAGGTCGATCATATAATATATATGTGATTACATAAATCAAGAAATGAAAATGTAATGTTTTAGTAAGGTGGTGGAATGAATGAATTACTATTTATTTAGAGTTAAGCGGTGTAATTTTTTCTATAAATACCCCTTAACCTGTCCTTTTGATGTTAGAAAAATTTATAAGTGGTTTGATCCAATAAAAAACATTAATGAGGAATTTCACATGAGTCTAATGGAATTACGTTATAGTATAAATCACTTTAGAAGAATCGCATACACATGAGTTGATGGCGTTTATATGATACACATGTGCCGACGTCTCATACAAGGATTTTCATGAAAGGTTTTTCTAGCTCTATGGTTATACAATATGTGATCTTTCAATTGAGATGTTACCCAGTGAATAATAATATTATCATATCTAAATCATGAAGATGAGGAATAATATATGGGGAATTCTCCTTTTAAAAATATTTGAAGAAGGAATCCATTCATTGCTACATCCAAGGGAAAAAGGAATAATAAGGTGTGGAATTCCTACATGTGAAGGAATTTCTAGAATAATTCTTGAATGAGTTAAACTAGGAATATCTTGTTGAAGTTTTCAAAGTGAGGGGGAGTTTCCATGATCGGTCATGGATATTTGATTCTCAAAGGGATCTTAATTTCATGTCTATGAGGGAGGATATGAAATTCAAAGGCACTTATCTCAAATTATTTGAAAATATAAATAATATAATATATTTTTCTTTTGTGTATGTTCATATTATTTTTACTTATAAATTAGTCATCCCAAGAAAGAGTGACCTAGCTTAAAACTAAAAAGTAGAAAGCTTAGTTATTTTGGTTCACCAATACACAATTGGATGCATGCTTGTTGGAGTAGCCTATAGTGTTGAAGGAAGTAAAAATATAAATTTCATTATGATTTCATGATTAATTTAATTTTTATGCATCATCATCAGAGAACATAAGTAAATATAAGATAAATATAAACACAAATGAGAAATATAATTGACCCTCTTAATAAAGTGATTAAGATCTTGTGGGATATGATTAATATTTTAATGGAATCTATACCCCGATTCACCCCTCTAATGGTATCTAAGACCCATTTGGGCCTAAAATATTTCACCTTGTTTTAAAATTACAGTGTATATTTTAGAAATAAATTCTTACCAAGTGTTCTATAAATTATAGGATGGCTCTAGAAATTTGATACATGGACTGTGAAGGGTATTTTGGTTTGGATATGCATTTTTTGGCTGGGTTTTATAAGGGGTTCTCATCGGGAATGAATGGAACATTGTAAATTATTTCCTTTTAAAATGAAAACACCTTGAAACATTCCCCAAGTGTTAAAAAAGATCAATATATTATGTATCTAATGGATCTCGATGAAGGGGATTATGTATTTTTATGTTTTCTCTTTATAGAATTTGGTTTGTTTCTCATGAGGGTGGTTTAGTTAAGGATGAAACATATTATTATTTTCATTATTTGTATTACTATGTTATTTTTACTTTACATAATCACATATATTTTTTATTCATGGGTTACCATGGGTGTTTAGGTTTGAGGTCTTGGTACACATGCTACACTAGTTTAGAATCACACTCAGACAAGTGGCCCTAAGATATATTTTATTCAACTAATATGATTTTCCCCTCATCCAAGATAGGTATAAATATTATGGGTGTTAGGGAAGATTATTATCACCTAACTCTAGTCATATTTAGTATTTTTTTTCCTTATCCAATATTTTCACCCCTTAGATCCTAGGCCCCAATACCGTGGTGTTTTCCAATTATCAAAATTGAAATATCTCAATAGTATAAATTTAAATGTTTTTTTAAAATAAAAACCCTGTATTAATTTCATATTTACATAGAAATAATGTTTTGTTTCTATACCTATTTTACTTTATCAAAATATTGGTTTTAAAGGATCATTTTAGGATGTGTTTTCTTTTAAAATGAATTTTTTTTACATGCACACTCATCTCTATTTTCAAAATAGTATAAATTTTTTTTACATTTAATGGGTTTTCATGGATCATTGGGTGGTTTCCTAATAGGATTTATATCTCATGGGAATAATCATTATAGTTTTAAAAATTATTATTTCAATGCAATACATGATCCGTGGCTTTTGGTTTAGTTATGAGGTGGTAGGTAGTGAAGGTGTTTTACTCCACACATAGAGATATTGGTGGAGGATTTAGTTATTTTATTTTATTTTGGTATCATTGATGTATCATATTTTGTAGATTTATGATTTCGCTCATTACCTTTTATCATTTCATTTATTCTATTCTGACTAGTATTGGTCATAAATTGTTGTCTTGATGTCATCATGCATTGATTTTACTTTTATGATTTGATTGATTTCACATTTATCTAGTAACTACTTATATTTATGGAATGAAACTTCATTACATGGAATGGAAATTATAGACTTCAAGGTGGAACCACATATCTTATTACTTATTATCTGAGTGAAATAATTACCAACATTCTAGGTTTGATGCCCTTATCACAAGTTTCCATCACGTGGTGATCAAGAATTCACCTCGGGTATGTGATGGGCTATCTTGGGTGCCCAGATTTGGGGTGGCGTAGGTTATTTTATAAAAAAATTATATTAGATCCTATGTACTTAAAGAGGACCTATGTTCAAGAGTCCCCCTTGTTATTTGGGATGCTTAGTATGAAGGATATAAGTTCATTTGAATTCATGTGGTTGGTCGTGATTAAGGTGGATGATCACCACCTCTCGGAACAAACTTTGATTTACAAAGGTTTTATAGGGTGTCTATATGTGAAAAAAGGTAATAATATTAATTGATCAATTTAAGACTTTATTAAATTCATTAATTATAAATAATTGAATCATATTCATTATAATATTAATAGGTAATTTATAATTCAAAAATAAAAAAGGTTTATTATAACTAAATTGAGTTCCATGCATTATACAGTTTCATTCAAAATATTATCATAAAAATTCTAGAATTTAAATTTTAGAAAATAATACGATTTTTAATATCATTAATTCATAATTATATTAGTTTGATTTTACAAAATGTTGATTCAGGGTGAAAAGTAGAAAAATACTATATTTAAATAAATTTTTTCTTATTTTCATGTATTTAAAAAGTATCATTTTTTGGATTGGTTTTAAAATTCAATTAAGTCCTATTAATTATAAATAATTCGATTAATTTCATTGGTATCAAAACCATACAGTAATTTATTATAAAATCATATTTAGACTTAAAAGGTATTTATTCATAAAACCACTTTCATCACACTATGTGTTTTTATTTTAAATTTTTTTACCACCTTTAATGATTTAATATTGGAAAAGTGAATATTATTTTTTTCAATACGAGGTTAATTTTTTTAAATAGATCCACATCGTTTTTTGCTATTATGAATAGAATATTTGTTAAAAACAATTTGTTACCATGGTAAGAGTTAAAATAGGATAAAAGGTTTAAAACTATAATGTTTTGGTGAAATGACCTGAAAAATTGTCTGAATACTATTCTAGGTTCTTATTTATAAGTTGTATTATATCCTATTTAAATCTGAGTCATTTTGGATCAACCTAGACTGAGTAAGAAATTATTATATTTTAATAGTTTGAAAACTTATAAGTTTGACAACTCCCTCACTTATAAAAGGAAACCATTATCCTCTATTCTCCACACTTGAACATCCACTTATATAAAAAAATACTAACCGGAATTATTTCACAATATCTCACCCATGTGTTAGAGAGTTATGGTTTTATTATCATACCATTATAATAATGATTTATGTATAAAACTAAGGATTTTGTCTGATGAAGTGGTATAATTTTTGAGTGTTTTATTTTTTTATTTCTTCTTTTACACCATTTAAACTTATCCTAACAATTTGTATATAATAAAATTAGAATCGACCATTTATATAAATATGATTATCTTTTTTATAACCCATTTTCATCTAATTTTATTTTTAATTTAAAAAAGAATACTTATATCATGCATACGTTCATAATACCACCTTGTGAAGTGATGTATTTTATTTTTCATCAAAGAATAATATAGTGGGTCAAAATATTGGATAAAAATAAATAATGTGATATTTTTAATATAATTCTAATAATTTAATGGTAAAAAAATTTCTTAATTCTTTTTTTACCATCTAATGAAAAATAAAAACACCGCTCATTCATACGTGTAAACTACCGCCTCGTAGAATGATGGATTTTATTTTTGATTAGTTCCTCACATGGAATATATATATAGGTTGGTTTAAAGAAGTAATATGTTATTTAGATTAAATTATAAATCAATTCTCATGTGTACATATGGACTACCATCCCTTTGTTGTAATGTAATTTTATTATCAAAACCATATTATAAGTTTGGTTCTAAAAGTATAATTAATGTATAAAATTGATAATTATAACCGTATTAATATTCAAAAAATGATACAATCATGATCTATTTGACCATAGTTGATCAACTGAAGTAATTTTAGACTTATGAACCAAACATCCTCAAAACATACGAAGTAAACCTAATCAATTTAGTGATTTTGTATGAATTGGTAATAAGTGAAATAAATTGATAATTATAATGTAAAATATTCTTAATCAAGTAAATAATAAAAATAGTTTTATTATTTAGGATAACAAATAATTTACATGATGAGTCAGACTTGATGTAAGGGATATTATATCTTAAAACCTATTTGTCAAATGTTTGGATGATTTATTTATAATGTCCCCCCCCACATACATATTGTTTATTAGATGTGTAAATCATTAAATAAATGAATTAAAAGGCCATTATACTTCTCTTTTTACTTGTTTTCAAAGGTATTCTAATTGATATAATTTTTTGCGTATTTCATAAAATAAATTTGACATTATTTATAAAATAAAAGATAATCATTTTTAAGGTATACGACAAAAAGAAATCTTTACACCATCAAAAACATTGATTGATATTTTAAGTTCATTTATAATATTTCATTTTTTCATCAAATATAAACCTTTATATCTTCTATTTTGGTTCTTTTAGTTTTTAAAATAGTATTTTTAAGTAAATTTATGTATTATTTTTTGAAAATGTATTTCTTATGTGTTGAAAAGTATATTTTTATGAGTTTGATGATAAAAATTCAAGATTTTATGTGTTTTATATATGTCCTAGTTCTTATAATTTTGATATGATAATGGATGTGCTTGATATTGCTCACAAATTCAATGGATAATCATTATATTCATCAAATAATTATGTAATTATTAAGAGAGTATATTATTCCATTTGTATGGATTCATATATGGGTTCTATAAAAATTATATCCAAAAGAACCTATATGAACTATATATTATTATAAGTCATTTTTCATAGAAATATTTTGATTTCAAACGGTAATCTAATTATCTTTTGTTTAAATGAATGATTATGACCATTAATGGTAAAAGGTATGTTTTTCTTAGGTTATAATGTTTTTTAATAATATCTTAGGATTAAATTTTGCCTTTATATTATATTATAATGTTTTTATGGAAAAATATGGGAGTTAAAGAGGATTTCATGTACAATTAAATGATTATTTGAGAGAAAAAAATTTTATGTTAAAGGAAAATAGTCTTATTTGATCTAAGGGTTTTGAAATGGGATAATAATTTTTTTAATTCATTGAATATGTCCCTTTATGATATTTGTTTATAGCATATTTTCACATGTCTTTTCATATAGATTAATAATTAATAGGGAAAATTATGAATTCTTGTTTAAAATTGTGATGGTCCTCAGAAAAATAAAATGTGTTTCATTATAAATGTATTGAATAGTGAAAAAAATGACCATTGAGTAGTAGTGTTCACATTGTAATGAATAATTTATTATATAAGACTTATGAAATAAATCTTTAAAGATCTAAACCTAAATAGGTCTTCATGAAGAAATAGAAATAAATTCTTTTTTAAAAAGTAAATTATGGGTTGAATAAGGATTGATTCCTTATATTTGGTATCAGAACATGGTATGGATAATTTAAGAGGTTTGGATGGTTGTATTTTAGTACCCATAATAGGTTATAATTTATGGTTATCATGAGATATATTTTTAATATTACTATGTTTTTTCATATAATATATGTGTGTTTAGAATGATTTTTTATAAAAATAAATGAAATATAATTAGGAATTAACCTAGAGAAAAATTACATTCTAAATAAGTATCCTGAAATGGTTGGAATTGGGACAGAGTAGTTTGTTGTACTGATGGATCATTTGACCCAATGTACTAATGTTAGTTGAATTCATGATAGAGAGAAACCGCATTCACGAACATGTTTATTGTAAATAATTTCATGAAACTGTATTGTCTAACATTTATTGTCATTATAACCCGGTGGTAGAATAGGGATGGATTAAAGATTAGGAGAAAAATCCATGTCATGGGTTGTTCAAATCATCCAAAGGAAATTAGAGCTATTTATCATTTTGATGGTGAATCCAATCAATGATGGTTAATATAAAAGAATACTATTTAAAGAGAAGATATTTATGACTTGTAATGAGATTAAATTAAGAATATTATTCCAAGAATGTTTGAATTTATATAGAAAAAATTTCATAGAATTGAGGTAGAAAGGGGAAGATTTTGTGGTCATGTTTAATGAAAAATTCAACCATTTGGAAATGTAGACACCAAATTTTATTTGGGATCTTAATATTCAAATTAATAAAATTTAGTCTTGATGGAATCCAATAAATCCAAGTCAAATAGATTCTCATGAATATAAAAGTTTTGAGAATCTATTTCAATGTACTAATAAGGTAAAATGTCGAAACAGAGTTCTAGGTGGAAGTACATGTGAATCAAACATGAATTAATTATGAAGGTAAGAAAATAAAGGTTCCAACTTATGATCCTTTTGTTAAAAAGAACCCTAAATAGTTTCTTGTAAAATATAGGATGTTTTTTTGATGTAGTATGTTTGTGCACGTGTCTCATGGATCTAATGAAAAGGGTCATAGTAATGATTAGTCAAATAATAAATTGTCTATATTAATTTATTTTATTTATATTTAAATGGGTCATTATGAAAGTACTTTTTTGAATGTATAAATAAAGGATGAAAGACATCAATAACACAAGAATAAATGTGTGTCTAAATTGTTTTTGAATAATTATACATATATCAGAACATCTATATAGGTGTTTTTAGGTTGATTACATGTTTACTTATATTATGTCAAATTAATGTTTTTTTTGGTGTTTACAAATTCATTCATTTAAAATAAATTTACAAGTATTTTAGAAATTCCACCTCAATAAATGTAGAAACAAAATTTCATAAAAACCCATTGCTGTATTATTACTTGATATTTTTAATGGAAAAGGATTTAACTAAAAATATTTTCTTATTTCACCTTGTATATATTGATGTTGTTTTGGATATGGATTGGATTTCTGTTTATCTTGCTAAGAATGATTTTAGAGATAAAAACGTTTTTTTTTCTAAATGAGTTTTAGTTTTTATATGAGAATGAATTCATAACCTTTTAAACATATTAAAAAGATGAGAAATTTATTAAGTATGAAAATGAAACTTATCTTGAAAATATTTATGAGATGATGGAAACTGTTCAAATTTGATGATGTTATTTTAGTAAATGAATATATAGGTTTATTTCTTGATGTATTTCCTAGTATTATACTTAACCAAGAGATTTAATTTACCATCGACTTAGTTTCTAATTCTCAGTCAATATCAACACCTCCTTATTGAGTGGATCAAGTAGAACTTTTAGAATTGGAAAATAAGTTACAATAGTTACTTGATAAAGGCTTCATTCATCATATACCTTCACCATGGATTGAATATATTTTTATTAAAAAAAATTGTTTCCATGAGAATTTTCATTGATTATAAAATATTTAGTAACATCATTATTAATAATGTGTATGTGATAGATGAAATAGGTAAATTTTCTAATCATCTCAAGCGAGATCAATATTTTTTGAAGGTTTATCTCAGGTCCTGGTAACATATGTTGAAGTTAAATGAGAATAAAATTATAAATATTTTATTTCAGACTAGGTATGAGAATTATAAGTTTGTGGTTTTACATTTGGGTGGAAAAATGATTCATCTCTATTTATGGACCTTATGAATAGATTTTTACTAGAGTTATTAGATTGATTTTTGTTGTGTTTTTTGATGTCATCCGAATATATTCTAAATATTATAATGGTCATAATAATCATTTAATGGTTTTTTTACAAACCATGAAAGAAAATATGTTTTATGAAAAATTTAGTAAATTTGAAATATAGTTTCAAATGATTCTTTCCCTATAAATATTGTAAATGAGGATAGAATAAATATTTATGTAGATAAAACTAAAGTAGTTAGAAGACCTAAATCTTTCATAGAGACTAACCGTTTTCTTGAATTAATGGTTTACTATATGTATATTATTAAAATATTTTCTTGGTTATCTAGTCCACTAAATATGTTGACACAAAAAAGAATTTTAATTTGTCTGGATTAAAGAATATAGAGAATGTTTCTTGCAATTTAATGTAATATTATAGATTTATCCTATTTTCGCACAACTATCTAGAAATAACATGTTTTCCTGAATGGCCTGAAGGCTATATTTTTATTTTAGTATAGATAATCCTCTTTTAAGGGTTGAAGGGGAACCCGTACATGACCCGTATGCCCAAGGTACAATACCCGACATGACCCGTAATACATGACCCGAAGGCCCAGAGGCATATTATGATGAATACATGACCTGTAGGCCCGGCCCACTAGAACTGACCCTCCACAGCTTCGGCATCATTGATTGCCTTTAGCTCCCCACCTGCATTGCTGATCGGCTAGCATTTCCCCGTACAAAGCTGCACGGTGCCTCGTTCCGATGGCAGTTTCCATACCCTCTCTTTCCTCCAATCTGGTTAGTTCTGCTTCTGGTTACTGCTACTGGTGCTCTGTTCCTCATCTGGGGCCTGCTCTGTCTCAATTGGGTTACTTCATGGTATTTAATGGCCCGAAGGCCCTGTGGCCCGGAGGCCTTTGATGGCCCGAAGACCCTGAGACCCGTAGGCCCAAACCATTGGCCCGAAAGCCCAAATCAGGTGAATAGTCCACCTTCTACAGTACCAAATTATGCCTACTACAGTACCTGCTACAATATTTCTACAGTGCCCTGGAAATTCGCCTCCACCCTGTTTTGAACCTGGGTCTCTTGGATGCCAAGAAGGAGCCCTTGCCACTCGGGTACGGGCTCATTGGCTAGAAATAACATGTTTGTTATCTACAATTATTGTACTTTGAAGAGTCCTGATTGTTTTTTTGATGCAGATTTATTGGGAAACTGATTATGATTCAATAACATTGAAACCTCAAGAGCTAAATTATCATGAACTAGAACATCAAAATAAAGCTACAGTTTTTTATTTATAACTATAGTGAAATAATTTATAGTGTTAAATGTGAAATATATACTGATAATAAACATTTGAGATATATATTAACTCAAAACCAGTTAGACCTGATACAAAGAAGATAGCTGGAACCAATTAAGGATTATGTCTACTCAAATCATCACTATCTAAGAATAGCCAACAGTGTAGCTGTTGCTTTAAGTTAGAAAGATAATGTGCTGTGAAATATGAAATTAATGGAACTTGATGCATTGGTTAACTATTTAATATAGTTTAGCATAGAATTTGTACATAAAAAACTTCTTATATTTTGTTATAGGTGTTATAAAATTCCTCATTATTATAAAGAATTAAGGAATATCAAAAAGGGGATCATGATTTACAAGAAAAGGTGAATCTTGTCAGAAAAGGTATGTTTACAAAATTTATCATTAACCGAGGTGGTGTTTTGAGATTCATAAAAATAGTATGTATGCCTTGTGATTACCAGACGAAAGAATAATTATTGAGTGAATCTCATAACTCTCCATTTTCTATTCATCTTGTTAGTAATAATATGTATATAGAACATCATGAAATTTTTTTGTGGGATGGAATGAAAATATATATTGCTGACATTAACATGAAATGTTTGAGTTGTCCAAAAGATAAAGGGGAATTAGAATTACCATAGGGGATACTACAACCTTTACTAGTTACATAATTAAAATGGGTTAATATATCCATGGATTTTGTGGTTACATCACCAAATACATTTTATGGTAATAGTGTAATATCAATTATTATTTATTTTTTACTAAATCTATTCATTTTATACCTATTCAAGTTAATATGTTTTTGCATCATATTTTTAGACTTTATGTTAATGAGATAATAATATTTCATGGATTCCCTTTTATTTTGTATCATATCATGATCCTATATTTACCTATAATTTTGGGAAGAGCCTTCAGAAGTCATTGAGTTATAAATTAAATTTGAGTACAACATTTCCTCCTAATTATGAGGGATAGTCTGAGCAGAATATTTATACTATATAGGATATGCTTCGAACTTGTTCATAAGATTACCAAGGAATTTGGGATAAACATACATCTCTAGTTGAAGTTTCATAAAATTACTAATTTAATACCAATATATAGATAGAACCTTTTTTTGTATTTTATGGAAGGCAGTGTTGGAATCTATCTTTTTGGGATGAAGTTAGTGAAATATGTTTTTTTGGGAATATAATATGGTGATGAAATGGTTATGAAAGTAAATTTGATTAAAAAGTATATGAGGGTAGATTATATAATACATAGATGTTATCTGGATAACAAGATGAAATAATTTTTTTTGTGGCAGGAGACCATGTATTTATTTAAGTATCTCCATGGAAAGGTGTTATGAGTTTTGGTAAGAATGGAAAGTTTTGTCCATGTTTTATTGGTTTGTATGAAATTATAAATAATATTGTATCATTTACTTATAATGTGTCTTTGAATAAGAGTATCTCTTTTTACATGTTGAAATTCATGTTTCATTTTTAAGGTAGTATGTTCTAGATGGATCTCTTATTTTGAGTAATTAATTATTTCTGTTTGAAGAATACAATTCATATGAGGAATAACCTATTCAAATTCATGAATATATGTAGAATTTTTCATAGAATATTTTCATTCTTCATAATACGATTTTGTGAAATATCTATATAATTTACGAAGAAACATGGAAATATGGAAATGATATGACAGGAAAATATCACCAGTTTCAAAATAATCAAATGTAAATTGCGAGAAAATAATTTTAAATATAAGGGAAGAATGTGATCACTCAAGTTATATTAATAATATATAAATTATATCCTTGCTAATATCCATGAATTTTATAACATTGAGCAATATTAATCATATGAATAATAGGTAATTTATCAGTAATAAAGAAAATTGTTTTATTCAAATGGAATTGAGTATCATGCATTATCTTTCCTATTTATCAAGAAGGGGGATCTTCTTTTAGCTATTACATTTTCTATTGATGAGGACTATCTTAGTAGGAATCTTCTTCATATGGTGGGGAAGAGTTTTCATAATACCATTATATTAGATCGAGGTATTGCTACTCCTTCTCACCTTTTGTTAACTGATGACATCAGTAGTTTTACCCAGGGATACAAAAGGAACAATAAAAACATAAAAATCCCTTAATATACTATGAAAGTGTCTCAGGTTAGGAAATTAATTAGGGTTATTCTTATATTAATTTTGGAAAGAACATCGCAACATCTAGAAAATAATGTATCATCAACGGCTGGGTAAAAGAGAAGGATCTCTCCCATTCATTTATCTCGGTGTTCCAATATTCTAGGGAACATTGTGGGATTCTCATTTCACTAATATCGTAATCCAAATAAGAAGAAATAACTCATCCTGGAAGGTTAAATCCATCTTAATATAGGGAAAACATGTTTGGAAATACATGTTTTGTTCTCAAATATGGTTTATTAATTCATGGGTAACTCTTGGCCTGCCACTATTATTAAATATATCAGAACCATGATGAGAAATTTTGTATAGAGTGAAAAAATTGGAATGAAAGTTCTACATTGCTCCTTTGATGCAATGTTTCATGCCTCAGGTCATGGGAGGTCTTGGGATCAAAAATATTTTCCTCTTAAATCAATCTCTTTAATATCATTTTATATGTAGACTCATCAATGGTAATTCTAACACCCTAGGATTCCTTAGAGCATGTTTTTTAGATAAACTGATTATTGAAAACTCAAGATAATTGAAATACTCTATTTTTCTGGGGCTTAGAAGAACTTTCTATAAAATTATCATGAATTATCATTGGCCGGTGTGTATGAATTACTCCCTCAGGTTCTTTAAAGATATATAGACTAGAAATTCACTTTTTTATTGGATTAGAACACTAGATCTGGATATTTACTACAAAATTTCCATCAAGGAGTACTTTGAAATTCTAAAATTTCTGCCTTATAGAACATCTTTAACTATTTCCTAATATGAATTATTCAAACATGATGATTTAGTCATATGGGAACCCAAAAAAAATGGAATGATTTATTGCAATTTTTTTTATAAGAATGTGATTCAAGGTAGAAGAAAATGGATTGGGATTTTCAACAATAAATTTCATTCCCCATAATGATTCATGTTACTTTAGAGACTCTCACTCAACAAGATTCCAGTTTACTCCAACCTTCATAGCATTGGAATTTCACTTTGTTTGAGATTAATTATGTGTCACAAACATCGTGAGGTTGTGGATCACTTATTCCTATATGGATAAACTGTATCCAATTTTTGGATAAAAGGGTCTGATTGGATTGAGGTTCATCCACTATAGGATGGTAAATTAAAATACTTCCTACATTCTTTATTGGATATTCCAATGTCAAATAAAATTGTTATCCTATTGAGAGTGGCTTGTGCCTAATTAATTCCTATGATCTATAGAAGTAGTAACAAAAGTATCCATTATAGAGCTTCCATCATACATCCGAATTCCCTTTCTAAAATCACATTGGCTATTCAAAATACAAACTATCTGTATTTAGAATGCTGCAAAAACTTAGTGAAAGACTTTTTCATTTTGTGGAAGCTGAAAATTAGTGGAAATTTTCCTTAACCATTAGGTACTCTCAAGGTTTTTTGGGTTCCCCCTTTCATTGGAATGATTAAATATAAATCTCATGGTCTATTAAGGGGAGACATGAGGCCAAAATGTTATGGGGTCATCTTAAAGGATTATAAGGGTGATGCTATGGAATTCATCGATGTCCCTTGTAGTCATTTCACTTATTTAGTGGTGGAAATGATGTGATTTATCAATTATTTTTAAGTTGTATGTTAAAGAAATTGGAATAATATATGGATCAAATCAAATTCCACAACAATCATCTAGGCTATTAAGGTGACACATTTTCATATTTGGTTGAGGTTGATAGCTGGATAGGCTAGTTGTATTGATAGTCCTGCTACAATGATCTACATCATCACTCACATCTATCATGAATACAATCTCAATGCTAATAGTCTTGCAAATAAAAGTGTGTCAAATAATTTTTTCCACTACATAAATGTTCTACCTAGGGAAATGATTTCTAATTTTCAATGGGACAAATAAAAAATCCCCTCCAAAATATTTTAATATTTTCCTATTATATTTTTAGAGCCTTGGTGCTCACTTTTCTAAAAAAATAGTTAAATCATGTTTAAATAGAATATTTTTATTTCTAAATTCTATTGGTTAGTCATATTTCAGTACTATATAATCTATTATTCTAATATTAGTCATTTTTTCCAACTTTCACTTATTAAGATGTTAATATATTTTAATATTTTTAAAATTTTCAATTGTGTCCCCTCCTTCACTTATAAATGTATACCACATCTCATCCAATCTATACACTTAAAAAGCCTCTTATGAGATCCAAAACATACCGAAATTCTTTCCCAAAATCCCTCTTTATATTATATAGTTCATGGTTTGATCATAATACCATAATAATGAGGATTTAGTTAAAAACTGAAGGTGGTTGTCTAAACAATAGGTATAGTTCTTAATTGAGAGTTTTTTTTTTATTTATTTTTTTTACCTTCTTTAAAAATATCCTATAATTTGTGATATAAAAACATAATAATAAGAATAATAATTAATTTTTATTAATTTTTAGCTATAAATCATTTTCATCTACTAAAAATATATAGTAAAATGAAAACATCTTTAATGTGATAGTGTGGACTACCATCTTGTGAGCTGATATATTTTTTTTCACCGAATCTTATTGATGGAAAAAATGTTGGAACCCCAAAAAATAATATGATATATATAATATAAATTTAATTATTGAATGGTAAATAATAATTTTATTCTTTTTTTACTATCCAATGAAAAATAAAAACATCACCCACACATACGTGCATACTACCGCCTCACGAACTGATGTATTTTATTTTTTTTCACTGCCTCACATGGATAATATATATAGGCGGATAGGTGGATTTAATGAAATAATATTATATTAATGATACTGTGTTAATTTTTTAAAAGGAAAAATAATATTTACATTCTTTCCCTCTTGTTTACTAAAAAATGTAAATGTCACTCATGCCTATGTATGAACTACCATATCCATGTTGTATCACAAATAATTTTTCATAACCATCTTACATAGTATCTTATAAAATTATAATTAGTGTATAAATATTATAATTATAACATGATTAATATTTTATAAATTATATAATTATGATCTATTTGACCATGTTCAACCAATCCATTTCATTTTGGAATTTTTAACCAAGAATCCTCAAAACATTCTAAGTAAACATAATAAATTAAGTGACTATGTTTTACATTTTAATAAATGAAATGAAATGAATATCCAATAATAAAATTTAAAAAATATTCTTAGGTAATTAAATAATTTTCATAAATTTCTTATTCTAGATGATAAAGAACATATGTCAAAAGTAATACCTGAGTTAAGGGATATTCGATCTTAAAAACTAGTTTTAAAATGTTTTGAAGATTTATTTTTAATATTTTATTACACTTCCATTTTGTTTAATGGATGTTTAAATATTTAAATAACTTAACTAAAAATTAATATTTAACATATCTATTTACATTAATATAAATTTATTCGAAAGGAATATTTTTTCATATTTCATACGGAATGTTTGTCTTTATTTACAAAGTAAGAAGGATTTTTTTTTAACATATACGAAATTTTCAGATTTTTCTACCACTACAGCCATTATTTTATATTTGGATTCCTTTACAAAAGTCCATGATTTATTCCAATAAAAACACTTATTCTATTTTTTTGGATAATTTTTGTATTGTAAATATGGTACTAAAGTAAAGAGATACATCAATATCCTAAAATGTTTTACATATGGGTTCAAAAGTATATTATTATCATTTTTCTAATGGAAATGAAATTTTCTATGTGTTCCATGTATGTTATTTTCCTTGTTAATTGTGTATGATAATGGGTGAGCCTAAAATAGATCTCGAATGAATTGGTTAATGATTATGTTCTCTAGAGAATCATGTTGGAATTAACTGAGGAGGTTATTCCATTTATAAAGGTTCTTATATGGGTTTTATGAAGATGATGTCCCAACGATTCTATATGAGAATTAAAATATTAAGGATGAATATTTATAGAATTGTTTTTTATAGGGTAATATAATGATAATTTTTTGAAGAAATTATTATTCCCATCAAGGGTAAAATTAAATTTTTACAAAAATGTTTTCATGGGTTCTCTTGTTTTTTTATGAAACCTTAATGATTATACTTTTTATATAGGTTTTATTATAATGTGTTTTATGGAAAAAATTGGGTAGAAAAGATTATTCCATGCGTAGGTAAATGATTATTTGAGATCAAAATTTATTATGTTAAAGGTAAGCACTCTTATATGATCTCAAGGTATTGAAATGGACTAATGGGTATCTATTCTTGTTTGAATATATACATTACTGAGATTTTTGTTCTAATACCACGTTTTCAAATGTTTTTTTCATTAGGTTTAAGTATTAGGAGATACAATAATGATGAAAAGATGAAAATCATGTTGTTTTCTTATGAAATGTAAAGATGTTTCATTTTAAAAGTATTGTATTGTGAAAAAAATTGATACAAAGTGGAAGTGTCCACATTGTAATGAATGTGTTTTTATTCGAGGATTTATAACCTAATTTTCTAAAACTCTGATCCTAAATGTTCACTGATATTGAAAAACATAAATTCTTATTTAAAAATTAAATTATGGGACGAATGAGGATTGATTCTGAATAATTCATATTAGAGAAGTGGTTTGATAATTATAGAGGTTGTGTTAATGAAAGTAAGTACCCTCAATATATTATAATATATGGTTCTAATGTGATATATTATGAATATTACTATGTTGATTAATATGATAAAAGTCTATTTTGAATTATTTTTCATAGAGGAAACTTGGAAGCAGAAACAGAAGACACCAAGAGGAAAATATCTGTTCAAATATACAACTTGGAATGGTTGGAATTAGAACTGAGTAGTATATTATTATGATTGTTCATTTGACACAAACTATTAATTGTGGTGGAATCCATGTTATAGGTTAACCAATATCGCCACATAAGAACATGTTTTAGTAGGAAATTTTATGAAACAACACCCTTTATCATTTAGTGAATTTTATGACCTGATGGTAGCCGAGGGATGGATTAAATATTTTGAAAACATATTCAAATGCCTGGTTTTTCATAACATCAAAAATAAATTCTATTTATTTATCTTTTTTAAGGTTAATATGATTAGTGGTGGTGAATGATAAACTATAACATTGAAAAAGAAGATATTGAATCATTGAAATGAGATGAATTTTGAAAAAAATTACGTGATAAATATTTTTCTATGGTTGTTTGACTGCAGATAAAAAAGGGATTCTTCTAATTAAAGTATATGTAGGTAGATTTAGTGGTCTCATACAAGGATAAATTCACATATCATGAAAGTTAAACACAAAATTGTATCCAGGATCCAAATAGTAAAATTAATTGGTTTTACCCCGGATTGATGCCAAGACATCGATGTGAATTAAATTCTTGTGAATTTAAAAGTTATCAGAAACATCATATATGTGATGAGAGGGTAGAAATACTTTTTTCCAATTATCATATTTTCTATGAAAATAAGTAAAAATAGTGGTCCAGGTGGTAGAAAATAGGGAAAAATCCATCGATGAGTACAAATGTATGAAAATCAATTTTCCACCTTGTGATAACTCCGGTAAAAATAAACTTGGTGAATGATATATAAAATATTATAAGTGTTTCTAATGTTGAAAGTTTTGACATTTATCACATGAAAATAAATAAAAATATCATAATATTGATCAAAATAATAATAAAAATCCAACAACAATATATTTTAATTGATGTTAAATGGATCATTACACAAGTACTTGTATGAAGATAAGAATAAATGATGGAGGTCATCATGATCTAAAGAATAATCATGTGGATAAATCCTTTTTGACTAATTCAATAGATATTGGACCATGAATAAATGTGTTGTTAGGTAAATTATATATTTATTCAAGTTTTTCCAAGGTCATGATTAATTTAGGGTCTACAAATTCTCTCATTTCTAAGAAATTTACTCATAAGTTTGAAATTTGAACTAAAAAAATGAAGCCAGAACCTTTGGAAAAACTATTCAGGGGTAGTATTAAGTCAAAAATAAATTATTAAAATCATATTATAAATGTTTTTGTATAAATTTTTCTGATAAAATTTGTTTCCTTCCACTTGTATAATTTTTTTTATTTTTTGAATGGGTTGACATTCTATTTATCATGATAAGATTGATTTTAGTGCTAAATAATTTATTTTTCATAATGACATTCAGTTTGTATACAAGATGGAATTCCTACCATTGATAAAATATAAATAAACAAAGAAAGTGATTAAATATAAAAATGAAAGTTATCCTGCGCATATTTTTGAGAAGATGGAAACTATTAAAATTTGTTATGTTACTATATAAAATGAATATCTATAGATATATCCTACTATATTTCATAGTATTATAAACAATTGACAGATTGAATTTAAATTTAATGTAGTGATTTTTTTTAATAATATATCAATTATTACTTATCAATTAAATCACGTTGAACTTTAGAAATGGAAAAATTAGTTACAAGAGTTTCTTGATAAAGGATTTATTCATCCCATAACTTAACCATAGGGTGATCCTATTTTTTTTAATAAAAATATTGTTTTATGATGTTTATAATTAATCATAAAGCATTGAATAAAATCAATTTTTAATAATATGTATTAATTTTATCATATATATTACTTGTTTGATTATCTCATGGTATATCAACATTTTTTGAAGGTTGATATTAGGTTTGGGTATCATTATTTATGGGTGAAAGAGGATGTCAATCAAAATAAAATATTTTAGAATAATTATGGGAATTAATTTCTTTTAGTTTTCACTTTGGGTATTTTAATTCTCTATATATTTTTATAGATGTTATTAATAGATTTTTCTTTCAATTTTTGGATAGTTTTTCTGTTTTTATTGATAAAATAATGATATATTATAAAATTTATTATTATCATGTGAAACATTTAGTGGTTATTCTATAAAACTTTTGATAAAATATGTTATATAGAAAATTTAGTAATTAAAAATTATTGTTGTGACATTTTTCATTCCTTGTACATATTGAAAATAGATATAGAATAATTATTAATCTAGTAAAAACTAAAGTTGTTGAATAGTGGACAATACTTTTAATCATCAAAAAGATTCATAGTTTTCTTTGTTTTATGGGTTACTACCAATGGTTCATTGAAAACATTATTTGGTTATCTATCCCCCTAAATATGTAAACTAGAAAAAAATTTAATTTCATCTGGATGAAATAATGTGATGAATTATTCCAAGAATCGAATGGAATTTCACTAAATGCTCCAGTTTTGGACCCATTATCCATAAATAATGTGTTTTTAAATCTACATCAATAATTATTTGAAGGTACATGGTTCTGTTTTGATATATAATTTTTCATAAATTTCATATACTTTATAATAGATAAAAACTCTTCATCTATATTATCCTACACATAACCTTGAACTATAAGATATAGTATTTCACGTAAAAAACAAAGAAATAATTTATATGCAGTAAATGTGAAATATATTTTAATCATAAAATTTTAATTTATATATTGATGCAAAATAATAAATATGAGATAGATAATATTGATTTAACTGATTAAGGATTATGATTATAGGTTTCATTACTTCTCTATGAAAAGAAAACAGAGCCGCTGACACTCTAGTTCATAAACATAATGCATCATGAACTATACAATGAATGGAACATGATGATTTGGTTAATGATTTTATAAATATTTTCCTAGAAGTTTTACATGTTTAAACTTAATATATTTTATTTTAGGGTTCAATGTAGTCATAATTATCAGATAAAATTAAGTAAGAATGAGAATCATGGTTTCTAAAAAAAGGTAAATCGGGGCATGGAAGGAATGATTCGTGAATTTAAAATAAAAAAAGTTTTTTTGAGATTAAAAAAAAATATTATGTGTTCCATTTCATTCCCAATTGAATAAATTTTTTTTCAGTGAATCTTATAACTCTCATTTTTATGTTTATCCCGAAAACACTGAGATGTATAGAGACCTTTGAGAACATTTCAGGTGGGATTGAATTGAAAGAGATATTTACAACTTTACTATGAAATGTATGAATGGTAAATAAGTTAAAGTACAATTATGATTTCTCAAGGGGATGCCTAAGAATTTATATATGCATAATGGAAATGGTAGAATAGATCCATGGATTTCGTGGTTGGATTACCAAATACATCTCATGGTTATAATGTGATATGGGTTATTGTTGATCATTAGACCAAATCTGTGAATTTAAATCCTATTTGATATAATATATACTTTACCATATTTATTGAATTAATATTAATGTGATAATTATATTTATTGGAGGACCTATTTAATTAGTATTTTATTATGATATCATGTTTACCTCTAATTTTGGGTGAAATCATTCAAAATTCATTAGGAACAAAATTAATTTTCACTTGAACTTTTCATCCTCAATATGATGGATAATTAGAGTGAAAAATTTAGGTATTAGTGGATATTCTTTGATAAAGTTCACTTGATTAATTGAGAATTTAATATTAACATCATTAACTATTTTAGTTTTCTTATAATAACAATTTTTATTCTAGTATACAAATGAAACATTTTTAGA
This sequence comes from Viscum album, assembly GCA_963277665.1. Classification (NCBI taxonomy): domain Eukaryota; kingdom Viridiplantae; phylum Streptophyta; class Magnoliopsida; order Santalales; family Viscaceae; genus Viscum; species Viscum album. The sequence continues at coordinate 2,004,371,783 of OY728164.1, read as the reverse complement.
AATTTCATGGAAAGTGTCATTTGAATCCTGATTATTAGAATGGAGTTAGGAAAATAAGTATTTTGGGAGTATAATTAGTTAATGAGATAGTTGGGACAAAATATCTTTCATTAAAGGTTACCAAACAGTTTTTTCTTAAAGTATATCTTTGGAAAAGGGTTATGCATTTTGGTTAAAAGGGAAATTTAAATCCACAGTTCATTAGAACGTATTAAAATATAGAGAAGATTGGATTTTTTACTTGTCAAGAGACTATGACCATGACTGTTTCTCGAGTATATGATCTATTTCTTATTTCATTGTTAAGGAAGTGTGTTCTAGATGCATCTCATGTTTTGTGTTTTGAATTAGTATAGTTTGAAGAGAAACATTCATATAAGGAATAGCCTATTCAAATTCATAACCACATAGAGAAATTGTTATGGAAAAAGTTGATTTATTAGGTGAATGTTGTAAAAGAAGATATGATGGAATAATTAACATTTGATTTCTAAAATGCTATGAATGGAAAATATCCTCACTTGTTTAAGAAGTGAATATCAATTGAAGGGATTCAATTTTTAAAAGTATTACTGATTGTGAAAACCTAGGTAATATTAAAAATAGATCTATTTCATTCCATATTAATATTCATTAATTATATTTCATTGATCCATATCTATTATAAGAATAATAGGTTATTTCTTAGTAAAAATGAAAATAGTTTTATTATAACTAAATAGTGTATTATGAATTATATGATTTTATTCAAAATATTAATTTATAATTTATAAAACATTAATTTGTCAAAAATAATTTCATTTTTTATATCAACAAATAAAAGTTATATTAGAGTATCTTTTTGAGAATGTTTTTAAAAAGTAAAATTTTGGGTGAATTGTACAAAATTCTAATTTTTAAGAAAACTGAATATTTTTTCAAGTATTTACAATGTTTAATTTTTTTTTGTATAGATGTTATAATTACATTAGTTTTTTAATTATAAATAATTCAATTAATTTAATTGGGATGAAAATTTTACTTGAATTTATTATAAAAACTTTTTATACTTGAGAAGTCATTTATTCTGAAAACAATTTTTCATTGCATTACATATTCTCATTTTAAAACTAAATTTTAAATCCATTAATATTAAATATTTAAATAAGGATTTCATATTTGTAAATATTAGTTTTAAATTTGGAAAATATTTCAACCTCATTCTTTCATTATTAACAGTAACTTTGGTAAAGAACTGTTATTGACCACTGTGAGCATTATAACAGGATAGATGGGTTTAAACTAAAATGATAAGGGTAAAAATTAACTATAATCTAGTTTAAATACTATTTTATAGTAATTTTTTACCGTATATCAACTCCTCTTCAAATATTAGTCATTTGGGATCCACTTCTCTTGACTAAGGCAATAATATATTTTAATCTTTTGAAAATTTCCAAGTGTATCATTTCCCACTCTTATAAAAGGAAACCACCTTTCCTCTCTTATTCGCACTAAAAGATCCCATTAGATTAAAAAATACATACCCAAATAAATTTCCAACATCCATACCAATTTATTATAGGTTTCGGTTTGATCATTATAAGACCCTATGAAGGCTTTACTCATAGAACCATGGAGGTTGTTCGAGGAACATGTATAATTATTAACTGAGTGTTTTTTTCTTTTACCTCATTAAAACCTCTCCTAAACATTTTTATGAAATCTCATAAATATATATAATATAATGAAATGTTATTATGTTTATGGTATAAACTTCTTTCATCTACATATTCTTATAATAGAAAATGAAAAAACCTTTCGAGTGTAGGTGTGAACTATCACCTCGAGAGACGATATATTTCATTTTTCACAATAAAATATTATGGTCGGTTAAAATTTGGTATTAAAATAAATTAATACTCTATATATGACATAAATTTAATTATTAAATGGTAAATAATTTTTCTAATTCTTTATTTACCATCCCATAAAACTAAAACATCACTCGTATATTTGTGCATACTGTCAGCTCTCGAAATGATGTATTTTATTTTTTCCACCATCTCACATGGCCGACATATATAGGTAGATTAAATGAATGATTATGATATTTTTTTTATAATTATCATTTTGTAAAGATCATGTAATGTCCCTTGATCTATAACTCTCTCACATGACCTAACTAGGTTAGTTATGGGACCTTAAGCGTGCCTCCATGTACGCCAGAGGCTACCGACTAGAAGTATGTTTTACAACCCTAGACTTTTACATATAATATTACATGATTTTAAGCATATTTATACATCATAGTAAAATCCAAGGATGTTAAGGTCTGGTGTCTTTGATGTCTAGGTATATACAATGTAAAACATTGAGCTAAAAACACTTCTTTATTTACTTTTAAAATAGGTCTCCTAACTTCAATTTGAGCTCAAACATCTCTATAGGGTACCCTGGGGAACAAATGAAGAAATGCATGATCTAAAAGCCCAGTAATGGAATAAACATAAGAATAATTCTTTAACACAAGGGTTAGTGATGAGAACATAATGATTTAAAATGTAATATGCAATCATAATATATAAACCTGGGATCATATAAATATCGAATCATAGAAATTTGGAAGCAACATAAAACATGACTTCAACATTAGTCAAGGATAATTAGAAAGATTGTTTCACATGGTACCATAAGCCAAGGCTAACCACCAATACCATCGTAGATGGTAGCACAAGTCAATGTTAACCGCCAAGACCATCACACATAATGTCTCATGAGACTCAAATTTACCCAATACATTACAGGGATATCTAATTGCACCATCATAAATATTCAGGATTTTTTTTCCATATAAAGATTCATAAATTGACAATCTTACATAAATATAAGGGTAACCCATGGAATGAATTGGGTACCACAATCATGGCATAAAGCATAACAAGTGGGTGTATTATAAAAGTGTACATGAAAGAAAGGAACTATAATATTAAATGGGAATTCATAATCTAAAATATTCATGTATCATGGTATGCGATTTCTTGATTAAGAACAACATGTAAGAAATGTATTTAATAAATTTTTGCATTAAAACTTTTTTGTGTGGTTTTAAGGAAAATACAATAGTTCCATTAAAATAGAAAAGGGAACAATATGTTATATAAAACCATAATTTATCAAAAAAGGTATTTCATAACAAAAAATTACATATTTTATAAAGATAATGGTGGCTTAAAATATATGATATAGTGCACATTAAATCGGGTATCAATTTGGGAAGTTCCCTCAAAACAAGTTTTCTTATTGGGAAGTATTAAGGAGGGAGTCACATAAAAACATGAATATTTTAAAAAGGGAATGGTGAAAGTATATTGATAAATGAATTTGGTACAGGTAAACATAATATATAATATTCCCATAAAATAGATAAGATAACTTCATTTTGGTAAAAAGCTGATAAGGCCACTTGAAGAAACAAAGGAGGTTCAACAAGAATCCCTTACAGAATATCAGCATGGTATTGGGTGTACATAAGGGGGATTAATGATAGATAAATGGGTTACTAATCACTTATAAATAATGAGGTAATTATGGGGGAGGTTCAATATTAGACCCCATCATTAGGGATAACTCATAAAAGTTCATAATAATGAGGACATTCTAGAATAAAAGTGAAATATAGAGGATCCCTTACCTTAAGTTTGATAGTGGTCTCCACTTGATATTAATGACCTGAATAATAAAATTAGGTTCAATAATTAATAATTTGATAACATATTATATATTTAAAATATTTATTATAACCATTTTTTGTTCATTAATGACATTTTTTTATGGGTTATGTGGTTCAATTTCATTGTTTGGGTTTGTTTGTTTTCTTGGTTTTTACGATGGGTTTACTTATTTTCATGAATGAATAATGATGTAAAATTGGGATAGTGGTCCAAAAATGGAGTTATATTTTATTATTTATCATCTAGAATGTTTCTTTGTTGCAAATTTAATTTGGTTACTTGTAGTGAAGTTGAGTCCTTACATAGACCATTAGTAATAACCTTTTGACATTATTGGATGTTTTTGATCACTATGAACTCATTTTCACTATAATTTAATTTCATGTGTACACAAATATTATATAACCTCAAATAGAATTAATTACATAAAAATCTGGTTCAAACATAAAAAACATGGTTTCATGAATAGAATTGAATATGGTAAAAAATGGAAAACCCGTATTCCTTGAATGTGGTAAATTAACACAAATTTGAAGGTGTCTTTACTAATAATATAAAATAAGATTAGTGGAGATATTATAATAAAAATATTCTATTATAAAAAATATTATAGTACATGTAAGGTACTGGAGTTATAATAACATCTGGATGAGAATAAATAAGGGTGGAAAAGGAATCAAATGAACCTGAAAAGAAAGGAAATGAATTGAAAAGAGGACATTACCGATTGAATCAATCTTCCTTGAGAGCCTCTTAAGGGGAGAGGATTTGATCTTCTGAAAAGACTAAGGTATGTTTCAAGTGAGGGAGGAGCATGGGGAGAGATTTTTGTAGAATTTAGGAAAGTAATAGGGTTTTAGAGGATTGAAGAGAAGTGGTAAGGAGGGGTGGTATTTATAGTGGAGGAGAGGAGGGCTTTCAAAATATTTAATTCCATAGTTTATTAATTTATCTCAACAATATAAATATTAATGATACCATGACCAAAAATATTAATAAGTGCATTTGAGTTCAAACCAATTTTTATTACATCATCATAACATCAACCATTATCCTAAAAATCATGTATTTAACTTAATTTGAATATTATAGTATTTTACTATTCATAAAAATTCATTTATTTTAGAAAAATACCAAAAAATCACCCTAACTATTTTTTGATGTATAAAATCCAAAAATGAAATTAATTATTCAAAAATAAATTTCTAAATATAATTAAATTAATTTTTAATTAAAATCAAAATTTACTTGAAAAATATAGATTTTAAAATTATAACTAATTTTAAAATATTTTCAAAAATCACATAAGGTCTTATAAAATTGTCTTAAAACTAGAAGACATAAAATTTTTAATTTATGACCACCTTTTAGGAAAATAAATTTCTATTAAAATTAAATAAATAATTTTAATTATTTATTTATGACTTAAAAAATACTAACACTTTCACTATGGTCATATTATCACTTTTAAGATGCCTAAATTTTATGTATACATTCATAGACGAGGTTACTTGTCTTTTGGATGATTTACTATTCATAAGGGTCATATTGATATTCATAAGGGTAAAACTACTATTCATAAGGGTAAGTTACTATTCACCAAAAATTATTATTGTCTTATCAGACATCAAATATCTTACTGATCACAACCATGTATGTCAAATTTTCAAAATTAAAATCACAAAAGTGACAATATTATATTTAAAGGACACATAATTTTTATTAGTTCATTGTGTTGGGATTTCATGTGATTATATGGAATAAATATACGAAAGGATTTCCATTGATGAAACATTTGGTTATTACAAGAGCGGTGTAATGGATATAGTGGGGAGACTATAAACCCTGGTATATAGTCACAATAAAATAACAACAAACTATACCAACAAATATAATTGTAATGAAAATAGAAAAATAGTAAAATATACAATTGAGAAGTAAAAGTTAAAACCAATAAATAATATTATAGAAAACCATGTAATGACAGGCTGAAATGCTTCAAAATGTTAAAATAAATATATTAAAATAAAAGAACTAGTCAAAATATATAAAATCAAAAGGATCAATTCTCAAACCCCAAGTCAGTCTTGTCTCCATAATCCAACACATCCGGTAAGAAATAATCAACTACATGGTCCCCTTTCCTTTTCCAAACCTACATCCATGTAGTCTACTCAGGTACAAAAAGGCGGCCTGAATAGGTAGTGATTAAAACATAGTAGGTCAAAACCACATTGTCCAAATAAAACTATCATGATAATAAGTTAATGAAATAAAGTGATAAACATTTTTATTAATTAAACAAATAAAAAAATATTATAATCATCCCTCTTTGGCCCCATGCTAGAATATCATTGATCATTTATCACAGGAATGAAAACCACAATCACAAGTCCATGGTAATCACATAATCAAGAAATGTCCTCTATATATTAATTATAATATTACCAGTCCAAGGAATGTAAGAATTACATTCTAACTGGGACAAGCCCTATAAGAATTACTACATCTAGTCCAAGACCTCTATATACACATTTCAACACCTCAGCCAATACCTCTACATAATCTTTCCAACATTAGGACCATTCCTTCTATATAATAATTTCATAATTTCTGGGAATAACCCTCTATATAAGGATTTATTCAACAAAAATCACATAAGGAATAACTATAATAACACATATAATATCATATCCTAAGTCAGAATAGTTAATTATGACAATTACCCTTTGACTGTTAATTACCTTATCATTTATCAAGTTGTTCTTAAACCATTAACATGAATTTTTTCTCCCACTCATATCGTATCGAAGATATCCATTTCAATAGGTATATAATCCATTTTCCAAGGTGAATCTACAACATAAATTCAAATGAGGATTAATGTCATGCTAAGAACACTTTCAACCATTATCTAATTCATTATAATTTCTAGGTAGGCCCACCTAACGGGTATCCGCAAGCCAGGTCTTAACAACATTTAAAACAAATGGATTCAACAAATACTCCAAAACATGATTTATCATTCCCAATTATTCAATTATTTAATGAAAATGTTATGTTGGAAAATCACAATATGTCACATACTTAAAATTAAACATACCATATGGTTTGGTTTTATACTGCCTAAATTTATCTAGTGATCAAAAAATTCTTTTAATAGATAACAACAATAAAGGATGAAAGTACATGAGATCACGAGAATAACTAGTTTACACAAGATCCAGATCATCACCTATTTAAAAAGTGGTCTTATGATTAGACCAAAATAATGAGAAACAAGTGGAAGATATGAGGAAACCCATGAGAAACAACTAAACATGGATTTATCATTTTCCTATGAAATCCATAAGGGAAAAAAGTAGTCCAAAGCCATCTAGAAAAATACTAGGGATCGAGAGAGATGGATGAAATGAATGAAATGTAATTACATGTGAATTGTTGGTTTAAATCCACTAATCCTGATAAATACATGATGTGTAATATTTATACATTGTGTAATTTTTTATTAACATGTTATGTAAAAAAATACATCACCTTGGGTATAAATAACCCTTCTCGAACATTACATGATGTGAACCAGATTCACAGCGTGTATTGATTTCACATCATGAACCCATTTCACAACATCTTTGTACCAAAAATTTGACATCATGTAAAATATACATGGCATGAAAATTACATACAGACATATTTAATCCTAGATTATTCAAAAGATATAGAAACACATTCTAATCCTTATAAACTCATTTAAAACCATCATACTCTCCTATAAAACATTTATACCTGGACTATATTAATTAACAAGAACATACATCCCCAAACATTTGGTCATATTACCCAGTTATTTTTTCCATCACCTAACGAACTCGACCACTATGGTTCAAATAATAAATCAAACCCAAATGATGGATGTTCAATGAAGAACACAAAGAGGGACGTACCTAGAAAATGATGGGATCTTAGAACCTGTGCAACATACAAAAAATAATCCACAGGATACTCCAAACATCACTATGGAGTCTTGGTGAACATGTTTGGCCACAATACTTGCATATCAGCATCCCTCTCCCAGGTATCCTCTTTAACAAGCCCAAGCTACCACTATAATAAAACTATATGTAGGTTTCTACTCTAGAGATACATCTTACTATTGTCCACAATCTGTATTGAATGCTCCTCAAAGGACACATTTATAATTAACTCAACTTCCTCAATTTCTAACACATGATAAGGGTTTGGATGATATATCTGAAGCTAAAACACAAGAAACACATCATGCATGTAACTGTAGAACTATAAAAGGACTAATTGGTAGGACATTGGACCGACTCTTTCCACTATATCTAACAGCTCAAAAAACCTAGGTGCTAGCTTTCCCTATTATTTTTTACATAATTTCCCCCACCTTGGTGACACCCCAAGGAAATAAATATGAACAACCTAAAACTTGATACTTTATCTTTGATGTATAGAATAACATTTATGATTTTTTGTGTGTCACTAACCACCTTCTAATCAATTGAACCTGATCATACATCTCTAAAACAAGACTAGGTCCAAAAAGTTCTGACTCACCTACCTCCAACCAAAAAAAGAAAAGAGAATGTAATTCTATAAAAATCCTTTATATGTGTAATCTAGATCAATTATTGGAAGCTGTTAATATACGAAAACTAAATGAGTACTATATTCTACTAATATAAACCACCTAAATCCAAAACAGAGATTCGTAGAACATCTTCTAGAATCTAAAAATTCATCGCACGTTGACCATTAGTCTGAGGATGATAGGGAAAACATAGAAGAACAAACATTCCCATCACCTTTTAAAAACCTGTCGAAAACTAAGAAGTGAGATGAGGACATATATTTTAAACACTACTCCTTTTTACACCATTCATCATAACAATATTGCACACGTATTGACTACCCTAATCTTCAATAGAGAATTTCTAACTGATAAGAAATAAGTGGGATAACGTCATTAGTCTATCTATGATCACCCATATTGTAATGTTCTTTATGGTTTTCCTAGGTAATCCTATCAAAAAAATACATAGTGATGTCATCCCATTTCGATTTTGGAATGGGAAGAGATTGTAACAGCCTAACATGCCTCTAATGCTAAGCTATAAACTACTGACATGTGAAACATCTCTCCAAAAATCCAGCTACCTCAATCTTCATTCTGGACCAATAGTATTTTCTGTGGAGATCCAAAAATATCTTTGTCAAACATGGATTCACCGCACATCTAAAATCATAAAAAATTATCATCATCTCCCCGAGAAAGCTCATAGGAACCCATACTTGGACATGGAAAAATAAATTTACACTCCTAAGAGACCATCAAACTAGTGGATCCCCACCATATATGGAATCTCTTAGTAATAATACATACTAATCAGATGACTAACCATTGTTGTTCAGTTCCAAAATAATGGTCATAACATATGTCGAAGTAAGAGATACATGTCTCTAAGTGTCTTGAACGTCAAGATGCATGTATGAAAAGTGTTCGGTCATTTACCACTAATCGCAAGACTCATGTACTACCTCTATCTACATATTTCAACTTGAGAAATTAAAAACTATGTTTCCCCTTCCTTGTATATAATCCAACTGAGAGCCAAAATTCTATAGATACTCAACCCACCTCTTCTATTAAAGGTTTAGGTCTCACTGAGAAAATATGTACCTAATGATATTATGATTAGTGTACAACATTAAAATATCACCCAAATGATAGTGTCTCAATAATCCTAGGGAATGTAACACCATAAATTACTCCAAAATATGATTAGGACAATTCCTATCATGTAGTCTCAACTTTATGGATCCAAAACCAACAACTCAACCCTCTTATATCAAAACTTTTCTATGTTTAACTCTAGATGTGTCATAGTACACGGTATATGCTCTACCTAGCATAGGTAAAGTGAGGGTAGGTGTTAAGGTTATCCTTATCTTTACCTCTTATGAATCATTCCCATAATCATCTTATTGAATAAACAATACTCTTTTCTTGCATAGTCCAAACATTGGTTCTTCCAGACATGAGAATTCCTAGACATAGCACCGATAATGACTAAGAAAACCCATAAATATCTGAATTTATAATTCATTATTAGGAATATTTTAGGATAACATGGATGAAACCATATATAGGACCAAAAAACTATAGTATATTAGATGACATGGCCTAATAATTTTACCTTATCAACACAAAAGATGCATTTGGTTATCTTGGCATAAAGACAATGCTCTCTAAATATACTCAAGATGACGTCAAGATGTTCAAACTGATCATCCACTATATAGTATTACACAACGATATCATCAAAAAAACCACCACAAATGATCTATAAAAGGATGAATGATTTGATTAATCAAGGCCATGAATACGACTAGTTTGTTTTTAAAACTGAAAAATATAACTATGAACACATACAATCATTACCTACTCCAATGATCAATCCAAGGTATCGAAAATGGTCTCACACTCAACTGGTGGTATCCTGATCTCAAATCAATCTTGGAGAAGATCATAGAACCTCTCATCTGATGGAATATATTGGTGATTCACAAAATGGGATACTAGTTCTTGACCATGATCTGGTTCAATATATGATAATCCACACTTAATCACAAAGTACCATCATCATTCTTGGTGAAAATAACTAGATAACCCCATGAATATGTACTGGTCTATATGAAACCATTTTATTCTAGATCATCCAACTCAACTTTCAACCCCTGAAGCTCTTCTGCTTCTATCCTGCAAGGAGGTATTAAAATTTTCTCTGATACCGGCACCAAATAGATAATGAACTCGATCTTTCAATCTTGAGGTAAGGCCTTAAAATTATTAGTAAATAAATCATAATAATGGTCCAACACTAGAGTAATAGTATCCTACATCATTCCACTATTATACAAAACAAGTCTTGCTATCAATTCCACAATACAGTCAAATATGCGCTGAATTGGTCCTGCATGACTTGACCAAATATCCCACTCACCATAATAAAAAAACATCCACCTTTTAGAGATAGAAAGGTAACTCTCCTTCAGTAACGGTCAATATGATTTTGGTATAGAACTTGCCAATCCATATCAAGAATCAAATCAAAACCTATCATTTCCAATGAAAATGATTCCCAAAAGAAATGGTAAGAACCCATTTCTATATAAAAAGCCTTGACAAATTTTACATTACATGATTGTACTCACAATAATGTCTAGATGGTCAAAATAGTATCCATGATTTACAAAACCAATCCCAAACCATTTGAAATGAGTGAAGATAAAAAATAAATGTGATTCTATTATATGCAATAAAACATAAGAAAGGGAAGATGATATAAGAATTGTAGGTATGTTGGTAGAAAGACCTTTATCCATACTTGATGGTGTAGATGGCATTGTGTGTTGCTAAATTTCCCCTCTACCATGGGCTCCAGTATGAATCCCATAATCTGTTTTTTCGGCCTGGTACTACTACTCTAGACTGAGGTACCAAGTCCCCTACATCGACCTAAATTTCCTTTGGAACTCCAGCTACCGGTCTACTGACTGGTAGCTAAGTCCATCCCAAACTGTGGTAGTTGTCATGATCCCCATCCACTACTCTATTGCTACATTAACCTACAAAAAATCTTTAGGTATTCCAACCTACTCTAATCACATTTCTCTAATGTATGGTATGGACACTAAGACCACTTGTGGCCCAAATTTCAACTTTGATAGCACTGAAACAAAACACAGTCCTAAGATGGATGCCCACTACTCTGTTTTATCTTCCCACTATTTCCTTGATGATAACTATCATAGCAGTGCTTATTTCCACTAGATGAAGAGCTACTAGTGCCCCTTATTAAAATATCCTGAACATGGCTTGGGGATTCTCTTAGATTCCCATCTGTGATGAGTTCATGATTAATCACCTCTTAAAAGACACTCAAGTAAAATACATTCACCTATGACATGATCTCACATTTAATCCCATTATGAAATTATCTTTCCCTACAGATCTCATCAGCATGTAAAGATGGCTCAAAATGAGACTAGTTGGTGAAATGTCCAATGTAGCCCATCACTGACATGACCTCCTAAGTAATAAACATGAACATGTGATTCTTATCATCCCTAAATGTCTCTAGATATGAGTGGTTCAAGAACCTAACATCTAATTCTTTCTAGGATATCTCCTCTTACTGCCTAGATTTCTCTAGAATGTCCCATGAATGCTTTGTAGGTCCATGAAACATGTACATAGTAAGTAACAACCTCCCCTCCATGGGTGTATTGAGACACATAAAGAGCATATAGACTGAACTAATCTGTAACATAGCTTTCTGGGGGCCAACCTCCCCAGTAAATGTTTCCATATTCTATATTTGAAACTCTGTCACCATCTCTGATAGCGATAGATCAGTGTGAAAAGTATACTTTTACATGGATCACATGGACCTTAGGAAACTATCCTGAAGCTGAACATCCATATGGTCCTAATGAAATATAGAAAGACCTTGATTATAATTATTTAGATCATATTGATTCCCACTTCCTGAAACTCAATATTAAGATGACGAGGATTAATTTTATCTATATGGAAAACTCACTCTTTGAACACAGCCTAACAACAAGGTCAACCTAAATAGGTGACACCAACAGAGAAAAACAACCTCATGGTCTTCATAAAAAATAGATTATAATTGTTTTATCTTGAAATTATAATTATTTACGTTTATTTATCATATATAACATGCATCTCATTTCACTGTTCATACATGATAATATATCACATTAAATACATATGTCCCTATCAAGAAAAATTCATGTTGAGATATATCTTTATATGTCAATCATGATGAATCCATGCTCATATCATGCCACACCTAACCACGAGTATAAATATGACGATAAAATAAGCCACACAACATGTGAATAACCAAATGTGAAATAACATCAACCATAACAAGAAGACATCATAAACAATTATCCCATCCCTAATCATTAGGATTCCCCCCCCCCCATGAAAAAGGGTTAGATACTCCCATACACAATATCATTACCAGTATTGACACATCATAGTCTCCATTAAATATTTCCCTAATATTAAATCAATAGAAAAGAAAAACCTACTTCTTTGATACCACTTTGTAACATCCCTTGATTGAGAAAACTCTCATGTGGGAAAATCATGTTAGTTATGGAACCTCATGTGTACCTCCCCATACCCTAGAGGCTATTAAATAATAGAGGGGGATTAAAAGATATAGTGGGGAGACTATACCCAATATTAAAAATTCATAGTATATAATATGTAAAAATTAATAATAAATAAGGGATTAATGAAATCAATGGAATAATACAACATAGTGCTTTTAATTAAAAGGAAACCCCTAGGAATAAAATGAATTTAATCCATGAAATGATAGGTTTAATTGTATCTAATATTTATCCTGATTGTAATAAAAATAAAATAACTAGTAGATACAAATAAAATCAAAAGACCTAAGTCCCAAGCCCTTACTCGATCCCATTTCTAAGCTCAAACCCACCTAGAATGAAATAATTAACTCTAAGGTCCCTTTACCTTGTCCAAACCGACATTTATATAATCTTAATTGGAACCATATGGTGTCCCGAATAGGGTGAGAGAAAAACTAAGTAGGTCGATTCCACCATGTCTAAAAAAACCCAGTCTGATAATATGTTCATGTAATAAAGCAATAAAAAGGTGTATTAATTAAATAATTAATACAATATAAAAATCATCCCGCTTCGGCACTATTCTGGAATATCTGTGAGCATGTAGAAGAATGAATCCAATCATAATAACAAGTCAAGGGTAATAACATAACTTTTTAACATTCTCTGTATAAGAATTATTTAAAACCAGGACACGTCTTATGATCATTACAATATAACCGATACAAGACCCATAAGCATTACAATATTTGGGACAAGCACTCTATATAAGTAATTCAAAATTTGTGTTAATCCCTCTATAAAATTATTTAATCCTCCGGGACAATCCCTATAAATAGAAATTTCATCATCACCGAACATAGTCCTATATAGAATAATTTCATCATCGATCACCGCATATGGAATAATAAGAATAAGACATGTAAAATCATATCATAATTCACGATGGTTAATTTATCTAATTACCATTTTAATATCAATTATCATTCATATTTTCATGTTGGTCTTAAAACACTAAAACTATAGTTTTCATCCACTCATATCATATCAAACATAGCGATTTTACTAATTTTTTAATCCATTTTCCAAGGTAAATCTATCACAAGTAATCACATGAGGTTTCATGTCATGTTAAAAACACTTTAAACCATTAGATAATTCATTTTTATTTCAGTATAATCTCACCCAACAAGTATCCACAATCCATGTATTAACATCATTTATTCCAAAGTGGTCCAATGAATACCCCAAAAAATTATTTATCATTACCCTTTATTTAATTAATTAATGTTTTCATTGTGTCGGTGTAATTGCAATATTGAACAAACCTAAGAATTAGACAACCCATAGGGTTTTGTTTTATCCCACCTACCATTATCTGGATATGAAAACATTGTTCCAATTGATAATGAAATCAAAGGAAGAAAAAAAATATCAATGAAGAACCATATCATAAAAGATAATTATCAACAACTATTTCTATATCAGTCTAAGGATTACATCATGATAACGAGAAATAAGTAGATGATAATGGTACACCAAATAAAAACATCAAACCGTAGATTGATATCTTCATAGGGATATATAAAAGAGGATAAGGGACTCCAAATTAACCAAGAAAAATCATAAGTCATAAGATATTGGGATTCATGTGAATGAAATGAAATTACATGTTCATTATGGGTTTAAATCCACTGAGCCCAAGAAATACATGACCTGTAATATTTACAAGACATGAAATTATTGATTTACATGTCATGTGGAAAAATAAAACAACTAGAGTTAAAATAACCTTATTGTAATATTAAATGATGAGAATTAGGTTCGTTAAGACGCTTTAAAATGTTTATACCTAGACCCCATTAATAAAAATAGACATACATCCCAAAACATTAGGTTATTTTCCACAGAAAATTCTCTCCATATAAAAGGAACTCGACCACCAATGGTTCAATGATGAAAGAAAACCCTAATAAAAATATTCAAAAAAAATCAAAGAGGGACATACCTAAAAAAATATTTGATATTTTAGATAAAATAATACCAACCTTATTTCCTTTATGTTCTTTGAAAAATGGAAATGTTACTCATTCATATGTACGAACTTACATCTCCATATTTTAACGTAATTAATTTTTCTTAACTATCATAAAAATATAGTTATGAAAGAATACGTAATGTGTAAAAATTTTAATTGTAACATGATTTATAAAATTTAAATTGTATAACTATGATCCATTTGACCATATTTAACCATGAAAATTCATTCTGGATATCTAAACCTAATATCCCAAAAACATAAAAAGTATACTGAATCAATTAAGTGACTATGAATGACTTGGTAATAAGTTAAAAACAGTGATAATAATAAGATATGGAACTTGAAAAATATTCTTAAGTAACTAATTTATTAAAATATCTTTATTATTTATGAAGATAAAAAATTTACATGACAAGTTGAACACGAGGAAAGAGGTATTCTATCTTAAAAACAATATTTAATAAGTTCTAATGATTTATTTTTTATATTTTTCCCCATGTACATATTGTTTCATTGATTTTAAAATATATAAATAAATGAAATAAAAATTTTATTTTATCTTTACTTTAAATTTCATACAATGGTATTTGAAATAAATATTTTTTTATATTCCATAAAATATGTATTATTTTAATTACAAAGAAAAAAAGGAATTTTTTTAATATATATGATGTAAATGAATTTTTACACATCCATAACCATTATTTTATATTAGGGTTCAATTATAATATTACGTTTTTCTTCAAATAAAAACTTTTCATCCGTTTTGAGGTATATTTTAGTTTTGAAAATACGGTTTTAACTGAAAGAGATATATCACTATCTAAAAATGTTTTTCATATGGGTTCAAAAGTTTTTTTAGAATTTTTATTATGTAATTGCAACATTTTATGTTTTTAATGTATGTTATGGGTTTTTTAATTTTATTTGAACATTGGTGAGCCTGTTACAACTCTCTAATATTTTAGGTAACGATTATATTCTCTGTATCATTATGTTTGAATTTAACGAGTAGGTTATTCCATTTATTTGGGTTCATGTAAGTGTTATATGAAGATGATATCCCAAGGATCCTAGGATAATTTTATATTATTTAAAATGAATTTTATTTGAAATATTTTAATTTCATAAGGTATTATAATTATCGTTTATTTAATGGGATGTTTTTCCCATTAAGGGTAAAAGGTATTTTTTTTAGAAATCTTTTTTCATGGGTTCTCATGTAATTTAAGAAACATTAATAATTAATATTTCTCCTATCTTTTTTATGGAAAAATATGGGTATTAAATATGATTTAATTTGTGAGGAATTGATTAATTGTGCATAATTTTTATTATGTTAAAGGAAAACACTCTTATACGATCCCAAAATTTTGATGTGGTCCAAATGATTCATTCTCTTCATTGAATATGTCACTTAAAAGAATTTTTTTTCCAATCCCATGTCATCAAATGTTTTATTTCATGGGGTTTATGAATGAGTAAGAACAATGATGATGTAAAGATCTAAATCATGAAGATTTTTTAGAAACAGAAAAATGGTTTCATTTTAAAAGTATTATATTTTGAAAAACTAGACACTAAGTGGTTGTTTACACTATATAATTCATTGGTTCATTATGAAATAAATATAAATTAATTCATTGAAAATATAAACCAATTAAGGTATTCATAAATACATGAAAATGAATTATTTTTTAATGATTAAATAATTAGTTAATAAGGATTGATTTATTATACTATACCTTGAATTCATTCTTGGTTCTTGGTTGTTTTCAAGGTTTTAGGTCTTTATTAACGTTTTTTATTCAATAATTTTGTAATTATGGGGTTTTTTGAGAAATATTTATTTTGGAGTGTAATTGGGAAAAACTTATAGGGCGTTTGGTTACTATTCATGATTTGAAAAAACAATTATAGACCTTATTATCATATCATGGAGTGTTCGATTGATTTTGACGCAGCTGGAAGAAGGTATACTAAATCATGTAACCAAATGATGTGTATCTATTACATATTTTGAACCATTGTAATTTCGAATCCTTATTATTTTTTTCCCATGATCCTTCATTCTATCAATTTAATATAATTTTATGTGTCTATTTTATATGGTAAATGATGTTATGGTTTGTTTGAACTTGATTTCTAAAATTAAAACATTTATTTGTTAAAAAAAGATATAAATTTAAAATATATATATAATATTTTGTTAAATATTTGATGTTTAATATGAAATGGGGTTTATAAATATTTTCATTGGACAAATAAATTTTTGTAAGTTGGTTACAATATCTTAAGATTGAAATATTAATTTTCTAATTAATTATTTTCTAGGATTTTGAAAAATTCATGAATATAATTATATTGGGTTCATTAATTAAATATTGTTCCTGAATATAATTTCAAAATTTATTTTCTATATAATCTATGAAATTTTCATATATTTTTATCTTTTTATGGATTAGTGTTAGTTTGATGATTCTATTGTCATTTTAATGATTTAGTAATTTAATCTATTTAATTTTTAGGTGTTATGGGATTTTTGGATTTCATTTAAAATGGTTTATTCAGATTGATTTATAACTTTATTTTGGCTTTATGGAGTTTGAATTAATGGTCTTTTTTTTTATATTTTTTTTTGTTTTATTTATTTTTGAGTACGACCCCATCAAGTCCAATAGAACTTTGAATGAGATCTTTGGGTGACTCCCCATTAGCATGATCTTAAATTATTATGGATCATATAAGTAGATTGACTCTTTAATTTTATACCAAGATCCTAGCATTCTTCTTCCTCCAACTGTAACACCCCAGGTAAATAATGAATATGAAATTTTCATATTTATCCATATTTGTGAATAAAATATTAATATGTCTTTAAAGGGGACGCTATGCTCGATGGCTTACCCAACACGCAACAACGAGTTTCTTGGGAATCTTACGTTGCACTCTAATAATAAAATAATATTATTTTAAATGGTAGTTAACATGTAGCCGTTTTATTGGCGGGAATGGATATAAATATGTAAAATATGATTATATATGTTTTTAAATGTTTTTACATTTATCCAATAAAAGATAAAGGCTTAAAATACGGAAAGAATTCAATTTTAGGTGTATATGCACTAGTTTTCTCTAAAGGTTCACTTATCGCCTTTTGATGGAGAACCGTCATTAAATATAGTTTTGTTCACTCTTATATATTATATTGGACCAAATAAAACCCATATTAAGAATCGGGACATCAAAATTTACTTTGTGTAAATTTTTGGTATCTTTCCGATAAAGTTCATTTTTTAAATGAATAGTGTAAAATGTTGTATTTTAATTCAAAACCTCTTTTTAATATAATTTATTTATATGATTAGATTATCTTTTGAATTGGTTTTAAAGTGAAATTAGAATATATTTTTACCATTAAATCCAATAGTGGTCGTTGGAATTAATTTTACTTTGAAATCAGACTTAAACCAGTGTCAATCTTTTGAAACTTATTGTTTCATAAAAACACGCTATTTGATCTGACAGCGGGAATTAATTATTAAATTAATTAATGTGACTTATATGTTTTTAATTTTGTAAAATATACTTCATTTTTGAATTCGGAATATCAAATATAGCTTAGGGTGAATTTTTGGGATTTTTTTTAAAAACTTCAATTTTTGATGAATAGTGAAACCACTAAGTGGTATTTATAAAAACTGATTTTTCCATTTAAATGAAATTTTACCATCTTTGTGTTTTGAATTTCCAAAATCCGACATACATGGTTGTCATTAAGAAGTAAAATGTGGTTCAATGGGATAAAAATAATTTTTTTGGTGAATAGTAACTTATTAAGTTTTTAATCGCGATTAGAGGTAATTAGTGTAGTTTAAGGTAAAAATAATGTTTTAATAATATGAAATGAACATGAAACATGTCCAAACCTCATTGGATGTGTCATGGACGACCATGAAAACCCATTGTTCAACATGGGGACCCCATGAAGCCACTTTGGTTGGAAAATGACATTAATATCTTTTTATTTAAAGTTAAAGTAAAAATGAGACAAACATGAAATGTTTTACTAAAAAAAATTTTACATGGGGTTATACAAATCATATTTTTGACTATAAATATTCATTGGAAATATAAAAATATTTCCTACATCATAGTATATTTTTTTATAATTTTTAGACATTACATAAATTAAATTATTTATGACATCATGATGATGCAGTGATGACCTCATTATTTAACGATTTAAAGAAAATGGAAAGATAATGTAATATCTAAGACCTACACATTTAAAAAACCTATTGTATTAGTGGATTTAGAACACTTATCACCTTATCCTCGAAACACATCAATGTGGGTCCTCTTAAATACGAATACCATTTTAAAATAAAGTGACTTTTCTTTACCTTCTAAGAGTGCCCCTCCTCTCCTCTTATAAAAGGCCCCCACCTCTACCTCCTTAACCACACTCCCAAATCCTTTGGCTCGGACAACCTCTGCCCATTTTGTCTCTCCACTTCCCTCTCTTACTCCTTGAAGCATCAAATAGGGCATAATTCTTCCCAAGGAAGCCTTTGAGCTCAAACCAAAGGGAGTTACCCAATTTTAAGGTAATGTCTTCACTTGAGTCCTTTTGTTTTATTTTGCTTCTCGAACCCCATAAACTCTTTTTATTCATTTCTTTTGTAACAAATCCAGTATCATCAATATACTAGGATGTTGTTATAAGAAGTACTCGAGCTACACTTTCACACAACTACATCTAATGGTTAAATAACATACTGTTTCTATGGATGGCGAATTTTGGCCTCCCGAAACGATGATTGTTCAACATTCATTTAACACCTTTAAAGGTGGCCATTAAGATGACAAAATATTTATATATGATATATAATATGTTTATGTTTTCCTTAAGCTTATGTATTTTTCATTTTGGTCATACCTTTATGGTTTCCATTATGGGTAAACGCGATATCTTCATTTAAGGAAGTGCGGACTACCACCCCCTCAAAGTGATTTGATTCGTTAATACCATATGTGGTACGTATAAAGGATATATGTAATGATATTATATATGATACCATACTAGAATTAAAATAATATTATGTATCATTATGTTTTAATTCCATTAAATATGAAATAGAAATGGAAGTAGCATTCATGCGTACGTACAGCTTACCGTCTCCATGAACGGTACATTTCATTTCTTATATCAAAATGTTATGTAATACTATAATTACATATATATAATGGATATATATTTAATATATTACATCATAATTATGAATATGATTCTAGAATAATAACATATATATATATCTCTGATTTTTTTTAATTCCATTAATATGACAAAAAATGAAAGTAGCGTTCATGCGTACGTACGACCTACCGTCTCCATGAATGGTGATTTTCGTTTTTTATCTCCAAATGATATGGAATAGTATGAAATGAATATTTACTAGATATATATGATATTTTAATCATTCATACTATTCTTGAAATTATTTACTTATATTTACATGGGTAATTTTTTTCAAACAAGTTCATTTTTGACTCATGTAACAAACATCGGCAAAAAACGTCTGATATGAACTAACATTATTAAACAATTATTATAACATTATAATATGTGATATTAACTGAATAATAATCTCTAAATGATTTAATTAGGCAATTATTAATTGATCAAAGATTATTATTCAGGAATATAAAGAAACGAACAGGACAAGTTGGACTTAAGGTAAGGGATCATACTCCTCTCTTTCTTTTTAAGTACACCCTTTTATGTCATTCCTTCTAAGCTCACATTTCATGTTATTGGGATGTTATTTTATATTACTCTTACTGTAATTTTTATGTTCATATTATGAGAGACCCTATTCTCTCTCATCAATCCATTTTGGATTTTTGAGTGGCACCGTTAGGCTGCCGAATTTTCGTAAGAGATCTAACCTCTCTCTTTTTCTTTAAGTACTCTCCTTTATGTCACTTCTTTTAAGCTCATATTTGTTATGATGGGGGATGTAATTTTATATTCCACTTTCTGTACATTTTATTGTAATGTGATGAGATACCCTATTTGATCTCATCAATCCATTTTTGGAAGTTTTAAGTGGCGTCGTTAGGCTGCCGAGTTTTCGTAAGGGATTTTTCATCTAACTTTTATTCCCGTGAGATTTATGCTACATTTTCCACAAATTCTTTTGAGTGGTGTATGTATTTCAAATTATTTTACTCATTGTGTAATATACTTTCATTTATGAGTATTTACATCAATGTTCTATTGTCCTTCTTTCACGGGGTGTATGTTTCGAAAGATACCCATGTCGGTAAGGGAAACTTTCACCATCCTCTTTTTAAAAGACTTATTTTGTTATGTCTTTTAATTCACATAATATTATGATGGGATATGTTATTCTATATCCTTATTGAATTAAATTTTATGTCCAAGTGATTAGATACCCTTTTTATCTCTCATCAACTCATTTTCTAAATTTTGAAGTGACGTCGTTAGGCTGTCGAATTTTACCAAGGGAACTTTTTAACCCAATTTCGATTTCTTTGGGTTCAACATGTAGTCATTGAATATGTCATCCTTTGAATATGTGTGAATGAAATTTTATAGTTTTACACTTAATATCCACTTATATTGGGTGTATTTATATTTGTCACACATAATTTTGAGACTGATTTGTCCTTAATTTAAGGATATCTTCTTTATAAGGGATTTCATCACATTTGACATTTCTATTGATAGTTCAGTGTTGTTATGCACCAATTCACTCTTATATGGTGTATATACTATCCTTTGGAGTATTATAACATGAATCCATTTATTCTCATGATATTATAAAGTTCTGACTAAATGTTATTCATCAATTATTGTATTCAAGTGTCTCCAAATTTGGTAAAACCCCTTTAACCAAAATATCGCTTTAAATGTTTTAATGATTTGTTCATATTAATATCCATGTTTTCAAAATGGTTTTAAGGATTTATTTATATGGATATTAATGGTTTAAAATTTTAAAAGCTTCAAGGTGTTATGGGACACATTGATTCAAAAATCTCTTTATTAAATGTTTTAAATGGTTTTGGAAATGGTTTCTTTTTGAATGGTTTCATTATTTCAATACACTAAAATGTTATATTGTGATTGAAATGTTGAAATTTTATGATTACTTTATGCATGTTTTATGTGATACGTTTATGTTATGGTTCTTGGGCATTGTTATGAAAACGGGTGGTTCCGTGATAAACTAAGGGCGGGTGAGCCTGATATAACTCTACAATGCATTGGGTAACGCGAAGGAGTGAAACGTTAAGGTTTCTCCAAATATATTTAGGGAATATACTGTGATGGGTATTCCAAAAGTAACCAAGAGGGTTACTCCCTACGTAAGAATGTTATGAATTCCTCAAGTTACCTTTATGTCTTATGTTTTCTATGATTTATTCATGGTTTGATGAGGTATGTTAAAGTCCCTCTGTTTTATGGGTAAAGTATGATTTCATTATTATGTATATATGAACTCATGTTTCCTTTCCATATTTTTATAACCCTTACTGTGCTTTTTATTCCCATCCCAATTTTTTGAAATGTTTTTCACAGGTCAAGGGAAAGGTACATGATTTGATGATAATGTCAAGGATGTGTCAAGAAATAATCCGTGTATTATTTTAAATATGTTTCCGTTGATGGGAAGAATGAATATTGTCTTTTATGTAACCACTTTGTTTAAATGTGGAATGTAATGCATGTTTCATGATCTAATTATCTAAAACTCTAATCCTGAAAATATCCTCAATGTGTAATCTTGTAATAACCCAAGATTAAGTAAGGTTTAAGGCTGGGGCCTTATAGTTCGTGTCAATGGTCGGTTTAGATAACTTTAGAGGTTAGGGTATTCTTTAAGCATAAGTTACATTACCATAATGGTTAGGATTTCAGAAAGAGTCCTAGTTTTAGATAAAGTGAATGAGTAAGTGTATCTTAGTGTTTAACTTCCTCATTAGTACATGATGGTTTTTTTGATATACTCACACTGAAGGAAACTCGTGGTGCTTCTATGATTAAGATACTAGATAAAATGGGGGATTCAATGAGGAAACTCATGGTTGTTCTAAACCAACTATCAAAGAGTCATGATCAACCACTTGAACCTTGGTATGATCTTTAATGCATCATGTACGAGATGACCAATCCATGTGGAAGTTCAGGTAATTATTATAAAGGTAACCATTAGAGTTTATATGATCCTTACTTTTGAGGTAATTATGGGTTATTATATGATATGCTGGAAAATGAAAGGCATGAGATAAACTTGAGGTTAAAATATGTTATGATCATTTTTTATGATTTTATCTCTTTTGGGGGAATCATTTAAGAATTATATAATTTTGGAAAAAGGACAACACACAGACCGTGTGAAAACTCGTCGCGTCGGACAAAGCTGTGGGAATCGAACCCACAACCAAAGTGCGACTGGTATTTATCGCCTACCACTAGACTACGTGAAGTCCCCGGTTAGTTTGACCGATTGTTTTTAGTTAGATGATTTTATGAATTAATAGTAAATTTATTTTGGGTTATTTATGAAAATGATTAACCTATCATGGAGGATATGTGATTAGGTTAATTACTTTTCAATACGAGACTTTAAGAGAAACTGATATTGTTTGGAGATAAATGTTACGATTTAACATGGAAGACTTTGTGACTAAATCCTTCAAATATTTGGGTTTCAATCTTATATTGGTTTAGTTTGAAGAATTTTATGGACAAATTGTTTATCGGATGGTCCTCGTTGAACTTTGGGTTTTGTTGGACAAATTTTGAGATTAAGAATAGATTTTCTTTTTATAAAGGGTTATCCTTTTTTGGATTATCTGACCTTGTACTAACCTTTCTAGTTTTGGTTTTAGTTAAATCCTAAAGACATGGGATGTATATAGTTCTCTTTTGTGGATTAGGTGATTCTATAGAAGTTGATTATAGTACTCTTAATGCGAACAAGTCTCTCTAAATACTCGTCTTTTGGAAAAAATATGAGTTTGATTAAGGAATCTAGTAAAAGTTGAAAGTCAACATGATAAGTGATTATGTTTCCTTATGAACAAATTCCTCAATAAAAAGTAACTTAAAACAAAAATGTTGTCTATTAACTTTTCCTACTGGGGAACCCAACACCGTTTAACCCATCAAAAGTTTGTGATTTTCTTATTGTTAACTTTCTCCTAAGCATGTTTTCTATCACACTCCATCAGAAGATGACCCTATGTTTTCTCCTCCATGTCCATGTTTTCTTACATGGAGTCCTAGTATGGGTTAACTCGAGTGACCTCTGTACTTATCTTTATTTATTTTAAAGTGATTGTTTTACCGACTCTTGTTCCGATGTGGGACTTTCAAGGATGTTTCCAAGCTCAATTTTAAAAATTGCGAGGACGCAATTCCTAAAAGGGGGGAAGGATGTAACACCCCAGGTAAATAAAGAATACGAAATTTTCATATTTATCCATATTTTTAAATAAAATATTAATATGTCTTTAAAGGGGACGCTATGCTCGATGGCGTACCCAACACGCAACAACGAGTTTCTTGGGAATCTTACATTGCACTCTAATAATAAAATAATATTATTTTAAATGGTAGTTAACATGTAGCCACTGTATTGGCGGGAATGGATAGAAATAAGTAAAATATGATTATATATGTTTTTAAATGTTTTTACATTTTTCCAATAAAAGATAAAAGCTTAAAATATGGAAAGAATTCAATTTTAGGCGTATATGCCCTAGTTTTCAGTAAAGGTTCACTTATCGCCTTTTGATGGCGAACTGTCATTAAATATAGTTTTTTTCACTCTTATACATTCTATTGGACCAAATAAAACCCTTCTTAAGAATCGGGACATCAAAATTTACTTTTTGTGAATTTTTTGTATCTTTCCGATAAAGTTCATTTTTTTAAATGAATAGTGTAAAATGTTGTATTTTAATTCAAAACCACTTTTTAATCTAATTTATTTATATGATTAGATTATCTTTTGAATTTGTTTTAAAGTGAAATTAGAATATATTTTTACCATTAAATCCAATATTGGTTGTTGGAATTAATTTCACTTTGAAATCAGACTTAAACCAGTGTCAATCTTTTGAAACTTATTGTTTCATAAAAACATGCTATTTGATCTGACAGCGGGAATTAATTATTAAATTAATTAATGTGAATTATTTGTTTTGAATTTTGTAAAATATACTTCATTTTATAATTCGGAATATCAAATATAGCTTAGGTTGAATGTTTGGGATTTTTCTGAAAAACATCAATTTTTGACGAATAGTGAAACCACTAAGTGGTACTTATAAAAACTGATTTTTCCGTTTAAATGAAATTTTTCCATCTTTGTGTTTTTAATTTCAAAAGTCCGACATACATGGTTGTCATTAATAAGTAAAATGTGGTTCAATGGGATAAAAATATTTTTTTTGGTGAATAGTAACTTATTATGTTTTTAATCGCGATTAGAGGTAATTAGTGTAGTTTAAGGTAAAAATAATGTTTTAATAATATGAAATGAACTTGAAACATGTCCTAACCTCATTGGATGTGTAATGGCCGACCAGGGCAACCCATGGGTCAACTTTGGGACCCCATGAAGCCACATTGGTTGGAAAATGACATTAATATCTTTTTATTTAATGTTAAAGTAAAAATGAGACAAACATGAAATATTTTACTAAAACAATTTTTACATGGGGTTATACAAATCATATTTTTGACTATAAATATTCATTGGAAATATAAAAATATTTCTTACATAATAGTAGTTTTTTTATAATTTTTAGACATTAAATAAATTAAATTATTTATGACATCGTGATGATGCAGCGATGACCTCATTATTTAACGATTTAAAGAAAATGGAAAGATAATGTAATATCTATGACCTACACATGTACAAAACCTATTGGATGAGTCGATTTAGAACCCTTATCACCATATCCTCGAAACACATCAATGTGGTACCTCTTAAATCTGAATACCATTTTAAAATAAAGTGACTTTTCTTTACCTTCCAAGAGTGCCCCTCCTCTCCTCTTATAAAAGGCCCCCACCTCTACCTCCTTACCCACACTCCCAAAGCCTTTGGCTCAGCCAAACTCTGCCCATGTTGTCTCTCCACTTCCCTCTTTTACTATTTTAAGCCTCACTTTGGGCATAATTCATCCCAAGTAAGCCTTTGAGATCAAACCAAAGGGAGTTATCCAATTTTAAGGTAATGTCTTCACTTGAGTCCTTTTGTTTTATTTTTCTTCTCCAACCCCCTAAAATCTTTTTATTCATTTCTTTTGTAACAAATACAGTATCATAAATATACTAGGATGTTTTTATAAGAATTATTCTAGATACACTTTCACACACCTACATCTAATGGTTAAAGAACATACTATTTCCGTGGATGGCGAATTTCGGCCTCCCGAAACGATGATTGTTCAACATTATTTTAACACCTTTAAAGGTGGTCATTAAGATGACACTATATTTATATATGATATATAATATGTTTATGTTTTCCTTAAGCTTATGTATTTTTCATTTTTGGCATACCATTATGGTTTCCATTATGGGTAAACGCGATATCTTCATTTAAGGAAGTGCGGACTACCGCCCCCTCAAAGTGATTTGATTCATTAATACCATATGTGGTATGTATAAAGGATATATGTAATGATATTATATATGATACCATACTAGAATTAATGTACTATTATGTATCATTATGTTTTAATTCCCTTAAATATGAAATAGAAATGGAAGTAGCGTTCATGCGTACGTACGGCTTACCGTATTCATGAACGGTACATTTCATTTCTTATCTAAAAATGTTATGTAATACTATAAGTACATATATATAATGGATATATATGTAATATATTACATCAAAATTATGGATAAAATTCTGGAATTATAACATATATATATCTATCTCATTTTGTTTTAATTCCATTAATATGAAAAAAAAATGAAAGTAGCGTTCATGCGTACGTACGACCTACCATCTCCATGAACGGTGATTTTTGTTTTTTATCTCCATATGATATGGAATAGTATGAAATGAATATTTACTGGATATATATGATATTTTATTCATTAATACTATTCTGGAAATTATTTACTTATAATACATGGGCAATTTGTTTTCAAACAAGTTCATTTTTGACTCATGTACCAAACATCGGCAAAAACGTCTGATATGAACTAATATTATTAAAAAAATATTATAACATTATAATATGTGATATGAACTGAATAATAATCTCTAAAGGAGTTACTTAGGAAATTATTAATTGACCAAAGTTTATTATTCAAGAATATAAAGAAATGAACAAGACAAGTTGGACATGAGGTAAGGTGTAAAGACCCGCAAATTTCAAGGAAATTTTTTTCTTAATTTTCTTTGGAATTTTACAAGAGCGCAGCTTCAGACGGCACCTGATTCC
Source organism: Viscum album (assembly GCA_963277665.1). Taxonomy (NCBI): domain Eukaryota; kingdom Viridiplantae; phylum Streptophyta; class Magnoliopsida; order Santalales; family Viscaceae; genus Viscum; species Viscum album. Next base: position 2,004,344,303 of record OY728164.1, on the reverse strand, counting down.
GAGGCCCGGTGTGCCCGGAATCAATTTCCGAAGTTTGGCTCGGGTACGTTCAGTGAACGGACGAGCGGGTTTTTCTATCTTTTGAACCGGTGCCTGGAATCGAATTCTGAGGGCACCGATGAAATCGCAGCGCCGGTATTTGCTTAGAAACGCCTCTTCCGGAGTTGCGTTTGCTCAGACGTGGTTTTTTAAATTTTACGGCTTTAAGTCAGAAATAAAATAAAGTTTGTGCGACAACTTTATTTTATTTCACTTAAACTGCTTGGAAGCCACTTAAGTCACTTAAGGACGGCTTGAACTGAGTTGAACTGGATAGGATGCTATCCAGAAATATCCTACCCCTTGGTAGGATATTTGTGCGGTGGGACCCGCACGAGCCCCGCCGTTTCTTTCGCTAAGTAACGCACCCGCGAAAACCCGTCAAGGTAACTGAAAAGTCAACCGACGCGTTTTCTTTAATTCTTAACAGACCATTTAATTGGGCGGTTTATTTCGTGAATTAAATGGACTGTTTCTTCGTGAATTAAATGGGTCGTTTCTTTCGTTGAATTAATTCAACGAATTGATGGATCGTTTCTTAACCGGTTTCGTGTTGGCATGTTTATAAATTAAGACCAACATAAAAATCCTTGGAAAGGATTTGAGAGAATCTTCGTTCCTCCACCCTCTCCGCGAAGAACGCGAAGAACGCGAAGAACGCGAAGAACGCGAAGAACGCCGAACCCGGAAGTCGACGACGCTTTCGCCCGAGACGTTCTTCCGATCTCCGATCTCCGATCACCGACCATTCGAGGTGAGTGATTTCGGATTTCCTCTCAAGTTCTTTTCTTTGGTTTTAAACGAAACACAGATTTAAATATTAATAATTTAAATCTGTTGTTCTTGATTTGTTGAGCTCGCCGGCTCAACGCCGGTTTCCGCGACGACGCGACACCTTCCCGCGACGACGCGACGATCGATCTCTTCCGCGACGATCTCTTCCGCGAAGAACGCCCGCGCTCGACGATCATCAAGGTAGGGATTTGATTGTGATTCTTTTTCCCGTGATTATTCTTTTTAAATAAAGAACCCGATCGAAACAATTTTTAATTTATTTAAAAATTGTTGTTGATTATTCCTCCCGTGATTTATGGCTAACGCGGAGGGTGCGGGTCTAACGAACAAGACCCGGCAACCCTCCGCCGATCTGTTTTGGTTGTGCGGATTTGGCGGACGTCGACAAACCGTGCGGCAAGGGCAATTTGTTGGCTCCGCAGTGAAGATCGTCCCCCGGGAGGAGCATCGGCGCAGACGGGAAAGAAAACGGGCCACCGGAGCATCTCCGGCGGCCCGCGGAAGGAGGCGGCGGCGCGGGTCGCCGGCGCGGCGGCGCCGGCGACCGGAGGCGGCGGCGCCAGGCGCGCCGCCGTGGAAACCTTCCGCCGCGGCTGAAGCCGCGGCGGCGGCGGCAGCCGGTTCCGCGGCCGCGCGGAACCGGGACGGACGCGGCGGCCCGGCCGCGTCCGCGAGACAAGCGGCCCCCCGCGGGGCCGCGGTTTCCCTCAAGCCGCGGGTTCAACCCGCGGCGCCAGCGACTCCCTCGGCCGCTCGGCCGAGGCCGAGCCGGCCGGTCCGGTCGGCCGGGCCGCGCCCAGGCCGGACCGGACCCGGCCGAGCCGGTTCGGGCCGGGTCGGGCCGACCCGGTTCGGGCCGACCCGGTTCGGCCGACCCCAGGGGGGGGTTCGGGCCGGGTCGCCCCGGGCCCAGTACCCCCGTTTCGGGCCCTCTACGGTCTTTCGCCCATATCTTGGGCCTGGGACCTCCGATTGACGAACCGTCAGCGGCTACGCGATCCTTGGATCGAGACGGTCGTTTCGGTATATTATACTCAAGGTTTCGGAAGACTTTGGGTTCGGCCGGGTTGGTTCGTACACGAAGCCAACCGGGCCCTCGGAGCGGAAACGCTCATAACTTGAGCTACGGACGTCCGAACGACGTACCGTCAGCTGTGGTGGTTTCCTCTAAGTGAGACGGAACTTTTGGCATACTCCGCCCGAGGATCGGATACAGGCGGAGTACGGTCGGGTTGGTTTTGCCCTAAAAACCAACCGGGCCCCTGGGACGAAAATGCCAATAACTCTCAGACCGGGCGTCCGATTGACGCGCCGTCTGTCGCGTTGAGATCCTGTTGTCGATACGGAACTTTTGGATACATCAACTTCGGACTACGTGTCAGTTGATGTATCAGCCCCTCGGCTCGTGGAGCGGACCCTCCTAAACGAGCTCGCTACGTGCGGGAACCCTAGCGCTGGCTGTGACCTCGACGACAGAGCAGAGATCCTCCGTGGACTGCGACGACGGCAGAGCAGAGATCCTCCGTGGACTGCGACGACGGCAGAGCAGAGATCCTTCGTGGACTGCGGCGACGACTGTGCAGAGATCCTCAGTGGACTGCGTCGACTACTGCACTCAGCGATCCCACGTGGATCAGTGCTTCAGGTTCTGTGTGAGCCCGATCCTCCGTGGGTCCTTACTACCGGTTCTGTGTGAGCCACTGCCTACAGGTTCTGTGTGAGCCCGATCCTACGTGGGTCTTTTTGCGGGGGTTAGTACCTATCGATCCTTCGTGGGTCCGACGACTGAGACGGATCAGTGATCGTCTTTGACGTCATCTGAAAAAGTATACCTGGTTGAGCTGAATCTTATGTTACTCTCCTTTGTGGATTGTGTTGAACTATCCTTTGTGGATTTACTGTTTACTCTCCTTGTGGATTGTGTTGAACTATCCTTTGTGGATTTACTGTTTACTCTCCTTGTGGATTTGAGTCTTGCTTTCCTTTGTGGATTGAGTTGTTCTTGAGCTCGTGAGCAGAGCTAGAATTGGGGACTTAGGTATATGTATGGGCATATACCTAAGTCGAGTCAGATGTTACTTCGTGATTGCATCTTTCTTTTGTGCTATATCCTTTGTGGATTTCGGGAGACCTTCGGGGGTCTCGGGGTCCTTACTGAGTAGTTGTACTCACCCCTGCACGGGCTATGCCCGCACTTCGTGGTGTTGGTTGCAGACGACGGACAGCGCTGATCGCGGTTGGGGCGTGGAGCAGGACGGTACCTAGAGGTGGACCACTGGGCGGGACGTGCTCGGAGCGGACGTGGGACCCGAGGAGCCTGGAGGCTATCTGTACCCACCCTTCAGGTGGGATTGCCAGTGGACGACACGAGGCCGCCGTCTTTTCTTCAGTTGCTGTACTTTACTTTTCAGTTGTACTTTACAGTTGGGCTTGTATTTCCGGCCCCTTTACCTTTCTGCACTTTACTTTCCGCTTGCTGACTCTGTGTGGTTGTTACTTATAAAGGCAATGCCTTCCCTGTTTACTGGGATTTTACGCCTTGGTGCTAGTCGCCAGCCCCTGGCCTATGGAAGGCGGGCTTGGGGTAGTCACGACACGGGCCCCGAGGACGGGTCGTGACAAATTGGTATCAGAGGCGGTCGGTTCTACCGCAGACTCTGATCGTCCTTTCTTTCTATGTGAAGCAATAGTGTTTAGTGTATTGAGTGTGGTTATCAGTTCAGGGAGCCCAGTGTTGGTGCGGCGGCCGACGTATCCGTACACCAGGACCCTGACTCCTGATTTCCGACTTAATGCATGAAAACATTGATTGCGTGTGTGTTTCAAGTTTTCTTTGTGATTACTTATGTCAGCTCACCGGGTATACTGATCTGCTTTATGAAAGTCTCAAGTTTTCCTTGTGATTACTTGTGCCAGCTCACCAGGTATACTGTTCTGACTGTGGTGCTCTTGTTCTCCTTTTCAGGATGGCCCCGCGACGACTGCCAGCTAGGGTTCCGAGTGTAGGGCGCGACGGCAGCCCACCGAGCGACGAGGCCTCGGTGCAGGGCCCTTTGCCAGCAGTGGCACCGGCGGTAGCCTTACCCGCCGAGCCACCGATGCTTCCAGTACCAGACGCCGACGATGCACGTCGCCTCAGGGCACTGCACGAGTTTCAGAGCCAGCGACCGCCCAGGTTTCGCGGTGAGGCGGACCCCCAGGCCGCCGAGGACTGGCTAGAGGCGGTGGTACGGATCTTCAGGCTAGTGAGGACACCAGCGGATCTCATGGTGATCCTCGCAGCGAGCCTCCTGCAGGCGGCGGCAGGACGATGGTGGAGCCTGATGCTCCAGGTTCACGATGAGGCATCCCTGCTCTGGACGGACTTCGAGAGCCTCTTCCGCTCTGAGTTCGTCCCGGCCACCCTCCGAGCGGTGCGCATCCAGGAGCTTCTCCAGCTGCGCCAGGGCAGCATGACGGTCGCTCAGTATGCGGCGAGGTTCACGGACCTATCTCGCTACTCGACCGACATGGTACGGGACCCCTTCTTCCGGGCCCGGACCTTCGAGCAGGGCTTGCGACAGGAGATTCGTGCGTCGCTGATCTCCCTCAGCATTCCGACCCAGGCAGGAGTGCTGGAGCGAGCCCTCCTGATCGAGAGCTTCCTGGCAGAGCCTTCTTCAGCGGCGAGACCTAGCGCAGGGCGGCAGGTAGCTGAGTCTTCGGCAGCAGGTAGCCGACGGATGACTCACGGGTCCAGGCAGACCAGACCCCCACGCAGACGGCCTCAGGACACCGGCTCAGCAGTACGAGGCACACAGCGGAGTGCCAGCCTTTCGAGAGGCAGGCTGTGCTACTCTTGCGGCGGGCAGGGTCACATGGCTCGTGACTGCCCGACTCGCCGATCAGAGGAGCAGCAGACGGTGGAGGGGCCACCCAGGCAGAGGCAGAGGGTCGACCGTGGCGGTCCGCAGGGAGGAGGCGGACGAGGCCGAGGAGCTGGCCGAGCAGCGGGTGGTGGGCGACGCTTTCAGGCTCTACCCCCACCACCACCAGGAGGGCCACCTCGACCACAGGGAGCCGGCGGGCAGGGACAGGCCCAGCTCCAGGCAGTGGAGGCCTACGACCCCGACATGCCAGAGATGATTCGAGGTACGATCTGTGTCTATTCCACCCTTGCTGCAGTACTTATAGACACAGGAGCGAGTCACTCTTTCATAGCCTCTGCCCTTGTTCGGAGCTCGGAGATTCCGACTGAGCCGTTGGCTCGATCCTTACGGCTAGAGACTCCTACGGGAGCAGACTCGACGATTACGCACTGGTGCCGGCAGTGTGAGCTTACACTAGGAGGCGAGAGCTTCGGCTGGGATCTCCTTGTAGCGGCGTCGAGGCCTTACGACGTCATCTTGGGCATGGATTGGCTATCCACGGTTCATGCCCAGATCGACTGTTTTAGGCGCAAGGTGCGATGTGTTCGTACCGACGGGAGCAGGTTTACCTTCACCGGCGAGAAGGGAACCTTTGCAGCACAGGATGGACTTCCGCGGAGGAGAGTGCAGCCCATCTCACATCAGTTGGCTAGCCTCATCCTAGGAGCAGTGGACGTGCGGAGTCCGGCTTTTCCTGCAGTGGTGGACCAGTACGTGGACGTCTTTCCCGACGACGTTCCAGGGCTACCTCCTCGTAGAGAGGTAGACTTTTACATCGACTTGTACCCCGGGACAGCCCCGATATCTACTCCAGCATATCGGATGGCCCCCGCCGAGCTTCGAGAGCTGCGGGTACAGTTGGAGGACTTGCAGAGCAAGGGGTTTATCCGACCCAGTGTTTCACCCTGGGCTTCCCCGATTTTGTTCGCCAAAAAGGCGGACGGGAGCTTGCGACTATGTGTCGACTATCGTCGCCTGAACCAGGTGACAGTGAGGAATAAGTATCCGCTGCCACGGATTGATGACCTCTTCGATCAGCTCAAGGGAGCGCGGTGGTTCTCGAAGATAGACCTCCGGTCAGGCTATCATCAGCTCAGAGTTCGAGACGAGGACGTGCAGAAGACGGCCTTCAGGTGTCGGTATGGCCATTATGAGTTCTTGGTTATGCCGTTCGGCGTAACCAATGCTCCAGCAGTGTTCATGAGCCTCATGAACAGGATCTTCCAGCCATACCTCGACCGATTTGTCGTTGTCTTCATTGACGACATTTTGGTATACTCGACGACTGAGGAGGAGCATGCCTACCACCTGCGAGTTGTGCTAGACACACTCCGAGAGCACCAGCTTTATGGCAAGCTCTCAAAATGCCAGTTCTGGTTGCGTGAGGTCCATTTCTTGGGGCACGTCATTTCTGAGGCGGGAGTTGCAGTGGATCCCGCGAAGATCGAGGCAGTGCTAGCTTGGGAGCCACCCAGGAGCGTGACTGAGGTGCGGAGCTTCTTGGGCCTAGCGGGATACTATCGGAGATTTGTGCCGAACTTCTCCAGAGTTGCGGCACCACTCTCAGCCTTGACGAAGAAGGGGAAACCCTTCGTGTGGTCAGACAGATGTCAGCAGAGCTTCCAGGAGCTGAGACAGAGATTGACCAGCGCACCTATCTTGAGGTTGCCTGAGGAGGGAGTTGGGTACGTAGTTTACTGCGATGCATCAGGGACTGGACTCGGGTGCGTCCTGATGCAGGAGCGGGCCGTGATCGCCTACGGATCACGTCAGTTGAGGCCGCATGAGCAGAACTACGCCACTCATGACCTGGAGTTAGCAGCAGTGGTCTTCGCTCTGAAGACTTGGCGGCACTATCTGATGGGCGAGCGCTTCACTGTCTTTTCTGACCACCAGAGTCTCAGGTATATCTTCTCTCAGAAGGACCTGAACCTGAGACAGCGGAGATGGCTTGAGTTCCTCCAGGACTATGACTTTGAGATAGTCTATACTCCTGGGAAGGGGAACGTGGTAGCCGATGCCCTCAGCAGGAGGACGGGCATTCAGCTGCTTGAGGAGGCGACGGAGCAGCTAGCCTCCTTGCAGATATCCTTCGTGGATAGAGACGGAGCAGCCTTTCTTCAGTCTCTCACAGTCTCTCCTCCACTTCTACAGCGGGTCAGAGAGGCTCAGCGTGGGGACGCTGACTGTGAGACCCGGCGTGCACTGATATCCTCAGGTCAGGCGCCTGATGGTTTCTCCCTTGGAGCAGAGCATGACATCCTTTTCAGAGGACGTACCTTCGTACCAGTCGCTCTACGAGAGGAGGTGCTGAGAGAGTTTCACACTTCTCCCTTGGCGGTACATCCCGGAGTGGCGAAGATGTACCAGGATCTCAGACGACAGCACTGGTGGCCGGGCATGAAGAAAGCTGTGGCAGAGTTCGTTTCACGATGCCTCACCTGCCAGCAGGTGAAGGCAGAGCACCAGGTACCAGCAGGCTTGGTACAGCCCTTGGAGGTCCCGGAGTGGAAGTGGGACGGCATATCTATGGACTTCGTGACTGGACTTCCACGCACTTCCAGAGGTCACGACTCCATTTGGGTGATTGTCGACCGACTCACCAAGTCGGCACACTTCTTACCCATCAGAGAGCAGGGCTCAGTAGAGAGCTTGGGACGTCTTTACGTCCAGGAGATCGTACGGCTTCACGGTGTGCCATCGTCTATCGTCTCCGATCGAGATGCTCGTTTCACTTCCAGGCTTTGGAAGGGGTTGCAGGAGGCGTTCGGGACGCGGCTCCATCTGAGCACAGCCTTCCACCCTCAGACGGATGGACAGACGGAGAGGACCATACAGACACTCGAGGACATGCTCCGTGCATGTGTTCTCGACTTGGGTCGCAGCTGGGAGGACCACCTACCCTTGGTGGAGTTTGCGTACAACAACAGCTACCACTCCACCATCGGGATGGCACCATACGAGGCGTTGTACGGCAGACCCTGCAGATCACCGTTGTGCTGGACAGACCCTGGGGAGTCAGCACTCGTGGGACCAGAGATGGTCCGAGCCACGACAGAGAAGGTCCAGATCATCCAGGAGAGGATGAGGACAGCTCAGAGCCGGCAGAAGTCATATGCTGACAGGAGGCGGAGGCCACTAGAGTTCGAGGATGGCGACCACGTCTTTTTGCGTGTCTCACCTCGACGTGGTTTACGGAGATTTGGCCGAGGCGGCAAGTTGTCTCCACGCTTCATCGGGCCTTTCCAGGTCCTCAGCAGGATAGGAGAGGTGGCTTATCGCCTGGCTCTACCACCTCAGTTGCACCGGGTGCACGACGTCTTCCACGTGTCTCAGCTGAGGAGATACGTGCACGACCCGACGCACATCATCGACTTTGGGGAGCTGGACGTGGACGATGGGGCGACCTTTGCGGAGGTTCCAGTGGAGATCGAGGATCGACAGGAGCGGGTCCTACGTGGGCGGGCGATTCCTCTTGTGCGCGTCAGGTGGCAGCACGGGAACCTCCAGGAGAGCACTTGGGAGCGGGAGGCTCAGATTCGTGCTCAGTACCCCCATTTGTTCCCCTAGTTTTTGATGTATCTTTACGGGGACGTAAAGCCCTGAGGTGGGAGTAATGTAAAGACCCGCAAATTTCAAGGAAATTTTTTTCTTAATTTTCTTTGGAATTTTACAAGAGCGCAGCTTCAGACGGCACCTGATTCCGAGGCCCGGTGTGCCCGGAATCAATTTCCGAAGTTTGGCTCGGGTACGTTCAGTGAACGGACGAGCGGGTTTTTCTATCTTTTGAACCGGTGCCTGGAATCGAATTCTGAGGGCACCGATGAAATCGCAGCGCCGGTATTTGCTTAGAAACGCCTCTTCCGGAGTTGCGTTTGCTCAGACGTGGTTTTTTAAATTTTACGGCTTTAAGTCAGAAATAAAATAAAGTTTGTGCGACAACTTTATTTTATTTCACTTAAACTGCTTGGAAGCCACTTAAGTCACTTAAGGACGGCTTGAACTGAGTTGAACTGGATAGGATGCTATCCAGAAATATCCTACCCCTTGGTAGGATATTTGTGCGGTGGGACCCGCACGAGCCCCGCCGTTTCTTTCGCTAAGTAACGCACCCGCGAAAACCCGTCAAGGTAACTGAAAAGTCAACCGACGCGTTTTCTTTAATTCTTAACAGACCATTTAATTGGGCGGTTTATTTCGTGAATTAAATGGACTGTTTCTTCGTGAATTAAATGGGTCGTTTCTTTCGTTGAATTAATTCAACGAATTGATGGATCGTTTCTTAACCGGTTTCGTGTTGGCATGTTTATAAATTAAGACCAACATAAAAATCCTTGGAAAGGATTTGAGAGAATCTTCGTTCCTCCACCCTCTCCGCGAAGAACGCGAAGAACGCGAAGAACGCGAAGAACGCGAAGAACGCCGAACCCGGAAGTCGACGACGCTTTCGCCCGAGACGTTCTTCCGATCTCCGATCTCCGATCACCGACCATTCGAGGTGAGTGATTTCGGATTTCCTCTCAAGTTCTTTTCTTTGGTTTTAAACGAAACACAGATTTAAATATTAATAATTTAAATCTGTTGTTCTTGATTTGTTGAGCTCGCCGGCTCAACGCCGGTTTCCGCGACGACGCGACACCTTCCCGCGACGACGCGACGATCGATCTCTTCCGCGACGATCTCTTCCGCGAAGAACGCCCGCGCTCGACGATCATCAAGGTAGGGATTTGATTGTGATTCTTTTTCCCGTGATTATTCTTTTTAAATAAAGAACCCGATCGAAACAATTTTTAATTTATTTAAAAATTGTTGTTGATTATTCCTCCCGTGATTTATGGCTAACGCGGAGGGTGCGGGTCTAACGAACAAGACCCGGCAACCCTCCGCCGATCTGTTTTGGTTGTGCGGATTTGGCGGACGTCGACAAACCGTGCGGCAAGGGCAATTTGTTGGCTCCGCAGTGAAGATCGTCCCCCGGGAGGAGCATCGGCGCAGACGGGAAAGAAAACGGGCCACCGGAGCATCTCCGGCGGCCCGCGGAAGGAGGCGGCGGCGCGGGTCGCCGGCGCGGCGGCGCCGGCGACCGGAGGCGGCGGCGCCAGGCGCGCCGCCGTGGAAACCTTCCGCCGCGGCTGAAGCCGCGGCGGCGGCGGCAGCCGGTTCCGCGGCCGCGCGGAACCGGGACGGACGCGGCGGCCCGGCCGCGTCCGCGAGACAAGCGGCCCCCCGCGGGGCCGCGGTTTCCCTCAAGCCGCGGGTTCAACCCGCGGCGCCAGCGACTCCCTCGGCCGCTCGGCCGAGGCCGAGCCGGCCGGTCCGGTCGGCCGGGCCGCGCCCAGGCCGGACCGGACCCGGCTGAGCCGGTTCGGGCCGGGTCGGGCCGACCCGGTTCGGGCCGACCCGGTTCGGCCGACCCCAGGGGGGGGTTCGGGCCGGGTCGCCCCGGGCCCAGTACCCCCGTTTCGGGCCCTCTACGGTCTTTCGCCCATATCTTGGGCCTGGGACCTCCGATTGACGAACCGTCAGCGGCTACGCGATCCTTGGATCGAGACGGTCGTTTCGGTATATTATACTCAAGGTTTCGGAAGACTTTGGGTTCGGCCGGGTTGGTTCGTACACGAAGCCAACCGGGCCCTCGGAGCGGAAACGCTCATAACTTGAGCTACGGACGTCCGAACGACGTACCGTCAGCTGTGGTGGTTTCCTCTAAGTGAGACGGAACTTTTGGCATACTCCGCCCGAGGATCGGATACAGGCGGAGTACGGTCGGGTTGGTTTTGCCCTAAAAACCAACCGGGCCCCTGGGACGAAAATGCCAATAACTCTCAGACCGGGCGTCCGATTGACGCGCCGTCTGTCGCGTTGAGATCCTGTTGTCGATACGGAACTTTTGGATACATCAACTTCGGACTACGTGTCAGTTGATGTATCAGCCCCTCGGCTCGTGGAGCGGACCCTCCTAAACGAGCTCGCTACGTGCGGGAACCCTAGCGCTGGCTGTGACCTCGACGACAGAGCAGAGATCCTCCGTGGACTGCGACGACGGCAGAGCAGAGATCCTCCGTGGACTGCGACGACGGCAGAGCAGAGATCCTTCGTGGACTGCGGCGACGACTGTGCAGAGATCCTCAGTGGACTGCGTCGACTACTGCACTCAGCGATCCCACGTGGATCAGTGCTTCAGGTTCTGTGTGAGCCCGATCCTCCGTGGGTCCTTACTACCGGTTCTGTGTGAGCCACTGCCTACAGGTTCTGTGTGAGCCCGATCCTACGTGGGTCTTTTTGCGGGGGTTAGTACCTATCGATCCTTCGTGGGTCCGACGACTGAGACGGATCAGTGATCGTCTTTGACGTCATCTGAAAAAGTATACCTGGTTGAGCTGAATCTTATGTTACTCTCCTTTGTGGATTGTGTTGAACTATCCTTTGTGGATTTACTGTTTACTCTCCTTGTGGATTGTGTTGAACTATCCTTTGTGGATTTACTGTTTACTCTCCTTGTGGATTTGAGTCTTGCTTTCCTTTGTGGATTGAGTTGTTCTTGAGCTCGTGAGCAGAGCTAGAATTGGGGACTTAGGTATATGTATGGGCATATACCTAAGTCGAGTCAGATGTTACTTCGTGATTGCATCTTTCTTTTGTGCTATATCCTTTGTGGATTTCGGGAGACCTTCGGGGGTCTCGGGGTCCTTACTGAGTAGTTGTACTCACCCCTGCACGGGCTATGCCCGCACTTCGTGGTGTTGGTTGCAGACGACGGACAGCGCTGATCGCGGTTGGGGCGTGGAGCAGGACGGTACCTAGAGGTGGACCACTGGGCGGGACGTGCTCGGAGCGGACGTGGGACCCGAGGAGCCTGGAGGCTATCTGTACCCACCCTTCAGGTGGGATTGCCAGTGGACGACACGAGGCCGCCGTCTTTTCTTCAGTTGCTGTACTTTACTTTTCAGTTGTACTTTACAGTTGGGCTTGTATTTCCGGCCCCTTTACCTTTCTGCACTTTACTTTCCGCTTGCTGACTCTGTGTGGTTGTTACTTATAAAGGCAATGCCTTCCCTGTTTACTGGGATTTTACGCCTTGGTGCTAGTCGCCAGCCCCTGGCCTATGGAAGGCGGGCTTGGGGTAGTCACGGCACGGGCCCCGAGGACGGGTCGTGACATAAGGGATCATACTCCTCTCTTTCTTTTTAAGTACACTCTTTTATCTCATTCATTATAAGCTCATATTTCTTTTTATTGGGATGTTATTTTATATTACTCTTACTGTAATTTTTATGTTTATATGATGATAGACCCTATTCTCTCTCATCAATCCATTTTGGAAGTTTTGAGTGGCACCGTTAGGCTGCCGAATTTTCGGAAGAGATCTAACCTCTCTCTTTTTCTTTAAGTACTCTCCTTTATGTCACTTATTTTAAGATCCTCTTTGTTATGATGGGGGATTTTTTTTTATATTCCTCTTTCTGTAAATTTTATTATAATGTGATGAGATACCCAATTTGATCTCATCAATCCATTTTGGGAAGTTTTAAGTGGCGTCGTTAGGCTGCTGAGTTTTCGTAAGGGATTTTTCATCTCATTTTTATTCCCGTGAGATTTATGCTACATTTGCCACAAATTCCTTTAAGTGGTGTATGTATTTCCCATTATTTTACTCATTTTGTAATATAATTTCATTTATTATTATTTAAATCCATGTTTTATTGTCCTTCTTTCATGGGGTGTATGTTTCGAAAGATACCCATGTCGGTAAGGGAACCTTTCACCCTCCTCTTTTTAAAAGACTTATTTTGTTGTGTCTTTTAAGTCACATACTATTATTATGGGATATGTTTTTCTATATCCTTATTGATTTAAATTTTATGTCAAAGTGATGAGATACCCCTTTTATCTCTCATCAACTCATTTTCTAAATTTTGAAGTGACGCCGTTAGGCTGTCGAATTTTACCAAGGGAACTTTTTAACCCAATTTCGATTTCTTTGGGTTCAACATGTAGTCATTGAATATGTCATCCTTTGAAAATGTGTGAATGACCATTTATTGTTTTACACTTAATATCCACTTATATTGGGTGTATTTATATTTGTCACACAAAATTTTGAGATTGATTTGTACTTAATTTGAGGATACCTTCTTTATAAGGGATTTCATCACATTTGACATTTCTATTGAGTGTTCATTGTTGTTATGAACCAATTCACTCTCATATGGTGTATATACTGTCCTTTGGAGTATTATATCATGAATCCATTTATTCTCATTATATTATAATGTTCTGACTAAATGTTATTCCTCAATTATTGTATTCAAGTGTCTCTAATTTTGGTAAAACCCCTTTAACCAAAATATCGCTTTAAATGTTTTAATGATTTGTTCTTATTAATATACATGTTTCCAAAATGGTTTTAAGGATTTATTTATATTGATATTAATGGTTTAAAATTTTAAAAGCTTCAAGGTGGTATGGGACACTTTGATTCAAAAATCTCTTTATTAAATGATTTAAATGTTTTTGGAAATGGTTTCTTTTTGAATGGATTCATTATTTCAATACACTAAAATGTTATATTGTGATTGAAATGTGGAAATGTTATGTTTCCTTTATTCATGTTTTATGTGATACGTTTATGTTATGGTTCTTGGGAATTGTTATCAAAACGGGTGGTTCCATGATAAACTAAGGGCGGGTGAGCCCGATATAGCTCTCCAATGCATTGGGTAACGCGAAGGAGTGAAACGTTAAGGTTTCTCCGAAGAGATTTAGGGAATATACTGTGATGGGTATTCCAAACGTAACCAATAGGGTTAATCCCTACGTAAGAATGTTATGAATGCCTCAAGTTAACTTTATGTCTTATGTTTTCTATGATTTATTCATGGTTTGATGAGGTATGTTAAAGTGCCTATGTTTTATGGGTAATGTATGATTTCATTCTTATGTATATATGAACTCATGTTTCCTTTCCATATTTTTATAACCCTTAATAAGATTTTTATGCTCATCCAAAGTTTTTGAAATGTTTTTCACAGGTCAAGGGAAAGGTACATGATCTGATGATAGTTCCAAGGATGTGTCAAGAAAGAATCCGTGTTTTATTTTAAATATGTTTCCGTTGATGGGAATAATGAATAATGTCTTTTATGTAACCACATTGTTTAAATGTGGAATGTAATGCAAGTTTCATGATCTAATTCTTTAAAACTCTAAACCTGAAAAGATCCTCAATGTGTAATCTTGTAATAACTCAACATTAAGTAAGGTTTAAGGTTGGGGCCTTATACCAACTCACCCTTAGTATTTTTTTAGAATTTTTTAACTTGGAATCCTCCTTAGTTCCTTGGGAAACTGGATTCTAAGGAAGAATAGAAATGGTTTTGGAGTATTTAGGATATAATCACCCAACTTAATCTTAAAAACTATCTTAAAACCATTTTTAAGAATTATATTTTTGGTTATGATTTTTAAGTGAGGGAGTTACACTATATTAACTAAACCACTCGTGGAACACTCATGTGAAGGGTTCAAGGTGATATTTATCCAATAATACTCCCTTAAATCCCTAAAAGTATTTAAGTTAATAGAATTATAGTGCACATATTAATATAATGTATTAGTATTTGAATTTTTCTATCAATACACATAAATTATTCAATGTCTTCTTGACCTTTCCATGTATGAACCATTGAAGGCTAGGTATTTTAAAATGGGGTTTAATCTAGATTTTCTATCAACAATGTACTCTCTTAGTCTTAACACTTATAAAAATATGGTGAAGAAATATTTGAGAATTAAATATAAATTGTAAATAATTATAGAGTTTTTATAGGGTTCACTTATCTCCAATAGTAGTGGGGGATGCTATGGTAAAGGTAAAGGGAAGCGAGAAAAGTCTAGGACATATGATCATGACATCAAGTGACCATTCAATTTCATCACATTAGACTCTTCTGGGAGTAATTATTTGTTGTGACAACAGTGTTGGAAGGTTGGTAATAATAATCCTTATTTTAATGTAGAACCTAATAACTACTATATCTATTGCCATTTGGAAAATATTAATAAGTTATATTAGGGATTCACTCAGAAGAAAGGTATATCCAGATCCCCCCTTAAAAATATTCTTTGGTTAAACCCACCAATATTAATGTTTAAGTAGTGTCTATTTCAATTGGTTTTTTTATTTTAATTTATCTTATTATGTTTTTGATATATGTTCTGTTTTTTGTGACAATGATTATAGAATTTTTTGGAAATCATTCTTAATGGAAATGTATTATGGTTGGTTCTGAATTTTGATTATGATTTGAAGTGGAACTTTTAATGTACATATTCATTTATAAATTCTTATACTTTTTTATAATTATTGATTAATATAATTTATTTATGGTTAAGACTAAAAATTAATTCTTTATATTATTGGGAATCAAATATATATTAATATTTTGACAATATCCATGGTCATTTCTCTTTATCATTCTATTTTCAGTTGTGTTTTCAATATGTAGGGTTGGTACTTTCCTACATATAAATTGAAATTGTTATGAGTCTCTTGGATAGATTAAGATTTTGGATCATGTTATATATGATTTTAGTTATTTTTATCATTCTATTTAATGTCCCTTTTGGTGTATTTTTCTTAGGTTATGGTTATATTTATTTATGATATTTCTTTTAAAGGATTCAACCCTTCTTTATCATGAGCCACTTCTTTACAATATGTGAAACCTTTGGTGTATCATTGTTCCATCTTTTGTGGTGAATTATATGATGTAATGTTTTTGAATTTGGGAGACAATATTTTCTATTAGTCATTACTGCAGTTCTTTAAATATGGCCTCCTTAGTATTGTAGCTCCACATCTCTTAAGTCATGTATTCACTATGGAAGAAGAATCTTGAGTTATCGATGTTCTCAAACAATCCTTTTAGTTATTTTATTGGGGGAAAAAATTATGTTGGGGAGATTTTCAAACCCCAAATTAATTTATCTATTCTATTATATTTTTTTGAGTCAATTTTTCTCTATATCCTTCCATGTATAATTTTATCAATTTTTTTGTAGATTTTGAGTGTGCAAATATTGTTGCGTGGTTAATGGTGACCGTGTGGAAACCCTGGAACAATCTAATATTTATGTCAAAAACAAATTTCATATTTGGTGCATGTTTTTCCAAATGTGTGAACAAAATATGACTATTAACCATTTTCATTGATAAATTTATCTTACCCTCATACCCGCCCTGGTTTTTACCACAAATTTCCCCATATTCCCTAATTTAGATAGAATGACCCACACGTTTCCCCCTGGTTACTCCACCTTCCATCATTGGATTTCAAAAATTTCTTCAAGAAACGTGGCCTAAAACTCAAGGAAATAGTTTCTACATTTCCCATTATTTTATTTCATCTTTCCCTCTATTGATCTTTCCCTATTATGGTATTAACAGCCTAGGGTTATATCTAGCATGATTTATATTTTTGGATTTCATGATTCTTGGGTTCCAAATGATATTTTAGGGCCCTTTTGGCTTGTTTGATGTGTAATAATACCACCCATTGTAAAAATTATCAATATTTAAGTTATGTGGTCCATTTTAAAACTAAAAATATAGAACCATGATGACTTGTTTGTTTGAATGAATGTTTTATGTGTTCTTAAAATGATAGTATGTATAGTTAGTATATTTTGTTAATTTAAGGTTTTTAAAATTTTATTTTCATCAAAAGTGATGTTTATTTCACCTTTTTTTCAAAGAACAATTTCCACTTTAGAAATCCAAGCTTGAAAAGTGTCTTTAGAAATGATAGGTGGGCTTTTTGAAATTTGTAATTAGATTATGAAGGGTGTTTTGGTTTTGGAAATTTGTTTTGTAGATTTATTTTGTATGTAATGATAATTATGCCAAAATGTAACATTCTAAATTATTTCTATATAAATTTAAAACTCTTTGCAAAATTCAACATGTTTTTTGAAAAAATAAATGGTTACGATGATATGTTTTTGATGGTGCCCAATGAAAAGGATAATTTATTTTAAAGTTTTCTCCTGATGGAGGTTGTTTCATTCAATGGAATCAGAGGTGAGGGTTTGAATTATCATTATTTATTTTTATATATGATTATTACTTGAAATAAACACCTCCATTTATGATTCATGTGTAACCATGAGTTTCCAGGTGGGAAGTCAAGGTACACATGACACAATAGTTTATAATCACACTCTGACTCGTGACATTGAGATAGGTTTTGTTCTGATTATATAATTTTCCACTCGGTCATGATACGTAGGGAAATATCACGTGTTAGTTAAGGTTGTTTTATCTAAACACCATTCTTATATATTAGTTTATATATCATTTTCCATGATTTTCCCCGTATCTCCTAGTTTCTCATGATCTTGTTCTTTCAAATTGTCTATGTTTAATACTGTCAATGGTAGTAATGTAAATGTTTATTTTTAAAATAAAATCCCAAAATCAATTAATTATATACATATAAATAATGTAGGTTTTATTTTAATTATTTATTTCTAAAATATTGGTTTTAAAGGTGTAGTTTATAATTTTGTGTCTTTTAAAAATAAAAATTAACATTTTATATATACCTATATATCTATTTTAAAACTAGTATAAAAGTGTTTTAATTTTTAAGGGTATTTATAGTCCAACAAGTGGTTGACTACTCATTTATATAACTCATACCTATCATCATTAAAAGTTTAATATGTTTTCTATGTTGTTATAGATGGTGTTTGGTTTCTACGTTAAGTATTAGGTGGAGGCCAGTGAACATGTTTCACTATGTACATAAAGATATTTTTAAGGATTTGGTGCCTTTGGTTTATTTTTATATTTTTATGTATCAGTATTTCTATATTTTCACTGATAATATTTACTTTGTATAATTATTGTGATATTTTTTAGGCTAGTGTTTTTATTTTTATTTTGTTCTAATTGTCACCATTCCTTGATTTTAGTTTTTTACATGATTGGTTTATCTTTTATCTTTTAACTTGTTATTTCTATAGCATGGAAATATAATTCATCAAATAGTCATCTCATATTTCTAGGTGTAAATCCTTGGATTGTTACTTAATATTTGGGTTAAATCATTCCTAACACACTCTATTTGATTACCTTGGAATGTGTTTCTAGCCTGGGATGATTGGAATTGTTCCTCAGATAATTCATGGGATAGATCTAGTACTCTAATTGGGGTGTCCCAGGTTGGTTCATCAAACTCTATCTATATCTGGATCTTTGCTTCTAAAAGCTTCATAACCATCATTTGATGTAAATTTCAAGTACCGGTGGTTGTGTTCATACCTAATTTTTAATACTAACCCTATGTGGGGTTTTGTCTTAAGTTTATATCATTTTATTTCTTATAATTATTTTTTTCCCAATAAAAATGATTTATAGTATTAGAATAGAATTTTATATGGTAAAATATTGGTTTCATTTTACTTTATGGAATCTATTTCAGGGGTTTATTTTCATTTGAAATTTTATAGTTTTATTTTTTATGTTTGAGAATGCATTTTTGTGAATTTTTGTGTATTGTTTGAGGCATAGTTATTTTTTTGTGAGATTATATTAAGTTTTAGGGGTGTTTATAAGAGGAAAATAAAAGTTTTGGGGGTTGGAGGTGGAGAAAATAGTTCCACTAGACTCCACTTAATGTTAGGTATAACCTCTACTAGCATACCTGACTACCATTAGAAGTTCAGTATCTCCCACAAGAGTTTAGTTTGTATCCAAACAACCCTTTTCAAATGGGTAAAATAATGTAAACCCCTTAATGGGGATTCTTGAGGCTCATATCCTCCACCCTTACATCTATCATTGATATATCTTCTCACCCCACCCCTTCTCCCACCTTTTCATATATGGATCAATAATTTTGTTAGGAAGTTCTTAATGATGATTCATGGTAGGATATCTATCCCTCGTATACTTTTCTATTTCATCCTCTAATAATTTATTTTCTATTTTGATAGATAGGGATTTTGAGTTATGATATCAATAAATCATTGTGAAATATCCTCAAAGCCTATGTATTTTTATGCTCTTCATTAAATGAACATTCTTTGAGGCTATTTATTTCTATTCATTATATTTTTTATCTAGAGAAATTGAGTTGATATTTATTTTCAATATTTCTTGTTTTAGGGTGTAATTTATGGATATTATTGTAGATTAAATTTGGGTTATAATTATTATATTATCAGATGAATTTTAGGTGTAATATTCTAGGAATTCCTTATAGTTTTATTAATTTTTTATAATGGTGATTTTGATTCTTATTCCCATTGTTCATGTGATATTTTGTACTGAATTTTAGGTGTTGTAATGATATTATTGGATTGATAATTAATATTCATGTATAATGTATTGAATGTTGGTCTCGACTAATTGGGTGATTCTTGATTTATGCCTACACATGTCAACTTAATGGTTTTACAAAATTTATTATTAAAGTTAACTTTATTTAAAAAATATAAAATAATGAATTTCAAACCATATTTTCAATATGATGAGGTAATAATTTTCAATGAGGTATATTTGAAATGGTGTGATGGAAACCCCATTTTTTGTTTATTACATTATATACATCCATTAATTGGTTAGTGTTTCATGGCATCCCTATAATTCCTATCACTTTTTGTAGTTGTATTTTCATTGTAATTGGTGTTGGATATCCATTACATTGTCCATGATTTGTAGCCCTCTGAAAATATTTCATTGGGAATATTTCATTATACTATAATGTGTTAGAACCGATAACCTATGTAGGTTTTTGGTCACATACACATTTATGGAGATCTTGTGGGCTGGGGGTCCTTCCTTGCATAATTTGTTTTTTTTTGTTAAGTTAAAACTAAATTTATTCTCTTTGAGTCCCAAAAATATGCTATATATTGATATTACCTATATAAAATTAAAAAATAATTAGATATAACTCAAGAAAACACAAATAACCTATGTTGAATAAGGATATTTAGTTGTGATACAGTGGCTAAATTTTGAGGTTGAAAGTGGAATCTTTACGTAAAAATACTAAGGGGTTAATATTTATCTCAAATTAATACATTATAACAGTAATGGTTCTTTTAGAAAGGGTTTTTATGTATAGTATATATTATCTTAAAATTTTATTTATAAATTCATTCCCCTATTGAAATTACCTTTTAATTAATTTCATTACTTTACTTTTCACTTTGTTGAATAAAAGGTCTTAGAAAATGATTGTTTCCAAATGAACTCAACTGTATCTTCCAAACCATGGTTATATAAGTGAAAATTTTACTATATCAAGTGTCAGTTAATAATAAAATAGCATGGGTTGATTTATAACGGAATACCTTGAATATAAATAAATATAAAAAATTCTGAGATATATTCATTAACAAACATATGCCTTTATTCATGGGTTATTCCCTAAGGCATCAACCCAATCACCAACACCAATATTTCTTTTTTAGATATTATTATTAGTCCATACACACCATGTTACAAAATTTTAATTAATTATATTTTAACTCTTTTTCAATTATTATATAATGTTATAAGGGATGATTATAATACTTCTACGTGGTTTAATTAGGCCAAGACTAGTTTTTTTATATATTTTTCACGTTAAACCATAATTGTTGAATTTTTTTTCCATATTCAGATGATTATAATATAAAATGATTATCTCCAAAAAAAATTGTTCTTGGGTTGATAATAATGATCATTGATTGTTTTTTAAATAAAAAACAATCATGCCCTCACCTTTATTTATAAAACATGATATGTGATGCTATTTTTTATATTTCGTTGAGCATGGATACAATTTTGGAAGAATATAGATAATGATAAAAGGGATTCTTAAATATTTATTTAAATGAGAAGAATGTTTATTATTTTGAATATTATAACATGTAGATATTGTTGAATTTTTTTTATTATAATCCATTTAAGTTGTTACATTGGACGTTGACATATTGTGTCGAATGGGAAAAAATTTAACCCTCAATTTGTATACCCCTTACTTCATTCCATGCAATTTGATGAGGCCCCATAAATGTACACAACACCCTTCCAACTTGAGGTGAATATTACATGAAATATTATATAATATATCTAAATGTAATGGGATACAATATCACCGAACATTGAAAATGAAATCAATATCAGGATCTCCAGAATTATGATAAACATAGGTAAGTTTAATTCTAGATCCTCTCTGTAACATCCTTGGAAAATAAAGAATAATACATTTTCATATTTATTAATATTTTTAAATTAAATATTAATTTTAATTTAATTTATATTCTATGTTTGATGGCATACATGATACACAACAATTGTTTTCCTTGAAATCTTATGTTGCACACAATGTTGGGTCATACTGAAAAATAATAGTATAATATTAATTTAAATGGTATTTAATGCCTTGAAATTGTATTAGAAGGATTTAATGAAAGTTCTAAAACATGATTATACATGTCTATTAAATTATTTTACATTTATCCAATAAAAGTTATAGGCTTAAAATGTGAATGAATCTATCTTTATGCCCATATAGTCTAATATTTTTTAAAATTTTGATTTACAACCTTTTGATAGATAACCATTTTTAAATCTTGTTTTTATCACTTTTATGTGTTATATTTGAAAAGATAAAATTATTCTTTAGAATCGGAAAATCATAATTTACTTGGAATGAAATTTTTCTATTTTTCTGATAATGCTCATTTTTTAATGAATATTGAAAATAGTGCATTTTATTTCAAAAATGACATTTAATATAATTTATTTATATGGTTAGATTATCATTTTAATATTTTTGAAATTTTAATTAGATTATTATTTTAATACTTTAATCCAATTTTGGTCATTGGAAGTAATTTCACTTTGAGATTGAATATAAACTCGTGTCGATCTTTGGATAGTTATTATTTCTAAAAAACATGCTTTTTGTTTTGACAATGAAAATTAATTTTAAATTAATTAATTCAACTTATATATTATTAATTATGTAAAATAGAAATCATTTTATAATTTTTAATTTCATATATATCTTAGGCTGATTTTTTTATATTTTTTTGAAAACTTTCAATTTTTTGATTAATAGTGAACACACTAAGTAGTAGTCAAAAAACCAAATTTTTCAATTAAATGATATTTTACTGCTTCTGTGAATTGATGTTTTGAAAATCCAAAATACATGGTTGTTATAATTATTTAAAATTTGGTTCGATAACGTGAAAAAAAATTATGATGAATAGTACCTTTTGACTTTTTTTTACCATGGTTAAAGATAAATAGTGTAATTCAAGGTCAAAATATTGTTATAATATTATTAAATTACCCTAACATGTGTTCTAATCCTAGTGGTTTATGCCTTTCTTACCATGGTCATCCTTGGGTCGATTTTGAGACCCAGTGCATTCACCTAAGAGGGGTAATGGCATGTTATATAAATTAATTTATTGTAATGACAAAGATGACATAAACATATATCTTTTAGTAATTGAATTCTTATATTAGGTTATATAAGTTATCTCTTAGACTATTAATAATCATTTTAACTCTATAATTATTTCCTAAATCAAGTTATTTTTTATAATTTTTAGATATCAAATAAATAAAATTATTTATTAGAGATAATGATGGAATGTTTACCTCATTAATGAATAATTTAAATAAATAAGATTATAAAAAATAAAACAATATCCAAAACCTATCCAATTTGTATTGGATGAATTTATATCTCATAAGAGTCATCATATCTTTGATGTTGAAAAGTATTGGACCTTTATAAACTGAAAATCGTTATATAATAAAATAATATTTTAAAACATTCCTAAAGAGCCGATCTCCCCCTTATAAAAATCCCTCATCTCTAACCCATTAATCACACCTCTCATGACCCTTGCCTCTTCCAACCTATGAACAAAAACGTTTTCACGATCCCTCTCTTCCACCTAAAGGCCGTACCTTAGGTAGAAGGCACTTTACGAAATCCTTTTGGGTCAATCAAAAGAGAGTTACTCGATTTAATGTTAAGGTCTTGTCTTAAGTTCTTTTATTTGTTTTTACTTCTCCAACCCTCTAAAATATTTTTATTTCATTATTTTATAAAAACAACTGTATAATAAATATACTAGGTTGTTTTTATGATAATTATTCTAACTAAACTTACACACACCTCCATCAAATGCGTAAAGAATATATTATTTCTGTGGATGACAAACTAACACCACACGAAACGATGAATGTTCAATTATCTCCTACCGCCTCCCATGGTGGCCATTATGATGGAATTATATTTATATGTGATATATAATAAATGTATATTCTATCTTTCATTATTTTTTTTAATTTATACAATACCTTTATGGTCTCTATAATGGGTAAACGCAATAATTTCACTTGAGGAAGTATGGACTACCGCCCCATCAATATGATATGACTCATTCATTCCATACGTGAAACATATAAAGGATGGAGTTACTGAAATTATATATATGATATTATACATGAATTATAATATACATATGTATCATTATGTTTTCATTCAATTAAATATGAAATATAAATGAAAATGGTGTTCATGCGTACGTATGACTTACGGTCTCCATTAACATTGCATTTCATATCTTACCTCCAAATGTTATGTTCTATAATAAATAGATATATATACTTGATATATATGATATATTTGATATCTAAATAATTCATATCATTCTGGACATAATATAATGTTTACCACCTGAACTACATGTAATTATTAGTTCTTTTTTGACTCAATTACCAAATATCGACAAAACAAACGTTATTATCTTAAAAGATTACATAAATTTCATAACATGGTAATAAGTGATATAAAAGGAATAATATACTTGAAAAAGGATCTTAAGAAAGTATAACTTAACATAAGTTAATTATTTAGTATATTAAATAATGAACGGGTCAAGTCAGACAAGAGGTAAGGGACTTCGTCTCAATCTCCATTCATTGTGAAATATTTTGTTTTATCCACGTCGATATTTTATACGTTGTATAAACAACTCTAAAATTTCATTTCATTCAAAGGGAATATTTTTCAATAAGTTGTTTTACTAAACAAAAAATAATAATGTTTATTTTTAAAATAAGAAATGATAATGACCTTTTCTTCTGCCGCGAGTATTATTCGATCTATGTCTTATTTAACAAGACGTAATTTTTTTAAATGGAAAATAAATACCATATAATCTTTTACATAATTTGGTATTCAAAATAGTTTTGATAATGAATGTTTTATGATGTAGAAATGTTATATTTCCTTTATGTTTTATATGTGTTATGAATATGTTATTGTTCTTGGGCATTGTTTACATATACGAGTGGTTCTGTGATAAAACTAGGGAGGGTGAGCCCACGATAGCTCTCCAATGCCTTGGGTAAGGTGATGGAGGAAAACATTATTGATTCTCTTATGAGAGTTAGGGAGTATACTATGATGGGTATTACAAATGTAACTCCTTACATATATATGAATGCTACAATGTAAGTATGTTATGAATTCCACACGTTACCTTTATGATTTCTGATTACTATGTGTTATTCATAAATCTTATGATTTCAAGAGGTATGTTAAAGATATTATGTAATGAATGTATTGATGAACTAATGTTTTCTATCTTCGTTTTACAACCCTTACTAAGCTTCCTATACTCATCCCATGTTTTGAAATGTTTTTCAGAGGACATAAAGATGAATAGGGTTAAGGATGGGATCAAGGAAAAGTCATGCTATCTAAAACATAGATCTAGATGCGACTCTTTTTTTCAATAGTTTTTATTTTATGAAAAAATGGAAACTGAGTAGAAGTGTCTATTTGTAATTTTTGAGATGTAATGTAGTAGTTATGGCCTAATTATCTAAAACTCTAAACCTGAAAAGGTCATCAATTTGAAATATTCATTTAATTCAGTATTATGTAATGCTTAAGTATAGGTCCTTATAGTTGGTATCAAAGGTCAAAATAAACTAATTTAGAAGTTAGAATGTTGTTAAATTAATGTCCCTAAATTAAATCATTGTAAGATTAAAATGATATCACATTTACAGATTACCATGACGCTTTGACTAAGGTATTTATATGTTAATAATGGTTCTTCTATGAGGAAACATGAAACATATGATGTGAAAACATCACATGGAAGAAAACATTCCAAATCAGTAACCTAAGACGGTCAGAATCAAAAATTAATAGTTTGTTGCAGTGATGGAATAGTTGACTCATGATATAAATGGTGGTGGTATCCCTGCACAAGATCATCCAAATCAACCCTAGAGGAACCTGTCAGTAGTGGAGCATTTCATGAGGCATCATCAACCATCATTTAGAGGACCATCTGGCCCTGTTCTAGAAGAAGGTTTTATTAAAGCACTGGAGAATATTTTTGATGTCATGGGGTCTTTATAACATCAAAAGGTTAGTATTTCTATTTACAGTATTGAAGGTGAAACCAATCAGAGGAGGTCGATGGTGAAAAATATCAGGGATAATGAGAAGATTGATGCTCTTGATTGGGATGAATTAAAAGGAATGTTTCTTGAGTAATATTTTCCTAAGGTGGTTCTTCTTTGAATGGATGAAAAATTATAGGTATTAAGTCACAAAGATGACTCACTGGGTTATTATGATGCAAAATTGACTTGACTAGCAAGGAATACTATAAATTTCATACGAGATCTAGATATTAAAATCAACCATTTTTACTCAATATTAAAGCCAATGTATCGAAGGGCTTTAGCTTTTCATGAGTTCAAAAGTTATGATAACCTAGTTTTATGTGAGGATAAGGTAGGAATTGAGTTTTCCGATAACAAGGAGTTCATTGAAAATCAACAGAATAAGAGGGCTATGTGGCTGATGAAAGCAAAGAACTCTTCAAAAAAGTTTGACTTTAAGAAATATATGTTTATAATTTATGAAAATTTTGGTAAAAAGCTTATTGAGGAATGTCTTTTGAATTCTGTTAAGTGTATGGATGTGGTAAAATGGGACATAAGACTTGTAATTTCACTGAAAAATATCAGGTGAATGGTAAGAAAAAATATAATTTACAGTCAGTAAAATGTTTTATGTGCAATAAAAGGGGTCATTATGCAAATGGGTGTCCAAAGAAGAACTCAACTATAGGAAAGTAGCCATACTATAAGCGGAAAGTAGTGGTGAAATCCTTTGCAACTACATCAGAAAATGTTGTTCCATCATATGAAATATAATCAGGTACACTATTTGTTTGTTCATATTATCCCAACATGTAGTTTGATTTAGGGTTTACATATTCATTCATTTCTGAGAAGTTTTCTTGTAAATTGAGAATTAAATCTCAATATTTGATTCCATAAATTATGGTAAAAACACCAGGGTAAATGTTGACACCAAATGAAATTATAAGAACCATCATGTACTTATGTGTAGAATGAATCTACCTGCAAATATTATTGTTTCGCCTCTAATAGAATTTAATGAAATTTGGGGTATGGATTGATTTTCTGTGTATCATGATAAGATTGACTGCTTAGCTAAATAGGTTTATTTTAAGAAATATTTTCATTTTGTGTGCAAGAATGAACACTTACTTTTGGTAACATATCAGGAAGCTGAGAAACTAGTAAAATATGGAAATTAATGTTACAATTCACATATTGTTGAAAACAAAGGAACTGTTCAGATTAATGATGTGTTAGTGGTAAATGTGTAACATGATGTTTCTTCTGATGCGTTTCCATGAATAATACCTTATCGGGAAGTTGAATTTATAGTTGATTTAGTTCTTAATGCTAAGCTAATTTCATAACCCCCTTTTCGAATGGCTCAAATTGATCTTTTAGTGTTAAAGATGAAATTGAATGAGTTATTATATAAAAGATTCATTAGACCTAGAACATCACTATGGGGTTCACCTTTATATTTTATTAAAAATAAATATGCTTCAATGAGACATTGTATTGATTATAAAGAATTGAATAATATCCATGTTAAGAATATGTATCATTTTCCTCATATTGATGATTTGTTTGATCAGATCTAGAGATCTTAGTATTTTTCGAATATTGAGTTGATGTCTGGGTACCATCAGTTTAAAGTAATTGAAGAAGTCATTTTGAAGACCTCATGTCATACATGATATGTCCATTATGAAGTTATAGTAATGAAATTTGGGTTAACTAATTCACCTTTTGTATTCATGGATCTTCTGAATAGAATTTTCTCTGAGTTCTTATGTATGTTTGTGGTTGTGTTCATTGATGATATTTTGGTTTATTCCAAATGTAAATAGTTACATGAAATTGATTTAAGGGTTGTCTTGCAAACCATAAAAGAAAATAAACTGTTTTGGAAATTCATAAAATGTGAGTTTTTGTTAACAAAAATTTCATTCAATGGTCACATTGATTCAAGAAATGGTGTAACTATTGACCCTACTAAAATAAAAGTTTTTTAAGAATGGACAAGACCCACAAAATAACCTAGGTTCATAGTTTTTTTAGTTTTTCAGGTTATTTCTAGAAGATTTTTTAAAATATTTCACGATTAACTATCCATATGACTAAGTTACCTCAAAAAGGTGTTAATTTCATTTGGAAAAAATAATGTTATGGTTGTTTTCAGGACTTGTAACAATGATTGGTTAATTCTCTTATTTTGGCATTAACTTCCAGAAATGGTGAGTTTGTTATCTACATTGATGCTTTATAGAAATGACTTGGTTGTGTCGTTATGCAGAATGATCAGGTAATTTAATATGATTCATGTCAGTTGAAACCTCATAAGTTAAATTACCCTACACATGAGTTTGAATTAGATGTTGTTGTTTTTTCCTTAAAAATTTTAAGGCATCATTTGTATGTAGTAAAATGTGAAATATATAATGACCAGAAAAGTGTGAAGTATATATTCTCTCAGAATGAATTAAAAATGAGATAGAGGAGATGAGTGGAATTAATCAAAGACTATGATAGAACGATTAATTACCATGAATAAATAGAAAATAAAGTGGATGATGCTTCGAGTCAAAAAATTAATGCAACATTAACCTAGTTATGTTTGGAAAAAGAACCATTGATTAATGACTTGATGAACTTTGTCATAAAATTTGTTATTGTAGAAACATCCACTGTTTTTTTCAAGTTTTAGTGAAATCATTTCTATAAGACGTAATTAATCCAGCATAGAAGGAAGTCAATGAGTTGCAGAAAAAGGTAGAGTAGTTCAAAATTATATGTTTCCAAAATTTAACATTGATAATGATTGTATTTTGATATTTTGAAAGATATTATGTGTGCCTTGTGATTCTAAATTGAAGAATGAGTTGTTTTGTGAAGCTCATAGTTATCGGTTTTCAGATAATCCTAGCATTACTATGGTGTATAGAGATATTTTGGAGTATTATTGGTGGGATGGAATGAAAAGATACATTTCTGATTTTACTGGGAAGTGTTTGACTTATCAAGTGGTTAAAAAAGAAGGGTAGTTACCAAAAGGGATGTGTTAGTCTATACCGGTGCCAGAGTGGAAATGGGAAAATATATCCATGGACTTTGTTATGGGATTACCAAAAATATCTCAAGTTAATAATGAAATCTAGTTTATTGTTGATCGATTGACTAAATCTACCCATTCCCTTCATATTCGAGATACATTGTCTCTAGGTCAACTTTATCCATTGTATGTTGAAGAGATAGTCGAATTTCATGGAGTTATTTTCTCCATTGTATCTGATCATGTTCCCCGGTTTACTTATATCTTTTGTAAAGGCCTTCAAAATTCATTGGGTACTGAATTAAATTTTAGTACAACTTTTCATCCTCAATCAGATGGGCAGTCATAACAAACAATTCAGACCTTGGAGGATATGCTATGTGCTTTTTCCGTGGATTACCAGGAATGTTGGGACCAATAACATTATTTGGTTGAGTTTTCATATGATAACAGTTTTCATTCAAGTATATAGATGGGTAAATTTGGGGAACTATATGTGAAGCATTGTCGAAATCCAACTTTTTGGGATGAAGTAGGTGAAAGTAAGTTGACGGAACTAGAATTGGTAGAAGAGATGACAGAAAAATTAAAATTGATTTAGAAGCACATGAGAACTGCTCAGACCAGGAAGAAGAGTTATAATTATAAACGGAAGAAGGATATCTCTTTTGAGGAAGGTGATCATGTCATTCTCAATGTTTCTCCATCGTAAACAGTGATGCGTTTTTGTATGAAGTGAAATTTGAGTACTCGGTTCATTGGACCCTATGAAACCCTATAGAAAGATAGATCAGTTGCCTACATATTGGATTTACGTCCATGTTTGTCATAGGTACACAATTTTTTTCATGTTTCACTGTTTAGAAATTATTTGTTGGATCTATCTCCTGTTTTCAGCCTAGAGGTAGTTCAGTTGGAAGAGAATATCTCTTATGAGGAACAACCAGTCCAGATTATTGACCGAAGAGAAAAAGTGTGGAAGAATAAGGTAATTAATCAGGTAATGGTTTTATGTAAAAACCATATTTTATAAGAGGAAACATGGGAATCTGAAAATGATATGAAGGATAAATACCACAACTTTTTTGGTAAGTGAATAAAAATTGTGAGGACGCAATTTCCTAAAGGGGGAAGGATGAAAAATCCCAAGTAAATAAAGAATTATACAATTTCATATTTATTAATATCTGTGAACAAAATATTAATTTTACTTTAAAGGGTATTATATGTTCGATGGTGTACTCAATATGTAACAACAAGTTTCATTGAAATATTATGTTTCACACAATGCTGAGTCATACTGAAAAATAAAAGAATAATATTATTTTAAATAGCAGTTAACGCCTTTACATTGTATTGGCGGGAATGAATATAACTAACTAAAATATGATTATACATGTTTGTTAAATTTTTTACATGTATCCAATAAATTTTAGAGGCTTAAAATGTGAATGAATCTAATTATAAGCACAAATAGTCTAATATTCATTAAAAGGATGATTTACTGTCTTTTGATGGAGAACCATTTTTAAATCTCATTTTTATAAATTTTATATGTTCTATTTGACAAAATATTATTCTTCATCACAATAATAACATCAAAATTTACTTTGGTTGAAATTTTGTTATTTTTCTAGTAATATTCATTTTTTAATGAATACTAAAAATATTAAATTTTAATTCAAAAGTACCTTTTTATATAATATATTCATATAGTTATACTATATTTTTAATTAGTTTTAAAGTGTAATTATATTATAATATTACCATTTAAATACAATTCTGTTCATTGGTTGTAATTTCACTTTGAAATTGAACATAAACAAGTGTCAATCTTTTGATAGTTATTATTTCATAAAAAACACGCTTTTTGTTTTGACAATGAGAATTAATTTAAAATTAATTAATGAAACCTTTATGTTTTGAATTTGGTGAAATAGAAATCATTTTTGAATTCTTAATATCAAATATAGCTTGGGATAAATTTTTTGTATTTTTTTGAAAACCACGAATTTTTTATGAATAGTGAAAACACTATGTAGTCGTTAAAACCCCTAATTTTTCATTTAAATGAAATTTTACCACTTCATGTGAATTGAATTTATAAACTCCAACATACATGGTTATTATCAATAAGTAAAATTTGGTTAAATAATATGGAAATAATTTTTTATGAATAGTAACTTTTGACTTTAATTTACCGCAGTGAATTATAATAGGGTAATTCTAGCTAAAAATAATATTTTAATAATATTAAATTACACTATCATGTGTCATAATCCTATTGGATGACTCATTTACGATCATGGATTTCCTTGGGTCGATTTTGGGACCCCATGTAGCCACTTAATAGTGATAATGACACTTTATATTAATTAATTTAAAGTAATAACAAAAATGATATAAAAATATATCTTTTAGTAAATCAATTCTTATATGAGGGAATATAAGTGATACCTTAGACTATAAATATTTATTTAAATACAAATAAATTTCCTACATCATTGTTTTTTAATTATAATTTATAGACTTAAAATAAATAATATTATCTATGACACAATAATGATGCAGTGTTTACCTCATTAATGAATGAATTAAATAAATTATATTACAAAAATTAAAACAATATCAAAAATCTATCCAATTTTTTTGGATGATTTTATTTCCAACAAGAGGGATCATATATTTGACTTTAATAAGTTATGGACCTCTAGAAACCTAAAATCATTATATAATAAAATAATATTTTCAAACATTCTTAAAGAGACCCTCCTCCTCCTTATAAAAATCCCCCACCACTAACTCTTTACTCACTCCTATCACGCCCCGTGGATAATCCAAAATCTACCCAATTATGCTTCAATATCCCTCTTTTGTACTTAAAATCCTTACCATCATTAGAAGGCTCATCAAAGAAATCCTTTTGGTTCAAACCATCTGGAGTTACCTGATTTAAAGGTAACAAATTCTCTTAAGTTATTTTATTTTATTTTACTTAACCAACCCCCTAAAATCTTTTTATTACTTTATTTTATAAAAACACCAGTATCCTAAATATAAAAGGTTGTTATTATGATAATTATTGTAACTACAGTTACACACACCTCCATCTAATGGGTAAAAATCATATTGTTTATGTGGATGGAAAACTAACTCCTCGCGAAATGATTATTATTCAATTATATCCTACCCTCTCTCATGGTGGACATTATGATGGAAATATATTGATATTTGATATATATTAAATTTATATTTTCTCTATAATTCTGTATTTTTCATTTATATCATAACTTTATGGATTCCATAATGGGTAATCATAATAATTTTATTTTAGGAAGTGCGGACTACCGCCCCCTAGAAGTGACATGACTCGTTCAGGCCATATGTGGAAAATATAAAGAATAGAGTTATAGAAGTAATATATATAATATTATACTGAAATTGGATTATACCTACATATCATTAGGTTTTCATTCCATTAAAAACTAAATACAATAGAAAGTAGTGTTCATGAGTACGTACAACTTACTGTCTCCATGATCACTGCATTTCATTTCTTACCTTCAAATGTTATGGACTATTAATAATACATATATATACTATATTTATATGATATATATGACATACAAAAAAATAATATCATTCTGGAGATAATTTATCATTGACCACATGAACTACTTGTAATTTAAATATGTTCATTTTTTACTCTAGAAACAATTATCGAATGAATGACTGTTAATAACTTAAATGATTGCATATTATTTATATCATTATAATGAGTGATATAAATGGAATAAAAGAATTGAAAATGTTTCTTAAGGAAGAATAAATTAACTTTAGATTGTCATTAGGGATATTAAATAATGAATGAGTCAAGTCAGACATGAGTTAAGGGACTTCGTCTCAATCTCCTTTCATTGTGGCATATTTTGTTATACACAACTTTATTTTATACAGTGTATAAAAACCTTAAACATTTCATTTAATTAAAAATGAATCTTTTTATATGAGGCGTTTTACTAAACAACAAAAAAAAGAATGTTTCTTTTTAATGTTAGTGGCGACAATGACCTTTTCCTCCACCGCAAGTATTATTTGATCTTTGGATTCCTTAAAAAGACATAATGTTTTTAAAAGGAAATTAAATACCATATACTCTTTTATGTATTTTTGTATTGTAAATGATTTTTATAATGGATTTGTTATGATGTGTAAATTTAATCATTCCTTTATTATTTTTTTATGTGTTGTCAATATGTTATGGTTCATGGGCATTGTTTACGTATATGGGTGGTTTCATGATAAACCAATGGCGGGTGAGACCGAGATAGATCTCCAATTATTTGGGTAATGTGACAGAGGTAAATGTGAATGTTTATACTAATAGATTTAGGGAATATACGATGATTGATATTCAAAATGTAACTCCATACGTAACTGTGAAAGATAAAAAGTAATTATGTTATGGATTCCACTAGTTACCTTTATGATTTGAGATTACTATGTGTTACTATTAAATCATATGATTTCATGAGGTTTGTTAAAGTGCTTATGTTATGTATGTATTGATGAAATAATGTTTTCTTTATTTCTTTAATAACCCTTTATATGAATTTTATGCTCATCCCATGTTTTGATATGTTCATCATCAGACATAAAGATGCATAATGTCAAGGATGCGATCAAAGAGAAGTTATGTTGTCTAAAACATGGAACTAGACATGACTCTTTTTTCCTGAGTTTTTTTTATGAAAAAATGGAAATGGAGTAGAAGTGTCTAATTATTAATTTTTGATATGTAATGTAATATTTATGTCCAAATTCTCTAAATTATAAACTTGAAATGATCCTCAATGTGAATTATTATTTTCATTCAGGATTATGTAATGCTTAAGGCTGGGTCTTTATACTCTCAGTGTAGGGGGTTATAGTTATGAATTATTTTAGATTCCTCATATTCATAATTTATAGATTACTACTATGACATGATTGTGATTTATTGAACTAATTTACCATATATATATATATATATAAATTTAAATGTACAGACATGTTTAGTTATAAATCTTCTATATCACTACTATATTGGGATTCCTTTGGTTGTGGTATACTGATTATTTATGATCACAACCACCATAGACACCATGAAAGACATGAATATTCTGTTTTACTTCTTTTCAAGTACATAGAAGTACTAAGGATCTGTATGGATTTTTTATTTTATCACTCATGTTTTCCATATAATAATAGTAGTTCCCACTTTGGATTTAAAACCACATGAGGTGTCCATATGTTGTGTTTTCCTCTTTAATTATCCATCTAATATATTTTTCTTTATCAAAATATGTTTGGCTTGAAATTTTACTCAGTACTAATTATGTATTTTATATTTCATGTGTTTAGTTCTTGTAAGAATAAATTTAGATGTGTTGTTGTATGTTTAATGCTTTCATTAATCTAGTAATATCTTGTTTAGTTTGTTTATATTTTACTAGCTTATTTTTCAGAATTCGAACATACAAATGGTTCATGGTTGATTTCAATTGAAATAAATGAATTAAACTTAATTCAAAGAAATTTAAGGAATAAATTACTTAACATTTAACTTTGATTTGTGGTGTTAGTCTGTAGTCTCCATGAATTAGGAATCACTCTTGGGATTGAAGTGAAAGTGATTGTGTGTTGTACAGTTGTTAAGGTCATGGACATTAAAATGTGGTATCAAAAAAAAAATTTTTTATGTTATATGAGATAAATAATATTTAGGTGTATATATGATCAAGGACTACTGGGACTTGAGAAGTAACCCCTCAAAAGGAATCTGAAACCTGTTTGTGGTGTAATATCAAGTTAGTAGGGGATGTCTGGGTATTCAGTTGGAACGAAATTTTTAAATGAGGTTTTCTTTTACCTACCTAATGTATAATGGAATATATATTGATATGTTTATATAGGACTTGATCAAGAGTCACCCTATTTTTTATATCAATTCATTATGTTAGGCATCAATGAATATGATAATATAGGTTGAAACGACATACCACATTCTTGTACATGACGATTATATTATAACTAGAACCAATAAGGTTTGTATTAACTAAAACATCAATTACATATTTAAAATTTTCCTATATATATGTTAGTGATTAATAGGTTAATTTGAACAAAAAAATTAGGTTCCTTTGTTTAAGATTTACATGATTATCTCTACGAAAGGTTTTATTATTATTTTTTATAGATTCATTCCCAATGAATTATTATCATTTATAATTCTATTTTAGATGATAATAATGTTTCATTTTTTCATTTTATTTTAACTGTACATGATTTTTTATTCTTTTGGCTTATATCTTGTTACTGATCATGATTCATACTCTGTACTAATTATTTTTAGTAAAAAATGTACTTTATTTTTTCTCTGTCCAAATAAACATCCACTGATCGTGTTGCTTTTTTGGATTTCATTAGATATGTTATCATGTTATATCTTTCCAAGGATCATATTTCCTGTATCCAATGTCTTGAATAGTTCTATATTTTAGTTTTGAGAATGATGTAGTCAAACATGCGAGTCTTTTATTTGCATTCCGTCCCAAGAAGAACCCAAGTATTTTGGAAAATGTAATCATGAGAAGTTTTTAATTTCCATGAGGTATAAATAAATGATCTATGATATTATGTTTTATAAAGTGGGGAAAGGTATTAACATTAAATATATTGAAAATATTATTTTTCTGTGACAAAAAATTATTTTAATATTTTTTCCCTGTTAATTTGTGTCACAAATTAGGTATATGGTATGTGAAAATGAAAAGATTAATTTTTAAAGTAGAATTTAAATGATATTTTGGAATGAAATTAAATTTTA
This sequence comes from Viscum album, assembly GCA_963277665.1. Taxonomy (NCBI): domain Eukaryota; kingdom Viridiplantae; phylum Streptophyta; class Magnoliopsida; order Santalales; family Viscaceae; genus Viscum; species Viscum album. The sequence goes on along the minus strand of OY728164.1, from coordinate 2,004,309,159 downwards.
TTTTGAATGAAAATAAAAATTTTATATGAATTTGATTTTTAATTTCATAAAATTCATGAGGATATATTCCAAAAGAATGGTTTGGAGGTTTGTTTTCTTAAACTGTGGTTTTATAATGGTTTTCTTATATATGATGTGATGTTTTAAAAAATTAGTTGGTGTGGGGATTAAAAAAATAAGAAAGGTGTTTTTATAGAGTTTTTTATGTGATCCTCTTTTATAATATGATATATAACGATAGGTCAATCATAGATATCCCGAGTAGATTCTATGTTGTGGAGTATGTTAGTTTTATTTTTATTGGTTGATAATGTTTACTTAATTACAAGGATTGTGGAAAATCCATTATAATTGATATCTCTAGTGGTAGTTTGGTTCCTTGTTTTGGTTTTGGGAGTCATGTAGTAGGATAACGGGGGATAATTTGAGGATTTTCTCTAATGGTATTAGTTGGAATGTATCCTGGTTATTAGAATTTAAATATTTTGGTAGTTATGGATATGTGATTTCATGGTTATTGATGACTTGGATCTAATCTGGAAGTCTAAATTAGAATGGATTGAATAATATAAGATGAGACTCGAAGTTCATTTTGGAATGTGTATTGGTGATATGATCATGGATTTTTTACTTGAGACTTGGAAGTTAATAGAATTCGTGATATATAATGGTTTTGGATTTTTTTCATGTGGGGTTTAGAAAATGTTTTAGGTTATGTATTAGAGACTTTTGGTTAGTGATTTTTTCAGTGAGAATCTCCTAAAATATATTGGGGACAAGAAATTTAATTATGGGGAGGTTATAATATCCCATGTCCCAGTTATAGTGATTCAAGTATAGAATATAGAATTTAAGATACATATATTTTGGCATTGTCTGATTTTATGGAATTTGATTGACATTTCATTATTAATTTGAAGATTTGTAATTATATTTTCTATGTTCTAAGATAAATTTGAGGTGTGTTTTTATATGGTTAGAGATATCATGGGATCTTTATGAAAATTGATATCTAGGAGGTTTTCACGAGAATAAAATAAATTTTGGTGTGGTAGTAAGTGGATACATTATTTCTAGAGTATTGTATTAGAAGTATGATAGAGTCTGTAGTGGCATACTGTTCTACCACTAGAGAATGTTTGACTCCCATCTATGTTTCAGTAGTGTCTCTTTAGGTTTTTTAAAAGGGGATAAAATGCTATTCATGGACTAAAATAATTAAAACCAATTAAAATAGACCTTCAAAACCCATTTAACCTTTTCATTATATGGACCATTAAGATATATTATCATTCCACTTTTTCTCCCACCTTCTCATAAATGGGTTAAATAGGTTCCAAGTGAGTTCATTATGTCAATTCATGGTGGATCCCCTATAATATATCCTCTTCCATCACATTCTCTTAAAATATATTTTCGTAATTCTTGGTCATGAATTTTTAATTTTCATTTATCAAAAATCATGTTAAAATCACCTAAAAGAATATTTATTCCTCTAATCTTGGTTAAAATAATATTATATGGGGTGATTTACTTCCATTCATCATGTTTTTCATGTAGTTATTGAGGTGAGATTTTACTTTGAGTTCATTATTTTTATGGTATAATTAAGGGATGTGGTTGGTCAATTATAGTGGGACATTTGATTATTCTATTATTATTTGAATTATAGGGGTTATACTCTGGGATTTACTTTATTATTTATGAATATTTGAGAGTGGTGATCTTGATTTTTGATCAATTTGTTTATGAGATCTTATGAATTGAATTTCATTGGATCTTATTCTAAAAATGTAGTGAAAGTAACGATTCTTAGGGAAAATGTGATGATAGGTGGTATCATCTCACAATTTGATTCTTGAGTTATTCCTACACAGTTATACCTATGGTTTATTCTAAAATAATAAAAAATATGAAATTTATTTAAAAAATATGAAATAATGGATTTTATCCATATTTTCTATATTATTAGATTATATTTTTATATAAAGATTACTTGAATGGGTGTAATTGAAACCCCCTTTCCTCTCGATTAATTTATAATCCTCCATTAAATAGTTGGTGTTTCATGGAATCCTTGTATGTATTTTCCCTTATCATAGTTTTAATTTCATATAAAAATTTGTTGGGAAACCCACACATCGACCATGATGCATATCCTTCTTAAAATAAATCATCAGAAACATTCCTTGAGACTAGTATGGGATCGAACGATTAACCTTGGTAGAATGTTGGTTACAAACCCATTTATAGAGAGTTTATAGGATATCATTTGTTTCTTAAATTTTCTTATTTTTCAAATTTAAGATTAAAGTTATTTTTCTATATTCCCAGAAAAATGATATAAATTTAAATTAACTATTTTTTACTTAAACTACAATGGTTTAAAAGTCAAGAAAAAAATATTAACCTACGATTAATATGATTCATTAGTGCTAATGTGGTGGCATGGTTTTAAGGTAGAAAAAGGTAACATGAAATTAAAATTCTACTTTGTTAATAATTACATCACCTTGAAACATGATAACATTTATGGTTATTTTTAATGTTAATTTAAGTGCATGAAAATTTTTCTTTAAAACATATTTTGAAAATGATTCACTTCATAAAATGTTTTTTAAACTAATATATTTACTTTATTTCTTTCGTTGTACATTAAATGGTCTTACCAAAAACTTGTTTTAGAAGGAATTCACATTTATCTTTTAAAACATGATTATTTAAGTGAAAATTTAATTATATCAAGTATAAGATTAAAATATATTAGGAAAAAATTATTTTTAAATGGGAAACATAAAATTATGTAAACCTAAACATGTATTGTAATTCCATTGGGATCTATGGACCATAGAGTAGGGAGGGGTGAATCAATGGAAAATTTAAATAGTTTTTTATGATTTATTACTTTTTAATTAAACCTATGGGAAATATCCAAATCTCAATTCACTCAACTTTGTAACTCATATCCTCAATTATATATTGAAATAAGTATTTGTACTAGAATATAAATATTTAAATGTTACAATTAAAATAAATACTCCTCAAATTGATTGTTTATTCTCCCCAATAATGTATTTTCCACTATAATCAATCGCTGGCTACATAGAGTTTCATTCTTCATACACCTATAATGAAAACCTCTCACTAGTCGTTTCAACACAGTTTTATAGGAATTATTAGAATAACATTAAACTATAGTTAAAGAGTCACATTGTGATCTCTTGGAATACATAAATTCCCACTAGTTATAAGACATCACACCATATATATGTAGTAGTTCCATTTCAGTTCCTTCTTGGAAATCGATTCCTAAGTCTATATAGGATGATTTTAAATAAACAAGAAAATTATCATTCTTCTTAAAACAAGGTCTTCAAATGATTACATGTCTTTAATAATAGTGCATGAATCTATGTCCTTATTCTATATTAGCTTCATATATTTTCATAGGAAATGATCACCTAGATATATCATTAAATATGATATCTTATGATATTTATTGATCTATCATATACATAGTGTCTAAGAGTATATACCCAAAGAGTAAATTCATTCATATCTATTTGTTATTTGTTATTTTCTTTATTCATTATTCTTTCTTCTGCTCCTAGTTTTGTCTCATTGATCTGGTCACAAAATGATAACCAATTTCATATTCATTATTGAGATTTGATTGTTAAGATATATTCGTCATAATTATCTATCTGTATTCATCATCTTCTTATCATTCAAGTCTTTCTATTTGTTTAATCTCAGATCAAGATCTTTGGTATTCAATGTTTTAAAATCTTCTTTATCCCTCCTTTATTTTATTATACATATAAGGTTGTAAAATATTATTATCTATATCTATAATATAGAAAATCAGTTCAATTCATTTTCGATGATCTCATTCACATTTTTCTCACATTTCCTGTATATGGAATTGCTCTTGGAGGCTTAAATGATTTTGTATCCTCAACTATGGTATCCTATATAATGAAATGAGTTACCTTAATTGTTTTTTTACGTTTTAAACCACCAAGTCAATAATATATTTTAGTGTCTTCTTTCTATAGGTTCACATTCCCCCTTATCATATTCTTTATAAAAAAGTTCACTCAAACCCATAGGTCATCATCTACCATATCTACATTATAAATTTACCTATTAACAAATTCATAGCTTAACTCATTTAAATTGCTTGATTTCTTTAATATACAATAAATATAGACTTATCTTTAATTTGTAAATACCAATCTACATTCTAATGCAAATTAATTTTATTAGTTTTTAACAAAAACAAAATTATTCACTATGATATTTATAAAAATTAATATCAAATCATGAATATTCATAAATACCTTCAATTTTTATCAATATCCACGAATTTTAAATATTCTCATTTTAAAGTCATAAAAATAGAAAAATACTCCTCCACATATCATCTTCCATCAATATTTCTCACACAACCAATCTTGGATAACAATTTATTTTTTGAAACTTTATCAATGAAACAAAAAATATGAATAATTAAGTTTCTTCTTTATATTCAATAATTTTTGAATAAAACAATATTTAAATCTTCCACCACATTATAAACTTTGATATTTTTTTAATTAAAGGTTAACTTCTATAACATTAAAATATTTTGTCAAATTGATTTTATCATGTTTTAATCCATGAAAAAATTTATTGTATAATCTAAATTAATTTCTTTATCAGATATAAAGTATAGAATCATCATTTTTTTGTCCATAGTCTGATTATTTATTCTAAGATACTTACATTGATACACATTATGGTTAGTCATAGGTAATTCATGATTGCGCAGTATATATAATGGTTATTAAAACTTAAATAATGGTTACAAAGACACCAGATCATTTTTATGATGACGATATATGTTTTCTACAAACATAATGAATAATGGTTAGACAACAATATATCATCCCTATAAATGTATTTGGTCTTTGAGATAATGGTGACATTAAATCAAAGATATATCCAAATATCAACATTAAATATCATAATCTTTCATTATTAATATATCATAAAATTCACTTCCGATCATTTTAGGAAAACTAAAATCACTTGAAACAACCATTGGAAAATTATAAACCCTTTTTAAAGACTTTATCCCCATTCATAAGCACACTTTCAGTATACAACTCAATTTTGTGTATACTAATGCACTCTATTGTAATTTAAACATTCATCTTTCATTCAAGGTTTATAAAATTTAATAAAATTGTATTGTTTAATAATTTTAAACAGCTAGCAAAACAAACATACCAGGATAGATTATTTTATCTTCCAGTTATCTCCCCTTACTTCAAACACATGTTTTCAATATTCCCATATAGCTAGATGAGTTCACATTTTTCGAATATTTTTTGGGAATTTCTAATACAATTCTATAGTAAAACAAAATTAAATGATTATTGGTTCATATAATAATCTAATTTTATAATTATAACCTAGATTATTTAAAAATAGATCAGCATAGATAGGTTTACATCATTCCATAGTCTATTTCCAACCTATGAATATTACTTTAAAAGTACAATAACAGAAATATAAATCTTCTTTTACCATAGTTCTTGCGTAAAACTTTTTTCATACATTTGGTGGATAATTTAATCAATGATCCACCTTATATACCTTTTTATTGACATGTTTATTGATAACCATTGGCCAAAAATACAACCAAACCCATCCTTGGGTACTTCAATCTCCCACTTTGTGTTAATTTTTAATACTATCAAACTAGTTCACTCAAAATACATGCTAATAAAAGATAATTTTTCCTCTCACAATTAATGATAATAAATACAAAGGGGGGAAAACAATGTCTCTCCCCCTTGTTTTTAGAATCCATTCCATTGAATTCCTTATAGGGGGAGATTTTTCTCTCTATTACTCATATAATTTAGAAAATAATCTTCTCCCCAATTATATTTTATTTAAAATAAGGAAGGAAAGAACCATTAATTTCATTTCAAAAAGACTTATTTAATTTATCTCTACATCTATGTGGTTATTCCCAATATAGAAAAAAAGATGACGTTTACTAGATCACAAAGGCTATCCATTCAAATGTCCCAATGTGGTACCAACTCAGAATTCACTTATTAGGGTTTTTCTCAATTATATTTTCAATAAATGTTACAAACCCACACTCAACAACACAAAACACATCAAAATAGTCAATTGAAATTTATCCCCCACATTTTGTTAAAAAGTCACCACCCTGATGACATGAACAACATAAACTAGAACATAATTAGGAGAGTAAAAATCACACCACAATCATTAATATTTACTAAGGCTATCTATTTTTTATAATAATAAAAAATATCCATTATACCCATCTCTTTTAGAATCCCCCTCAAGGGATTCTCTCTATAATTCATCACCACAAAATTTTTCAACCACGATTAAGATTCAAAAACTTATGATACTATTTGAATACTTTATACTAATTGAAAATGCATCCCATTTGAAATTCTACTTCACCATAATGATTTAAATTTTCATTAATTACATTCAATTCACTATTTAAGAAATAATCCTAAATGTACAAGAATAAAGAGACTATTCTACTACACTTCATTTTTAGAACTAAGTCTAAGATAACTTTCTCAACCAAACATAATTTTTATTTAATGATATAAAATATATTTTCATCTTCATGATAGATCCACTTTTTTATTTAAAATCCTTTTTAGAATTTTGAAGAATGGAATACTATACTTCTTTCATATCGTGAATGTAACACCCGAGACTTTTATGAGAAATAATTTGTTTTTAAATCATCAAAGGAATATTTCACTACACACAACACTAGATTGGCTTTCTTTACATGCAATCGCGACCTTCCTCGATAGCTTGTGTCGTACACATTACCGAGTTTCACTAAACAATGATATGCTATTAAAATATTATTAAAACTAGCAGTTATGAATAGTAATAACCACTTTTTTAAATTTTATAAATTTTATTTTTCAGAATCGGCTTTATTTTTGGATTCGGAATATCGAAATTAGCCTAGGGTGAAATTTAGGTATTTTTCTGAAAATTTTCAAATTTTGATGAATAGTGAAACCACTAAGTGGTAGTTAAAAAAACTGAATTTTTCATAAAACATAATTTTACAGCTTCTATGAGTAGAATTTCAAAAATCCAAGAGACATGGTTAATATAAAGGACTAAAATTTAGTTCAATGAGATGAAAATAATTTTTGGTGAATAGTAACTTTTTACTTTTTTTAACACAGTTAAAAGTAAATAGTATAATTAAGGGTAAAAGTGTTATTATTATTACCCTAAAACATGTCATAATTCTATTGGATAAGTGTAATTCGACCAAAAACAACCTGAGGAACAAAATATGACCATTTAGAACCACTTGGATTAGATTAGGACATTTATTAATAATTTATTTAAAGAAGGGTTAAAATAGTTAAAATCAATGTTTAATAAGTAAATCTTTCTAATATGGGGTTATAAATAAGATAAATTCGACTATAAAAATTCATTAGAAATCTAAAAATATTTCCTACATAATGGTAATTTATTTGTAATTTTTAGACGTTAAATAATTTAATTTATTTATGACACAACGATGATGCAGTAATTATCTTATTAATGAAATACTGACAAAATTTATGTTATAAATACCCAAATACATGTAATTTGAGAATTTTTATGAATTAAAAAAAAATTAGGTTAATATTACATTTTAGTATTTATTTAATTAACTTTTTTCGAACTAATAAATCTGTTATGATTTTCACAAAAATAAATTACCAAATAGTGTCAAAATTGACATAAAATAGTTTTTAAAACAAATATTATATTATTAATTATTATTTTATTCCTAAAAATCTAAGGTTCGGCCAAATGAAATAGATAAGGATATATATATTAATAATAAAGAACTTGGGGTTCGTTTGGCTTGTTATAGTAATTTTATTAGCCTTATAGTGTAAGAATACAAGAAGACATGGTAAAAGTAAAATTATTTAACTTAATGTTAAATCTAAATGATAAGGTTAAAATATGAATCTAAACTTGTCTAAATTCTATTGGATGAGAGGATTTTGACCCATACCAACCTTAGATTCGAAATAAATTAATTTTGAGCTATTTAAAAACCGAATTTGACTTTATAATAAAATAATATTTTTACTTATTCCAAAGGTGCCCCTCTCCTCCCTTATAAAAGGGAACCTCCTCCCTCTCTTACTCACACCACTTTGAGCCTTCAAGGTCGGAAAACCACTAAAAATTTCTTCTCTCCACTTCCCTAGAAACATCCTAGAGGTCCTGGTCTTCTTCGAAGACCAATTTTTGTGCCCTAAAAGGAGGTCTCAAAGAAGCGCTTCAAAGAAGAGGTAATGTCTGTTACAGATTCTTTCATCTTTATTTATTCATCCACATCTTCTTCTTTAGTTGTTTAATTATGAAGTAATAACATCAGTATCACTCATATACTGATATGTTATTATAAGTATGAAAAACCCTATTTCACCATCTATCCAGCTTACGGAAAACGAAATCACCGTGCGTGCGTACGTACGTAATACCGTCTCCACGCCATGGTGTAATCTATTTTCCACCACCACCTTACTTGGATGGATATAATGGTGTAAATAATGACTATATAAGATTATTGTAAAGTGATATTGATTCTGAAATAGTATACATACACTCCAATACAGTTCCACGATCATGGGAACGATATCATCGCGCGTGCGTACGTACGGAATACCGTCTCCACGATGTGATGCGACTCGTTCTACATGATATTCATTGCATAATGATTATATAAATGAATTGAATGAATGAATATGATATATATTACACTAATACCATTCTGTAAATGAGGTATCTATAACCTAAAAAGAAAAATAAGTATTTATTCGACAAAACACGCAGAAGAACAAAAAGTAATAGACACCCGAATAACAAGTAGTAATGAAATATTACTAATAAGAATCTAAGAATATGACCATATATGATATCATAAAAATATTTATGATTCGGGAATAAGTCAATGACATTATTTAAGTCATTATACAGGAGGTTCAGACACTTATGAAGAAAATCGGACCTAAGGTAAGGGAAAATATCACAATCTCATTTTTATCCGAGATTGTTTATACATTGGTATTTACTGGGTTTATTTTATCATCCACATCCATGTTTCCTCAATATGTAATATTATTTCCATCCACCTAAAATTTTTTAAATCCAATTTTACCCTTTGGTGTGTTTTTAGTAAAATATATGAAAGGAATCTTTTGTCGTTTTTCGTATGAGGTACATTTTGACTTTTCCAACAAAAGTATGAGAAGAATGTTTTTTTAACTTATACGGCATGAATGGATTTTTAAAAAATTATTTCCAAGAATCTTCCTTTACAATTTTTCTAGATTATTTTTAATCAAATTCTTTTAGTTTAAAATTTTATGACAAGTTACGAAAGGAAAATGTTTTTGAAGTAGAAAGGATATTTTCCTCAAAAATGGAGTTCAAGTGTAATATCAAAATTATTTTCCATCTAAAATAATAAAGGGTTATGTTTCTATCCTTATTATTACATTGATTTGATGATGTTGTGATGGAATTATTTTTATGAATTCCTTTATCTTATATGAATTGTTTTATGATGTCATGATGTTTAAGAATCCTTTTTTATTATTACATGGATTATGCAATGATGTATGATTTATGATATTGTGGAACACATAAGAATGGTATCATTATGAGATGGTTGGGACCTATATCTACCTCCATTTCATTGGGTAAATATTTTATATCTCATGAGATAGACATGGCTGGAATGGAAGGTTAAACCGGTTCAGTGAAACAGGACTGAAACGAGGAGTGAACTCGGTTCAGAAATGGAAATTGTCCACTAAGATAGTCGTGGCCATGAGTCTTGACTAATAATAAATGATTCTATATGATTATGTGTGTATTATACAATGTTTCATGTTTTAAGTAATTATTATTGGGATTTCATTTCACTACTATAATTTATCCCATATGCTTTCTTTTGCAGGTTAAGATTTCCAAAATGTTATGTTCTTATGAATATTATGTGATTGATATTTCTTTTGTTTACCCTTACTGAGCATTTGAGCTCACCCTTTTGTATGTTTTCTTTCCCCAGGTCAGGAAGAAGGTTATTAAGTAAGATACGCTAAAAGGGAATATAGATATGATGAAATAAATCGGAGACAGTGTAGACACTTTATAAACCAGTTGTTTATGCTTCCCAGTTTTTAAAGACACTATACCTATACTGTCCTTTCATGGTTTTTTTATATGTTGTAATAAGTGTGCATCACTTTTGAAGTAATAACAATGTATGTAAAGTATGGGTCATTATAGTTGGTATCAGAGGAAAGGTATAGCCAACCTTTGGAAACTAGGATATGAAAGCCTTAGTAAGAACCCTAAGGATAAGTCTAAGAATAGAACACAATCTTAGTGTTTTAGAAATGGCCATGAATAACCTAGGATAAGACCTAAATTGTGAAATTTTATTCTTGATTATGTGGTTTTACTATTATAATTAGTGTTGATCACAATATTCTTCTTGGTTTTAGTCAATGGCTGGAACCTGAAGGAACCGTGTTAATGTGGAATGAGACGGGCAATGCAATGATTTTCCCCCTGAGAAACCAAACCTTATGGGAGCTGGGATTCAAAATCTTGTAGCCATTCTCATACAACTTTCTCATGCTATGAATAATGCAGGACTTCCAAACGAGCAAAGGAAGGAGCAACATTCTGTTGAATCCTTCATGAGGCAGCATCCACCTTCATTCAGCGGGTCTACTGATCCATTAATTACTGAACAATGGATTAGTACTACTGAAAAGATATTTTCAGTTCTTTAATGTTCTAAACATTATAAAGTCATCTTAGTAGTGTATCGTTTGGAAGGTGATGCTGATCAATGGTGGAATCTTATCAAGAATTCGAGGAAAAGAGATGAAATTGAGTCCATGGAGTGGGAAGAGTTCAAGAACTTATTTTTCAATAAGTACATCCCTCGTATTCTCTGAACAGAGATGGAGAAAGAGTTTCTTGAACTAAAGAAAAAGGATGATGAATCTGTTGGTACCTATGAAGAAAATTTTACAAGACTTGCAAGGTACGCTTCTGGTATTATTATCCAACCTGAGAGTAAGATCGATCGATTCTTTAGTGGCTTAAAACCAAGTCCTTGAAGGGCGTTAGACATAAGGGACTTCAATAGCTATGAAGAAATCATTCAATGTTCTCTAAATGTGAGATGGGTATTGGAGTAACCCATCAGTCATATGGGTTTGATAAGAAGAGGAAAATGGATTTCAAAGGAAAATCTAAAGAGCACACTGAAATGAAGATGAGTTTTCCCTTATGCTCAAAGTGTGGAAAGAAACATGGAGGGAGTTGTCTTAAAGGGACAAGTAAATGTTTCAAATGTGGAAAGGAATGTCATAAGAAATTTGAATGCTGTAATGATGTGAAGAAGATGTCGAATGATGCAAACAAAGGAAGGGATACATAGAATGAACCTACTACACTTCAATGTTTCAAGTGCAAGGAGATGGTGAATTATTCCAATCAATGCCCAAATCCAAGTGTTGATGATGATGGTCGACGTCAACAAACTCTTAAGGCTAAAGACAAAGGAAAGTCACATGCAATTTCTATCAGTGATGTGGAGTATGATAACTATGTGGTGAAAGGTACACTTACCATCCACTCTAAAGTAGAAAATGTTTTATTTGATTCTGGATCCACCCACTCTTTTATTTGTAATGAATTTTCTAAGGATATCACCCTATTACCTCAACTATTAGATGATGAGTTAGTTGTGACAACCCCTAATGACACAAAAGTCACATCAAAAGTTTATAATTCATTCCCGATTGAAGTTTGTGGGAAAGTGCTTCCTGCAAATCTTGGGATCCTTCCTATAGTGGAATTCGATTTGATTCTTGGAATGGATTGGATTTCTTTATATGGAGCTTATATAAATTTCCAATGAAGGGAAGTCACATTTCATATTCCAGATCAATATATGACCGTCTATCGATGCAAGGATGAACATAACCTTCCAGTGGAAATTTATTCCATCTTATGGGTCTTGATTCCACTAAATGAAGGTTATTTATATCAAATAGTTGTTGAGAAACTCACGATTAAAGATATTCCCATTGTACAGGCGTTTGATGATGTCTTTCTGGAGGAATTGTCGGGTCTTCCACTAAATCGTGAAGTTGAGTTTTCAATAGAACTCGTACTGGGTGCTTTACCTATTTCAAAGTCACCTTATAGAATGTCCCCAATTGAGTTGCAAGAATTGAAGAAGCAGCTCCAAGAGAATCTTGATAAGGGATTCATATGCCCTAGTGCGTCACCTTGGGGAGAACATGTTCTGTTTTTTAAGAAGAAAGATGGATCAATGAGACCCTGCATTGATTATCGAGAACTTAACAAGAGCACTATCAAGAACAAATGTCATCTCCCACGCATTGATGACTTATTTGACCAACTACGCGGAGCTCAATACTTTTCCAAGATTGATCTTCGTTCAGGGTATCATCAATTAAGGGTAAAAAGGGAGGATATACCAAAGACAGCTTTCTGTACAAGGTATGGACACTATGAATTTATAGTGATGCCATTTGGTCTTACTAATTCCCCTGCTATCTTCATGGATCTGATGAATAGAGTCTTTAGAGACTATCTTGATCAGTTTGTTGTAGTCTTTATAGACGATATTATTGTCTATTCAAAGATCAAGGAAGAACATGAAGATCACTTTAGAATTATATTGAAGACCCTGAGAAAGGATAATCTTTATTCCAAATTTACCAAGTGTGAATTTTGGAATCAAAGAGTTTCATTTTTGGGTCACATAATCTCAAAAGAGGGGATATATGTGGATCCAGAAAAAAACAGAGCTTATCGAAAGATGGTCGAGACCAACAATAGTAACTGAGATCCTTTGTTTTCTTGGTTTGGATGGATATTATCAACATTTTGTGAAAGATTTTTCACGATTATCTAATCCACTCACCAAGTTGACTCGGAAAGGAGATAAGTTTGTTTGGACGGAGGAATGTGAAGAGAATTTAAAGGAGTTGAAAAGAAGGTTATCCAGTGCACCTATGCTCACACTGCCTTGTAGTGGTGAAAGGTTTGTGATCTACAGTGATGCATCCAATAAGGGATTGGGGTGTGTTCTTATGCAAAATGATATAGTGATAGCTTATGCCTCACGACAGTTGAAAATCCATGAGAAAAATTACCCAACACATTATTTGGAGTTAGCTGCGGTAATCTTTGCATTAAAAATTTGGAGGCATTATCTTTATGGTGAAAGGTGTGACATTTATACGGATCATAAAATATTAAAGTATATTTTCACACAAAATGAGCTTAATATGCGCCAAAGAAGACGGTTGGAGCTGATTAAGTATTACGACTGCTCAATCCATTACCACCATGGGAAAGAAAACAAGGTGGAAGATGCATTAAGTCGACAAGACCATGCCAGTTTTTCCATGATGAGGATCACAAAAGAGCCAATATTTATGGATTTACAAAGGATTGATCTTGGAATTATAATGGAATGGGAAAAATATTATCTTCTCAAATGAATGTTCAACCATCTATACATGTGAGGATTAAAGAGGCACAGAAAGAAGATGTTGAGTTACAAAAGAAGGTGATAAATGTTTCTGAATTCAACCTTGATTGTGATGGGATAATAAAGTTCAGGAATCGGGTTTGTGTTCCTCCCATCCCCGAATTAAGGAAGGAGCTGCTGGATGAGTCTCATAGTTCTTCATTCTCTATTCATCCTGGAAGCACGAAGATGTATAGGGACCTGAAAGAGTACTTCTGGTGGGATGTCATGAAAAGAGATGTTTCTGAATATGTCTCTCGATGCTTGGTTTGTCAGCAAGTTAAAGCTGCGAAACAGAAGTCTAAGGGGATGTTACAACCATTACCCATACCCGAATGGAAATGGGAAAGCATCACTATGGACTTTTTCATAGGACTTCCTAAAACATCCAAAGGCAATAATGCTATCTGGGTCATAGTTGATCGTCTTACAAAGTCTGCACACTTCATTGCTATTAGAGAGGATTTCTCTCTGGATCAGCTTTCCAGGATATATGTAAAGTGGTAAGATTGCATGGAGTAGCACTTTCTATTATATCTGATCAGGATCCAAGATTTACCTCAAAGTTCTGGCGAAGTCTTCAGCATAATGTGGATATAGAGTTGAGTTTCACCACTTCTTATCATCCTCAGACAGACGGTCAGTCTGAGAGAACAATTCAAACTCTAGAAGATATGCTGAGAGCTTGCTCTATGGATTTCAAAGGTGGTTGGGATCAACACCTACCTTTGGTGGAATTTTCTTATAGTAATAGCTTTCACTCCAGTATTCAGATGGCTCCTTATGAAGATCTCTATGGAAAGAAATGCAGGACTCCAACTTTCTTGGATGAAGTTGGGGAAAGAAAGCTATTAGGACCTAATCTTGTTGATGAGATGGTAGAAAAGGTCTGATCTATTCAACAACACATAAGAGTAGCTCAGAGTCGACAGAAAAGTTATGCCGACAACCGAAGAAAAGACCTAGAGTTTGAAGTGGGTGATAAAGTGTTCTTACGAAAATCTCCCTGGAAGAGGGTCATGAGATTTGGAAAGAAGGGGAAGTTGAGCCCTAGATATATCGGTCCTTTCGAAATACTGGATCGTGTTGGAAAGGTAGCTTACCGATTGGTGCTTCCACCGAATCTCTCTCAAGTTCACGATGTGTTCCATGTATCTATCTTGAGAAAGTACATACCTGATCCTTCACATGTACTCAGCTCAGAAGTTTTACCGCTAGAGCAAGATCTTTCTTATGAAAAACAGCCGATAGAGATTATGGATCGTAGCGATAAAGTTCTACGAAACAAGATCACTCACTTGGTGAAAGTTTTATGGAGGAACCACCAATTAGAAGAAGCTACATGGGAGTTTGAGGATATGATGAGGGAGAGGTATCCTCATCTATTTGTTACAAAGTGACGAATTTCGAGGGCGAAATTCATTTTAAGGGGGGTAGAATGTAACACCCGAGACTTTTATGAGAAATATTTTGTTTTTAAATCGTCAAAGGAATCATTCACTACACACAACACTAGATTGTCTTGCTTTACACGCAATCTCGGCCTTCCTCCATAGATTGCGTCACACGCAATACCGAGTTTCACTAAACAATGATATACTATTAAAATATTATTAAAACTAGCCATTATGAATAGTAATGACCACTTTTTGAAATTTTATAAATTTTATTTTTCAAAATGGACTTCATTTTTGGATTCAGAATATCGAAATTAGCCTAGGGTGAAATTTTGGTATTTTTCTGAAAACTTTCAATTTTTGATTAATAGTGAAACCACTATGTGGTAGTTAAAAAAACTGAATTTTTCATAAAACGTAATTTTACCACTTCTGTGAGTAGAATTTTGAAAATACAAGAGACACGGTTAATATCAAGGTATTAAAAGTGGTTCAATGTGATGAAAATAATTTTTGGTGAATAGTAAGTTTTTACTTTTTTTACCACGGTTAAAAGTAAATAAGGTAATTAAGGGTAAAAGTGTTATTATTATTACCCTAACACATGTACTAATCTATTGGATAAGTGTAATTCGACCAAAAACAACCTTAGGAATAAAATATGACCATTTATTCCAACTTGGATTAGATTAGGACATTTATTATTAATTTATCTAAAGATTGGTTAAAATAGTTAAAATCAACGTTTTATAAGTAAATCATTTCTAATATGGAGTTATTCATAAGATAAATTAGACTATAAATATTCATTAAAAAGATAAAACTATTTTCCACATAATTCTATTTTATTTGTAATTTTTAGACATTAAATAATTTAATTTATGAATGACACAATGATGATGGAGTAATTATCTTATTAATGAAATATTGACATAATTGATTTTATAAATACCCAAATAAATGTAATTTGAGACTTTTTATGAATTCCACTAATTTTATAGGTTAATATGACATGTTAGTATTTATTTAATTAACTTTGTTCGAACTAATAATTCTGTTATGAGTTTCAAAAAAATCAATTACCAAATATGTTAAAATTGTCATAAAATAATTTTTAAAACAAGTATTATATTAATAATTGTTATTTTATTACTAAAAATCTAATATTAGGCCAAATTACATAGATAAGGTTATATATATTAATAATAAACAACTTGGGGTTCTTTTGGCTTGTTATAGTAAGTTTATTAACCTTATAGTGTAAGAACACAAGAAGACACAGTAAAAGTAAAATTATTTAACTTAATGTTAAATCTAAATGATAAGGTTAAAATAGAAATCTAAACTTGTTAAATACTATTGGATGAGAGGATTTTGACCCATCCCAACCTTATCTTTGAAATAAATCAATTTGGAGCTATTTAAAAACCGAATTTGACTTTATAATAAAATAATATTTTTAGTTATTCCAAAGGTGCCCCTCTCCTCCCTTATAAAAGGGCAGCTCCTCCCTCTCTCCCTCACACCACATTGAGCCTTCATGCTTGGAAAACCCCTGCCAATCTCTTCTCTCCACTTCCCTAGATACATCATAGAGGTCTTGGTCTTCTTCAAAGACCAATTTTAGTGCCCTAAAAGGAGGTCTCAAAGAAGTGCTTCAAAGAAGACGTAATGTCTGTTACCGATTCTTTCATCTTTATTTCTTCTTCCAAGACTTCTTATTTTGTTGTTTAATTATGAAGTAATAACATCAGTATCACTCATATAATTATATGTTATTATACGTCTGAAAAAACCCTATTTCACCATCTATCCATCCTATGGAAAACGAAATCACCGCGCGTGCGTACTTACGGAATACCGTCTCCACGCCACGGTGTAATCTATTTTCCACCACCACCTTACTTGGATGGGTATATTGGTGTAAATAATGACTAAATATGATTATTGTAAAGTGATATTGATTCTGAAATAGTATACATACACTCCAATACAATTCCATGATCATGGGAACGATATCATCGCTCGTGCGTACATACAGAATACCATCTCTACGATGTGATGCGACTCGTTCTACATGATCTTAATTGCATAATGAGTATATAAATGAATTTAATTAATGAATATGATATATATTACAGTAATACCATTATTGAAATGAGGTATCTATAACCTAAAAAGAAAAATAAGAATTTATTCGACAAAACACGCATAAGAACAAAAAGTAATAAACACCAGAATAACAAGTAGTAATGAAATATTACTAATAAGAAGCTATGAATATGACCATATATGATATCATAAAAATATGTATGATTCTGGAATAAGTCAATGACATTATTTAAATCATTATACAGGAGGTTCGGACACTTACAAAGCAAATTGGAATTAAGGTAAGGGAAAACATAACAATCTCATTTTTATCCGATATTGTTTATACTTTAGTATTTACTGGGGTGTATTTTATCATCCACATCAATGTTTCCTCAATATGTAATATTATTTCCATCCAACAATAATTTTTTAAATCCAATTCTACCCTTTTGTGAGATTTTAGTAGATGATATGAAAGGAATATTTTGTCTTTTTTCGTACGAGGTACTTTTTGACTTTTCTGACAAAAGTATGAGAAGAATGTTTTTTTAACATATAGGGAATGAATAGATTTTTAAAACATTATTTCCATGAAGATTCCTTTACATGTTTTCAAGTTTATTTTTAATCAACTTCTTTTAGTTTAAAATTGTATGAAATGGTAATAAAGGGAAATGTTTTTGAAGTATAAAGGATATTTTCCTCAAGAATGGAGTTCAAGTGTTTTATCAAAATTATTTTCCATCTAAGATAATAAAGGGTTATGTTAATATCCCTATTATTACATTGATTTGATTATGTTGTGATGGAATTATTTTTATGAATTCCTTTATCTTATATGAATTGTTTTATGATGTCATGATGTTTAAGAATCCTTTTTTTATTATTACATGGGTTATGCAATGATGTATGATTTATGATTTTGTGGCAGACATAAGAATGGTATCATTATAAGATGGGCGGGACCTACATCTCCCTCCAATGAATTGGGTAAAGATTTTATATCTCATGAGATAGACATGGCTGGAACGACAGGTTAAACCGGTTCAGTGAAATAGGACTGAGACGAGGAGTGAACTTGGTTTAGAAATGGACTTTGTCCACTAAGATTGTTTTGGCCATGAGTCTTGACTAATAAGAAATGATTCTCTATGATTATCTCTGTATGCCAAAATGTTTCATGTTTTAAGTTATGATTATTGGGAATTCATTTCACTGCTATGATTTATCCCATATTCTCTCTTTTGAAGGTTAAGATTTCCAAAATGTTATGTTCTTATGAATATGATGTGATTGATATTTATTTTGTTTACCCTTACTGATCATTTGAGCTCACCCTTTTGTATGTTTTATTTCCCCAGGCCAGGAAGAAGGTTATTAAGTAAGAAATTCCAAAAGGTATTATAGATATGATGAAATAAATTGGAGACATTGTAAAAGCTTTATGAACCAGTTGTTCATGTTTCCCAGCTTCTAAAGACACTATACCTATACGGTCCTTTCATGGTTTTGTTATATGTTGTAATAAGTGTTCTTCAATTTTGAAGTAATAACAATGTATGTAATGTATGGGTTCTTATATTGAATGGTATTCTTGGCATTATCATCCAGAAACGTTCAATATTTTCATCCTTATCCATCTTCTTGACCAAGTCCAACTAATATAGCCATTTGGAAAAAACTTTTTTAGGAAAATTCTCCTGCTTATTATTTTGTGAGAATTGTATAATTATATACATATATTTCTAAATAGAAACCAATATCATCTCCCCTTTTCACATTTAAGAACACTTTTACTATGTATTTATGTCAAGAATTTGTTAGATATGAGGTCTATTTTGTTACACCTTCCAAAAACTACTTAAACTGATTTTTGGTTACCCTTATTGGTGTTGTTTTAATCATTTCACATGGAGTGAAAATAGCATGCCTATTATTATATCCTTTTCATGAATTGGATCATTTTTTGTTCTTAGTTTTTCCCTTCTAGTTTTTCCATGATTTCCTTACAATAGTATTGGGTGTGGCCTTTTTGACCACAATAAAATCATATTTTTCTCATATTATGACACCTTTTTCATTATATCTCTTCAGATACCTCTTAGGAGTGATTTATTTAGCTTTACTTACTTGTTCACTCCTCATGGATGGTATATTATTATCTATTTGTTTATTATACCGGTGTGGCCTCTTCTTTAAGTTGGTATAAGAGTTATGGATAGTTGGAACATACCATCATTCATCATATTTATGGCCATAAATATTAAAATATTAACATATATTCTCTATATAATTAAATAAATTTTTACAATACAGAATTTTCTTTTTCTGTGAATTATATCCATCGTGTTTGTTCCTGATTTTAGATTATCCATCTTCTGTTTCAGGACTCTTCTAACATTCACGAGTTAACATATTTTTTTAACAATCAATGTATATATTCTTAAAAATCTAAAATACAAAAAGTATCCAATAATACTATTTCACTTATCTCTAATAATAATCTGTCCAAATTTTCCTTTTTTACATTTTTGGTTGAATTCCCATCATTTTGGGTTTGGTTTGGGGAAATTATCACCCAAAAATATTCTACCATACACCATCAGTTATTTGGAGGGTTCCTTATAATTTATTCTCATTCTAAGTATGTCCAAATTTTTAGTTTTCTCCATAATTATTTTTGAAAATGGATTTATTGCAAACTATTTCATTGGGACATTGAGATACGTTTCTCAATGAGCATGAGGAATATTCTTCTCAACACGATCTAAAAATATATTTACAAATTTTTTAGTACATTTTTAGGGAAAAAATATATATGAAACATGAGTGGAAAGAAATCTATTCCATATTATATGAGAGGGAATAACATGGGTTGATTTCGTGTATTTTAATTTTTCACCAAGTTCTAATTATTTCATATTGATTGAAAATTTATCTTCCATGAATGATTTCAATTTCTATTACCAATGACTCTAATGCTTATGAAATTACTCATCATGAATCCTATTTATCTCTTGAATTTAATTGTCATGATATTTCACTCTTTTAGAATTCACGTCCAATTGTTAATCCTTAACATTCAATTACACTTTATAAGGCATCTCTAGTGTATAAAATACTTTAGCAACACTAGTCTTAAACACATCCTTCTCAATAACAATTATTTTTAATTTCTCATATATCGAAGAAATATTTTCAATTAAAAGATAATCTACTTATCCATTAGATTTCACTAGTTTTGAGAGTGTGTGGTATCTTCCAAATCATTTATCAAATTTATAATCCATTTGATAAACTTCATCCTCTAACAATGTTTGTTCATTAAACATTCTGTTGAAAAAATTATGAATTAATAACAAATTTTCAACTAAAAACTTATTCAAATACACTCTATAATTATATAATAAGTCTTAAACTATTTTGACCTATTAATAATCTCTATAATTACTTGAATCATCAGAAATATATTTGTAAAAATATTAAATTGATGTGAAGTTACAACTTTTTTTAAATTCAATAAGTCATATATCGTTATCATACTTTATATTTTTTCATTCTTTATTTTCCCATTCTTCTATATTTATTTAAATTCTTCACTAATGCATCCTTTTTTGATTCTGTAGAAACATAGATGGAATTATTGATATGAGATTAATCATAAAAACTGTCAAATCAATACTTATTTTAGAGTAATATTGGATTGTGTGATAAATTAAGTCAAAATATAAAATTTATTTTCAATAATTTTGATATATGGTTTCAATATGGTCTCAACACCACTAATGGAATAATGATTTTAATTAGAATGGAAAACAAATGTCTTCTCAAAGAATATTTCTGTTTTAAAAAAAACTAGTACATATATATAATATGAAAGAGGCAGTTAAGTGTGGTCCATAAAAATCTCAAAATCAAAATAATTATGAAAAATAAGGACTATTTGAGTCACACTATGCATGAAAAATTAATCCCCACATTGATTTATGGGGGGGATTAATAGAATTTTCCCATGCTCTGCAGAAGGTATATATATATAAATATATGTAAGAAATTTCTACTTTATATAGGTTAATACCCATTTTATGGTTATCCTGGCTTCTCTAATCCGTGACCCAACATGGGTGTGAAAATCGCGACCTGGGCCAAGCTGGGATGAGTGTATCCAGAACACTTGACCCCAATTTCACACCATAGTTCTAATTTTAACTTGAAATCATCATTTTGGGTTAAATTGGACCTAAATTTTTTATCAATAATTTCTAAAAATTAAATAAAACATCGATGTGTTTTTAAAAAAAATTCATGTGTTATGCGATGTATCGATAAATAGTTATAATAATTTTAATTCATAAAAATAAAATTGATTTGATTTCTATATATTTATATTTTTGTTAGGTGATATTTTTACATTTTTACTAATCATGAACTCATACTAACCCATTCATGTTTAGTTAATTTTATTTTTATTTTTAATTTTTACAAATGTGTTGTTTTCTAATAATTAATATATAATTATTTTCTTTAGATGGTCCATACACTGTCATTCCATATTTAAATGTATAGGGGTCTGCATATCCATATTTTGGGTGATAAAAATGTATTTATGTCATAGGTACCCCTTACCTATGAATGAGTATGCATTGTAAAATTGGGGGAGTTTGAGATGATGTAGTTTGAGTGAAGAGACAGGTCGAAACCAAACATGAAGAATGCATGATAGTTTAATAGGATCTGTAACACGAGATGGTTCATGGATAAAGGATTCCCTATATGGTATTGGTTGGTCCATCATCAGATCAATGGATCAACCAAAACAAACAACTCATGATCATGGAAATGTTTATTTATTTAAATACATATTTTTAATTGTTTATGATTGTGTGGATAATATGTCATCACATAGAAGAGTAAATAAGCATGCATACATAAAATAAATTAACATATGTGATGAATTTATTATATTTATTCTTTTTTAATTATATTATTCTGATTATATTGTAATTTGAAAGATAAATAGAATCATATTTCAATCATAAATTAAATAATAACTTAAAATCCATCGTCATAAATATTAATTGATTAAATTACTTCCATTGTTTTATTTTGAAGAAAACCATACATTTTAAGTGCTGATCAGACTTGC
This sequence comes from Viscum album, assembly GCA_963277665.1. Taxonomy (NCBI): domain Eukaryota; kingdom Viridiplantae; phylum Streptophyta; class Magnoliopsida; order Santalales; family Viscaceae; genus Viscum; species Viscum album. The sequence continues at coordinate 2,004,286,841 of OY728164.1, read as the reverse complement.
GTGGGGGTTCCGGTTACCACTAGGGAGTTATTATGAATTTTTTGGGTTAATCTAACTAAATTTGACTACAAAGAAGTTTCCATATCTAGATTGTTGCAACTTTAGTGGAAAAGCGTTGAGTAAGGTAAGGTTACGAGTTGTAAGAGATTAGAATCCACTCAATAGTTTAGGTATGTGTGATCTAATGTTATTAGACATCCAAAATCATACTTTGAAACCCTATGAGTTTGGGCATAGATGTATATTAGATCATTAAGTGAGGTTTTGTGTATCCTTACAACAATTATACCTAAGAGACTGATTAATCTGAATACAATAGTTTAGGGTTACTAGTATCTGATAAAATTGTGGTATAAATTTGAGATTAATAAATATATAATGTATTATAATTTATAATCAAGATAAAAGTACTCATTTGATAATTTTTAATTTTTTTCTAAAAAATTATTAATGAAATACCACAACAACATTGTAATCAATGTTAGACAATGAATATGTCTTAACAAATAAAACATTCCAAGAGTAGTAGAGGTGTTGGTGAATAATACTACAAGATAAAAAGAATGTGTATGTACTGAAATGACTTATTCCTATTAAGCCACATCAGGAAGAAAGTGATGGTAAAAATGAATCTTACATGAGATTTATGGATGATGCATATATTTTTAAAATCATATTTATATCCTAAATTGTCTTTCATTTTTATATGAAACCTAAGGACATTAATTTTATACCATGTTGACTCATCTATGAAAATCTAATTAAGAGAATGTAATGTATGAAATAATTGAAATTACAATTACACATAATAAGTGTAAATTAAAAGTTATGATTATTCAATAAATTTCATTCACTTATACTTATAACCCAATTACTCTAGATTCATTATTTATTAAAAAATTATGGATAAACAACATTAATATCATGGGGTAATGTTCACCCTGGAGATAATACCTTTGAAAAGAATAAAGATTTAGTTTTTATGATGGACATGAATAAATCCAAGGTGAAAAGGAAAATTGAATGTGTGATAAAAAAGGAAGCTTTTAAATAAATTTTTATGATAAAAAAGATAAAGAGTGATTGTATTGATCATAAAATTATCTTATTCACTTGTTGAAAGAACGATCACATGAATAAAAACTCTTATAAATTGAAGAAGTGTGTAGTTACATACACTTCACTCATATTCATCAATTAAAATAAATATTTTTTTGGTATTGGATACTATACGTGTGTCATAGTTTTTTATCAAAATAAAATAATCAATAAAGTTCATATACATGAAAATAAGTAAGGAAAATACTCTACATATCTATAGAAGGGTTATTCCTTTTTCAAAGGTGAAGAGAACCAGACTTCTATTTTTTCAACATGATTGGTTCTAGTTGAACTATTTTTGAGTAATAACAAAATAATTATATCATGTATCCAATGGTCACAATGAGTCGTTATTTAATTTTGGAATGAATTTTATTTTTATTGTATAATACTAAACTATTAGTTTATTAATATTTGAATAATTGGAAATAAATTAGGAATATATAATCAAAGACTTATTAATACCCATTCATGACATGGTAATTTTATGTAAACTAAAACAAAAAATTATTTGTGAAGTATATACTCATTAGGGTGTTTAGAATCCATAAAGAAAAAAATTACTATTAATGACATATTTATTATGTTTTAGAAAAATAAACCCTTTTAAATAATGTTCATCTACAAAGATTCTAGAGAATGTTCAATTTAACCACATGAACTATTCTAAGTAGAATATCGAGGTAATCCTACATACTTCATAGAAATCCTTCAAGCAATTTATGGAATGTAAAAGTGAAGTAAGGAACATGCATGGTTATAAGATATGAATTTCTTCAGGACCATGAGTTGAATAATATATTTACCAAGCATTCATTGATCATGAATAACATAGAGTGTATTTATTCCTAAAATAAAATTTCATTATAAACATAAGATTCATGATATTAGTAAAAGGATGATCTTTGATGATTCTTATATGAATACATTGATCATTAAAATATATAATGGATTTATTCTAAAATCATATTTCCCTATACAAAATAAACTATGATGTAAATATAGTGAGGATTAATTAGGATACTTATATGTCACAAAAATTATTCCATTATATTTTTGAGACATGATTCAAACATAGTGGTTTAAAAACTAACCATATTAAAACTATCACGATGAATATATGTCATATGAGATAAATACATTATTTCAAAAAACATATTTTTATATGTTAATATTTTCTTAATGTTAATCTAATAAAAAAATTCATCAAGAAAAACACAATGTGCATCCTAGTTAATTATTCTTGAAGTCATTAAGGATATTACACAGGTCCCTAAGATAGAACATTAAAGTCAAGTGAATGACTATATTACTATAAAAATGGAGCACATCTCTATTATAGATAGTGGGAGAAATATTTTATTGGATAAAGTAATGTAATGAGATTCATAAATAGTTATCATAGAAATTTTTTTAAAAGATTCCATGGAAAATGAATGTTCCAGATACATACTGCATAGGAATGATAAAACCTAGATATATGTATTTATGATCACCAATTCAAGGTGATATATTATTAAATAAGAATAAATAATCCTTATAATATGGTGAATTAATAAATGTAAATTATCTAAAATGATAAGTTATTTTTAGTTCATAAAATAGATTCCATATACTAAAATCATGTCCATATTTAGGTAGTTTCTCTAATTGATGCAATGATATTGGTGGGTATTTAAGAGAATAATACATGAGTGGCACAATCATGTTACAAATATATATATTGATTTCTTCTATTAAGTAATCATTATTAAATCAATTATTATTATTCGTGTCATAAAAACATTATATTATCTTTATATAGGGTGTCAAATGTCAATACCACCTTTCTAAGAAGGTAATAATATGACACAAAAAAAGGACCGATGACAACATAAAATGAAAATAAATAATGAAAGTTATTGAGATACATTTTTGGATTAATGAAATAATCATGATTATAGAATATTAATTTGAAAAAATGTATGTCAGGTTTCTATAAGTGGTTATTGGGGTCACCGATTTTTTCCTCATAAAATATGTTGGTAACATATAGAAAACAATTTTTTGTCATACATTTTGTTATGAATAGATTCAAATTTACTCTCTATGGATTAGATTAAGATAGAAACCCATATTATAAGGATCAATTTATACTATGTTATATCCAAGGGTAACATGAACCAAGTCAAGGTAGATATACTAAAAATGTATTAACATATACAAGTTGGAAAAATTTAAGATAGAATTGTTGCTAATGTCACATGGAATAAATATCTATAGGATGTTATGTATGATATATAGGAAATATTTCATTATATTTATATATTATATGTTATGTGATATCTTTTTTTGTGTTGATGGAAAGGGTTGAACTTATAGTGATGGAAACATGTCCATACCTCCTCCATATTAGGGGGATTAAGGACCATCTATGGCCTTATAAACATCCCACCCCCGTAATTTTATCCCCTTCACAGACCATAACTCTCTCCAGAATTTCCTACAATATATTTAATAACTAGGGTTCCATTAGTCAAATATAATATCCAAAAACATTTGTTATCCCTCTATGAGTTTAAAATAGTTCAAACATCCCACTTCATTTACTATTGGCTCGGTTTGATCAGTGTCGACCATTTGGGTAAAATTTTGAAAAAAAATTCAACATATATTGGGGTTTAAAGTTTCATGTAATTATTATTTTTTATGATTCTAAAAAAAATTGTTCATTTTTTTTGTGAATAGTACCCCACCCTTTCCTAATCCAGTGTTAATCACCTCATCGACAGTTGTAATTTATACATTTTTAGAAGTTACTGTAATTTGTAAATGAAATGAGAACACTTGAAAAAAATTGCATTTTTTCGGGTCTCCCTATCCAATTTCAAAATCGAAGAATCATTAAAATTGTAGGAAACATATTTGGTTTATTTATTAAGTTTTATTATAATAGAAATTAAAGGTTCTAACCAATCACTCTAAAAATTTGTGTGGATGTTCATGTTTCTAATGTACCAATTTATTCAATAATGATTGTGTCTGAAGATGAGTTTTTATGATTTTAAAAGGTTTATTTTGAATCATGGTGTGATTATTATTCAACTTTTGATCATTATTCCACCACTAACATAAATATCAATGAACAAGGAAAGAGTTTATCCATGGAGTCTCATAAATTACACAAGATGATAGTGGTGTAACAAACCAAAAATATCTGAATCTGATGATCATTCAGATCAGATAAAAAATCCAATAACTATTTATTTAGACTACTAAATCCGGGAATGAGATGGGAAGGGTGTGGTAAATGATAAATAATAATTATGGTAATCCCAAAATATCTTGGACCTGCCATTGAATTCAATAAAAAAATAATTTAATGGGAGTTGATCATTAATACCTTTCAATAGGATGTAAACATAATTTATGAAAGAGTGATACATATTGAAATGAACAAATAAAAAATGGTTTGGAATAATAACTATGATCAAATTTTCATTCTCAGTTTTAATTCAAAGGAGATTAGTTCAGAAGTGTAAAATCATACCTATGATAATATGGATTAATATTTTTATGATCCCGTAAAAGATAACCCAAATAGTAGAAAATTTCAAATATAATGTAGTTTAAATAATTAATGCATCTTAAAAAATATTATTTTTTTTGGATTGATATGTATTAGACTTTTATAGATCAACATTATACATTGGATATTGTATGTATAGTTCCCAATCAACCTTTCAAAGTGTTTTTTTTAGAAAATAAAAATAATTAGATTTGAAAAAAAATTAGGAGATATAGATGGATATTGTAGTGGTTATTATAAATCCATATGATTAGGTGATAGTTCTATAACATATTCCATGCTTGGTATAGGATATGATATTTTGAATATATATATTATGTGAGGAAAATATTAGATAAATATTGGATAATTGAACATGAAGTAGTTATAGATATCCAATTGCACTTGGAAAAGTATATGGGATATTTAGATGGTACCAAGAGATGAAGGAAAACTAATAATGAGGGTAAAAAAACTAGTCTTACAACATATCTTACTAATGTTATATTTTTGTTTGGATAAGAAAATGAATAAAATAAGATCATTGATGAAAGTGTAATCCATGTATATAAATTATATGTATGTTATGGATTCTGATATAGTAAAAGAAGATATATTCTATAAGAAATTATTTATTCAAATTAATTTTATCATTCCAATGGTACTAAGTAATATTTCAATATTATGATAGAGGGAAAAAGGTATATACTTGTTTTAGTTCATCTTCTATGGAGTTTTACTCAAGGAAGTGAAGTCATAGATAGTTGATTATACATATAGGAAAAAAATGCATGCCCACGATTAATTCCATGACTCAATAGAAGCATGATCATATCATGTGAGAGATAAAAGGTTGACTGTTGGAAAGTTAGCTCTATTGTATGTGGTAGTGTTGTTAAAGTGGCATCCCTAGACCCAACAAGATTAGTAATTTTTTATTGCAATATCATTAATACAATTTCCTTTCCATGATGTATTCATACAATATAATTGTTGATACATCTATGTCCACTATTTAAATGGTAAATTCCATTGATTCTTTATCATATTAATAGGATATAATAGATCCCAAATATAATGAGAACCTATGGATACTATGACAGTAATATTGAAAGACATGTCGTATGGTCTAGATACAACACATTGATGGGATAAAAACGATGTATGACTATTATATACTGGAGGCTCATAAGAATTTATAATTATTCTCTTAATGTTTGCACATGGTGATATCAAGCATTTAATATTATGAGGATCTATCTACTAATTATAACACCATATGCTTTCGGTGTCATTGGTTTTTCATTTTTATGGGAACATATATTAGTCTTTTGACTTGATATCATTATTGACGTGTACAATTTTGTCACATACAATTAAAAAATATGTAAACTATTTCATTTATTTCATGGAAAGCTAACTTGTATTGGGTGCATCATTAGTGGTATACCATTGATTAAATGATCAAGATAATATTTTTCACTTCTGAAAGGTAGATATATCACGATACCATTCTACCTAGATAGAAGTAGTTTTTACTAAATCAATGGTTATTATTGAAGAAGGAATGTTCTGATATAAATTTCACTAAATCATAAATCATATAAGTATTATGAAAAAATATCATATCTCACTTTATGAGATACTATGAGATAGAGGGATTATATTACATAGAGCAAGTTCATAAGAGGTGCACCTAAGTGTAAATGATCTTTCTCTCTTTAAGGGACATGATTTTTAGATATATAACACTATTGGTATAATATTATAACTCATTTATATCAATATAAGTTCCCATTGTGTCACACATAATGTGTATCCACAAGTTCCATATATTCCAATGAATATGGGTTTTGGATGAAGTAGGCCCCATGTGTGGGTTATACTAAATGTATGAGTATGAACGGTAAGAAGTAAATTAATTAAACTATATTATCTATGTTTAGAATAATTATAATTAAATTTATTTATCAATCTATTCCCATTATATTTAGTTATAATAATGAATATTAGAAAATATTTTTTTTCAAAAAAACATAACACATTCAGGGTTTGTTAATAAGAGAATAAAATGAGTTGAGTAAATGGTTTAAATTTTATCACGTGTATTTTTATTTATGTGACATGGAAATGATAAAATTTTTACATTAATTATTATTTGGTATCTAAGCCTTTAGTGATGTTACAGGGTGGTTTTTAATGGTTATCTATTTTAATAGATTAAAGGAAATTTTTAAGATTTTAACATTGATATGAAAACTATTTCTTAACATATTAATATTAAGTGGTAGTGACTTTCTCTAATTTAATAACCCTCATCTCTTCATAATATATATCATTAAATAAAGTGATAAACTCCATGTTAAGATCATGTTTTATTTGACCCTTGTTTATTGATCAAACTTGTGACCATTTACGGTTTCATTCAATTTTTTATATTTCATGATTAAATTAAAGTTCATACAAAGCCTAGGATAATTTTGGAAATGATAAACTACATTTAATTTTTTGACAATAATCTAGTTGACTTTTTGAAATTACCAATATTTCATATTTATTCAGTGTCCATGTTCCATAAAATACATTAATTTTTAATTTCATATAAATAGAGATAAAATTCTTGATCGGGGATTCCTTTTAAAACATCTAAAATTTTATCTTCTTCTAGAGGAATTATGGATCTTTTCATAGGTAACTATGGATTTTTACTCATTTCGATTCAAATTACACATCGATATGTCAACCACTGATTGAGTTTGGGTGAATATGTGGTCATGTAATTATATTTTGGAATTATACCTTTCTAATTTGACCTCTTAGACGGATCCCAGTCTTGTTCCACTCAACTTTGTGTCTCACGAATTTAAAATCATGGGTTTTCCTATAAGGAATTGATCTTTATAATTTTGGTTCAAATCCTTATTTTTACTTAAATTGACTTTCTAATGAAATAAAAAGAGTTGGGGGACGGTTTCTAGATCTTTTATTGAACCCATATTCTTAGGTTTTAGAAAATGAAACTAGTCAGAATAGTTATTAGAAACTGTAAAACCCAGACTACATAGTTTGAGTGAACTATGTGGGGATAGAGAAAGGAAAAAGGAGGCCACATGATTTGAAGTAATCATGAATCTAGGGGTGTGTTCCCCAATGTGATTTCTGTAGATTTTATTAGAGGCTTAACACATGGTCAGTACATGGTTTTTCAAACTGTGCTCCCTGACATTGAAAGTTCCTCCTTGAGATAGAGAAGTGTTCATGGTTGGTGCACAATTTTCCAAACATTGTGGCCAAAGTCTGAGACCCAATTAAATTGTCGGAAATTATAATTTTTCCAATTAATTTACTCGTATAATAAATATTTTTTATTTCTCCCATAGGTGGACATGCCAATAATTTTTTGATCTCCATATGAATCTCAAATCATAGGCTTGGATTTAGTTTCTTTATCTGACACCCAATTCAAACATCATTTTTATCATTTTATATGCACAGGTATGTTCATCGATCATCTCATGTCATTTTATTCCTAGATATCAGCCACACTATTTTGGTGATAGGAAATATTCTTTATTTTTGATATTTTTATTTATTCCTCCTTTTCCTTTTTATATGGAGTTAATTAGAGGATGAAACTGGACAAGTACGATACCAAGGATAGAAATTAGTTGATCTATACCCTTTTCCATATAGTTTTGTTGTTTTATATCATTCTACATTTGTTCTGCATGACTTACCTTTATGAGATTCCCATAAAATTAATTTAATGTCTTCATATAATCTCTTGGAACTCGATTAGGATGCCCAAAAGTTACATTGTGATTGTTTGTGGTTGTTATCCATAACCTAGTACACCCATATTTTTTCCCTCATATCTTACCTATGTTATTCAACCTTATTGGGTGCATTTGGGATCACCAATTTTACTGGGATCATTAATCAGAATATAATGAATTTGTTAATGTGGTTAGCAACTTGTTTTACCTATTTATTGGTAAAAAAATAAACGAATCAAAAATTTTTATTAGGAGAGTGTTGATGCATCCTTTTACATGTGATAAATGATAATAATTTTATTGTTTTTTAATGGAAATGGTTGAATATTTTTTGATGAACTCATGAAATGTGAGTGTTTATGAATGAGATTATGAATTTTTTATGGTAGTAGATTCATTAGAAACGCTCATTGGATCTGGATTCCATAGGATTCCATGAAAATGTATATTTTATTGGTCTTGATTAATGTAGTGTAATCCTTGAACCTATTAACTCGTTGGATCCAAATTTTATAGGATTCTAAGGTCCTTTCAACCCCTTGGATCGGACTTTCTTAGACTCGATTTGGACATGTTTTTTTGACATGTTTCTTGGACTCCACCTAAGTCTCTTTCATGTTTCCATAGAGATGCTACATTGAATTTAAGAGGATGACATGGTCTTCTATACCTTGAATACTTCCCCTTTTGGTTGACGTTGGATTACACAGTATGGAAATTGTTGATATTGACACTTGATTACACAGTTTGGCCACTGTGTTGGGTTTTCTATTATTTTAAGATAACACTGCTATGGGAATTAGACTATAGTTATTATACAAGACAATATCAAATGATTATTTATTACTAAAAATTATCTTATTTATGGTATCTTTATTATTATTTTATAGGGATCCATGTATTTCTCTACAATATCACACATTATATTCATTATTGTTATGTCTATGATATACATGGCAATTCATTTGATTATATTAATTAGATTGAAATTTTTTTAAACATTACTTGTGATGACCTACTCAGAATTACCTCACACCCTATTAGGCCCACAATTGTGTAATTAAATAGAATTCATATATTTAGGTATAGACTTGGTCAAGCACCAACTATATGATTCTTTATCGGTTGTTCGTATGAATAAGGGAGCATATGATCGAGCAAGGATTATGTTTCTATATAAAGATAGTTCTTTTTGGTTTTTTCTACCATTTGATACCTCTTTATTATTGGATGCCTATATACATGTTTTTTTATTAGATACATGAAATGACCACAATTTTTTATATGACTATTTTGGATAATTATTATTATAGTATTCTGGATGATGTATCTTATGTATTCTATTCTATAATTTTATCCGCTTCCAAAATTGATTTATATGGTTTCTACAGCGATACACTCTTACATGAGGGAATATTCTCCCTATAGAAACGCCCTAGGCCCTATCTACTAGTATGAAGCCTATAGTTTTTTTAGAGGAACACTTGAGGTAATTTATCCCACAGGTTGAGAGCACTGTTTAGTGGAACCTGGGTCGGGATGTTACTAAGTGGTATCAATGTTGTTTATTTTATATATTTAATATTTTGAGAAAATTGATAGGATATTAGTAATGAGTTGTAATCTAGTAATGATTCATGGGTGTAGCTAACCCATATATAATAAAAAGATAAATTTCATGGAACAAAAATTATTATTTCTTTATTTTGATTAATACAGTTGTTTTGATATCACCAATAGATGACACAATTGAGGTTTTATGTTTCTTATGATTATATATTAATATAATTGGCCTGATGAGTAGAGGTCATTTCATCTCATTCGTCATTTTATGCACCTTAACGAATTCACATTCCATGAATTATTCCATGGCATAAACGGTGCATTTCTTGATCGCATGACAATATTCTGTGTGCCTTGACTGATATACCTAGTGGTTTTAAATGAATTTTTAGGTAATTGAGAAAAATTATTGTTAATTAATGTGACTTTTATAACCTAAATATTGTTTTCAATCATAGGATACAACAGAAACTCTAAGCGGTGAGTTATAGTGTGATTATTCATTGATTAGTGGTCACATGATCTAAAATGTGTTATTTTTTGTATAATGTGGAAACCACACTTCAGTTCATGAGGTGTATGGTCTTTTATGGATTAGAAGTGTTAGTTAAATTTCCTTAACCATTCAAATAGAATTGAAAACATATATGAATTTAAATGAAATTGTAATTCAAAAAAATTATGATCATGACCTTGACCCCACATTACAGTGGGAAATAGGTAGTGTCTCTAGTGCTTTTTATAACTATCCAGTTTTACCCAGACCTAGATTTTGGAGTTTTTACAGGAGTATGAATTTTTTATAGTAAGTCTTCGACCTCTCCCATTCAACTATCTATGACTATCTGTTTTCAATTCTTTCTGGGGTGTGTATTTAGAATTGTAGAGACATGCCACAATGAGGGACTCTAATAGGGCTCTAGGAGGGTGGTGATGACAATGTTCTAGAGGTAGTGGGCCATGAGATACAGATGGATCCTCTTATATTCTCAGTTTAAGAACCAGATTTAGTATCAAATAAGGGTGTTGTGTCATAGTTCAATTAGAGTTTTATTCATTTTATGTAGACTGGCTAGAGATCCCCATAGCCTTCCTCATATATGAAAAAGTTGACATGTGTCTTACAACAGTAGTATCCACCCACATTTTTTGGAGATAGAGGTCCACAGGATACTGAGCTATAGATGGAGAAGATATTTTTCATCTTCAAGCATTTGTAGACACATCTGAAGAGAAATGAAAAGCTCATAACCTATATTCATTGTGGACCAGGTAAGCGTTGGTGGGATGTTTTGAAAATGGATGATTCAGTTAGAGATATTGTTTTGAGTGATTTATAATCCAAATTTTATAAAATTTTATTTCCTCAAACCCTGAGAGCTGGTAGGTCCAATGAGTTTATACATCTGGAGCAGGGCATGATGGTCGTTATTGAGTATTCAATATGATCCATAGAGATTTTTTGATTTACTTAGATTTATATTTCTAATGATCTATCAAGAGAGAGAAGTTTTGTGTAAGGTATCAAGAATTGTGTTTCATCATTGGTCAATATGTTTTTGTTAATTAATATTATGAAGATAGTGAATTAGGTACTTATTACTGAGCAAAACCTGAGAGATTTTGGGGTCATAGAGTATATAGGTTCATCCTCTCAAACTAGTGGTTTAGCTTCCAGTAGAAGGAAGACCTATTTTGAGGCTTCTTGTATAAAACCCAAAGATTTTTTGGTATGTCTATTTAACATATTCATTAGCTTATTTTTCACAGAACACCATGTTTAAGATCATGATATACTATAAAATTTTAGTATGACTACTGGATTAATTATGTGACCATTAAGAATAGTAATACGACCAATAGTATAGTAACCTTTTCTATGAATGTATAAATAAAATTCAGTTATCTTATGAATGAAAATATAATATATTTATATAATGATATAAGTAAACAAATGTTTTAAAAATGATAAAAAATTTATTTTTATTTTTGGGAAACATAAAAATTTATTCACAATTTTATAATTACAATATTGATTGAAAATAAAATTTTTCATTCATGAAATACATTCAAGAATTAATATTTTGTTTTATTATTATTATAATATAATTAAATGAGATATTGATTAATTTTTTAATGTTTTATAAAATCCATTATAATATTAAAGTCGGAATTTTTCGGGTAAATGAAGATTTAATTTAAAAATTTAATTTTTCATATTTAGAAAATTATTTATATAAAATAGAATCCATTTTTCAATTCTACACATTGAAAAATGGTTACGGTGAATTTTTGGGATTTTAGTAATATAGGTGAATTTATGGTGAATACTGAAATACAATAATTAATTGTATTAAACACATACATGAATTATTGAGTCATGGCGGACGTATGGGTGATGTAAGACAATAATATCAAAATGTAATTCATTATTTTAACATATTTAGTAATAAGGTTCATACGATTGATTCTATTGAGACAAAATAGTAAACTAATGAATAAAATATTCAAAAAACACCCCACTCTTACACTATAAATACCACCCCTCACCACATATTCTCCCCAGACCTCAAAACCGTTGAATATTGTCCAATTTATACCTAATACCTCTCCCAAATCTATCCCCCACGTTCTGGACTTTTTAATATCACCCAAAATATCATTTCAATGTTCCTTAATGAGGTTATCAAGGAGAGAAATTCAAGAGTAAAAATTCCCTTTCAATGTTTTAAATTTAATTTAATTTATTTGTTTTATCATCCATTCCTCAACTCTCTATAAAATATTCTGCTAATAACTCTATTATATTATATATAATATAATTTTATTATTATAACTATATATCAACTATAAATTCTCTTTCCTTCGAACTATATTCTAAAAATGAAAAATCATTCGTGAGGTGTCGATTAATAGCCTTTGTGGGCGATAAGTTTGCATTTTTCAATTTCTCTAGAAAGGATGGACATAAAAGAATATTTATGGTTATAAAAAAATATATTATATATATATTATAACTTATTTAATGTTATAGAATTAGTATATATATAATATTCATTAATAAATAAAAACTAGTGATCGATGATTGAAAAAATTCCAAAATAAGCTAAATGGTTATCAATAATGTTTTATCTAATGAATCATCCCCATATCTGAAAAAAATGAAATATAAGACCATTTATCTTCTATGGTTTAATTAATAACTTATAATTTCAATTTTGGTTAACTATTCAAATTTTTTATGATCTTTTGTACATTTATACAAGTGAGAAAATCATGAAAACTAAAGAAATGAATACACCCAAATATTACGTGAAATTGTAGAGCACTCTCAGATAAAAGTTAAGATACCACCCCCCCCCCCCACATCCATTTTTCACTTGGGTTAGGATTTATCTTTCTTTATAAAAATTTAATTCTTAATTATTCTTATATAATCCTATTAAATTCTGTGGGTATGCTCCAAAGATATATATCTCCCTCAATAATTATTTCTATTTTGGGGAATTTAATGTTTTATATGGTTTCTTTTTCAATTACTCCCGATAAGAAAACCCGATTGAAGGGAACAACCCAATTTGTTACCCATTTTCAAGTATAATACAGAATCTATTTCATGAACAAATAATTTTTATTTAATAACTATTTTTATCATGAAAAACAATATTAGTTCATTTCTAGTTTTATGAGAAAATTTTTTCCTTTATAATTTTTAAGGACTCTTTTATATTTTTTATTAAACCACACTGAAGTGGCTCATTTATAATGTTTCTTAAAATCTAATTTTATATTTTTTTACTCCAGTTTCTGAATTTCAATATGAATTGGTATTTTAATATTTCAGAAATATAATTTCTTTAACATTTTTAGTGATATACATGTTTATAATCGAATTTGTTTTGAAAAATAAAAAACCATTTACCAAAATAACTATTCCTTAAAAAGTAAAAGTGTATTTCACTCAAGAATTACTCAATGATTTTATTAGAGTATTTTCATATATTTCAGCACACTATATTGAATATATGATTTATTGAGATTGATATATTATGATACTATCTACCATATTTTATTGAATGGTTTATGATTATTTTAATTGGAGATATACTATCTTGATATCATTCACCACATTTCTCAAGATAATTATGTTTACTGATTTTGGAAATTATTTACATTTCGTATTCTTGTTTCAATATGAATGTATATTATGATTATGTTTGAATACATTCAAATGAGAATTGAATTGTACTTATTATGTGATGGGAGGGGCCCTCTATAGTCCCTTGATGCACTTGTAGGTATCATGAGACAAACTAGACCGGGTTATTAGCCATTTGTGTATGGTGTCTTTGTCGAAACGTTGAGAGTATGTGATGATGACAGACATTATGCACTCTCGCATTATGATATTAGCATTTGATAATCCATGTGACTATAAAAATAGTATAATATTATTTTTTAAGATTTATTCTCATGGGATTATTTATATGGAATAATTTTTATCAATATTTATTCCTCCAGAATTCTGTAAAGGTTTATGCTTCAATGACATGTGTTTTTAGATATTCACCTTTAATTATTGTTTATGTTTATAGTTTCAAATATATTTTTTCCCTTACTGTGCATCTGATCTCACCCATTTTGTATGTTTATTTTTTCCCTCGGATGTGAATATTTATACTATGAATGGATTTCAGGGATAATCTAGGAGTTTATGGATGATTTCAATGGTGTTTCGTTATTGTTTTTCCTTTTGAGTTATAATTTATAACATATTTTTTGTATAGTTTTTCAAATATAAAAAACTATTTAGTCCATCAGGGTGATACTTCCTATCCTATTATACCAATTTAATAAATTAAATCACCATATATGGGCTACTATGTTTGGGGTCTTTATAGTAGGTATCCGAGTATGTTTAGTAGGAATGTTGGAAACTATATTTAGGGAAACATAAATTAGGGGAATATTGTTCTATAAATGAATTTGATAAAACTTCCAAGTTAACAAAAAAATTTATATATAGATTATTTATATCAAAATTTTCAATTTATGATTATGTGATTCACTAGTTTAGAGTGTACACATTATTTTTCATAATGTTACGATCTAATATAGTATATGTAATTTTTTTTGAAATGGTTCTTAGTGGAAGGAATGAAACATTATCTACGCATGTATTTTATGTAGGGATTTCCCTCTTATTCAAGACAATAATATGGAAGATAGACCTATAACTGGATATTAACAACATAAAAATATAGTGGGATAATAGAATCAGGTTATGAACAATAACATAACTCGCATAGAGTAGCCTAATCCACAATGTGATGTAATAATGTTTGACCACTTAATTCAACACCAAAGTCAATAATTCAATGGGAATACAATCGCATTTGTATTTGTTCAGTGGATAAGTTCTTTAGGTAATATATTTCTCTCTTTTTGAAGTAACTAGAGGGAAAAGTTATAATAGTAATTTATCATATCTTGGGAGATGCAGATAAATGGATGTCATTAATTCAATAAAAAAAGGAGGATGAATGAATTTCAAATATGAAGTGAAAGAATTTTATATAAATTTTCTTGTAAAAAAATTTCCCTCATGAATAGTGAGCAGATATAGAGATGCAGTTATTGAGTCTGAGTTAGAATGATGATCAAAACATTGTTAATTATGAAGCCAATTTTAAAGGGTTAGTATGGTATGACTTGGATTACATATATAATTCAAGGAGAAAGATTTCACGTTAATTTTATGGTTTTAATCCAATTCAATGAAGGTCACTAGTCTCCCAGAAATTCTCAAAATATGAGGATATAGTATCGTTTTACATCAATATGAAGATGTACTTTTCCAAGCCATATAGATTCAAAGGGAATAAAATCAAGAAGAAGGATGATGATTATTGTGGAAAAATAAAAAATGAAAAAGGGAATAATGAAAGGATAAGATTTCCAATATGTAATAAATATTGATAGAAACATCATGGAACATTCCTAGTGGGAATGAGAGTTTTCTACAAATGTGTGGGAATAAGCCCCCATGCCCAAGATAGTAGGGGAACAAAAGATGCAGGAAATGTTAACTGATTGAATTATAAGAATTTAAGACACTATGAAAATGTTTTCCCAAGATGTCTAAGAACAATTACCCAAAAAATTATAGTGGACCAAGTACATGCTTATTAAGTCACAATAACCGAAGTTGAAGTTCATAATGATGTGGTGGAATGTAATGTAATCATCTCCTCAAATTTAGATAAAGATTTATTTGATTTTGGATCATCACATTCAATTATATAACATTGTTTTCATTAAAATTGGATATTTACAATTAACCTGAATACAAGAGTTATCAGTAAAGACTCATTGTAGAAACCTTATTTCAAAAAAATGTGTTGAGAATTTCTTATTATGAAACATACATGTTCTTTAATTAATGATTTTATATTATATTGATCGTTGATTTTTATATAATCATTGTTATGGATTGGATTTCAATGTATAATGAAAAAATTTTGTCCAAATGGAAGGAAAGTATTATTCATAATGATGTTATGGAATTTGTCATCAATAAAGGAGAGACTTAATCATCTGAGTCATATCTGGATCTGCCTCCATTAGCTCTTCAAAATTAGATTATTGGATAAGAAGAGTAGAAAAAACATACTGATGAAAAATTTTATCTTCAAATTTAGGATGTACATATTTTACAAGAATACATCAATGTATTTCTATAGTATTTACCTGTACATCCTCCAATGTACGAAGTTCAGATTTATATTGATTTTATCCCTAATGTAAGTCCTATATCATAGACTTCTTATTGAATTTCTAGACTGGAGTTTATATAGTTAAATAAATGACTATAGGAATTCAGAAATATGGAATTCATCAATCTAAGTGTTTTATCATTGGTATCTAATTTTATTTTCATTGAGAAGAAAGATGGATGTGTGAGGCTGTACATTAAGTACATGTAGATCAATGCCATTGTGATAAATAAAAATTATCTATTTCCTTGCATTGATGACTAATTTGATCAACTTACAAATGCTCAATATTTTTCAATGATTTATCTTCGATGTAGATAAAATCAATTTTCTGTGAAGAAGGAATATATTTCGAAGTCAAAATTTTGAACAAGGAATGGACATTATGATTTTATAGTAATTTCATTTGGAATGACTAATTAACCGTCTTTTTTTATGGATCTAATAAACATAGTGTTCAAGGAATACCATGATGATTTTATTATGGTCATTATTGATGATATATTGAAATAGTACAAATCATATGAGGTCCATGATAACCACTTGAGGAATATTCAAAAGGCTCGTATAAAAAAAGAGTTTCATAGGTTATTTAGAATTTGTGAATTCTAGCATCAAAGAGTTTCTTTTCTTTGAAATATTGTCCCCAGTTATAGAATATCAATTGATCTTATGAAGAGGAAGATAGTATAATAATAACCTACAACAAATAACCTAATTAAGGTAAGCGGTTTTGTTGGATTAGTGAGTTATTATCACCATTTCTTGTTTTTTTCCCAATTAGATAGCATATTAACCATGATTAATCATTAAGGGATTATATTTATTTGGAAAAAATATTGTGAATAATTCTTTGAAGAATTGGAGAGGAGATTAGTGAATGAGCTTTTCTTGAATCTATCATTAGGAAATGAGGATTTTGTGATTTATACTGATGAATCAATGAAATGAATTGGCAATGTTCTTATGCATAATGACATAGTAATTTCATATGCCTCAAAGCAATTAAAAAATCATGAATAGAACTATCATTATAATGATCGTGAGTTATAATCTTTAATATTTTCTATGAAAATATAGTGACACAATCTCTATAGTGAAAGATGTTAGATATATATAGATCACAAGAGATTAAAATATATCTTCTCTTGGAAAGAACTCATCTTGAGATAAAGGTGATAGATCATGCTACTAAAGGATTATGATTGCTCAATACACTACCACCTAGGGAAGGAAACTAAGGTAGAAGATGTATTGTGCAGGAAAGATGATATATTTCTGAACAAAATGATGATCGACAAGGATCCTATGTACACTGATCTAGTAATGATGGATATGGGAATTACCAAGGAAGGTGAAAAATCAATAATTTTAAAATTGGTTTCAAAAACATCCTTATTGAAAAAGATAAAGAGTTATATATCTGATTATTATAAATTTAAAAATAAAATTAATGTTGGTAATGATGATAAGTTGGCACACATCATGTATGAGGATGGAATTATGAAATTTGGGAAAATAAATTGTGTTCCCTCGATACCAAAGCAAAAAAATAGAATTATTGGATAATTCTCATAGCTAGAATTTCCTTATACTCCCTGGTGTCACTAAGATGTATAATGGATTGAAGGAACATTTTTGGTGGGATAATGTGAAGTGAAAAATTACTGATTATGTATCAAGATATTTAGTCTAACAAAAAATGAAGACTGAAATAAAACATCATATAGAATTCATGAAACCTATTCCTATTACTATATGGAATTGAGACGCCATTACTATGGATTCTTTCATTGTATTAGCAAATATTCCAATAAGAAATGGTATAATATGGGTAATTGTTGATTTACTTACCAAATATGAACATTTCGTTAATATAAGGAAGTATTTTACACTGTATTTTATTGCATGACTCTATATTAAGGAAATTGTAAGACTTAATGGTGCACCTACTTATATTTTGTCTAATCATGATCCACAATTTATATCTAAGTTCTTGAACATTTTGAAGAAGGATCATGTTAATAAGATTCATTTCAGCACTTATTATTAGCCTCAAACTGACAGGTGGTCAAAAAGGACGATTCAAATATTAGACGATATATTTATGTCATTCTTACATGAACTTAAAGGTATGTGGGATCAATATATACATTTGGTAAAGTTTCCTTACAATAATAGTTTCCAATCATGTATTAAAATTGAACTATATGAAGCATTATATGAAAAGTGACATTGTACACCAATTTTTTTGGATGAAGTCAGTGAAAAGAAGATTATTAGCCCAAAGCTTGTGGGGGAAAAATATCAATGGTAATGACTATTTAAACCCCTATCAAAGTAGCTCAAAATAGAAAAAATAATTATTATGAATGTTATAAAATGGTTTTGGAGATTCAAGAGGGAGATCATGTATGACAAAAAGTGTCTACATATAAAGGTGTCATAAGGTTTAGTAAGAAAGGGAAACAGAGCCCTAGTTACATTGGAAATTTATAAATTCTACATATAATCGGAGTTGTGTCCTATCATTTGGTAATTACACCCAACCTCTCTAAATTACATGATGTGTTCCACATATTTTTATGAACGAAGTACATGCCAAATCCAAGGCATGTTCTCACTTATGAAGGAATCAAACTCGAACTTGATATTTCATACAACGAGGACCATATCTAGATTTCGAACACTATAGAATATATGTTGAGTAATTGGATGACATGTATGGTAAGGGTACTATGAAAAAAATCATAAAATTGAATAGGCCACATGGGAACCAGAGTAAATTATGATGAATAACTACCCAAAACGTTTTTTGAGGTGACATTCTACAAATTTCGAGGATGAATATTTTGATAATGGGGTGAATGTAACACCCTAAAATTTTATGGTATGTCTCCTTGACATATTTAATAGAACATGTTTCACATAACACCATGTTTAAGACCACAACATACTATTAAATATTAATATTACCATTGGATTAGTAATTTTACCATTATGAAAAGTAGTCTGACCAATATAATATTAACATTCCCTCTGAAATAATAAATAAAATATACGTATCTTATTAATGAAAATATAATATATTTATATCATGTAATAAAAAAGTAGATGTTTAAAAAATTATAAATGAATTATTGGTATTTTTGGGAAACATAAATGTTTTTTCAAAATTTATAATTAAAATAATGATATAAAAGATAATTTTATTTCGTTAAATATATTCATAAATTAATATTTGGGTGTCTTGTGATTATAATATAGTTTTATGAGACCTTAATTAATTTTTGAAATTTTCATAAAACACATTATAATATTAATGCCGACATTTTTTTGAGTAAATGAATATTTTATTTTAAAAATTAAATTTATCATATTTATAAAAGTATTTTCATAAAATTGATTTCTTTTTTGAATTATACACATCAAATAATGTTTTTGGATAATATTTGAAATTTTTTTATAATAGTTGAATTTTTATGAATAGTGAAACATAATACTTTATGGTATTTAACCAATACATGAATTATTGATTCAGGGAGGATGTATGGTAGATGTAACACCATAATAATGATTTTACTCCATTATTTTAATATATTTAGTGATAAAGTTATAAATATTGGTATTCTTGAGAAAAAATAATAATCAAATGAATAAAATAATAAAAAAAACATCTCACTCCTCAACTATAAATACCATCCCTCACCACCTCTTATCCCCACACCTATAAAGACTTGAATATTGTTTAATTAATACATAATAACTCTTCCAAACCTATCCCCAATATTATGGTCTTTCTGGTCTCACACAAAATACCACTTCAAATTACCTTAAGGAGGTTCTCAAGGAGAGGAATAATAAAGGTAAACCCCCCTTTAATATATTTAATTTTCTTTTTTTTATTTTCTTATACTTTCACCACCTCCCAATACAAAAGTGTAATGATAAATCAAGTATATTTTATATAATATAATTTTATAATGACAATGATATATCGACCATCACTTTTCTTATCTTCCCCTTTTATTCTAAAAATGAAAACATTGGTCGTGAGGTGCCGATTTAACACCTTTATGGATTATAAGTTTTCATATTTCAAATACACCTCCAAGGATGGTTATAAAACCATTTTATGGTTAAAAAGAATATAATATATGTATTATAACTTATTTAATGTCATGTAACCAATATATATACATAATATTAATTAATAAAACAAAACTATTGTGTGATTATAGAAAGAAAATGACAAAATAAACTGAAAGATTATGATTAACATTTTATCTAATGTATCTTCCTAATATAATGAAAAAATGATATATAAGACCATTTAGTCTTTGAAATTTCATTAATAACATAAAATTATAATTTTTTATAACTATTCCCATTTTTTATGATCTTTAATAATTATATACAAGTGATGTAATCATGAAAACCACGGAAACTATGACTCCCAAATGATAAAATTGAATCTTATAACTCATCAAAAGGCCATAAATGAACTTAATAAAATTATAATAAATCATATACATTTTTATATGTTTTTTATTTAAATTATTTTTGAATAAAATTTCATTATATAGGATATTAAGGGAAAGTGCAGAACACTTTTGGACATAAGGTGGGAGATTCTCCCCAATCCTCTTCTTTTCATTCAGATTATGCTTTCTCCCTCTTTACCCAATTTAATTCTTAATTATTATTATATAAACCTACTAAAATAATTTTACTTGTTCTAATGATATGTAGCTATTTAGTTTTTTTCTTTTATGGGGAATTATGTGTTTTATAAGGTACCTTTTTCGATTCCTCCCGATAAATAAACTCGATTAAAGAGAATTTCTCATTTTATTTTCCATTTTCATGTACACTCGATTATTTTTTTAACCAAAAAATATTTTTCTAAAATATATATTTGTATAATTAAAATAAATATCCTTGTTAATTACAAGTTTTATTCAAATAATCATTCATTTTTACACTTTTTTGACTATTTTATTTTCCTATAAACCACACTGAAGTGGCTCTATTAATAAATTTCTCAAATAAAATATTACATGATTTCAAATCAGTTTCTGTATTTCAGTATTAATTTTATTTTAATATTCCTAAATTATATTTTAATTAACTTTTATGTTTTGGATATACATGGAAAAAAATATAATTTTGATTGAAAATACAAATGATTCTCTAAAATAACTCTTTTTCCAAAGTAAAAGGGTATTTCCATCTAGAATATATCAATTATTTTATTAGAGTAATTTAATCAATTTTAACTCCCTCTATTGAATCCTCTGATTTATTGATTTTGACACCTTATGTTACCATCTACAATATTTTATTGATTGGATTTTTTTTATTTTGACTGGGGATGTACTGTCTTGATACCATTTCCCATATTACTCTGGATAGTTATGTTTAATGATTAGGGAAATTATTTCAATTTCATATGCTACTTTAAATATGAATGTATATATTTATTAGGTTTCACCACTATTATATAAGGAATACATTTTATATTTAATGTGAGGGGATAGTCCCTCTATATCCCCTCGATGCATCGAAAGGTCTTATGAGACAAACTAGACTTTGTTTTTACACATTTATGTATGGTGTCTTGGAAAAATCAATGAAAATATGTTAATGATGGTTGAAATTATTCATTAAATCATTATCATATTAGTAATTGATAATCCATGTGATTATTCGACAAGTATAACATCCTTGGTTATATTTTATTCTTAGGTGATTATTTATATTGAATTATTTTGATCACCTTTTATTATATCCAAATTATGTTCATGTTTATGCTTCAAGGACATATCATGTTAGTTATTCACATTTATTTAATTTTTTATGTTTATATATTCCATTATATTATTTATCCTTATTGAGAATATGAGATCACCCATTTCTGATGTTTTAGTATTCCCTAATATATGAATATGTAAACTATAAATAACTTATAGTGATAATCTAGGAGTTTATGGATGTTTCCAATGGGGTTACTATGTTTCTTTTCCTTGCAATTTATAACGTATAACATATTTTTTTATGGTTTTCCCAATATAATAAATTATTAGGTCCTTAGGGATGGTAATTACTTGTCTGTTATACCAATTTAATAATGTAAAGCCCTGAATCTAGGCTATTGGGGTCAGGGCCTTTACATCTTTTGAGGGGAATACCAGGTAGGAAGTCAGTTTCAGTAGTTTTGTATTCTATCATTAGTCTGGGAGTTAAGGATATATGTGGAATCCATAGGATTGTGACTGAGTCTAGTAATAAGATTGCAGAAAGATGCGCCATGTATAATGAGTATGTAGGACCTTCCCTCCAACAGTCAGTGGAAGGGGATCGACTTGAACTACAGGTTTAGGAGCGGGATTAATTGCTCCATGGCAGACTAGGAGCTGGAGTTGTGCACCATTTTGGTCGTGGTGGTGGTCGTGGATGAGGTATCAAAGCACCAGTTGTACCAAGAATGTAGAGTGGGCCTACAATGTGTAGTGAGTTTATTTCACAGGGCCAAAATAAAAGAACAATACATTATGTACAACCTACAAATGAGGATCATATCTATGGTCCATCTATGGTGATAGGTACAATCTATGTAGCCTATTATATAGTATTTTCTCTTTTAGATATATTTGCTTCTCATAGATTCTTATCTACACCTATTTTGGAATTCATTGGGTTCTTTGATCAGTTTTTTGATCTTATCGTGACACTTGACAATCCGTTAGAGATCAGAATAGAATATGTACACTATTATAGGGACTTCTCCTTGAGATAAGTATGTGTCACTTCAAATGTGATATTTTTTTCCCTTATGATGATTGGGTTTTATTTCATACTCAATATGGAATGGATAAAATTATATCAATCCCTTGTCGATTTATATTGCCAAAGGGTTACATTCACATCAACAGAGGGTAAATTTTTTATTAAAAAGGGTGAATGGGATATACAGATTGGCGAAAATAGACATAATATTCATGGTCTTTGTGGGATGATATCGCAGATTTGTATTTTGTATCTGAATGATCATGGAACACATCACACAGATTTTCATCTAGTGGTTGATCATTTTAGCAATGTTTTCTTAGATAACTTCTCTAGTTTACCTCCTGAGAAAGACGTAGATTTCTCTATCGAGATAGTTCAAGGAGATACACCAGTATCCATTACATTATATAGCATGGATAATAAGTAGATGAAGGAGCTCAAGATATAGATACATGACATATTGAAAATGGTTTTATATGCCCCATTACTTATCCATGGGTTCCACCGATCCTTTCTATAAAAAAAACATATAGAACCCTTAGGATTTGTGTGGATTATTGAAAATTTAACAAATTTATGGTTATGAACATGTATCCCTAGTCATGAATAGATGATATCTTTGGCCATATCCAAGAACCATGGGTTTTCTGGGGGATTGATTTGAGTTCAAGTTATCATTGGGTATGTGATTGACCTATAGACATACCCCATACAACTTTTTTTAGAATGTATAGTATATATGAGTAACTGGTTATGTCTTTCGGTATTATGAATGTGCCAATAGTTTTCAAGGTGCTATTGAACCGAGTGTTATATCGTTATATCACTACAAGAGAATCAATTCTTAATGGAAGTTTTCTTTCGATTTATAGGCCGTATAAACTACTACCCCATGGTTTTATTATGGTTTCAAATAACTGTAACTAAAGATTGTGAGTATCCAATACAAGGTGGTTCCATCCATTTAGTGGTGGATTCTAGTAAGCATCATAGAATGCGTATTTTTAGGTAGTTTTCCTTCTTTTAGTGGTAGTTTTAAAGGAAAAAATAATGATGATATAGAGGTGGTTAAAACCTCCCCAAAGCCTAATTTTTTTAGCCGAACGACCGCCACTATAATGAAGAATCATACTGGTAGATTAATAGTGAATCATATTTAATGGTGGTTTTATCCTCCCCTAATAATAGAATATGTCCTATTTAGCACTGGTTTTAACCATCACTAATTTTTTATTTATAAATATAATGCAACTGCATATTACACAGCTCAAAACTACCCTATAAAAACAGATGCACATACCCATACATTTTAATATTCAATTAAAAAATAATGAAGTACATAATCCTATAATATAACAACACAATTACACCATAAGACTATAGTTAACATTATTTTCACCACTATATGAAATAACATGTAACCTCCACAAAAACCCATACGTTTCATCTTTATATTACACATATCGAAATGCAACCCAAATTAATCAGGAATCAAAAAACCCAACAATAATGAATGTTCAATGGAGAAAACATGAAATTAATGTATATATTATTATTGAATCACCAAAGAACAGTAAATATCATCCCCCATAAAAAATTGATCAGAAATGGAGGAGAGGGTAAGGATGAACCTATGATAAGACATTGTTTTTCCAAAAAATTAGAGTGAGAAAATGTCAACTAAATTATTTTGGTTTTAACATATGGCTTACAAACAAGATGAAATTCTACAAAATAGACATCTCCAAATATGCATGATATAATGAGGGGAACTAATTCATTAAAGGATAACCATTTAAAGGTTCACATTCAAAAAAACAATACCATTTTAACAATGAAAGGATAATTTCATCATACTTTTATAATACAAGAAGAACTTACAACAGCCATAAAAAGCTAGGAAACTCTAAACGTCTTCACCCCAATATGGTAGATAACATCTTAAGCAATGTGTTGTATTCTTCTTTCACTGAAACTTTGAAAACCCTCTTCCCCCACCTTCTCAAAATGGAGATCCTTGGAAAAAATGACACATTCCGTGATCTATATAGGAAGACAACCATTGAAAAGAGAAGCATTCAAAAGATCCTATGAAACCACCTATGGAGAAAAGGAAAGTAGATCTTTGAAGTGTCCAACATAATCGTTCACTATCCTCTGACCTTACTAGAAACTCAAGAGTTATTCCATTTTCTTCATCATCACCTCCTTAGGAATAAAACATTAGAAAATATGGACTTTGAATCTTCCCACATCATCCTAACTGGCATTGTTGGTAGGAAAAACAAATGTCATCATTCCAATGGTGGACCCACAAGAAGACCCAGAACAACATAAAGACTAATATATTTTGGAGTTCCAAACACTTTTAAGACATTATCACCTTCCTCAACACACTTATTTGCCTCTAAAGAACCTCGATTATCACATAATATGGGAAGCAACTGAGGGGAACAAGAAATAGGGTGAGACCCACAAGAAAATCCAGGGACCTTTCTGGGTGGAATATTCTTAATAACAAAAAAATAATTATTTACAAACATAATTTTAACATTTTGAGCGGATATATAATCATAAATATATGATTTTTAAATATAATTAAAACTGAATAACTCAAAATGGTTACACTTTAAAAATATTGAAAAATTTGTTTGTGAATTCCCTTATATTCTTAATATAATTTTTAGTGTGTTTCAGAGGTGGTTTATCATTAAATGCAACAAAATACATGGAAAATAAATAATATATTAAATATATTTTTTGGATCATGCATATACAAATAATTAAATTATTTTCAATGGATTTGTAAATAAAAATATCCATGAAAAAAAGAAATTCTATTGATGTTGAATTATTTTAAAAGGACAATAGTAAATATATATGTGCATATGGTTAGAAGGATTAAATATTTTTTATGAAAAATGAAGAACAACTAAAATAAGTTTAGAGACATTTGATGATGTTCAGGTTGGAGACACTTTCAATGAGATAATTAATTACATAATCAAATACAAACACATCCCTGGCGTTTTGATCATTGTATTCTACAGAAATCCTCTAACCAATCCGTGCTTTTGAATGTTTGTGATGCATAAAGCAATTCACCCACCAATTTCTATAATAACATAAAGCCCAAATTTTTAATGGTATACATCATTTCTTGAAAATTATATTATCTAACTGGTATGGATGTTGCTGGAAACATGGAGAGACAAGTCGAGGATTAATACACAAGAGTGAGAGTGATAGAGGTAGGAAAATCTATTAAAAAGTGAATGGAGTAAACATGAAAGAACAATAAATTTTAAGGGAATAATTCCAACTACCATCAGTATCTTGGAATCACAGTAATGAAACAGAAGGGGTTTTCAAATTTAAAATATTTAACACACTCCATGGTTTTAATTACATCAACTATGGGTAGCATGACCATGAGTGGAGGACTAGGGTTCAACAACCCTATGTTCCGGGTTTTTTGGATGGGTGCTTACTAAAATGTTCTTCCCTACATTCTAAAATATGGTAGGATATTTCTATTGCCTAAGTGTTTAACATGGTGAAAAAAACATGGAATAAGCTTGTATGTGAAGATAATGAAGTGTCTATAGATGATAAAGTACCAGTTATAACTACTTCCTCATTTTCACATACCAACTATATTTGAAGTTTGTTATCACAATATTTCACATGTACAAAACAAAAATAGCATACACTCTTTTAATATGTAGATAAGAATATTATAGTAAGTCCTCATCCTTGAAAACTGCGAACATAGGGTTATTGAACCCTAATTCTTCACCCAAGGTCCACCGTTGATGGAAATTGTACCATGAAGTGCGTTACATCTATTAAATCTTAAAACTCATTCTATATTGTTACTATGGGGCCAAGATACATATTCCAGTTGGTATGATTCCCTTAAAATTTCTTGTTCTTTCATATTTACTTCATTCCCTTATTCATATATTTTCCTACCTCTCCCACTATCACTTTTGAGTTTATATGCCTCTACTTTTCTCTCTATGTTTTCATCAAATTCCATTCCAGTTATCTAAGATAATTTTCAATAAAAGATGTAACCCAATCAACATTAGGTATATTGATTATTCTAGAAATTGGCCAATGAATTTCATTGTGTGTCATGAATGTTCAAAATAATGGCTTGGTTAAAGGATTTTTGTATATGACAACAATATGAAAGTGGGGGACTTGTGTATATTTGAGCATGTCATTATTAGTCCCCTAAAAGTGTCTTCGAACTGAACATCTTCAGATATCTCTAAACATATGATTTTTTTCTTTATTTTTCATTAAAAATATTTAATACTTCCAACCATAATAAAATATATATTTACCATTGTCCTTCTAAAATAATTCAACATCAATAGGCGTTCATTTTTTATGAATCTTTTTACTTGATAATCCATTGGAAATAATTTTATTAAACCACCTAAGGATTACTAAGTAGGAAAAAAGATAAATGGAAGTGAAGAAAAAACACAACCCATGTAGTTATAATAAAATTAGTATAAGTTG
Organism: Viscum album; assembly: GCA_963277665.1. Classification (NCBI taxonomy): domain Eukaryota; kingdom Viridiplantae; phylum Streptophyta; class Magnoliopsida; order Santalales; family Viscaceae; genus Viscum; species Viscum album. The sequence continues at coordinate 2,004,258,750 of OY728164.1, read as the reverse complement.
TAAAATATTCAAAGTAAAAATGGAAATCAATCATGGATATTATTATATAAAATAGATGAAAAATAAAAATCATATATTCGTTAATTTAAAGCAGGAATCATGGGGGAACCCTCCTTGGGTCACTACGTCTTGGGGAACCCAGTAATTATCAATCACCATGGAAGTGAGCCTAGTGTGGGATGCCCCGGGGCACTCGGATGATGGAATGGGTGACACTCATTCTTATTCATAAATTTTTGAATGATTCATAAATAACATAACCCACACATAGATAAATCATGATACATTAGACATTAGCCTATTGATTGGGGGATATATTATCCAAGGGAAATACCATTCATCGTAATACATAATATATATGTGTTTCAAAAGAATATCAAAACAATCATAAATCGATAAAAAAATTAAAACCAGTGGAGATAAAACGAACATCCAATGAAATATATTAAAGGTAAATACACAGTAATCATGATAAGGGATAATATAGTATTTATACCATATTTTAAAAATAAATATATATTTTCTTCAATAATTTCCCTAGTCATTAAAATATTATCTTTTCATTAAAATGAATATATTTCATAATATAAAACAGATATATAAACTAATTTGAAAAATACCTTAAAATAAATCTTGATAAGAACATGGAGGAAAAAAATGAGAGATTGTAAAAATAGAATTCATAAATTTTTTTGAATTGTTTATAAAAATTGAAAATGACTCACAGTCAATATTTATTTTCAAAAAGGGATTAGAGTATTTTAAATGATCATTTTAACAATACCACTTTGCAATAATGAAATAATAAATATAATGTTATTTTATATAGATGAATCTGGAGGATAAGGGTGGAAAAATGTAAATATTTCCTTTATAAACCCATAACAAAATATAATTAATATTTCTATATTTATAAATAAAATGGATTATCATAACCAGTTTTATATTTTAAAATGAATTAATTTTCAAATGGATGGGGAAAGTAATCATACATAGTAAGAAATACAACCAAAACATTACCACACACACCACTATGAATAGGAAACCTTATCTCATAGTTGAATATATAAATAAAACTACTGGGATAAAATAATAGAAGACATACTAATTTATTTCAATTATATATAAACATAAGAAATAATTTATCAATTTCATCAATAGGGAATATCAATTATACATTCACATGGACAAACAAAATATGCATGCATCTAGCTAGGAGCATTCCTAACTCATGATAAGAATATCATCTTACTGGTCAATTCATCACATGAACCTGAATCCAAGGTTACATTATCTAGAACAGACCCATTCCTGAACCCAAAATTTAAATAAAAACAAAAAAATATAATAAAAGAGTTAATTACCTCAAACTGCAGAGTGATAGATTGGTCGAATAGGTAGTCAAGTTGTAAATGAAGAGGGGGTATAACTACAAGTAGGATAAGGGGGTAGGTGGTGAAGGGATGGGTTCGGTGAGGGGCTAGGGTTTGGTGGGATAGGTTTTAATGAGTTTTGGGGATATCGGCGAGGATCTGGGGTTCGGCGGGGTTGGGGGCCGACGGCGAGGGGCTTGGGTTCGACAGGGCGAGGGGTTATATGGGTTCTTGGGAAGATGTCGAGGTGTTACAGTTTTATGGGGTAAGGTATTCGATGGGGTCGGGGGGTTGAAGATGAGGTGTTTGAAGGGGTCGGGGAAAGAAGGGGAGGGGGTTATAAGATCATGAGGGAAGATGTTTCATTTGTAGAAAAAACGTTTTAGCATCGGGATTTTAAAATTGCTGCTATATAATGAATTATTTTACAATAGTTTTTGAACGTACCTCTAAAAAACAACCACTGATTATTTAATTTTATGTAGTCTATGGATTCATTTTTGGTTGTATTCGTGGATGATATCCTGGTGAATTCTCATAATCAACACAACCATGAAAAACATCTTGATATCGTTTTGGATACACTGAGAAAGAATCAGTTATATGCTAAGCTCAATAAGTGACACTTTCATACGGATATGATTCACATCATGAGTCATACTATCTCAGAGAAAGAAGTATCAGTTGAACTAGAAAAGGTGTGAGCTATATATTCCTTGGAGGAACCCAATAATGTCATTTTCATAAAGAGATTTTTGGGGATAGATGGATATTATAGGAATTTTATATAGGAATTATCACATGTAGAGGCACATCTTATTAGCTTTAATAAGAATGGTGTTACATTTTATTGATCATATAACATGAAGATATACTTTTGAGAGCTGAAAGGGAGGTTGACTTCAGTGGAAATACTTTTTCAGACAGATCCAGTAAAGAGTTAAATAGTGTTTTGTGATGCATAAACTATTAGGATAAGAGAAGTTCTGATTCCAAAGGATTTGGTTATGGAATACGAGTCTCTTTAGTTAGGGACACATGATTGGAACTGTCCGATGAACGATCTCGGGATAACCATTGTGGTATATAAATTTCATTTTATAGGCATTATTTTCTAGGAGAGCATTTTTTGACTACACGGACCAAAAAATAATCAAGTATATATATATAGATAGTGCGACTTAAATATTTGGTAGTGAATGTGAGTGGAATACCTACTATATTTTGACTTCGAGCATGCCTATACACATGGTAAAGGAAATTCAGTTTCTGATTCACTGAGAAGGATTACTCTAATAATATGTAAAAGATTCAATTAGCGAGTGGCGGTTTATGGACATATTATTAAAGATGAACTTGGAGGAAAAATATGGCCAAGGGAAGAAATTTATCTCATCCGAAGAATTTTCATCAATTCTTTTTGATATATTTAGGATGAAATAATTATCTAATATTGATGCCCTACTCCTATTAGAGAATGTGGTAGGTAAGGACCCACCTCCTCTTTGGACTATGGGTGATGATGAAATTCTATATATTTCATTTCATGTTTGGGTTCTAGAAGACATGTGTGAGGAGATGATGTGAGATTTCCATGCTTCATATTGGATAGTACACCCCATCATCACCATGATTTATCATGACTTTCACCTTTAATATTGGTGTTAGGGTATGAAACACAAGGTAGCTAGTTTTTTATGTGGTGTTCCATATATTAAAAGGTGATAGAAGAACATCAAATAGTAGCTAAAATTTTACATTATTTAACCATTCGAGAGATGAAATGGGAAGATGTTACGATGGATTTTGTGACTGGGTTTCTAAAGTCACTTCGAGGTGGTTATGCCATTTGAGTTGTTTTTTATAGGATCATGATGGTTGACCATTTAATTCTAACCAGGGAGACCTACTTAGTTGATTATTTTGAGATATTATATATTTATGATATTTAGAACCATCATAGGGTTACTCAGACCATTGTATTGGACAGAGGAACCAGGTTTACTTATCAATTTTGGAATAGTTTATTGAGTGATTTAGGAACATAGTTGACATTGAATATGTAATACCACCCTCAGAATGATGGAAATTTAGAGAAGACAATTCAGGTTATAGAGGACATTATTAGGGAACACGTCGTTGATTTATAGGGCTCTATGAAGAGGCATATACCCCTATTTGTGTTTTCCTACAATAATAGCTACTAGAAAATAGTAATCATGGCCCCTTATGAGGTGTTTGTATTGTAGGCCAGGCCGATATCCTTTTTACTTATTAGAGGCAGAAGAGACATCACTACTCATACCACCTCACATATAATAGACTTCATAGAAGGTTCAATTGATTAAAATGTGGATGGATACTGCGTAGTCTAGATTGAGATATTATTCCAAATAACAATCGATGACCTTTGATGTTAAATGTATGAGATCTGGTCTATTTTCGTATGTCATCATGTCTTGGAAAAAATTTATTGGGAGGTAGGGTAATAATTCACCACAATATATTGGGTTGTTCATGATTCTATATAGAGTCGAGTCACTAGCCTATTGTTTGTTAATACCATAGTGGTACCACGACATGCATGACGTCTTCCATGTATCTTAGTTGTACCATTATCACTACAAACCATATCAAACTCTATATCCAGATGATGTTGAGTTTTAGGTAGATGCATCCTTTATAGAGCATCCTATTCATGTTGTTGATAGGAGCATGAAGTTTATTCAAGGTCGGTAAGTTCCTATAGTACTATTGATATGGAGAAAAAGATATTTATAGTATGAGAATTGGGTGTGGGAGGATTTTGTACATCTTATATGGAGGGTGTTATTATCAATAAAATCTTGACAACCCATGGAAAGGAAAATTTAGGGATGAATTTATTCAAGGGGGAAATATTTTTTATCTCAGGTTTTCCTTTGGTTATAGATATTTTAGTTTTTTGTTCAATTCCTTGGTTTTGTCCGAATTTTAGTCTCTAACGAGATCATGAGAGTTTTAGGGGTATATAAGGTTTTTTTAGGATCCTAGAGGCTCAATTTTTGGAAATGGAAAATTGGCCATATAGTTATTAGAAACCATGCAACCCATGCGACATTGTTTGAAAAAATTGTGTGAGACTGGATAGAGGGATGTGAGAGGATGTAGGGTTTGAGGAAATCGTGCATCCAGAGGTACATTCCCATGCCTGAGTTTTGTAGCATTTATAAGAGTATTAATTCATTATAAATTCATGGTTGATCAATCCAAGCACCAGAACCATATAAGATCCCCCTTGGGACAAAGAAGGATGCACAGTTGGTTCAGGGTTTGGCCGACCATACAGCCAAACCGTGTTACCTAGTTGAGATTTGGGAAATGAAATGTTTCCATTAAATTTTCCAACAGAATATTTCTTTATTTATTCCTCTAATGTAAATAAATATCATGTTGGGAGATCCATTTTAATCCAAAATCATTTTTTTGGATCTCATTCCCTCAATATTCACCTGATTCAGACATCATTTTTTCTTATTTATTCTACTCGGGTAAGATGATTGATCATATTGGGCCATTATTTGTTTTCCTTGAAATGGGTTGTGCTATTTGGGTGTTGGATAACATAACATATTTCTAGGATTTTCATTCATTATTCCATTTGCATCCAATCTAGTCCAAATAAAAGGTTCATACTGGACTACCATAGACATGTGGTAGGTAGTCTACACATTTTTATTTACTTTTATTTGGTTTTATAGATCACCATAGTTTTTCCGCATGATGAAACTTCCAATGTTTTCCCTGATATTAATTTAAAATATTTATTTAACTGTTTGGAACCTTATTATGTCTACCATTATTACCATTTTTATTTTTGGAGGTTTTTATCCCAAACATTTTCAACCAATGGGGTGTGCACTTGTATCTGACCTATGCTATAGAACCCCATTGGCTATTTGTGAGTTCTCCAATTTTATTGGGATCCTTAATGAGAATATAATGAATTATTTAAGGTTTTGAGAAGCTTGTTTTACTTATTAATTTTTAAATGATAGGAATAAATTGATTTGTTTTGATTAAGAGAGAGTTTCGTCCTCCTTTTCTATGTGATACATGATGATAAAATGATTATTTAGTTGATTGGAAATAGTTCAAATTAGTTGGATAAACTCTTGAAATATTAATGATTATGAATGAGATGATGAATTTTTAGTTGTAGTGGATTCCTCATATGAGCTCCTTGGATTCTGATTCCATAGAAATATATGGAAATTTATACTCCATGGGTATTGATACTGGTAGTGGATTCCTTGGACCTATTTACTCCATGGAATCTGATTCGGTAGGATTATGTCAGACTTGTGCTTTTCTTTTGAGATATTTTTCTATTTATTTTTAGTCTAAATTTTTTCCTTGGTGTTTCTTTTGGGTTTTTGGTGAAACATAAGAAAATATAGGTTGGTAGAATGTGGTGCACATTTAGTAGAAACTATGCACCCATGCCTAGGTAACCATGCGGTAGGTGGATGGTTTGAGGCAGTAGTTCACACAAGGATTCGGAAAAGTAAGGCATACCATGTGGAAGAATATTTTGGTAGGTTCTTCTTGGAATTTAAGGGTATCATGGTCACCGAACTTTTTGTAAACCCATTCGGCATGTCTAGGTCATTAAAAAATGAATGTTTTGGATTTATCTCTCCCCGATTTTAACACCAGAGCACCCAAACTCATCCCACATGGTATTTCTACATTAGCAGGGCCCCTTCCTCTTCCCTCCCTTGGGATCCTTTTTTTAACTTTTTCTATTATTTCTCAAAAAATCATCATGTAGGTGCCATCTTTCTTGTTCACGCACTTTTTTAGGGTTTTCTACCACCTTATTTGGGGTTTCACTTCATTAATGGGTTGGGTGTCATTTTTAGTGTTAGATATTATTTATATGGGTTTACTATTGATGTTAAGAGTTCAATATTTCCACTAAAGTGTGCCATTAAAGTGTAGCTGAGGTTTTTCACCAGAATCCAGAATTTTCTTCAGTTAAGGTAGGTGGTTATGTGCATAAACATTAATTGACGAATTTAATATTATTTTGTGAGTGTTTATATGTGTTATATAATTTATGTATGTGGTGTAAAAGTTGTTATGATTTTTTATATGATAATGGAAATAAACGTGGTTGTTACAAAGGAACACTACAACATAAATCATTTTTTGTGGCAGTCTTTTACAATGGTTTTGTAAAACACCACTAAACTTTTTTGTAAAAGGGTTTTGCAGAGGTTTATTAAAAACCATTCTAAACCCCATTATTTATTTCCTACTCTGACACTTCCCCTTGACCTAAACTCCTTTTATCCCTTAGAGCACCATGAGTGATCCTTGAACCCCTGCTTTGCCAGCTGGCCATCCGCGCCACTTCCCCCAACACTCGACCTTGAACCCCCTTCTCCACCCAACCCCGGAAACCCTATCTTCTTTCCCCGACCCCCACGATACCCGATCCCTAGCTCCCCTCCCTTCCATTGGTGAATTTTATTTATGCTACTATTTCCATTTCATTGCATTTTATTTATGTGATTTATGTGTGCTTGGATTTATAAATTAATTTCTAATCCAGATAATGAGGTTGTGGGTTATCTAGGTTTTGTTTATATTGGTTTTATATAACTCAACTTGGTTTTCAAGTTTCTTAATGGTTTTAATTTTATGATAAAATGAAATTTTTACGTAAATTTTTATTTTATAAATTCAAAATGTTTGATTAAATTAAATGAATGGTTTTATATAATAAAAACACAAAGTCATTTGATTTTAAGGGAAATTGGTATTTCAAAGTGGGAAACCTTTGGGGGTAAAATGGTTTCCATGTTTCAAAGGGACATGTTGTCATATGAAAGAGAATTGTGATTCATTTTGGTTATGTTGTTTGTGTTTTTTAAATGATTATGATTTCACTTATATTGGTTTTTGGATACCAAAACATTTTAAAAGGGGATTTTCAAATTTATATATTATATGTGATAATTTAAATTATTGGATGACACTTTGTGATGTGATATTTCAGTTTATTGGTTTGTTGTTCCCTTGTTGAGCCCATTTCATTTATTTATGATGTCATTTGTATACATGTGATGGTTCTTTGTGATGTGATTCATGAGTTTCTTATGTGTGGGGCTCATTATAATCTAAATATGGGATGTGGGAAAGATTTCATTATTATTCTATCCATTAGATATTATTATTTTCATTGTATACCATTAACTTTAAAAGTGTATCTCCTCCTTTAGTTAATTTATATGGAACCCTATGATACTATCTGGGAAGTCATGGGATGTTTCTAGACACATTATGATTACACACTTTCTTGTTGCCAATAGTTGTACAAAATACTGAGCTAGTGGGGTTTCACAAATGAGATTGTGTTTAGAGTGATTTTTTGATGGATATGTGACTGTTAACCTAATGGAATTGGTTCCACCTTTTTATGTATTATACATGTCCCATTAGTTGATAATGTGTTTCCTCATGATATTTATCATGTGTTAAGACATTAATTATTTATTAGCTTGTGTATTTCTTTTTTACATGGATGGAATTTCATTGAAGCATTGATCATGAAATGATTTAGTACTGATATTGATTTGTGTTATTCCAGTAGTTTATTGGAAATATTTATGACTTTATATAGGGAATTTTTTGACATTTTTATCCTTATTTCCTTACTTATTTTGAGTTTGTTGTGTTAAATCTTTCAAGTGAGGGGATTTATTTTTAAATTTTCTAGCCATTATTAAAAATTTCATTGATATGTTTTTAAACGATGTAATGTTTTTTTATAAAATGAGTGAAGTTTTCAAGATAGATGAATTAGTTTTGAATAGAAATTGTTTCAGGAAAAACATCTGTATACCATGTTTTATATATGTTGAGCATTGATAAAGTGAAACTTTTAAATTTTATTTATTTATATATCATGTTACTGTAAAAAAACTATTTTTCGATATTACTCTCAAACTAGAAATTATAGTTCCTCTTATAAAAGGAATAAAAGTCAATGAATCACTGTGAATATAATTAATAACTTTGCCTGAATGTCAGTTCAGTAAAATCTCATGAATTGTATAAGATAATACATCTAATTCAACTAAATGTTATATCAGAATGATCAACTTGAAAATATCCAATGCTCTGCAAGTTGACTTATAATATGATGCTTCAACTTAACTCTTAACTTTTTAAAAAATTATTAACTTGCTTAAATATATCTGGAAATACTCACTATCTTCTTAAAATGATTATTTACTAAGAAAATACTCACTATAATCTTGTATCTTCAAGTGATTTTGTAATCACATGTGTATAAGTATACACATTCATTCACATATGTACTTTGGTTTTCCAGTGGGTGATTTAACATATGTATTTATATAAGAAAAACTTATGTAAATTAATTATATATTTTTCAAATATTATATATGAATATCTTTCCCTATTTAGTAGTAACTATGTGTTTTAAATTGTTTTAATATTGTGTAGGAACATTGTGATATACCTGGATAAAAGCAGGATCAAATTACTGAGGAACACACATCAGTATGTTAAGGGTTTTCAGGAGTGTTTGGATTTTAAAATTTCCAATCGATCCGTTGAATGGTGAATAAGATATCCATATCCTAATATTAATTTTTGAAGACGGTTGAAGAGAGATGAAGTTTATGAACATTTAATACTGAAGAAATTCCCCAATAAATATTTGTTTTGGATTTGGCATGGAGAATCGAATGTTATAGTAAGGTTGTGCACTAATTTCAATCCAGAAAATGAGCTCCCAACTTCATCTAAAATGGAAAATGAAATGGAAAACCTCGTAAATGATGAATTCTCCAGTGCAAAACACCACAATCAACAACAAAACATTACAGAACAACCAGATGAGGGTGCTAAAAATTAAAATGTTACAACTGATGTTTTTGATACTATAACACAACCATATCAAGATTGTAACATATCATTGGGTCCTCCTCTTGGTTTTATATAGGAAAATCTAAGAGAAAACATCACTGAGGAAAATACGTTTCATGATTTAGTTGACAATAGAAATCAAGAGTTGTATAGTGTATGTTTCAAATATTTGATGATTTCTTTTCTTCTGAAGTTGTACCATATCAAATGTCTTCGTTGATTGTTCACTGTTTTTTATCCTTCTTTCAGTCACATTGGTTGGTACAAGTCCATTTTACCTCATGTAAACACTTCTCCTTTTGTTTTAATAAATTTATTTTAAGAGTGAGTTGGATTTCCAATTCACTATTCATTTTTTTTTTAAAAAAAATGTCTTCGTGGAATTACAAATAAGGCAATGTCCATGATATTATAATTGTTGTGTGCTTCATTTCCTGAAGAAAAACTCCCTAATCCTTTTTATGACATGAAAAAAGTTTCTAACATGCTTGGTCTAAATTATACAAAAAATACATGCATGTCCCAATGATTGTATGCATTATTGGTGAGAGGATTAAATTAGATATTATTGAAAAATGTTCTTCTTCTAGATGGCAGTTAATGGGTGATGTCGGAAGACTAAATAAACATACATTCATGAAGAAGAATAAATAGAGCACACCTAAAAAGTTTTTGCGTTACTTTCCTTCAAAGCCTCAATTACAAAGATTATTCATGTCATCGAAAACTGCCGAACACATGATGTGTCATTCTGTAGATAATAAAATTAATGGGTTAATGAGACATACACGAGATTCAAAATCATGGAAGACATTTGATTCATTAAATATAGATTTATCTTCTGATCCTAGGAATGTTCGATTGGGATTGGTTGCCGATGGATTCATCCCATTTGGAACTCTGAGTACTAGTTATAGCATTTGGCCAGTTGTTTTGATCCTTTAAAATCTACCTCCATTGATGTGTTTGTAACAAAAATATTTTATCATTTCGATGATTATTCCTGGAAAACAAATGACTATAAATGATATTGATATATACTCGCAGCCTTTGATTGAAGAATTAAAGGATTTAAGGAGAAATGGTGTTGAGAAATTTGATGCTTCTTCTAAAATAATGTTCAAAATTCATGTTGCTTTAATGTGGACTATTAGTGACTTCCCTAGGCTTTGGAATTTATCTAGTTTGAAAATTCACATGGGATTGGCTTGTCCTATTTGTAACATTGATTTTGATCCCAAATGGATACCTTATTTTATAAAATGGTTCTTCTTGGGCCATCGAATATTTCTCTATACATATCATAGATTTTATCTGAACAGATCAAAATTTAATGGTTTCATTGATCATTGACCACCTCCAAATTTGTTAACTTGTTCTGAAATATGAACACAACTTGGAAATGTTGATATAGAATTTGGGAAGGCACATAATTTGAATGTTAGCAAAAAATAGGTTTGAAGTGCATCGTTATGTGAAATTAGAATGCAATAATGGAAGGAAAAAAGGTATATTCTTCAAACCTCCGTATTGGAAATTAATTTGTTGTGGAATAATCTTGATGTGATGCATATTGAGAAGAATTTGTAAGAATTTTTTTTCACATTTCTTAATGAGCTTGTAAAGTCAAAGGAGAATCCCAATGCTCACAAAGACATTCATGTAAGGTTCATAAAACATGATCACTGGTCAGATGAGGATGAATAGTATGCTCAGCCAATTCATGCAATGAAAAATAGGTATAAAGATACATTCCTTCGATTGTTAAATAATGTGAAGGTATATGTTGGGTATTCAAATAACATATCAAGGTGTTTTAAGTTGAAGAATCATAAGTTACAAGGACTGAAAAGTCACGATTCACATATTTTTTTACAACAGTTGCTAACATTGTCATAGCGTACATTATTACGTAAAAACGTTACTACTATTGAAATCCAATTCTGCACATTTTTTAGACAACTATGTGAGAAATATCAACATCCATTTTAGCTAGAAAATCTATAGTAATGGTTTGTATTGTCCTTTTGTTCAATGAGGAATATATTTCCGCCGTCAATTTTTACTCTCATGATGCATTTAATTGGGCATTTAGTTGAGAAAGCTATATAATGAGGCCTCGTTCATTATCTATGGATGTATCCAATTGAGAAGAAAATTATTTATATGTTTTCATATAAGTAAAAAAATTTGTAACTTAATTAAATGCATAATTATGTTTATTTTATTTCACAGATACCTTGGGCATTTGAAATCATACGTGAGAAATAAAACTCAACCAGAAGGCTATATTATTGAAGGATATTTGGTTGTGGAGTGTCTTACCTTTTGTTTTAGATACATGGATGATATTGAGACAATATTTAATCAACTTGTACATGTTTAAACACATTGACTCAATCTCAAATACATCATAAATCAAAAAAAAAATCATGGTATTGGCCGATCAGTTTGGAGGACCACAAATGTGACACAGATAGAAATGGAATTTTTACAAGAACATAGATATGTGATGCTGAATAGTGAAATTGCAGATCCATTTATTAAAGATTTAAGGATACAAAAAAAGATACTAATTAGAATCTGAACATGAAATGAGAATGATATAATGAAAGTTTTTAATAATGATCTTGTAGAATGGTTCTCATGATGTGTAAGTTCATAAATATTTAAATTAATATGAACATTGTTCATCACATAAATTTCGAAAATCAAATAATGTATATTTCTTTTTTAGATCATGAATACAGATATTCGAGTAGAGTTGTCATAAAATTTGAAGTTTCTTGCTCAAGTTCCTCTAAAACAAGTTAGAAAGTTCGACGCTTACAATATTAATGTCTTTATATTTCATACATTCGATTGAGAAAGGGGTTTGAAACATAGAATAGTGGTATATTTAGATTTTTTTAAGTTGTATACTATGAAAATATGACTGATATTATTGAATTAGACTACCACATTCATTTTTTAGTTATTTTATTCAAATGAAATTGGGTCGATATTATCATAGGTTTTAAAAAAGATTCCTTAAAATTTACTTCAGTGAACTTCTCTCATTTGATGTATGTTGGTGATCATGAATTTCATGATCCATATATCTTATCATAAGAAGAATAAATGTTATATTATGTAAATTATGTTGTGGATGAATGGAAGAGTTTATTTTCTCACATAATACAAAGAGATTTGCATGATATGGGTAATGAAGGGGAATATTTGACCTCTGAAATTGAATCTCTTCAACAACAAGAATTAGAACTATTCTTACATCATGTTATTGAAAATACTAGTCTAGAAAGGAATAATAAATTGGATTATGTAATGGAGTAGGAAACTTAAAAGATTTAAGGGGAAAATGATTGTATGTACATTTATTTATTCATTCAACAACCACTTATTTCATTTGTGTGGTCATTCATTATAATTGTTATGTATATTTTATTTGTTATTACTGGGCATCTATTATAATTTTTAAATTTTAATTATGGAAATTCATATTTAATTATATATTCTGAACTTAATTTTATTTAATTAAATAATAGAAATTCCAAGGATGAAGCAATACACTATTTCATCCCCCACTACAACAGATGAAGATCCATCTGTCTCCCTCCCTACGACATCTGAACAACATGCTTCCAACCCCCTACACTATCTCCCCATGTACCATCTATCACAACCTCTGTGAATGTCCCTTTAGAAGATGAGATTTCGACTCCCCCTTTAGCAACCTCAGAAGTGGGGCGGTGGCGCGCCGCATCTTGTTCATCACGGGAATACTGGAGGGTCACTATTATAGGTAAATTTTTTAATATAAATAAATTTATTGTACTTATTTTTACTAATTGTTTGTTCATTAATGATGAACATAATGCAACTATGGGGAAAAATATAAACAGTTCAGATGTGTGGAATATGAATGGAGAGAAGATAGTTGTCCCATTTGATTCTTATGGGGTCCATACGGATGACCCCATGAGATTACTTGGCCAAATTTTGAGCCAGCTGGTAGCAGATCCTATTTCCCATCTTATTTCTTATGATGATAGGATACATATGCCTCCAAGTTGGAAAAATTAAGTTTTCGATTCCCTAATAAAGGTAATTTTAAAACATTATGGTGTAATTTAATGTTTTGTTATTAATATGTTGAAAATGCATTTTTGTATACAGATGTTTTTCCACAATTCAGTTGTTGATGTGATAGCACGATGTGGACGTTGAAAAATCTTGGTAAGAAATTGAAAGACTTCAAATTTATATTTTGGAGCGATGTCAGTGATACTTCGTTGACTGTTCAACAAATGTATGATAAGCTACGCAATGGGGTACCCAAGGAACAATGGAATTTTATTGTTGACAGACATCGGGATGAGAAGCAGATGGTATTTAAAAATATATTATTATATTAACCTCATTTTACATTTATATATTTATATGAATAGGAGATTACATTGAATACATTACCATTAAATTTCATTTTATTTCTTTCAGGATGTCTCAAGAAATAATGCATCAAGTCGGGCTGAGCAAGTCATCCCTCACCCTGTGGGGTCAAAAAGATTTTCTAGAAAATGATCAAATCTAGTAATATTTTCATTAGTTTAAATATATATAAGATATTATTACTATTTTAATATATTAAAATGTTGATTTATCATTGTTTAATGTAGTGACATATGTTAGGTCATGAAGCATCCCAAACTGAAGTGTGGTTGGTTGTTCACAAATAAACTGATAGATGTTTTGGTAATGAGCATGCCAATGAAGTTGGGGTATGAACTCATTTTTTCATTATAATAACTTATTATCAATTTTAACTATGTAAATATATATTTATATTTGATTTATATGTAAACCATAAAGAAATATGGGATAAAAATCTTGGGAAGTCCTACTCAGTCTCCAAGGATAACCCGATTGCTAATGTCCTTTTGAAGGAGCATCCTGGGAGAGTGCGCAGGATGGGTTTGGGACTCTTACCATCTGAGGTCTTGGGTAGGCCATCGGGGATTGTAGATTCATATACTTCTAGTTGTAGTTATTCTATACACAAAGATTCTCAGAGAGATATTGTTTCTCTATGAATCATAGTTCAAGACTAGGGGTCTCAGATATCTTCTTTGCAGAAAGTGTTAACTAATATACATCAGCAGATGAGCAGATATCACCCTGGTGGCATTGAATTGACTGGTGGTGAGCTGGTAAATCACAAAAAATCAAAATCATTTAGTTTGAAAACATTAATTTGTTTTAGGTTTAAATATAAATATACACACTATTTAATTTTTAATATAATGTTCTAACAGGTGGTAGCAGGAAGTGGAGATGGAGGTGGAGAGGGTGATGACATCTATTCATCATCTGACAGTGATTAGTAGTATTGTTGATATGTGGAAAATTTTTGTAACAGTTGGTTTATATATGTATCATGTGTGGCACATAGTTTCCTCCAAACATTTTCTTGACCTATCATTTTCATGATTTCCCTAGTTTTCTTTTTTGTATTTTATTGATTTCTGATGTTTCCATTTATGTCTTGATTTCTCGAGTGTGGTATGCAACATATATATCGACTCTCTATTTTGATGATTCATTTTTTATGATTCATTTTTCCTAAATTTATGTTTTATTATAATTAATTATCCGACATTTTATATACTAATGAATATACAACTACATTCCCATTTCTAATAAATACTTCTTAGTTACGCTCTTATATCAATCCCTAGGGATGAGAATGTGTGTCTCGCCATCATGTTTAAGATAGATCACCCTATATTTTGGCATAATACTAATATCCAAAATTTCAAAAAATAGTTGGAATCCATATACATTGATACTAGATTATGGGAAATTATGCTACACTGTATGAAATGGGGTTTTCCCACCATTTCTAATGTGGCCTCCAAGAACAGCTAGGAAGTGTAAATGATAGTGTCCATTATCTTAGTAGGCATGACATGCCGATAGGAAACTCTCATTAGATTCTCTATAACCCCCTTCCCTATAAAATTGTTTAATAGAATACATGATCAGTTAATTCTATTGATAACATCAACTACTCTATCAAAAATAATTTATTATATGCATCCATATTCCTTGATAGAATATATCAACCCCCTTCACAAGACACTCTACCCTTTGAAGGAATATGCTTGATCACTTCAATTATAATCTTCAAATAAAAATTACTGGGATACATATTGGGAGTTACAATATATTCGGAGCCAGATTCCATTCTTTCTAAGGAAACCACACTGAAGACTCCTTTTCCAAATAAATCACTTAAGTGAAACAAATATGATACTTGAACCTGATTCATTACTCATAAAAATTTATTAACTCTTATCCCTGGTAGAGATGATTTTACCTATTTTCTATATTTAGTGTCATGTATAATAATTCCATATGGAATAACAAAAGTGAGAGATGATTTTACCTAATTCCTATGATATGTTTTATTTATAACAATTCCTCATGGAACACCGACATAAATTAATCCCAAGCAGTTATTACCAGATCATTATTCCCATGATAAAGGGTCTACCACCCACATACTACACCCTACATCTTTTTATTAACTGTGGAATAAATAAATAACCACCCAATCATGTTCCTAGAAGGTTGTGGAGGGTTTAAATTTATCGACACATAGATGGAATAGAAATATAAATAGTTACTATATATATATTAGTAATATAAATAGTTTATATATATTCCATCCACCAATATTTCCATGTTACATGGAGATTTATGTATCCTTATACTTATAATAACACTGATGAATGGAAAATGGAATATCTCAAACATCCCTAACTAGTCTAATGATCCTATGTGATCATGTAATTGGGTACATGCCATGTTTCCCAATAGAGTGAGATATGCCATGAAACAACACATGGGATGTTGAGTGAGCCATAAGGTCAAAATTCCTGTCATGGAATGTGGTGTGTGAATCACAATACTAATATAGTAACATTTCGGTGATACACCATGCTCAACACCTGATGTAAGGAATTTTGATATCTCATTTCTAAACAATCTCATAACATCATACCACAACCTCTATAAAGTCATGTGTTAAATATAACTAGAAAGGGAAATTACCTCAAATCCATATCTTCTATCAAAACCATATACATATTAAAGGAATAATCATTTGTGTCGTAATAGATAGGGAATAACCTCTTATTAATGTATTTATCCATTTTCAATTCCCATTTAATATATTACAATTCGTATGAATCTTTTTATAAAGCATAAATCAGGAGAATGCCATTACAATTACATGAGATCATTTCATTTAAAACTAATTGATTTATTTTAAGAAAGGAAACCCATCATTAATTATCTATTTCACATTATCAGTAACATTTAACACATTCAATTCATTAAAACATGGGAAAACCATATATAATCTCAATGGAGTCACTTCGATGGTGACTTGTTAATCTAGAAAATTTCCCAGTTTAGAAATTCCAACTATAAGTGATTCAAACACCTAAGGGATGCCCTGGTTTCTATCAAATAATCATATATAAAGGGATATTCCATTCTTGAACAATTCTAGAAGACATATGGGAGTACCAACATTTCAAAAAAAATCCCCATTTCACCTAGATCACCCAATGGGTGACCATATAAGTTAAAAACAACATGTGAACGTCAAATCAAGGATCAACTAGTACATGTGAGTCTAAAATGGTCAATTTTAAATACATAAATCACTTTAATAGAGATTTATGACCAAATATGGTGTGTGACAGAGTGGCTTAATTACAAAACATCAAACCCCAAAGGGGAAACAATGTGACTACCAACCTTAAAGTCACAGATGACGCTTCTCCTGATATCAGCTTCATATTCCATGATTTTTGGGAGAAATATGAAAACAAATTCAGTTCCATAACAGAAGGAAAATGTTCTTATGCCTATACAACACATAGGATCCAATAGGAAACTGAAATAGGATGTATGAGAGGGGTTTGCCTTAAATTGAGATATCTAATGCGTCTTTCGGATCGTGAATTATTTGTATAATTATAGAGATATGGAAGAACCTATGTTAATAAATTTTAATTTATACAAGAGGATAAAGAATTCAAAATAACTGGAAGATGAAATAGAAAAGGGAATGTGGTATAAGAATATGATAGGTGTAAACTTGTAAATTCACCACTACATTTTCTTGGATACTAGGATTATGCCATGTGATATAGTTATTTTCATTCCTTTACTCATTGAACAATACATTTGGTTGTTCTTAGTTAAGAAACACTTTTCATATTGGTTGTTGTATGTATTCAATTGGTTTTTTGGTATTCTTGGAATGTTGTTTTTCATGGCACTGGTACAGGGGCTCTAAAAACATGTTTTTTTTTCTAAATATACTCTTGAGGGGTGGTTTTAACTGCCGCTAACTATAACATACACATTTAGAGGCAGTTTTAACCACCGATGCGGTCTTAAATTTAGCGATGGTTTCAACCGCAGCTATAGTGGCCCATCATTCACAATTTTTTAGGGGAGGTTTTTCTAAACAAGGGATCACTTTTTTAGTGGCGGTTTTAACCACCACAAAAAAATTAATCCCCTACTCGGAAAGGCCGCCGCGAAAAACAATATAAACACCGAGAAAATGCACTAACTATGATGATTCCCATAAACTGCCACTTTATCATCCACAAATAGTTTCCCAACACAAAATTTAGCTGCGGTTTTTGGAAACTACCGTAGAAGAAATGACGGTGGTTTAATCCACCCCCATAACCAAAAAATAACCGCTGCAAAATTTCAATTTTCCTGTATTGGAAGTCAGTTTTATTTCAGGTGTAAACAATTTTTATGAATTTATTACATGTTTTATACATTATTCAACATGTTTAATCATTTTTTAAGTGTAGTAAATCACGTTTTAGATTTTTTTTTGTTTTCTATGTTGATTTGAAAGTGTTTTTGGTTATGATAGTATAAATATATCAAGCATGGTTATATTGTTTTGTATATGTTTATGTGAAAGTGGTGTTGCATGTGGTATGTGAAATGTAAATCAAGAACAAAGGGAAGCTTGAGTAACTAGGTGGTCATACTAGGACTAGTACGCGAGATGATGTGGAAGTTTTTCAGACAAGATTCTTCTAACATGATTGATCAAACGATACTAACTAAATGATATAGATGATTGGAGACCACCGGGCCCATGGGTTTTCCTCCAAGTGTCTTGTGCATGAGAAGACTTTTAGTCATGGTTACCATACCAAATTTCACTGAGACACCATGTACCTAGTGTCCCATTTTTGGATAGTGCCAAGAAGGTTTTCCCGTGACTTTGTTATCAATGGTGATATCACACTTACTATTTGAAAACTGTATACTTTGTAGGTTTTCTGAAAAAGAAGAATGTTTTCATCCAAAATGTTTTAAAAAAAATGTTCCAAATTGGCTTTTATAAAAATGTAATCTTTATTTATCTTATAATGTATATAAAGTTGAATATTTTGGTTTGGTGGAATCCTTATATTCTTTATATCACACCCTATTTACACTTTTGGGTCTATGTAGACTTGGTAATATTTGACACAGGTAAAGAAAAGGAGTTTGGATACAGTGATTCTGGATGCTAGAAGTTTTCCCTTATAAGCATTGTGGTTGTGACTTTAGGAGTATGATCCACTTTTCATATACTGTATTTTGAGATAGTGGCTTTTTACCTTTTTCTTTTTAGACATTTTGGGTTTTTATTTAATGTTGTAAGATTGAATCTGAAAATTTGGTCTCTCTTTTTTGGTTGTGATTATTCTGTTTTGGTTTATTTATTATTTCTAGTTGATTACGTTTTTGTAATAAGGTGAAATCATTCCCAGGTTAGATTTATGATATCAGGGAACTAGTTTCCAGCCTATCAGGATCGGGAAAGCCCTTCAAGCTTTGCCATAGACCGGGTTGGGCACCATTTTGGATGAAATCCCATCTTGTTTTGTAAAAATATGGTTTCTGAGGAGGTAGGTTCTCTCTTTTGTGTCATCATATATGGAATTAGTCTGGATAGACTGGAGCTAGGATTTTCGGGTCTTGATTTTCTAGTTGGGAGTAGGATTCCTAGCCATCACACCTCATGATTGGACTCAAGTCACCATGTGATGTTGGTATTTTTTATTTGACATCTCCTCAAGTTTATATGTACTTGTTATAGAATCCATATGGTAACTAGGTGTGTGGGGGGGGATTCATTTGGATTGGTTGTCATGTTATTGTGATGAGTTTGATTTGTCTGGATTTATGGAATGTTGATAGTTTTTGTTATTGTTTAAAATTTTCATAATGGTTGTATAGATATTTTTTCTTGTTATTGTCGGTTATTGTAGTGGAATGCCTCCACAAATATTTCCTTTCAATAGTGGGAATATGTCAGAGAGAGTTCTATGTCCCCAATTGATCAGAGACTAGTAGAAGATGTAGTCCAGGCTGTCCAATATTATTCACAAGGACTGGGTTTGGGTCCTACTCTAGTTAGAGAAGTGGAAAGGGGTCTTGAAAATTAAAAATATTTTTTGTTCATCATGAAAAATCCTCCTTCCTTCTTGGGAAATGTTGAACCTCTAGAATAAGAATAATGACTTGAGATTATAGAGTGGATGTTTTAATTTCTTGACATTTCTAAAGAAGTCATGGTGAAGTGTGCTTAATTCTTGCAAGAAGTACCTGGTCAAAGATGGTGGGACAGATTATTTCAGGTTGGGAATTATGCGTAGATGAACTTGAAAGAATTGAAGTCTATTTTCAATGATTAGTTATATCCTAAGTTCATAGACTCATCCAGGTCCTGAGGGATTATGAATTTTGTTCAGGGGGACAATTCCATGATGGAGTTTTCCAATCACTTTTCTGAACTAGTTCAGTGTAAACCTAAAAGTCGTTACAATGAGTAGATGAAGTATTAGAGGATTGAGAGGGGGTTTTCTAAAAAGATTTATTCTCCGGACATTCTATTGACACTAAAAATCTATTCTAATGTTCTTGACCGTGATTTTATGGTGTATATTGATCTTGAGGTAATGTTTGGAATTTTGGGTGGATATGCCAGTAATGGGAAGTGGAAGTTCATCAGAAAAAAAAGAGGAAGCAGGATGATCAGGGGAAGAAGGTAGGGGATAGTTTAGGCCACCCTTCTTGGTAGTCTTCATCTCTAGATTCTGATGCTAGGTCGGTTGTGTTCTGTCAGTACAGAACGACAAGACACATATGACCTACAGGTAAATATACAACAAAATCACTTTGTTACTTCATATCTACAAGTCACTTGCAGCGATTCAGCAAAGTGATTCACCCATATCAATGTGGTGTATGGTCTGTGGCTTCTAGAGGAATGTGAACCCAGTCGAAGCCTTCTACGACAATGGGATCTTATTTTGGTGTTTCAGGAAACATGACTGGATCTTCATCTCGGAAGAGCCAATTTAGCACAAAGACATAGGTCAGTGTCCTTGTTCCGACCATGGAAGAGACCATACATCTTCATGTTGTGGACCAAGCACCAAAAAAATAATATATAGGTCCTTCGATATTTCCAGGTAATATTTGATTGAATCATCAATAGCTACAGTTTTTTATATAATCACATCAGTTTTGTTTATCTCTACCCATATTGTGGATTCTTTGAGTTTTCCAATGGAGATCATGATCTAAGTGATGGATTTGGTGACTCTACATGGTTTGAAACAAGAGTAAGGTATCAGGTGTCCCTCTTATGTACACACTATGTTAGGGGTCAATCCGGGGATGGGATTTCCTAGTCATTGAGATGGAACTCTTTGATGTAATCCTCAACAAGGATTGGATGGTGTTATTTCAAGCACATATCGTTTTCTATATACGGAAAGTGAGTTTCATGTGACCTCATTGGAGTATCCATGTTTTTCATGGGGAATGGGATCCTCAATCAGGTCGAGCTAGACCTGCACTTCTAGAACTAGGAAGCCTTGTTTTTATATTATCATCACTCGTAGTTGAGTATGTTGGTGGAGTTTTTAAGGATGGATTACTGCATGTGTTGGAAAGGTTCCCATGGGTATTTTCTGATGACTTTATAGGATTGCCTCTGGAGCGGGATGTGGTGTTCTTAATAAACATGGCTAGGGGAACATAACCAATATCTCTTCCCAAGTATCATATATATCCAACAGTGTTGAGATAATTATAGGTACAACTAAATGATTGGGAATACAAAGGATTCATTTTACTGAGTTCCTTATCATGGGCTACTCTATTTTTTCACAAAAAAGGCCAACGTATCTCTCTAGTTGTATATTGATTATCAAAATCTGAACAAGGTAACCATCAAGAACAAGTATCATTTTCTCTTAATTGATGACTACTTTGACCATTTAAAAGGTGAAAATGTGATTTTCCAAGATTGATTTTTGTTTTGGTTTCCACCATGTGAGCGTAAAAGATGAAATGTCCCAATTTTTTTTTTCTGAAGTAGGTATAACCATTTTGTGTACATAGTCACGCCTTTTGGGTTGATTAATGCTCCAATGGGTTTTATGTTGCTCATTAATTGGGTGTTCCAATAGTATCTTGATTCCTTTATTGTTGTATTTTTGGATGACGTCCTAGTTTATTCTGGATCCGCGAAGGAACATGAGTGGCACTTGAGGATTGATTTGGAAACTCTTTAGGACGATCGCTTTTATGGAATGTTTACAAAGTGCATCATCTAGATTAAAGAGGTTTAGTATCTTGGAAATAAATTTTTGAAAAATGGGTTTTAGTGGAAGTTGAAAAGATTAGTGCGGTGATTTCATGGGATAAAGTAATGAATGTGTTTATGATTAGAATCTTTATAGGCCTAGATGAATAATATATATAGTTTGTTTAGGAATTTTCTTAGATTGTTTCACCCATGAAAACTCTCACCCAGAAAGGGGTGAAGTTTGATTAGATCCCATAATTCCAAGAATCATTTGATGATCTAAAGTTACATTTGACTACCGCCCCTATGAAAATATTTCCATAATCAAGAAATGGATATTTTGTTTATTTTGAGACCTCAGGCATCAGTCGTAGATGCATGATTATACAGAATGAACATGTGGTGGTTTATGGTTCTCTCCAACTCCGACCTCATGAAATGTACTATCAAACCCCTGAACTAGAGATAGTATCTATAATGAATTCTATAAATATGTGACATCATTATACATTTTGGTGGAATTTTTTAGTTTCTTTTGATCATAAATGCTTAACCTACATTTTCAAACAGAAGGATTTGAATTTAAGATAGAATCATTGCGATGAGTATCTAGAGGGATTCGATTTTGATATTTTCTATATCCCAGGAAAAGGTTATTTTGTGGTAGATTCTTTGTGTAGAAAATCTCTAGTGCCATCATTGAGGAAGTCCAGTGATTAGTGGACGTTGATGTTTCCTTTTTCTCAGATTCAATTAGAGACCAAGGAGCATGGTGAAGGTGAATTCATGGAATGTGTTTAGTTGGATCCATTCATTATTGATTTTATTTAGTGGGAGTATCCTAGTGAAGGGTTTTTTCATAATCCTAGGAAGTTCCTTCATGGTGGGGAGAAACCTTGTGATTGTTCATTGTCTCTCAAGGGATCCTCATGCTTTAAGGGATGATTCGTGGTTTTGTTGTTGTTGAGGATGGTGGTAATGTAGGATATCCACCGATATTAATGGGTTTTCCATTCTAGTGAAACCAATATGTATTTTGACGTTCTTCAATTATTCTGGAGGTCAGGTATAAGGCAGGATATAGCTGACGTTGCATCAAGATGCTATACGTGTTAGTATGTAAAAGAAAAGCATAAAAGGCATTAAGGGTTCCATCACTCGCTAATCATTCCTACATGTAAGTGGGATGAGACTGTAATGGAATGTATTATTGGATTGCCTCATACACCCTATGGGGTGGGGAATTCTATATGGGTAGTGACCAGTCATTTGACAGAATCTACCCATTTCTTTCTGACCAGAGGATCTACAAAGTTAGATGACCTGAGCTGATTATATGTTCCGGAGGTAGTTAGGCTATGTGATGTATCATTGGAAATAATTTATTATAGGGACCATCATTTCACTACATTTTTTTTGTAAATTCCTTAAAAAAAGAATGTGGACGATGATTAATTTGAACCATACATACCATCCCCAAAAAAATGGCAAGACTGAGAGAGAGAGAATTTGATTCCGTAAGACATGATCTGGGCATGTGTCTTGAATTACGACGGTTCATGAGATATCAATTTGGTATCAGTAATGTTTTCATATTATAATATTTACGAATCCTTGATCTGAATATCTCTTTTTGAGGTGCTCTATGGTCGGTAGTATTAGTCTCCCTTATATTGGTATAAGGTTGTTGAGACCTCATTTTTGGGACTAAGATTAGTTCTAGAGATGTATGAAAATGTCAATTTGATTAGGAATTTATTATGGACAACTCAATGTCAACTAAAATATTATGATACCCAGAGACCCTACTATTTTGAGTTTTCTATGGGTTATTGAGTGTTTTTGAAAGTGGCACCTCGTTAAGGTCATCACCATATGGGAAAGAAAGGGAAGATGATGTTGAGGTATGTTGGACCCTTCTATATTATGAATTGGATTGGCATGCTAGAATAGAAGTTATATTTTCCTTTTTAATTGAGGTAAATTCCTAACATGTTTCGTGTTTCCCAAATTAAGAAGTATAACCCCATTCTATCTCATGGTCTAAATTAGGAAGATATAGAAATAGATAATTATTTATTTGAGCATGAAAGTCCAATGAAGATTATAGATTCCCAATAGACGGTGATTCATGGGAAATCCATTCCATTGGTACATGTTATTTGGAAACACAGTAACAGTATGCATGAGTCTTTGGAGAATAAGTCTTGGGTTGAGCAAGAGTATCCATTTTTATTTTCTGATCAAGATTCGGGATGAGTTTATGAGGATGGAATTTTTTCATGGTGGGGATAATTATCATACATGTGATTTCATTTTGAGGTATTTTCTATTTATTTTTAATCTAAATTTACCCCTTTGAGGTTCCTTTATGTTTTTAGAAAAAATTGACGAAATTTGGGTGGAAAAAATGTTGTGAATGTTTGATTCATGGTTTTTATAAACTTTTCACCCCTTCCTAGGTAACCATGTGGTAAGTGGTTCATTTGAGGTAGTAGCAACCACACAGATTGTGCACAGTATGTAAAACCATTCAAAATGACCATGTGGTTGGTTTTTCTTGGATAGTAAGGGTAGAACAATCACATAACAGTTTAGAAAACAATGAAGACTAATCATGAGGCATGTCCAGGTCATTTAAATTTTGATTTTTTGGGGTCTCTCTCCCAGATTTTAATGAAAAAAAAAATCACCCCAAATTGGCATTTCTATCCTAGGCATGCCTTCCCTTCCTCTACTCTCCCTATAGCTCCATTATTTTGGTTTTTCTGGTGCGATTTCTCTACAAATCATTAAGTACATTCTTTCTTGTTCCCACCTATATTCTAGGGTTTTCATCCTCCTTCATTGGTTTTTCTCTTCTCTCATACGATGGGTTTCATTTTAGGGTTAGATATTGATTTTTTGGTGTTTAATGTTGATGTTATTGTTTTTATCTTTCCTCTAAAGGGTGAAATTGCGGTGTGATTGAGATTTTGCACCAGATTTTGTCATTTTCTTTACTCAAGGTCGGAGATTCAGTTCTAAAACATTATTTGAAAAATTTAATATTATTTCGTGAGTGTTTATATGTGTTGTATTATTTATGTGTGTGGTGATACTTGTGTTTTTAAATGTATTAATATGAGTTTGTATTGAAAGTGGTTTTTACGAAGTAAATTGGATGTATTTCATGTATAAACCCTTATTGTATATTTTTAACATGTTTTATGCATTATCAAATATGATTAATAAATTGTGTAAGTGGTTCGAATCATGTTTTATGTTTTTTTTTGATATGTGTAAGTGGTTTTAGTTGTGAAAGTAGAAATCTATCAGTCATGGTTATATTTTTTGGTATATAATTATTTGAAAGGGTTGTTGTGAGTGGTATATGAAATGAAAATTGAGGAGAAAGGGGAACCTAGGTAAAATGGTTGGAGGACTAGGACTAGTTTTCTATATGAATTAGAAGTGGTTCATCCCGGATTAATCAGGAACGATTGATGATACGACACTAAATAAATGATATTGATTATTGGAGACCACTAGGTGTTGGATCGAATAGTCGATATAAAAGTCTATTAGATGGAACAATACAAGAGGGGGGGTGAGTTGTAGGTTTAAAAACCTTGAGTTTTAGTAACAAAGGGATTAGTTTAAATGAACTTAAACTAATACAAATACAAATACCCTCAATTGTATTGAATGTAAAAGGTATGATGTATTGTAATACTAATGTTATGTAAAACAATTGTATTCAAGATGAACACAATAATCAGAGTAATACAGATATGAATGATTCTACCTTAGAGCGTATAGAACCAATCAATACAATATGTAATGGAATGATTGTAATTGAAACAATTACAATTGAATATGTAAGGAAGAAAGGAAACAATACAAATCCCTTTCTAATACAAGTAACAACGGAAATGTAAAAGTAATACAATTCTTTTAACCCAAAGAGAAGGGTTATCCTTTCACCTAGGATAAAAGGTTTGTCTCACCAACACCTTGGTGAGCCCTCGATACGATGATCGGCACGTCTGTCTGCCTATCCCCGGCAGCCCTCGATACGATGATCGGCACGTCTGTCTGCCTATCCCCGGCAGCCCTCGATACGATGATCGGCACGTCTGTCTGCCTATCCCCGGCAGCCCTCGATACGATGATCGGCACGTCTGTCTGCCTATCCCCGGCAGCCCTCGATTTTGCAGGTAATCGGCACCTCTGTCTTTCAATTACTTGAAAGCCCTCGATACGATGATCGGACGCACAAGGCTGATGAGAGAAGTCACAGTGTCTCTCTCTAGAATCTTCGTAGTTCACAGTCTCTTTCGTTCTCTTCGTTCATCAGTGTATTCTCAGCTTCAAATGACCTCCTATTTAGAGGCCTCGGGTTCCAACGGTCATATTGCCTCCAACGGTCATATTGAAACAGAAAGCACGACATCGTTTTGATTAGTATATAACTAACTCAACGACATCGTTTTGTTAGGATAAGAGATATATAGAAATGTAAAACATGAGTACGATTCATATGCAGAGAGAGTTTTTGACAAAGTACCAAAACAAATAATGATCATCTGAATAGCAAAGTCAGTACGATACGATCGACAGAGTCAGTACGATACGATTGACAGAGTCAGTACGATACGTTTGACAGAGTCAGTACAATACGTTTTGGTCAGTACGATCAACATCGTACGATACGATAAACATGATAAAAGACAATTTGTTATTTACAAACATATGATAGAATACATTTGAGATTTCCAAAACATGACAGAGAATATATTTGTGATTTCCAAAACATGATGTAAAAGCCAAAAGAAGACTTTTGACTTAACAATCTCCCCCTTTTTGGAAAGCACAAACACACAAAGTAAATGAAACAAGAAATACTTATCTCCCCCTGAGTTATTGAAAACTCTTCTGAATAAGAAATTGAATACAACTAACTCCCCCTTAGGTATTGAATTTCCTAAGGATTGTATTCATAGATTTTCCTTAAGAGTATTGTAATGCATTCTCCCCCTTTGTAAAACAATCTTTGCTTTGTAAATATTCTCCCCCTTTGTGATTTACAAAAAGAAAGGAGGAATCTCGAATTGTCTGGAAGAGTTAGTGAAGTAATACAAGACAAAGGATAAAAGAGAAAGGATTATAAGAGTTATTACAAAACAAACAAGTTCCAAAAGAAACAAATACAACAATCATTTGTTTTCTCTTTCCTTCTCTTTCTTTATAAGCTCATGAAGCACAGCTTTCATCTTCTTGATCTCCTTCTTGTCTTCAGAAATTGATTCACCCTGAGTTTTGAGAAGCTCTTGTTGATCCGCAAAAATCTGATCTTGATTTCTGATGGTTTCCTCCTGGACTCTGATCACTTCTTCAAGAGTATCAATTCTGTTTTGCAGAGTCTTGTTATCCTTGGACAACTCAGAATTTTGATTCTTCAGTAAAACCATTTCATCTTTGAAAGATGAAACCTTCGAGAATTCAGATTGGAAAGCATTCATCCTATCTTGCAAGTCTTTCACTGAAGGAACATCGGTTCTTTGAGAAGAAAAAAGGTTCAGCCTTTCAACCGTTTCTTTATCAAGCTTGTTGAAAGCAATTGCTAGCTCATTTGATAACCTCCTTATATCTTCAATAGCTAATTCATGATCATTGATTGAGCTTTCAGTTTTGTATGACCACTTTTTCATCTTATTGCAAGCTTTCTTATGGGCAACTGAGCTTTCCGAAAGAACTTTCAGATCGGCTTCTACTGACAAAACCTTCTTTCTCAATTCTTTTACAGAGCCAAACTTTTTCCTTTGATTTTCAGTAATAAAATCAATCTTCCCTTCCAGCCTCGGGAAATAAGGAATTGTTTTCTCCACCCTTCTCAAAACATGAACAATGTAGTCACTCTTCTTGAGAGAGATTGTATGCTCTGAATCAGTATCTTCATCGTACGATGCTAGTTCATACGATCTGCTTGAATCAACAACTGGCTGTTTCCCTTTCTCTTTTTCTTTCTGCTTTCTTTCTTCTTCTACTTTGTCACTAATGACAACAACTTTATCAGAATGAGAGGATTGAGCATCTTGCTTTTCTCGAGATGATATCCAGTCCGGAGATCTTTCCTGATCGGCATGAGGAGTTTGTTGAACACCTTCGCTCAGCTTTTGAAGCGATTCCTCTCTACTTTTCTTTGAACTTTGAAGAAATTCTAACAGAAAATCTCCTTCTTCTACTTCCACTTCTTCTATCACTTGTTTTCCTTTTTCTTTCTCAGGCAGACTCTGTACGATGGGCTCTTGATGCACTACCACAGTTAGTTGAGCACTAGCATCTTCAACTGCTTTCAAGACTTTAGAGATATCAAAGTCCTGAGCCTTTCTTTTCAAAAGAGTCTTCTTTTTCTTTTCAGCTTGAAGGGTTTCTTCTACCCTTATTCTTTCTGCAAAGGCCTCAGCAGGATCAAGACCAAATTTCGGATCGCCTTCCTTTCTTTGTTCCTTGTCCTTTCTCCATTTGGCTACAACTTCCTTACTATACCTTGGCTTCTTCTTTGGTTTTGAACTAGTTTGAGGATCAGACTTTCGAGTAACACCGGTAGATTGATTGTCCTTGGCTGGCATAGGTGCCGATTGATTTTGAGCCAATTCAGCTTCTACATCTCTGACAAAAAGTTTTGAATTTGAATCAAAACAAACATTCAGCTTTTTCATCGTACTCTTATTAATCAAAGACGGCCACAAATCCATAGGTTCTCCTTTCAAAGGAATGTTACAAAACTTCATACTCTAAAGAATGAATTTCGTAAGGATGGATGGATACATTATAATTTGGGATTTAATCCCTCCTTTCTTGACATTCTTGATGGTTTCAAAAATATATCCCATGTGATTTACTTTCCTCATATTCACAAGATAGTCGAGCATAAAGACATCAGAAACTTTAAGGGTTTCTCTATCCCCTTTTCTTGGGACAAGAAAACCTTTCATCCATAAAGTGACAAACCGATTGTCCGGTGAAAGATGATAAACTTTCCTCTTTCCCTCATTAACAACAAACAAAGTTTTTTCAGCACTTTCTCTGTTAAACGTACCAACTTCCTCTGGTAGTTTGTGAGATGGACAGAATGCATCGCCCTCTATAGAAACATTCAAAAAATGTGCCGCTTGTTTCACAGACATCGATAACTTTCTATCGTACACAGCGAAGTTTATAGTCATATCTTTGTCGAAAGAAACGGTTTTGTAAAACTGACAAACTTCATCAAAAAGAACTGGATCTTGAATATCAGGCTTTTCCACACAGAGATGTTCCCATCCTTGAAACAAAATAATCCTTTTGATTGTAGAATCGTACATATCGAAAAATTCTCGGGATACTAACCTTTCTCTGTGAAAGTCTTTCTCTGTAAAAGTCTTTGAAGACATTTCGGCAGGAGTATTAGCAGACGATTGAGACATAAAGGTTCTGCCGATGAGAAGATTGTACGATGGTTTATAGCTGGGGGAGCAGAGCTTCGCCTCAAATCCTGAAACTTCAATGTGGGTTTGGGGAGGAGAGGGGGGTATTTATAGGCGATAAAGAGATAACCGTTGATATTATACGGTCAAGATTAGATAATACCAGATCAATGGTTAGGATTAAAACAAAGAAAATAAAAAAAATGAAAAGAAACCTGTCGGAGAACATAAGGTGATTGCTGGTTTTGGTTTGAATCAAAAGTAAACACAATCGTAAGAAGAAAAAAAATCATGATGCCGATGGAAAACAAAGTCATTACTATGATCGGACCATACGATGGAAAATAGTTGTTACCATTAACCGACAGTACGATGGAAAACAATCTCAATACTATCATCGGTCGATACAAAAAAAACGAATGATACGATGGAAAAGAATTTGAATACTATCATCGGTCGATACAAAAATTATTGAATGATACGATGGAAAAGAATTTGAATACTATCATCGGACGATTCAAAAACTATTGAATGGTACGATGGAAAAGAATTTGAATACGATAAACAGAAAAACTGAAATGGTCAATACGATAAACAGAAAGAAACATATATAAAGAGAGTAAATATTTAAAGATCAGAAACATAAAGACATAAAGAAATTTCCTCCCCCTTTCTACGAGGAGTTTCTTACTATTAGGAGAGATGTAAAACAGGAAGTAGATATGAATGATTATTTTAATGTAATCATTCCTAGCTTCTGTTTTATAAATTCAAATCTATCGGAAGGTAAAGGTTTTGTAAAAATATCAGCAAGTTGTTCTTGCGTTCCGATGAATTGTAAAACAATATCTCCTTTTTGAAAAAACATTTGAAACAATATTACATATACCAACAATCATTCCTTGAGCATTATCTCCGAAGGTAACTTTTCCACCTTTTGTTTTGATAACCTTTTCAAAGAAATCTTTGTTTCCAGTCATATGTCGAGAGCAACCACTATCCATATACCAAATGTTCTTATTGAAACACTTCTCGTTTTCCTGAAAAAGAAACAATTAGATTTTCGGAATCCAAACTTGTTTGGATCCAGAAGGATTAGATAAAAGAATTTTAGGAATCCACATTTTTTTTGCAAAATGAGCTTTATGAAATCCTAAGGATTGAGTTTTGTTAAGAGAAAAATCTCTTCTCCAATGTCCACCACATTGACACTTGGAACAGAAAATGGTTTTTTGAGGAACAAAATAGTTATTACTAAAAACAGGTTTGGAATAAGTATAACCAAGACCAGAACGATTTCTCAAAGGTCTTATTTGAGAATACATCCTATCAAAGTTTTCTTTTCCATGAGTAAAGTTTGACAAGCACTTTTTCAAGGATAAAATCTCTGACTTTAGTTTTAAAACCAAATTCTTGTTTTCTAAAACATTTGAATTAGAACTAGAGTTAGACTCTAAAAAGTTGTTCTTTGAAATAGCAGTTTCAAGATCCTTAGAAAGTTTATCCTTTTCAGATTTGACTTTCTCAAGGGTTTTCAAAATACTTTCAAAATCAGAAGTTTTCCCATTAAGATCTTTAGAAAGATCTGATACTTCTTTAGTCAAAATAGAAATTCTAGGATTTGCTTTTTCAAATCTCTTTTTGAGTTTAGAATTTTCATTTTCAAGTAACTTAGCAAATCTAGAGACTTCTTCAAAAGAAGGTAAAGTATCATCTTCTGATGATGAGGGTTCATCATTTGAAGATTCATAATATCTATTATCAACATAATTTGCATTTAAAGAGACATTTGTAACAGCTTCAGCATTATGTACCTTAGCCATGAGACAATAATCTTCAATTGGTAGTCTGGCTAGAAGTCCAATATTCCTTTGTCCTGACATCTCATATTCTGAAGAATCATCTGAGGAATCACTACCACTTGCACTCCATGTATCATTTGCTTTCAAGACTTTCTTTGTCTTATAAAACCTTTTCTTGTTTCTTTCAGAGTGTTTCTCTTTTCTATCTTTCCTCTTCAGTAAAGGACAATCAGGCCTTATATGTCCTGCTTTCTTGCATTCATAACAAGTTACCTCTGAATCTTTCCTATCTTTCTTGTCTTTCTTTTTGTATCTATATTGAAAATCTTTCTTTCCCACAATCTTGTTCATCCTCCGAGCAAGATTAGCTAACTCATTGTCTGAAAGATTACAATCACTTGAATCAGAAACAACAACTTTCTTGGATTTAGACCTTGTAACCCTTTCAGGTGTTTTAGCTTTAGATGCAAAAGCTACACTTCCATTCCCATTCTTCTTCTTATTGAAATCAGCATCTCTTTTCATTCTTGTCTCGTGCTGTAGAAGAGTTCCAAAGAGTTCATCAAGAGTAATCTGGGAAACTTTTCTATTTTCATCAATAGCTGTTCTTTTTGACTCCCATTCATTTGGCATAATATCTATAATCTTATCAACAAGAGATTCATCATCAAGACCTTTTTCTCCCATAGATTGTAAGCTGTTGAAAATTGTCATAAACCTTTGTTGCACTTTACATACTGGCTCTCCATAAGGAAAAACAAATCCATGATACTCTGCTCGAAGCATTGCTCTCCTTGTTTCGATAACTTTGGATGTACCAAAATGAGTGACTTCTAATTTCTTCCAAATACAATTGGCTGCTTCACACGAAGATATCTGACTATATATATTCCTGGTCATAGAGCATAATAAAGTATTGCGTACCTTGTAATTCAGTTGATATTCTTGCTTCTCTTGATTGGTGAAAGTACTAACTTCTTTGTCAGGAATTTTGTAACCCCCAGTAAGCATAATAAAATTGTCTACACCAGTATTGATGACGAAAGTCTTCATACGATCTCTCCAATACTCATAATCATTCCCATCAAAGATTGGTGGTCTAGAAGGATTCAGATTATCTATTGATCCGATATTTATTCCTGCCATCTAATAAAAACAAAAACAACTTTTCCACTCCACACGTTAGTGTAGTAAGTATTCAAGATAGTAATAAGAAATAAAGCTAATAATACAAATCAGTGGAAAACCGCCTCTGATACCAATTGTTGGATCGAATAGTCGATATAAAAGTCTATTAGATGGAACAATACAAGAGGGGGGGTGAATTGTAGGTTTAAAAACCTTGAGTTTTAGTAACAAAGGGATTAGTTTAAATTTACTTAAACTAATACAAATACAAATACCCTCAATTGTATTGAATGTAAAAGGTATGATGTATTGTAATACTAATGTTATGTAAAACAATTGTATTCAAGATGAACACAATAATCAGAGTAACACAGATATGAATGATTCTACCTTAGAGCGTATAAAACCAATCAATACAATATGTAATGGAATGATTGTAATTGAAACAATTACAATTGAATATGTAAGGAAGAAAGGAAACAATACAAATCCCTTTCTAATACAAGTAACAGCGGAAATGTAAAAGTAATACAATTCTTTTAACCCAAAGAGAAGGGTTATCCTT
Source organism: Viscum album (assembly GCA_963277665.1). Lineage (NCBI taxonomy): Eukaryota > Viridiplantae > Streptophyta > Magnoliopsida > Santalales > Viscaceae > Viscum > Viscum album. Next base: position 2,004,225,787 of record OY728164.1, on the reverse strand, counting down.
TCACCTAGGATAAAAGGTCTGTCTCACCAACACCTTGGTGAGCCCTCGATACGATGATCGGCACGTCTGTCTGCCTATCCCCGGCAGCCCTCGATACGATGATCGGCACGTCTGTCTGCCTATCCCCGGCAGCCCTCGATACGATGATCGGCACGTCTGTCTGCCTATCCCCGACAGCCCTCGATACGATGATCGACACGTCTGTCTGCCTATCCCCGGCAGCCCACGATTTTGCAGGTAATCGGCACCTCTATCTTTCAATTACTTGAAAGCCCTCGATACGATGATCGGACGCACAAGGCTGATGAGAGAAGTCACAGTGTCTCTCTCTAGAATCTTCGTAGTTCACAGTCTCTTTCGTTCTCTTCGTTCATCAGTGTATTCTCAGCTTCAAATGACCTCCAATTTATAGGCCTCGGGTTCCAACGGTCATATTGCCTCCAACGGTCATATTGAAACAGAAAGCACGACATCGGTTTTATTAGTATATAACTAACTCAACGACATCGTTTTGTTAGGATAAGAGATATATAGAAATGTAAAACATGAGTACGATTCATATGCAGAGAGAGTTTTTGACAAAGTACCAAAACAAATAATGATCATCTGAATAGCAAAGTCAGTACGATACGATCGACAGAGTCAGTACGATACGATTGACAGAGTCAGTACGATACGTTTGACAGAGTTAGTACAATACGTTTTGGTCGGTACGATCAACATCGTACGATACGATAAACATGATAAAAGACAATTTGTTATTTACAAACATATGATAGAATACATTTGAGATTTCCAAAACATGACAGAGAATATATTTGTGATTTCCAAAACATGATGTAAATGCCAAAAGAAGACTTTTGACTTAACACTAGGCCGATGGGGTTTCTTCTTCTAGTTGCTCGTGAATGATAAATTTGTTAGGCATGGTTACTATACAACATTTCACTAAGATACAATGTACCTAGTGTCCCATTTTTGGCTATTTGCTAGAGGGTTTTCTCCTTAATTCTTTCTCTATGGTGATATCACATTTACTTTTGACATACGGTATACATTTTTTGTTTTTTGAAAAACGATCATGTTTTCTATCAAATTGTTTTAAATAAAAATGTTCATAGTTTTATCATAAATAACTGGCATTTTTATTTTTCTTATATTGTTTATAAAATGAAATAATTTTGTTTGGTGTCATCCTACTAGGATTTGGCTCACACTCTTCATACAACATTGGGTGTAAGTAGACTTGGTTATGTTTGACATAGGTAAAGACAAGGTGTTTGTAGATTTTAGTTCATAAGGCTAGTGGTTGTCCCTTGAAGGCATTGTGGTGGTGAGTTGGGGATGATGCTACTCCTCTTATATGATGGTTTTTATTATAGTGTCATGTTACCATTTTGGTTTTAGCCCTTTTGCGTTTTTATTTAAAGTTGTAAGATTGAATCTGATATTTTTTATCCCTTATTTTGTTGTGATTATTATGTTTTGGTTTATTTAATATTTCTCATTGATAATGTTTATATAATTTGGTGAAATCAATCCCGAATTATATTTTTGATACCCATACACTATTTTCTAGACCATGGGGATCGACAATGCCATTCGAGCCATGCCACATACTAGGTTAGGAAATGGTTTGGATGGCATCCCGTCTCGGTTCGTGATAGATGCCACATTCTTTAATACCCCTTGGAACAGACTTGCTTTGACTTTCATTGGACATGCTCTATTGAAATCCTCCATAGACACCACCCAAGTCTTTACCATGTTTCTATCGAGATTCTCCAAGGACTCGATTAGTTTGAATTTTTCATCTCTACCGTGGATTCGACTATTCATGTTTTTGACACAGGATTATATAGCATGGTCATTGTGGATGTTGAAACTTGATTACATTGTGTGTACATTGTGTGATTTTTCTATGATTTTCAGATATCCCTACTATGGGTACCATATTACAGTTTTTAGTATGGATAATAATTCTTTTTTATGACTTGTAGTGTCCCCTATTAATGGGATATCGATTATTATTTTATAGAGATACATGTTTGGCTAGATAGGATCACAATTTGCTTTAATTTCTTTTATGTATGTGATATAAATAACCCTACATCTGTTTGTATTACAAAAACTAGACATGTTGTTGACATTGTTTTTGGTAGATTACTGAGTGTTATCTCACACCCTATTCATTCTGTTGTTGGTTACATGGAAAAACATCATGGATATAGGCAGGGACTCCGGAATATTTCCACTGTATGATGCTCACACTAATACAGTAATGGCCATTAGCGACCGCCAAAAGCGGTCGCTAAAGGCCTATTGAGACCGCCTAGCGACCACTTTTGGCGGTCGCTGTTGCTTCGTCGGTAAAGAGAAATAGCGACCGCCAATGGCAGTCGCTAAAGCCTCTATCAAAATACAGCATTTTTTTGCGCTGTATGGAACCAGTGGACACGGCAGTGGCAATGAGGGATGGTGAAGCTTCACCTGCCGGTCATGGAGGATCTACGGTGGCTGGAGGTATGTGAGGTATGTTGATGGAGCATGTGGACGGTGGTCCATTGATGTGGGGGATGACGGGGGTCACCTACAACGGGGAAGGGGGAAGAGGGGGCCGACAAAGGTATTGGAAGGGGTGACCGACTGTGGCGGAGCGCAGCGGCGAGGTGGCCTGAAATTGCAGCGGCAGGAATGGAAGTGGGGAATGATAGGGTGGGAAAAATCCCGCGATTTTTAGACGGGATTAGCGACCGCCATTGGCAGTCGCTAATGTTCTTAATAGCGACCGCCAATGGCGGTCGCCCGTGTGCGGGGGTGCAGATACTCAAAATTCTAGTAGTGTTAATTGGTTGTGCATCGGAGAATGGGATCATATGACCGATTGAGGATCACGATGCTCTCTAAATATTGTCCCTTTTGTTTTTTGTACCTTTTGATACATGTATTGTATTGGAATCCTATATACATATTTTCACACTTCATAGAGACATAAAATGATCATTATATTAGATATGATTATTTTTGAATTTTTATTATTACAATCATTAGAGTGATTTATCTTCTATATGTTGTTCAGTTACTTTATCCTCTTCCATAATTGAATAATATGGTTACTACCATTTTTTCACCCTTTGAAAAAAAGAATATTATCTTCATAGACACACCATTGTCCCTCACTATGACTCACCAGCCTTAGGTGTATGGGGACACATGCTTGAGTCCATGTTAGCCACCGACACTAGGCATTGTTGTGTGGCACCTAGGAAGGGATGTTAGACCAACCATAGTTAGAAAATGAAAAACATAAATGCTCAAGAACATAATTATTTAAAATCATTCATCAAAATAAATACCCATTGAATTGATTTTTTATTCACCCCAATCAAGGATTCTATTATATAATCAATAAATAATAGGAATTAGTTCATTGATTCATAGACATGCAGTTCTGGATACTCACTAGAATTCTCTTTCTGTCTTCACATTAGAATTATTACAAAAAATTAGACTTTTATCATAGAGTCACACTTTGATCTCCTTGAATAATCATATTCTTACTAGTTCATTTTATTTTTAAAATGTATATAAAAATTATTCATTTCATCCCTTTTTTGATGTCAATCACCAGATCAATATAAGATACTTCAATATTAATAAGAATGATAACATTTGGAACCCAATGTCTTCAAATTATAGTAATTATTCATGAACATTTTATGAAACTTAGTGAATATTCTATCTCAAGTTATTAGATATTAATTGTAACTTATCACAAATATTTCTCAGTCAATATGAGGTCCTCAGAATCGTCATTAATCCAGTAGTTCTTTAATTTCTGAATTTCTTGATGCAAAGAATCAATTCATGCTTAGCTATTTTGTCTTTACTTCTTTCCTATTTAATTATCATTCTCAGAACTTCATATCATAGATCCGTTAAGAGAGTGATGTATGATTTATTATTCTTACTTAAGCTTCAATATATTCCATAATTTCTTAACAATGTTGTATTATTTTTCTTTTTCTTATTTTTCCTTTTTTGAGAGTTCCTATTTTTTCTTCTCAGCTCAATCTCTTGGGTTTTCATAGGTTTTAACTCTTATTTATCTCTCCTTTATTATATTTTTATACATAGGTCCAATAAATATTACTCTTTATATTTAGAATATTAAAAATCCCTTCTTATAATTTCTCACTATATAACTAACCTTTATCTTTCTTTATTTATATTTGGAAGTAAACCATGACCCCAAAATGAATTTTGTATCTTTAACCATGGTTTCCTATATAATTACATAAGTTACCTCTATTTACTCTCGTAATTTTGGAAATATCTCATCTAATAATATATTCCAGAATATTTATGTAGTAGTCTCAATTTCCTTCTCATCTTATTCTAAAAATAGTTGATTATAATAAATAACTCATCATCTCATTATATATTTCTGATAAATCTTTCATATTTTGAATAATTACATATACATTAATGCTTCAATATAAAATATTTATAGATTTAGCATTAATATGTAAATACTAATAGTCATCTCAGCTATAACTCCTCTAATTATTCCCATATTGAATCATAATTTTTTAGTAATATTTAAATTAATTCAAATCAACTCATGCATCTTAAAAAAGTTCTTCAATTTTGGTCACCATATATGATTTCCAAATATTTTCATTTATAATTTACAAATAGATTGGAAATTGATCATACACATATCATCATATTTCAATATTTCTCAGAAAAACATCATTTAATTACACTTTATTTTGTGATACTTGATCAATGTTACTCAGTATATGCATCATCAATTATCTTCATCATATTAATGGTTTTTTAATAAAACATCATTTATGTCTTCTAGAACATCATCAAATTTGATCATCCTTTAATTGTATTGATTAATGGATTCACCATCATTCAAATCTTTTAACACATTATTTTTCTCATTTTTTGATCCATAAAAAATAGATCTTTCGTTATACTAACTAATTTCTTTATGAGATATTAAATCTGCAATCATTATATTTTAGTTTCCAAAAGTATTTAATTTCTCTATGTACTAGTTGTTGCATAAACTAGTCCCATATACATATGATTCTTATGTATCTTCTATAATTATTTCTACACTAGGTAAGATTATACTTGCACAAAATAATCCATTAGAACATGATTTTAATATAGATTCATATGGTGGTTATATTGAAGAAATTCATTCTTACACTGTGTAGTTGACGGTTATGCAGACCCACATGATGGTTACAAATAATCCTAATCATGTTTATGAAAATGATAAATGATTTATACACACATGATAAATAATGGTTAAATAACTCCAGATTAGCCCCACACAAATCCATGATATCTGAGATAATTTTCCCAAAAAATCTCAAATATTGAAAAATTTCAACATCTTCAAAATCCATAACTCTTGAATATAACTATAGATTCATTTAAGATCATCTTCGAAAAATTCAAATAAAATTAAAAATATTAATAGAAATTATCAACCCTTTATAAACTCTTAAACCCTATTCCCATGAACTATTATATTCTAAAAATAAATTTTTTGTATAATTATGAACTCCATTATACTTCAGAAATATATTATTCATCCAACCATCATAAAACATCATCCAAGTGTGGTGTTTCAAAATTTTTATCATTCAACAACAACATCAACAACAAATAGTATGAATTCATTAATATTTTAGCTAGATCCTCTTTATTAAAACACATGTCTTAAATAACCCCAATTAGATAATTGAATTCACACATTTCTAATCTGTTGTGAACTATACGTCTATACTTCCAGTATCACAAGTCACATACATGAGTATTAACTCATAAAATCATATAATTTTGTAGATTAAATATTTAATATTCATCAATAGATCTATATATGTAGTATTACATATTTCCCTTAACAATTTTCTATATATTAATATTATTATTCATCTCCAATGTCAACCACATAAATCTCATTTTCCCATAGTTCATGAGAAACACTATAATCATTAATTGGGTTCATACTTCAATCCACCACTCATATTATGTAAATTAATATGGAAATTATCATTGATGACCATTGATGAAAAATACAACCAAAAAAATCCTCTATAACATCATGTATGACATATAGTATTTTACAATCTTATGTGTTTAGTTATGAACTATGCCTTACCACATCAACCTGAGAAACAAAACTAGTATTCCTTATTTAGAAATTACAGTTTTTTCATACCCTCCCCATAAGAGACTTTTTAATGAATTACCTTATACCCATTTTGGTATTATTATAGAATGTCATAAGGGTTGATTATAATACAAATGTCTACCTCTGTTGGTCCAAGACTAGATTGTTTGATTGTTTTTCATGTAAAATCATAATTATGGAATGGATTTTCCTGTTTTCCCTTGTATATAAACTATATTGGTTAGCTCCATATTTATATGATTATTTGGTGTAGCATACTAAAAATGGATGGTATTTTACATTATAATAATTAAGTTCATAAATTTATGTATAGGGAATATTTGATGATGTCATTATTCATGTTGTATTTAAAATGACTATGATTTTCGATGAGTTGAGAGCATGATAGAAGAGGTTATTAAGTATTGAAATATTAATCATTTTTTATTTTTTCTATAAAGTATGATCCTTCCCATTAATTTTATAACATGTAGACACTAATGTTTTTTAATATAAAATTATTACAAAGGTCTTCCAAACATCAGCATTCATGGTCAAACGGAATGAGTTTTGGACCTTATTTTTTATAACACTTCCGATATTCAATGGGATGGTATGAGTACCCAACTATGTATAGAAAATACCCTTCCCACGAGATAAACATGTACCCAAATTAATATATGTTGTACCTATATTTGTTGGGATATAATGTTTCATAAACACCAAGATGACATGAATATATAGATCTCATAAAGTAGGTTAAAACATGGTATATTTGGGTATGGATTGTTCTGTTATAGGGGTTTCTAGTTATGTATTATTATTGATTCTTTAGATGCATCACTAACAGTTTACTACTATCATATGTTTACTTCTAGATCTATTTTATTGTATAAGTATGTTAATGTTTAGACATGTCTAAACATCCTACTACTATATCGCCACTATTTTGAGATATCATTGATGGTTCCCTACACTGTATCTATGCTCACTCCCGACATGGACACCTCACTAGACATGTAACTTATCTTCTAATTATTTTCAGTTACATACAATTACACAGGACCTATTATTATTTTTTCCTCGTCATTCATTTTTTAGGGAAGTGGGATTAGTTACTACATTGGAGATGGATCGATTATAGGTGTCCAAATGTTTTTCTAGATCTTTGAATTTTTAATTATAATAGTTTTACGTATTTAGGACCTACTTGGATTAATGTTTTAGTCTGACCTAATTATGTATTATATTTTTTTGTGTTGTTTCTTGGATGAATACATTTATATATGTTCTTGTATGTTTATATATAGATTATTCCTTTTGTACCCTCCTTTTTATGAAGTTTATTTTAGAATATCTTATTAATATATGGGCCCAATCATATTTATGGTGGGATTCATTCATATAAATTAAAATAAATGTTGGTAAAATTTTCCCCAATATTTAATTCATAACCACGGAGTTAGTAGTTAGCCCCTGGGGATGGGGAGTAGTCTTGGTGTATAAGCACATGTGATTAAGGTGTTGTATGAGTATTTGGGTCATGGATGTTAGATTTATTCCCTCACCTCAAATCCCTAAATCATAGGGATTTTTTATGATGTTGGTTTTTGGTGGATTTGGATTGTGCTTGGATATGTCCATATATGAGATTACTCACTAAGTATTAAGGTAGGATATTTTTAACATTCCCTAAATTTATAAGATATTATATAAAATTAATTCCAATGGGGATGTGTTGTATGTGTGTTTGGACTCCATATACTGTGTTAAGATGTTTTAATTGACTTGGATCGTTGATAAATACCCTTAGAAACCTATTTGATATGTTTCCCAGAGGTTGGAACCTAGGGGGTTTTCAAACATAACCCAAACCAACCAATCTAACATGACCTAACTGGATGGGGTAGTGTTAGGTTGGGTCATGATAAGAATTCTTTATTCATGGGTCATGTTACATTGGATTGGCCCGTGGTAAGGTTGGTTTTGGTCATGATTTGGAAAAAATTATCCAACCTTACAAAACAAAAAATATGAACTACTAATGTGTACAACTTAATTAATTTCTTCTACACTGCCTCACCACCCGTCGTCATTACTCTAAAATCGTTGCCGACACTCCAACCTCTGAAACCAACCAACATGACTGATGTTTGTGACTCCTCTCCCAACTCCCACTATCAATAACACCTGACAACATGATTTCTCTAATATGATGTTGTTGTTCTATCATTCCCACAACAATTATTTCATATTCTATTCATTACATCACTTGAACATTACTTTACTTCCACACATCTCATTTTCCTACAATTTCTTCCATATCACCAGTCTATTCCATAACCACATTGTTTTTACCTCCCGTACTATAGATTCCATTTCACCCAACCATGTCATCCCTTCCATGTTTCTCCCCCATTCTATCACTACTATTCTACTCCTGGAGGAAATTTCAATAATGTAAGTGCTCCAAGTGATGATTCTGGTGGTGAGGATGATGATAGAGTTAGAGGTAGTTCACTAGAAAAAAACATTCTTAGTACTTGATTAAAATATTTCATTATTAATGAAGTTTCTTATCACATAATTATTGTTCCTTTTCATAAATATTGTATGTTATAATGTTCTATGAATATGTGTTTCTCTAAAAGGTTAAAGTAGTTACCCATAATGATGAGAATCTAGAGGGTCCATGATAGTTTTTTTGAATATTTGTTACATGGATGGATGATATTGTGTGATTGGACATATAAAATACAAGCTATCAAGGCTATACAAATCAAAAGATATTGAGACCCAGTCTCATGGTGTTCTCCCTTGGTAATCTCCAAGATATGACATTATGAAAAAATTCTTTCTAATAGAAAAGCCACATTTACAGGAGACATTGGATGTCCCTATATAAAAAATTATATGATTAACCTTAGAATTTATGATTATAATTAATGGATATAATAATTCCAAAACATTTATGTATTGATGAAAAATGAGATGACATATTCCAATGATAATGTAGGATGTGTTTGGTATGTCATTAGTGATATTGTAGTAATGGATAATATGAGAATGGATTTATTTATTCTATCTCTTGAAAGAATATTATATCTCAATACCTTTCATACGAATGGAACTACCTATATAAATCTCTGGAAACTGTGTGTGAGTTTATTTTTTGAAATTCAATGAATGATATATTGAGTATATAGGTTGATGTCACCATCATGATACCCAATTGATTTTTGATATCATGGTAAAGGGATTATATTATAAGGAATGAAATCGTAAGAGGATGTATGTCATTACAAAATTAATTTCCTTCTCTATGGGTGACATAGAATGTTTTTATATTCTTAACATAAAATTCATTTAGTTATGCCTAATTCCACTAAGAAAGAGGCATAGAGGGACACATAATAAGGGTATCCACATTGTCAGTTAAATTAAACTATTTATTTTTTCAAGGTAGAATAAATAATTATTATTATGGTTTGGTTGATCACCATAATTTAATCACAAGTAATTAAAAGGAATGAGTTAGTTAAAAAAACTTTTTTTCATGGTTTTGAAAATATAATATTTTTTATATTTTTTATCAATGAATAATGTAGTGAGAATTATTTATTAAACAAATAGTTATTATTCAAGGATTGGTAAATGTTGACGAGGGAATGCATAAAATTATTAATGGTTTTGTTTGAAATAGTATAAAATATATTTATTTATATTATTAAAGAGTTTTTCATGTAAAGTTATTAATAAAAATAATATTATTATTAATGGAAATGGGGCCAGTTAGGAATTTTTAAGTATAAAAAGGGCAGGTGTGCTATTTTCCAATCCAAATCCTTCCATAAAAAATATCAAATTATAACAGATTCATGGTCACTCTTAGTGTGCAAAAACGATAGAGAGAGACTCTATCAAGACATAGAGATATATATAGAGATGTATTAAAACAATCTCAATTTCTCCTTTTTCAATAATTAAACATAACATTAAGTGTTCTTCTTTATTTGAGTAGAATTATTCTATGATCAACCATGAAAAATTATTGTAATTAATAATGGTCATGCTAGAACCCAATTAATATGTGGTAGTGTTCGTAGATTGTGGTTCATGTGTGGACCACCACTAGAAGGATTATATCATTGGATACAACAACACAATGATGATAAAATGAAATCTAATCAAAATATTCATCAACAAAGATAGAATTAAAAGTCGAGTTAATTATATATCTGTATATAAAATAGTTATAAATTATATTTAATGACCTTTCTCTTCTAGTTTGAATTTTTTTTTCATTATTCAAGTAACCATAGGTTTTCATTAGAAATGATGTTATTTCATATATGACAACAATTACTCATAAATTATGACTGAAATCTGAGTGAGATATACAACCAAGGCACTTCTGCTGCATCCATAACAACTAAGTGTTATCAAAGCGATCCCATTATTAATTTAGAATTATTTATTATTAGTTGATTATTTTCATGAGTTTGTGTTTTTTTACTCATATAAATTCTATTTATTATCCTACATCAACTTCTCCTCCCATATATATTCATTATAACATATCTATTAAATGGTTAAGATAAAAAATGAAGGAATATTTGAATAACACCATCTAGAGGTGCCAAAATTTCCCCTAGACATAAATACGGTAAAAAGTGTGTAATTATTATATAAATGTTGTATATAAATGTTTTCCATCTATATCTCTTGATGATGTTATTTATATTCGAATGAATTAGACCTAAGATCCAATAATGGTGGACCATTATATAGATCTAGAACCACTAGCACATGACTTGAAGAACTACTTACTGTGTAACCACTATACATGATGTATTGTTACTCATTTCTCACTGTTGTGAAAATACGTATACCTTTGTTCCATATATCACATACACACTCTAGGGACTAATGAGTTGAGAAACTACAAGGCCTCATGCTATTTAACTCAAACCTGTTTGTGAAGGGAAACACACCCATCCCCAAGGCATGTGTTGTGGATATATGAAGAAGATAGTACTTTCCATGTAGTTTATTATAGATTGTGTGTCCATTTTTTATACAGGAAAAATAAATATATAATTAAATTTATTCACTTGTGTTACATGTGTAATTTATTTTTTACTACGTTCAATTTCTTAGGATTGATAATTATATATTAAATCACATTAAATGTTAAAATTTTTGATAATCACATGTAGTTACGTTCAAGTAAACTTCTGTACTACAATAATTTTAAATTATTTTTTTTGATATTATGGATGACGACATGTTTAGGATAATTGGTAGGAAATAATATAAATTGACTAAATTGGATTAAATCATGGTTAAAAATCTAAATTAATTAATTATTGGAAGTAATTGAAAACTAGATTGAAAATGTATTATCATTACATGTTATGTGGATGATCATGATATTAGACCAACCATGTGCATGTGATTGGTTAATTTTAAAAAATTATGGTTAAATTAAAATTGATGGTCTGTTTGTCATCCCCACCTATTTATTATGTTAGGTCCTACATACTCATAGTTTATTTTAGGTAAACCCCCTTTATCTAATCCATTGGATCCCTTAACCTATGTTTGAGAAAAAAATTATGTAAAGATGGTTCTCCCATGAAATAAGAGTCTTTCTAAGCCTAAGATCTAATGTGAGATGAATTGAGCTGATACATAGGACCCATGGTTGAAATCATTGACATGAACCAATATATTTTTCAAGGTTTTTCTCCTAGAATCAAGGGTTGGATTGTTATCCACTTGATAAACTATACATTATAAAATATCATGATCAGGACACTTATGTTGTATTTTTTTTAGTTTCATGATTAATGATTTATGTTTGTGAGTGAGTAATGATTACCAAATAAATTATTTAACAAGCATGCAAGATAGAATAAAATATAAACAAATTACATGTGAATGTTTTATCAGACATGTTTAATCATTTAAGAAAAATACAATTAATATTAAAAAGGCATGTGATAAAGATAAAATGGTATTTTACAACAAAAAACAAAAATCTCTCAAATAAAATATTAATTTGGCATAGTGTTCCACTACATATGTTATAATTGACCTCATAGTTCAATGTTCTCGACCAAACCAAGTTAGTGTGCTTTGTATTATCATGGAACTTATAGTTTGAGGTTTTGGGTTGAATTTACATTGTTTGCATCAAGGGATGATTTCCAAAGATAGAATAGTTGTATCTAAGAGGAAAGGGTGAATGAAATATTTATTTATGATTTCACGATTTGGGAGTTTTCTGAATGCATTAGGGAACTACGAGTTACAGTAGTTAGCAAGTTATGCCTACCTAAAAACCATCAAATTACATTTCATGTCAAATACTCAGTTATAAGAAGGGGAATATAGATCCTTATAACAAGAATATATAAATGAAAATATATTTAAGAATTGATGGTGAGGGATATTAGGTTTTATAAAAATAGTAGGAGATTATTGGAATTAAACTAAATTTATATTTATTAATATGTTTTTGTAATAAAATAAAATCCCCAATTATCTACTATAAATTTATATAAATGGGAAATATAATAAATTCAATAATATCACTATAATAAAAATAATTAGTTGATAACTATCACACCATCGCAAATTTTTATGAATGGAATAGTCCCTTACTTGAAATACTGCATGATGAGTAGAAAATATATGTGTTGTAAACCCCACATTCTGAGTCTCACACAAAAGTGGTTAGTGAATAAGAATTATTTATCTTTTTGACACATGTGGATGATTCAATGGATTTCCAATTTTTCATGTATAATCCACATCCAATGATATAATAAAGAAATATACAGATGTGGATGTGTATAACATTGTTTCTCACCTTTGATATCTCTATGTAGAGAAGACAAGGTCATACTGATATGAGATCTATAATGAAATATTCACATGTAATCATGTATAGTTGGTTTTGGATAGGACACATGTAGTAATATTGATAGGATACATTGAGAACCTATAAATTTTGGGATTTAATATCATTGATGAGTTGGCCATAGATCTCATTTTTCCCCCACTACCTACAAACTAGTCAATTTTTTCTGTGAATTATAATTTGATAAATAATAAGAATACACTATTGAAAAATTTTATTGTTATTAAAAAACTTAATAAAGACATGGGGTGTAAGAACCCCATGGTACTTATGGAGAATAAAATGAGGAACTAGGAAAAGGGATAAAGACTAATTCCATGTATAAGGCTCTAGAACAATGTCCCATTAAGAAGAAGAACATCCATTGGAAAAAAATGAATATGATGTAATATGTTTTTCTTGTGGAAAGTCGGGCCACTGATAGAGTAATTTCAGCCATCCAAGAATAAAAGGTAAACTTAAGGTTTTTTCACTTTGGGGTGGACTATTTATATATCTAAAAGTTGGGTATTAGATACATCCTATGGTAAAACCATTTGTGTACTAATACAGGAACAAAGTATATTTTAGAAGCTTTCCAAAGGTGAGGTAGATCTAAAGTCTTCCAATGGAGTGAGGATAGCTACTCTAGCTCCATTAGATACCACTAATACACATTGCCAACATGATTGATTTTGGGTTTAATGAATTTTTATTCTATTTATAATTTTACCAAGAACATTATTTCCATTTCATGTTTATACATGGACAGATTTATTTTCACCCATGGAAATAAAGGATTCTAATTTTATAATGATAACATATGTTATGGTATTAAAAAGTAAAATAACAGCCCTTATATATTAAATTGGGAAAATATATTAAAAATTGGTAACAAAAAAACACATCTAGATAATTTAACACCGATTTTTTCCACCACTATATTACTTATGTAATCAAGAAACATTTGCAAAAAAACTATCAATATGTCCAATTAGACTCATTTTTTGATAAAAACATTTGAAATATTTCATGATTTTGTACAAGGAAATATGAAAAACCATCCATTTTGTGGTTAATGTTAAAAGGCCATTATGCTTCTTGATTTGGTACACACTGATATGTGTGAACCATTTCAAGTAGAAGATATTTGTGGATTCTCAAACTTTAATACATTTACTTATGACTTGAGAAGTTATTGTGATATTTAGTAGATTATGTATAAATTAAAATCCTTTTAAAAGTTTAAATAATTCAATAATGATGTTGATAATCAGCTTAGAAAGAAGATAATGAAACTTCGATCAGATCTTAGTGGGGAAAATCATAACCAAGATTTTATCAATTTTGTGATTAATTATGATATTTGTTCACAAGTAACTCCACCTTAGACTCCTCAATGGAACTATGTTAGTGAAAGGAGGAAATTTACAACACTGTACAAGGTAAGTTCATTGAAAAATCTAGAAATACTTCCTTTTCCCTTTTAGGTATATTCCTTATAAACAACATCATAAGTAATAAATATAGAACCATATGATGTGAAAAATTGTATTCCCTTCAGTTCATGGAGTGGAAAGAAACTTTTTTTCACATGTTCATGAATGGGGTTTTGATATGTTTGTTAAGGATAGATATGTTTACAAACTAGCACCACGATATATGAAGTGTATCTTTATAGGGAATATCATATAAAAAGGGGATACTATTTATAAAACACTTCAGAAAAGAAAGTAATTTTCATAAGATAAGAAATATTTCATGAGAGGGATAAAGTCATAAAAGAAGATAGTGTATGTAATATTACTTTGATGATGTTCATTCTCAAGATAAAAAAGAGTTGGTACAAGACTAGATTCGATAGGTCCATATTGAATAATTTGTTCCTAAGACACAAATATTATGTATGATCACTAGAGAGGTAAGAGAAATAGAGATATGTCGTTTTCAAATAACCAATGAAGTAGAATCATTATTGTTTGATAAAAATGATTATCACTGAAACAAGGTGGCAGTAGAGGGATAATAATATTTAATATCTAATGAAGACATGAATTTTGAATTGAATTCCATGTATAAAAACCAATATTGGTTTCTGATCGATCTTCTAGTTGATGTAAAATTTATTGGGTGTAAATGGGTATTCAAGAGAAAACATGACAAGGAATTTAAAATAAATAGCTATAAATAATTATTAGTGGATAATGTGTTTATAAAAAGTCAAGTAATTGAATATGATGAATCAGTTTATCTAGTTTCAGTGCTTAAATCCATTAGAATTTTACTTTCCGTAACATATTACCATGAATTTGAGATATGGAAAATATATTTATAAACTATTTTCTATAATGGGAACTTTAAGGAGAATGTGTATATGGAACAACTAGAAGGGTCTTTTACTGAAGGAAATAAAAAATGTATGCATGTCAAAGAGATCCATTCATGGATTAAATCAAGACTCCATGTCATTGACCATTTGATATGATGAATCCTTAAAGGAATTTTTTTTATTAAGAATGAATGTGAGGAAAGTATTTAAAAAATTATTAGTAGTAATTCATTTTTTTCTTATTAGTATATGTAGATAAATTACTACTAATCATAAATGAGATAATGTACATACATGATATTAAGGAATTGTTTAGAAGGTATTTTTCCATGTAATACATAGGTGATGTAACCTATGATCAAGATCATGTGTGATAGATCCGAGATGTATGCTTGAAACAATCATGGTACAAACATAGACCTGATACTGAATAAGTTCATTATAGAAAAATCTAAGAGTGGATTGGTTCCAATGTCAAATGGTATACATTTGGGAATAAATTATTTTTAAAGACCCGAAAATTCCATGTAATTTTTTTATTATATACGAATTTTATGAGTCCAAGAAAATTGACGGCTCATGATTCCAAGGCCCAGTGTTCCCGGAATGAATTTCTAAAAAATAAATTGCATACGTTCAGTAAACATACTAGCTTGTTTTTCTAACTCTTGAACCGGTGCATAGAATTGGAATCCAATGGCACCATTGAGCTCACAGAACTGGTATTCTCTTAAGGAGACCTTCACCATGACCATGGTAGGATGAGGGTGAAAGATAGTTTTTAACTTTTTTGTGGAAAAGGAAAAATAAAATTGTTTAACATTTTATTTTTATTTGAAACCACTCTACATGAGTTATGGAGGTGGGGACCACCCGAACTAAAAACCCCCGATTTTAATTCAATGGTGAGGACCACCCATCTCATGAACATCGTATCTAATGATGGAGGTGACCTTAGGTTTTCTCTAAATTAGTTATGAAAATTCCCTATTTAATTGTTGGAGCCAACTAAAAATTAAAGAAATGTGTCATCATTTTAATTGTGCCTACATAATTGATCTTCTTAATTTAAATTTTATTGCGACCTCATTCAATTGGGAGGATTTGTTTTGAATAGGAGAAGGGGAGAAATTGTGGAGTAACATTGTCTCTATCAAAGAACACATCCCAACGAAGATCTTCCTCAACGAAGAACGTGCTATCTTCTCCAACAAAGAATGCACCACCTCCAACATGGGAAATATTCATCAACGACGAACCATCATATGTACTTCCATCCTCATCAATGTAAAAAAACCTCCGAGGTTGGGGTTTTGTTATTCTTCTTGTTTTACGTTGAATTAATCCTCTTGATATGACTGCTACCGAACTAATGCGGAGGGAGCGGGCCAAACAAACACGGACCGATATGCATGTCGTTCTTCATGGTTGGTGTGTTCTTCGCGATGGAGGTGGATGGAAACCGACTCCACTGGGGCACCAGAATGGTGGATGGTACCATGGTAGGTCACGACGAAGGCGGCATAACGACCGTGCCACCCAAGAAGGGATGCGGCCCATCGACCACGGTGGAGGAGAGGCAGCAGCTGTCTGCAGGACGAAGATGGCGACGCTTTTCTGCCTCGCCCGGTGAGGAAGGGTCGTTGCATGTGTCATGGTGGTGAAGGGAGGGCGGTCGACAGAGACGGCCGCCAGCAAAGGTGCGGCGTGTGACCAGACCGCATGGAAAGGACGACTGGCCATCCGACCAGCCACGTCGGACGGCCGCATCGTGGCAACCTCACCCAGCACCATGGTCCACCAAGCGCAGGTTGGGCCAGGATGGAACTAGTGCGTTGGGTCGGGTCAACACGAACTGATTTCGCCCAGGCCTGGTCGGACCAGACCCGAACTAGTTTCAACCCAATTTTCACTTTTGGCCATAACATTGTCACCAAGCATCCGTTTGACAAACTGTCTGCGACGTTGGAAACCATTGAGTGAGGTGGTTTCTTTGGAATACCCCACTAGATATTTTGATAATGTTTGGTTAATGTCATGTTGGAATGAGCACGAATCCAACTAGGCCCTTGAAACTAAAATAATAATAACTTACAGACCAGATGTCTGTTTGACGCACCGTCTATTGCGTTGAGACCCCTTTGATGTAGAGGCCCTTTGGGATACTTCTTAGTGGGACTTCGTGGTAGTTGGAGTATCTAATAAGGTCTTGAAGAGCAGACCTCCTGGAGACAAGAAAGAATTTTATGGGAACCTTGTAGCTAGATGTGACATGATACAGGGATCCTTCCTGGGTCTATATTTGAAGATCCTTCGTTGATCCACTCTAGGAAAACATGTGGGTCTAATGTACTAGGATCCTGTTTGGGAGTGACGATGTAATAGAATCATGTTTGGGTCTGAGGATGTACAAGGATCCTATGTGGGTCTGACGATGTACTAGGATCCTGTGTGTGTCTGATGTTATACTAGGATCCTGTGTGGGTCTGTAATTTAGGATCTTTCGGGGGTCTACCTATTAATAGAGTAAGATGATTTAGTATTACATATAATCATATCTACTACTATACCTATGTTATACTTGGTATAAGATGAGTCCTTACCGTCGTGGTGATACCTTTGTGGTATTCTTCTATGTGGTGTTTCTGTGTGATACTTACCTTCATGGTATTCATTCCTTAATGGAAAAGTTGATCTTTGATCTTTGAGTTGAACCCTATGTTTCATCATGTTTGAGATGGTTATACTTTATAACGTAGGTATATATATGGGCATATAACGAAGTAGGGTTGTCAGTTGTTTTCATGTTGTGTGGTTTATCCATTGTGGATTTTGTGAGACCTAGAGGGTATTTGGGGTCTCTATTGAGTATCTTTATAATCACCCCTACACTGGCTATGTTGGAAACCTTTTTGTGTTTGGTGACGATGACAGAATGTGTTGATTGAGGTCGAGGATACCAGGACTGGAGGTAGCTACAAGGTGGACCTAGATGAGGTGTACCATAGAGATGACCGTTTGAGAGATATACCTACCCTTCTGGTAGGATCCTTGGTGAGTGTTCACAGGAGTTGTTCCAGCTGACTAGTACTTTCTCAGTTTCTTATACTTTATAGTTGGGCTTGTATTCTGGCCCCTTTTTCACATTGTACTCTCTCTATTTACTATTTATTTTACTCATGTTTGTATCTTGTTGTCTGGTTGGTTGCCTGTGTTTACAAGATATAAAGGCAATGCCTTCCCAGTTTTAGGGAATACACCTTTCGGTGCTAGTCGCCAGCCCCTGGCCTACGGAATGCGGGCTTGGGGTAGTCATGGAATGAGCCCCGAGGGACAGGTCTTGAAAAATTCGTATTAGGTGAGTCAGCTCTACCGTAGAACATTGGACTCTAATCTTTTAATGGAAATAGTGTTGATTTTTATTATTATGGTTATCAGTTTATGGAATCCATTATTGGTGTGTCGGCCTGCCTATCCATACAACAGGACCTTGAATTCTGATTTCTGACTCAGTGCATGAAAACATTGATTGTGTGTGTGTTTTAGAGATTTTTATTTGTGATCTCATTGAGTCATCTCACTAGGTATAACTTTTTGACCATGGAACATTTATTTCATTTTATGATACATCCACATAGACATCTATCTAGGGTTTCGGGTAGACTACATGATGATAGCCCACCGAGCGACAAGGGCATCGTGTAGGACCCTCTTCTAGTAGTGGCACCCGCAATACCATTACCCGTTAAGACACCGATGCCACCAGCCCATCCGTAGAGGGTGCACACCGCTTGAGCGTGTTTCATGGGTTCTAGCGCCAGAGGCCAAACTGGTTTAGGGGAGAGATGGACCCACATGCAGGATAGGATTTTCTAGCGGCCATGTTGAGAGTCTTCTAACTAGTAGGGACACCAGAAGATCTCATGGTGATCCTTACTTCCAGTCATCTATTGAAAGTAACAGGCATATGGTGGAGCTTAATGCTCAAGGTTCATGAAGAGGTGACACTTCTTTTGGTAGACTTCAAGAGCCTGTTTCGGGCAGATATTTTCCCATCAATCCCTCGCGTAGTGCCCATTCGGGAACATCATTATCTCTACCAGGGCACCATTATTGTGGTTCAATACTCAGCGAGGTTCACCAACCTCTCACGATACTCCACTGATACGGTGCGGGAACCATTCTTTAGGGCCCAGATCATCGAGCAAGGACTCAGGCGGGAGATGAAATCTTTAATTATTTCACTCAGCATCCCTACTCAGGCGGGGGTGTTAGAGTGAGCCCTCTTAGTGGAGTTTTCTTGCTGAGAAGTGACCAGCAACGATACCCACCAATGGTTGTCACATAGTAGAGTCTTCTGAAGCTAGAAGAAGATAGGTGCCACTGAGGTCCAAGAGTACCAGACCTATAGGTGGATGACCACTTGACTTAGGATCGGTTGTGCGGTGTACCAGAGATAGAGTTAGTCATGCGAGGAGCAGGAAGTGTTTCACATGTGGTAGGCAGGGTTACATGGCTTGTGATTTT
Organism: Viscum album; assembly: GCA_963277665.1. Lineage (NCBI taxonomy): Eukaryota > Viridiplantae > Streptophyta > Magnoliopsida > Santalales > Viscaceae > Viscum > Viscum album. The sequence continues at coordinate 2,004,205,822 of OY728164.1, read as the reverse complement.
TGACTCACCATACATATGATCATGAGCAGGTCGAGGGACCACCCATACAAAGACAAGGTTTCAACCGAGGAGGTCCATAGAGATCAGGCATATGTGGCAGAGGATTAGGTCATGCAGCTTGTGGTGGGCGACGATTCGAGGTGTTACCACCCCCACTACGTGGTCCACCTCGACCATAGAGAGAAAGGGGACCGGGGCGAGCTCAGCACTAGGAATTTGAGGCCTATGACCATGGATCATCGGATATTATACATGGTATGATCTGTGTCTACTCCACCTTATCTTTATTACTTATAGAAAAATGTTCCAGTCATTCTTTTATTTCCACTACCCTCTTTCGAAGCTTGGAGATTTCGACGAAGACATTGGATCAATTTTTATAATTATTGTAGAGACCCGTAGCTTCACGTACAAGGACATTACATTACTTTTTATGAATACTTAGTACATAACAAAAACACACACATAAGGATCGTAATAGTTTAGTGTCTTTGGAAACTCGGAACGTAATCTTCTAATCGTGGTGAAAGAAATCCAATATCTCCCATAAAGATCTTCCCTTTTTTTTACCTAAAACCTTTCTTTATATCCTGGGGAAAAGAAAACATAAAATGGTGAGCTCAAATGCTCAGTAAGGATAAACAAAAGAAATATAAATCTCATCGTATACACAAGCACATAACTTTTGGAAATCTTAACCTACAAACGAGATCATAATTTCATAACATGGGATAAATCATGGCAGTGAAATGTAATCACAATAATCATAATATTAAAACATGAAACTTTGTGGCATACACACATAATCATAGAGAATCATTTCTTGTTAGTCAAGAATCATTGCCAAGACTATCTTAGTGGACAAAGTCCCTTTCTGAATCGAGTAACCCTCGTTTCAGTCCTGTTTCACTGAACCGGTATAACCTACCGTTCCAGCCCTGTCTATCTCATGAGATATAAAATCTTTACCCAATGCATTTGAGGGAGATATAGGTCCCTCCCATCTTATAATGAATCCTTTCTTATGTGTGCCACATAATCATAAATCATACATCATCGCATAACACATGTAACAAAAATGGGATTCTTGAAACATCATGACATCATAAAACAAACCATATAAGGTAAATGACTTAATAAAAATAATTCCCTCACAACATAATCAAATCAAGGTAATAATAGGGATAAAAACAGAACCCTATGTTATCTTAGATGGAAAATAATTTTGATAAAACTTTTGAACTCCATTCTTGAAGAAAATATCCTTTCTTCTTCAAAAACATTTTTCCTTTCATAACATGCCATACGTCTTTAAAATAAAAGAAGTTGATTAAAAATAAACATGAAAACTTGTAAAGGAAGCTTCTTGGAAACAATGTTTTAAAAATCCATTCATGCCATATAAGTTAAAAAAAACATTCTTCGTACTTTTGTCGGAAAAGTCAAAAAGTTCCTCGTACGAAAAACGACAAAAGATTCCTTTCATATATTTTACTAAAAACTCACCGAAGGGTAAAATTGGATTTAAACAATTGTACCTGGATGGAAATAATATTACATATTGAGGGAACATGGACGTGTATGATAAAATACACCCCACTAAATACTTACGAATAAACAATCTCGGATAAAAATGAGATTGTGATATTTCCCTTACCTTAGGTCCGATTTGCTTCATATGTGTCCGAACCTCCTGTATAATGATTTAAATAATTTCATTGACTTATTAAAGAATCATATTCACTGTTATGATATCATATATGGTTCACTTATGAATTTATATTACCGGTTCTTTTGTAAATTCCATGTTAAAGAAGCGTTTTGGGTAAAATAGTTTCATTTATCGTAGGTGTTTTGACTTGTTGTTCTTGACATTATTATTACTTATATCATGATTTACTTACTTCAAGAATATAAAATATAATTTATATATCATATATATTCAGTATATATATATATATAATAGATAGATAAATTAAATGAAAAACACCGTTCATGGAGACAGTAGTCCGTACATACGCATGAACGTTGTTTTCCTTTCCTTATTGTCGTGAATGGAAGTAAGTAGATGACATACATATATATATATATACATAAATCCAGTAGCTTTATAATGTCATATATTTCATTATTATTTCTTCTATATACATTATAATCATTCTTAAATGGTTAACATGGAGAATGAATCTCATCGCGTCGTGGAGACGGTAGTCCGTACGTACGCACGAGCGATGATATCATTCCCATGGTCATGGAATTGTGTTGAAGTGTATGTATACTATTTCAGTATCAATATAACTTTATAATAATCATATATAGTTACTAATTACACCATTATAACCATCCAATTATGGTGGTGGCGGAAAATAGATTACACCACGGCGTGGAGACGGTATTTCGTACGTACGCACGCGCGGTGATTTCCTTTTTCCGTAGGATGGATAGAAGGTTAATTAGAGTTTTTTCATATTTATTATAACATATAAGTATATAATAAATACTGATGTTATTACTTTATCATGAAACAACTAAAGAAGAATAAGTTGAAGAAGAAAGAAATTGAAAAAGATCGGTAATGGATATTACCTCTTCTTTGAAGTGCTTCTTTGAGACCTCCTTTTAGGGAACTAAAATTGGTCTTTTAAGAAGACCAGGACCTCTAGGATGATACTAGGGAAGTGGAGAATAGATTTTGTCAGGGGTTGTCCGAGCATGAATGCTCAAATTGGTGTGAGGAGAAGGGGAAGGAGGTGTCCTTTTATAAGGGAGGAGAGGGGCACCTTAGGAATATCTCAAAATATTATTTTATATTAAAGTAAAAATCGGTTTATAATGGTTCCAAAGGGTCTTATTTCGAAGATAAAGTGGGGATGGGTCGAAAGCCTATCAACCAATAGGATTTAGACAAGTTTAGGTTATTATTTTAACCTTATCAATTAGATTTAACTCTAAGTTAAATAATTTAACTTTTACCGTGTCTTTTTGTTTTCTTACACTATATGGTTAATAAAATTACTATAACATTCCAAACGAACCCCAAATTGTTTATTATTAATATATATATCCTTATCTAAGTCATTTGGCGGATCCTTAGATTTTTAGAAATAAAATAACAATTAATTATATAATATTTTATTTAAAAACTATTTTGTGTCAATTTTGACACTATTTGATATATGATTTTTGTGAAAGTCATAACAGAATTATATGTTCGAACCAAGTTTATTAAATCAACACTAATATTTCATAGTAACCTAGAAAATTAGTGGAATTCATAAAAAGTATCAAATTACATTCATTTGAGCATTTATAACATCAATTATGTTAATATTTCCTTAAAAAGGGTAATTACTGCATCATCGTTGTGTCATAAATAAATTAATTTATTTTAAGTATAAAAATTATAAATAAAATATAATTATGTACTAAATCTTTTTAGATTTCTAATTAATATTTATAGTCGAATTTATCTTATGTATAACCCCATATTAAAAATGTTTTAGTTATTAAACTTTGATTTTAACTATTTTAACTATTCATTAAATAAAATAATATTAAATGTCATAATCTAATCCAAGTGGACCTAAATGGTCATATTATATTCATAAGGTTGTTTTTGGTCGAATTACACTTATCCAATAGAATTAGGACATGTGTTAGGTTAATAGTAATATCATATTTACCCTTAGTTACCTTATTTACTATTAACCGTGGTAAAAAAGTAAAAAGTTAATATTCACCAAAAATTATTTTCATCTCATTGAACCACATTTTAGCCCTTGATATTAACCATGTCTGTCGGATTTTCGAAATTCCATTCACAGAAGCGGTAAAATTAAGTTTTATGCAAAATTCAGTTTTTAACCTACCACTTAGTGGTTTCACTATTCATCAAAAATTGAAAGTTTTCAGAAAAATGCCAAAATTTCATCCTAAGATATATTTCATATTCCGAATTCAAAAATGAAGTCTATTTTACCAAATTCATAACATAGAAATTGCATTAATTAATTTTATAATTAAATCCCGCTGTTAAAACAAATAGCGTGTTTTTAAGAAACAATATCTATCAAAAGATTGACACTTGATTATGTCTGGTTTAAATGTGAAATTACATCCAATGACCAACATTGTATTAAATTGTAAAAATATATTCTAAATATACTTTAAAACCACTCAAATTAATGATTTATCACTATTAATTATTTCGATTAAAAAAGTTGTTTTTAATTATAATTTAGTAATTTTCACTATTCATCAGAATATGAAAGTTATCCGAAAAGTACCAAAATTTCACCTTAGGCTAAATTCGAAACTCCGAATCCAAAAATAAAGTAAATTTTGAGAGCTAAAATTTCTAAAATTTAAAAAGTGGTTATTACTATTCATAACTTCTAGTTTTAATAATATCTTAATAGCATATCGTTGTTTAGCGAAACTTGGTGTTGCGTACAAAACACGCTATCGTGGAAGGTCGCGATTGCGTGTAATGGAAGGAAAGTCAAGGATGCGTGTTGTGAAAGCTTCTTTTGGTGTAGCATACAACACAAGACATTAATGAAATTAAAAAGAATATTTTTCATAAAATCTCGGGGTGTTACATTCTACCCCCCTTAAAATGAATTTCGCCCTCGAAATTCGTCGGGGTTATAAATGGTTTAATATTAGAAATTTTCTTTGATAGAAACCCACATTTTAAAAAGGAATACCAAAACATGGCTTTAAAAACTAAAGTATGAAATGTAACGATTACCCAAATAAACTAATCACTGGGTTTCCACATAGGTCAAAATATGGATATGGAAGAGAAATCTAACCATCATGTTCTGATGGAGATTGGTAGAGAACATGGCTATGGAAAAGCAAGCAATCACAAATCCACAAATTTGTGACTATCTAAGGAACCATCTGATTAATCAGATATAAGAGCACTAGGACAACATTTTTGGTTTTCAAGATCATTTCCCTAAAGTTGATGAATTTGAATTAGAATAAATACTTACTTTATTTTGGTACAATCTCACTATTGTTCGTGCCTTGAACAATTTCCACTTCATCTCTTAAATAAATGAAGTTGAATTTGTTATTTGTGAAGTGTTAGCAGATCGTGTGATAGAATGACGGGTCATTCCATCTGTCTTAAACAAAAGGTTAGCAAAAGTTATTAAATATACATAAGTCATTCTATAGTGAGATTAATCATATATGGTTCCTAAAATGGACTTATACTTCATATATCATACTGCTTAATATAATAAAACTAGTTTCTACTAAACAGGGACTTCCTATAGGCCAGTGGTAGGCGATAAAGGCCAGTCGCACTTCAGTTGTGGGTTCGATTCCCATATCCTTGTCCGACGTGATGGGTTGTCGCCCGTCCTGCAGGTTGTCCTTTTTTCTAAAACTACATTACTATAACATCCCATCAATAATATCGAAAATCTTCTATCCCTAAACAATACTAACTTATGTCCAACATAATCCATTCTAATCTTTAGGCTTACCCATAATACTGCAGTCCACTCTCATAACATAGTGAAAACGATTACCAGAGATTTAATACCATCGTTGATCCCCATATATCATAAGATATGTCTTGTTGGTCACATTCTAGACATTCAAAGTCCTTAATCATGTATTCTCTTGAATACCCATTGAACCTTAGTGAAAACATGAATGCAGTTAAACGTTAACACTTTACACATACCAAAATCCTCAAAATTCTTTATAATCAAACCTTGATATCACTTAGTCCTTATATCAATCATGAGCTCATGAATACTGTTAAACATTTCGTTTTCTCGTTTTCCCTTCATTATGCGCATATCATCTTATTTCCAAAAATATCTGAATAACCTTTTATGGATACTGGTAGCATTAATCACACACTTTCAAAACTCAAGGAAAGACAACAATGTATCAATCCTTAGATGTCTCTTTATTCCATAGTACCATGATATTCAATATACAACATTACACTTAATAAACATGCAATCATTCCACTACCTTCTTAAACCATTGACCGAGCTTCAACAATTCTTTCATCTCACATATCATTTGTAGTCTCATCATCATCATTAACATAAATACTACCCATACGACCATACTGATTCTCTTCATGAGACTTTCCCTTAGGGAATTGGTTTTCATAATGCCCGTACATTCCACATTTAAAACATTTAACCATTGTTGATGTCGTAGCAATACCATTATCCTCATCCCTGGTGTTAACTGAACCTTTTCCTTTGCACTTACTGGCTTTGTGTCCTTCTTGTCCACACCCAAATCATCTTCCAGTTCCTTTGAAACATTCTCCTTGATGCCTCTTCCAACATTATTTACATAGGGGAAATTGAAGTTTCTTTTCTCTATGATCATCATGAAACTCCATCTTTCTCTTATTAGCCGAGTCAGGAAACTTACCAAATTTTACTTTATTGATCATATTATGAGATTTATGATTCGGCATAATAATGATGTTTGGACTTCCAAATCCCATTTCATTTGGTTTCTCATGAAGAATATCATTACATTGTCTATCATATCCTCCATTATCGTGAATCACCTTGTTTCCAGCCATTTTCTAAAACCCAAAAAGAATAGTGTGAGAGGAAAAAATCATGCTAGGGAAAACAACAGAATAAAGGGAGAGTACCTTCAATATCTAACATCTTAGGTTTAATTCTATGATCGTTAGCGTAATTCTAGTACTATAACCTATAAGTATACTTAACCTTAGGGACATCTCTAGACATACCTTAGAAATATCTCTAGGGATCTCACTAAAGTTCTCGCATCCTAGTTTCCAAAGGTTGACTAAACCTTTCCTCTCATACCAACTGTAGATACCCGTAGCTTCACGTACATGGACATTACATTACTTTTGTGGAATACTTAGTACATAACAAAAACACACACACATGGAACGTAATAGTTTAGTGTCTTTGGAAACTCAGAACGTAATCTTCTAATCGTGGTGAAAGAACTCCAATATCTCCCATAAAGATCATCCCTTTTTTAACCTAAAACCTTTCTTTATATCCTGGGGAAAAGAAAACATAAAAGGGTGAGCTCAAATGCTCAGTAAGGGTAAACAAAAGAAATATAAATCTCATCGTATACACAAGCACATAACTTTTGGAAATCTTAACCTGCAAAAGAGATCATAATTTCATAACATGGGATAAATCATGGCAGTGAAATGTAATCACAATAATCATAATATTAAAACATGAAACTTTTTGGCATACACACATAATCATAGAGAATCATTTCTTGTTAGTCAAGACTCATTGCCAAGACTATCTTAGTGGACAAAGTCCCTTTCTGAATCGAGTAACCCTCGTTTCAGTCCCGTTTCACTGAATCGGTATAACCTACCGTTCCAGCCCTATCTATATCATGAGATATAAAATCTTTACCCAATGCATTGGAGGGAGATATAGGTCCCACCCATCTTATAATGAATCCTTTCTTATGTGTGCCACATAATCATAAATCATACATCATCGCATAACACATGTAACAAAAATGGGATTCTTGAAACATCATGACATCATAAAACAAACCATATAAGGTAAATGACTTAATAAAAATAATTCCCTCACAACATAATCAAATCAATGTAATAATAGGGATAAAAATAGAACCCTATGTTATCTTAGATGGAAAATAATTTTGATAAAACTTCTGAACTCCATTCTTGAGGAAAATATCCTTTCTTCTTCAAAAACAATTTTCCTCTCATAACATGTCATACGTCTTTAAAATAAAAGAAGTTGATTACAAATAAACTTGAAAACTTGTAAAGGAAGCTTCTTGGAAACAATGTTTTAAAAATCCATTCATGCCATATAAGTTAAAAAAACATTCTTCGTACTTTTGTCGGAAAACTCCAAAAGTACCTCGTACGAAAAACGACAAAAGATTCCTTTCATATCTTTTACTAAAAACTCACCGAAGGGTAAAATTGGATTGAAACAATTGTACGTGGATGGAAATAATATTACATATTGAGGGAACATGGATGTGGATGATAAAATACACCCCAGTAAATACTTACGAGTAAACAATCTCGGATAAAAATGAGATTGTGATATTTCCCTTACCTTAGGTCCGATTTGCTTCGTATGTGTCTGAACCTACTGTATAATGATTTAAATAATGTCATTGACTTATTACAGAATCATATTCACTGTTATTATATCATATATGGTTCACTTATGACTTTATATTACCCGTTCTTTTGTAATTTCCATGTTAAAGAAGCGTTTTGGGTACAATCGTTTCATTTATCGTAGGTGTTTTGACTTGTTGTTCTTGACATTATTATTACTTATATCATTATTTACTTACTTCCAAAATATAAAATATGATTTATATATCATATATATTCAGTATATATATATATATATAATAGATAGATAAATGAAATGAAAAACACCGTTCATGGAGACGGTAGTCCATACGTACGCATGAACGCTGTTTTCCTTTCCTTATTGTCTTGAATGGAAGTAAGTAGATGACATACATATATATATATACATAAATCCAGTATCTTTATAATGTCATATATTTCATTATTATTTCTTATATATACTTTATAATCATTCTTAAATGGTTAACATGGAGAATGAATCTCATCGCGTCGTGGAGACGGTAGTCCGTACGTACGCACGAGCGATTATATCGTTCCCATGGTCGTGGAATTGTGTAGAAGTGTATGTATACTATTTCAGTATCAATATAACTTTATAATAATCATATATAGTTACTCGTTACACCATTATAACCATCCAATTAAGGTGGTGGCGGAAAATAGATTACACCACGGCGTGGAGACGGTATTCCGTACGTACGCACACGCGGTGATTTCCTTTTTCCGTAGGATGGATAGAAGGTTAAATAGAGTTGTTTCATATTTATAATAACATATCAGTATATAAGAAATACTGATGTTATTACTTTATCATTAAACAACTAAAGAAGAATAAGTTGAAGAAGAAAGAAATTGAAAAGATCGGTAATGGATATTACCTCTTCTTTGAAGTGCTTCTTTGAGACCTCCTTTTAGGGAACTAAAATTGGTCTTTTAAGAAGACCAGGACCTCTAGGATGATACTAGGGAAGTGGAGAAGATATTTTTTCAGTTTTTGTCCGAGCTTGAATGCTCAAATTGGTGTGAGGAGAAGGGGGAGGAGGTGTCTTTTTATAAGGGAGGAGAGGGGCACCTTAGCAATATCTCAAAATATTATTTTATATTAAAGTAAAAATCGGTTTATAATGGTTCCAAAGGGAATTATTTCAAAGCTAAAGTGGGGATGGGTCGAAAGAATATCAACCAATAGGATTTATACAAGTTTAGGATATTATTTTAACCTTATCAATTAGATTTAACTCTAAGTTAAATAATTTAACTTTTACCGTGTCTTTTTGTTTTCTTACACTATATGGTTAATAAAATTACTATAACATGCCAAACGAACCCCAAATTGTTTATTATTAATATATATATCCTTATCTAAGTCATTTTTCTGAACCATAGATTTTTAGGAATAAAATAACAATTATTTATATAATATTTTATTTAAAAACTATTTTGTGTCAATTTTGACACTATTTGATATATGATTTTTATGAAAGTCATAACAGAATTATATGTTCGAAACAAGTTTATTAAATCAACAATAATATATCATAGTAACCTAGAAAATTAGTGTAATTCATAAAAAGTCTCAAATTACATTCATTTGAGCATTTATAACATCAATTATGTTAATATTTCCTTAAAAAGGGTAATTACTGCATCATCGTTGTGTCATAAATAAATTAATTTATATAAAGTCTAACAATTATAAATAAAATATCATTATGTAGGAAATCTTTTTATCTTTCTAATGAATATTTATAGTCGAATTTATCTTATGTATAACCCCATATTAAAAATGTTTTAGTTATTAAACTTTGATTTTAACTATTTTAACTATTCATTAAATAAAATAATATTAAATGTCATAATCTAATCCAAGTGGACCTAAATGGTCATATTATATTCATAAGGTTGTTTTTGGTCGAATTACACTTATCCAATAGAATTAGGACATGTGTTAGGGTAATTGTAATATCATATTTACCCTTAGTTACCCTATTTACTATTAACCGTGGTAAAAAAAGTAAAAAGTTACTATTCACCAAAAATTATTTTCATCTCATTGAACAACATTTTATTCCTTGATATTAACCGTGTCTGTCGGATTTTTGAAATTCCATTCACAGAAGCGGTAAAATTAAGTTTTATGCAAAATTCAGTTTTTAACCTACCACTTAGTGGTTTCACTATTCATCAAAAATTGAATGTTTTCAGAAAAATGCCAAAATTTCATCCTAAGCTATATTTAATATTCCGAAATCAAAAATGAAGTCTATTTTACCAAATTAATAACATAGAAATTGGATTAATTAATTTTATAATTAAATCCCACTGTTAAAACAAATAGCATGTTTTTAAGAAACAATATCTATCAAAAGATTGACACTTGATTATGTCTGGTTTAAATGTGAAATTACATCCAATGAACAACATTGTATTAAATTGTAAAAATATATTCTAAATATACTTTAAAACCACTAAAATTAATGATTTATCACTATTAATTATTTCGATTAAAAAAAGTTGTTTTTAATTATAATTTAGTAATTTTCACTATTCATCAGAATATGAAAGTTATCCGAAAAGTACCAAAATTTCACCTTAGGCTAAATTCGATACTCCGAATCCAAAAATGAAGTACATTTTGAGAGCTAAAATTTCTAAAATTTAAAAAGTGGTTATTACTATTCATAACAGCTAGTTTTAATAATATCTTAATAGCATATCGTTGTTCAGCGAAACTTGGTGTTGCGTACAACACACGCTATCGTGGAAGGTCACGATTGCGTGTAATGGAAGGAAAGTCAAGGATGCGTGTTGTGAAAGCTTCTTTTGGTGTAGCATACAACACAAGACATTAATGAAATTAAAAAGAATATTTTTCATAAAATATTGGGGTGTTACAATTATAGACTCCTACGAGAGTAGATTCAACAATTACGAACTGGTGCTGGTAGAGTGAGATTACTCTAGGAGGTGAGAGCTTCAGCTGAGATCTCATAGTAGCGCCGTCTAGGGCATACAATGTCATCTTGGTTATGGACTGGTTATCTACAGTTTATTCTCACATTGAGTGTATTAGGCACAAAGTGTGATGCGTCTGCATGGAGGGGACAAGGTTTTCCTTAAACAGTGAGAAGGGATCCCTTGCAGCACATGATGGACTTACCAAGAGGATATTGCAGCCGATCACTCATCAGTTGGCTAGCCTTACCCTCGGATCGGTTGATGTGGAGAGTATGTGCTATCTTGTAGTGGTGGACCATTACATGGATGTCTTCCCTGATGATGTTTTAGGTCTACCTCCTTGCAAAAATGTGGACATTTACATTGACTCGTACCCTAGTACAACACTGATATCTACACCAGCATATTGGATGGCTCCCATGGAGCTTCGTGAGCTGCAGGTACAGCTAGAGGACTTACATGAGAAAGGGTTCATCCAGCCCAGTGTTTCTCCTTATGTAGCCCAATTTTGTTCTCCAAAAAAATAGAAGGGAGGTTGAGAATTCATATTTACTATCAGCAAATGAACTAGATGACCGTGAAGAACAAGTTCCCACTCCCGAGGATTGACGACCTCTTTGATTAGCTGAAGGGAGCACTATGGTTCTCAAAGATAGACCTCAGATCAGGCTATCACCATCTAAGTGTACGAGATGAGGATGAATAGAAGATGGATTTCAGATGATGGTATAGAGATTATGAGTTTTTGGTCTTGCCATTCGATGTGACCAATGATCCAGCAGTATTCATGGGACCCATGGACAATATCTTCCATCCATAGAATGATCACTTTGTAGTAGTCTTCATCAACAAAATTATGATCTACTCGACTACTGAGGAGGAGCATTCCAACCATTTGTAGAAATTTCTGGACACACTTTTAGAGAACTAGCTCTATGGTAAACTCTCGAAGTTCCAGTTCTGGATCCGATAGTTTCAATTTCTGGGACACATCATCTCAGAGGCAGGAGTTGTGGTGGATCCATTATTTATCATTGCGGTAATTTCTTGGGAGCCACCAAGGAGTGTGACGGAGGTACGATGTTTCCTGGGTTTGGCTGGATACTACTAAAGGATTGTGCCAGATTTTTTAAAAGTTGCAGCACCATTCTCATCATTTACAAAGAAGGAGAAACCCTTCGTTTGGTCGACATATGCCAGCAAAGTTTTCAGGATCTGAGGCAGAGGTTAACTAGTGCCCCCATTATGAGGCTACTGGAGAAGGGCGTAGGGTACGTAGTCTATTGTGATGCATCAGGGACTGGGCTCGGATGTGTCTTGATGCAGGAGTGAGTAGTGATCGCATATGGTTCTCAATAGATGAGACAACATGAGAATAACTACGACACCCATGATCTAGAGTTAGAATTAGTGGTCATCTCCATGAAGATGTTGAAACAATACTTGATTGGAGAGCGTATTATAGTATACCTGGATCAATAGAGTCTCAGGTATATCTTCTCTCAAATGAAACTGAACATGAGATAGTGATAATGGCTTGAATTCATTCAGGACTATTACTTTGAAATAATCTATACTCCTTTGAAGGGGAATGTTGTAGTAGATGCACTCAGCAGTAGATCTGGTTTACACCTGCTAGGTGAGATGATGGAGCAGCTGGCCGCTTTGAAGATATTCTTTGTGGATCGTGATGGAGCTGTTTTTCTTCAGTATTTTACAGTCACTCTCCCACTTCTTCAGTGAGTTAGGGAGGTGCAGTGTGGCAACATTGACTGTGAGGCTCAACGTGCTCAGATATCCATAGGACAAGAACCTGATGGATTTTATATAGGTTGGGAGCACGTCATTCTCTTCATAAGACGTACCGTGGTACCAGTGTATCTTTTGGAGGATGTGTTGAGGGAGTATACACGTCCCCTCTAATGGTACATCTAGGAGTGGTGAAGATGTACCATGATCTCATAGAACAACAATGGTTGTCGGGAATGAAGATAAGAGTAAAAGAGTTTGTCTCTCAGTGCCTCACTTGTCAGCAAAGGAATGTAGAGCATCAGGTACCAGCAGGCTTAGTTCGTCCTTTATAGGTCCCAGAGTGGTAGTGGGATATGATATCCATGGAATTCATGACAGGACATCCACGTACATCTAGAGGTCATGATTCTATCTGGGTGATCGTCAACTGACTAACCATGTTGGCCCACTTCCTACCGATCAGAGAGTACGGTTCCGTAGAGAGCTTGGGACACCTCTATGTGCAAAAGATTGTGCGGCTCCATGGAGTAACCTCGATGATTGTCTTAGATCATGATACATGTTTCACTTCCCTACTATGGAAGGGGTTGTAGGAGGCTTTTGGGATGTAGCTTCGGTTGAGCACCGCCTTCCATTCTCAGATAGATGGCTAGACTGAGAGGACCATTCAGACCCTCGAGGATATTCTACATGCTTGTGTCCTCACCTTCGGTCATAGTTGGGAGGATAACTTGCCTTTGGTGGTGTTTGAATTTAACAACAACAATCACTCCACAATTAGGATGGAAACTTTCGAGGCATTGTACCGCTGACCTTGAAAATCACCTTTGTGTTGGACTGACACAAGGGAGTCAGCACTCATGAGACCAGAGATGGTACGTTCTACCATAGAGAAAGTGCAGATAATCCAGGAGTAGATGAAGACCACACAGAGTAGGAATGATTCTTACCCCAATAGGAGATGGAGACCTATGGAGTTCGAGGATGGTGACCACAACTTCCTAAGGATCTCACCCTAATGATGGTTGTAGATTTGGCCGAGGCGGAAAGTTATCTTTGAGGTTCATCATACCCTTTCAGTTCCTCAGAAGAGATGGAGAGGTGGATTACCGATTAGATCTTCCACCCCTGTTGCACCGGGTGCACAAATTATTCCACATATCCCAGCTGAGGAGAAATTTTCATGACCCATATCACGTCATCGACCATAATGATATGGACATCAACGATGGGGTGACATTTTCAGAGGTTCTAGTGGAGGTTGAGGATCAACAAGAGTGGGTCCTTTGTAGGCATTTGATACCTCTAGTGCGCATTCTCTGGCAACACGAGAACCTCTAGGAGAGAACATGGGTGCAGGAGGCCTAGATACATGCTTAGTACCCCCACTTGTTTCTTTAGTTTCAGTTATGGCTTATAAGGATGTAAAGCCGTGAGGATAGGATAATGTAAAGAACCGGAAATTCCATGTAATTTTTTATATTATATATGAATTTTATGAGTTGGCTAAAATTGACGGTGTGTGATTACGAGGTCCGGTGTTCCTAGAAGAAATTTTTGAACTTTTTTTTCGGGTAAATTCAGTAAACGTACGAGAAGGTTTTTGTTAGTTTTGAACCAGTTCTCGGAATTGAAATCTCAGGGGACCATTGAACTCATTGTGCCAGAATTCTCTTAACGAGACCATCACCTCAACCGCAGTAGGTCGAGGGAGAAAGATAGTTATTCACTTTTTCCGGGAAAAACAAAAATAATTTTTTTTAACAATTTATTTTTATTTGAATCATTTCTACATGGTTTATGGAGGTGGGGACCACCCAAACTAAAAACCCATGATTTGAATTAAATGGTGGGGACCACCCGACTCTTGAACTCTTTCTTTAATGAGGGAGGAGACCTTAGGTTTTCACAAAATTAATTATACAAACTCCCCATTTAATTGAGGGAGCTAACTAAAAATTAATGAAATGTGTCTGAATTTTAATTTTGCCAAAAAAATTGATATACATAATCTAAATTATTTTGGAACCTCATTCATTTGAGATGATTTGGTTGGAAAAGGAGAATGGGATATCATATTGAGGAACATTCTCTCCAATGAAGAACACCACCAAACAAAGATCTTCTTCAACGAAGAACATGCCATCTTCTCCAATGAAGAATGCACCACCTCCAACATGGGACGTCTTTAAAAACGACGAATCAACATCCTTCCTTCCCTCCTCATCTACGTCAGGAAACATTCGAGGTAGGCGTTCTGTTATTTTTTGTCTTTTACATCGAATTAATACTCGTGATCTTCCTGCTACTGAACTAATGCGGTGGGAGCGTTCCAAATGAACATGGCCCGATCCCTCCCTCGTTCTTCATGGTTGGTGTGTTCTTTATGATGGAGGAGGATGGAAAACAACAATAGTGGGGAATGGGAATAGTGGCTAGCACCACCACCAGTCAAGGCGAAGGCGGTGGTGTGACCGCACTAGTGGAGTAGGGTCGCGGCCCATCGGTCGTGATAGATCAAAGGCGACGACAACACTAGAGCAAAGGAAGCAGCCGGCCGCACGACCAAGATGGCAGTGCACCTCCATGCTGCCTGACGAGGAAGGGACATGGTATCCACCATGATGGATAAGGGAGGGCATCGGCTGAGCCATCCATCGGCGAAGGTGCAGCGCGGGACTGCACCACATAAGGAGGACGGCTGGCCATCTAGCTAGCCGCTGCGGACCGCCGCATCGCGCCCGACCCACCCCACGCCGCAGGCTGCCAGGCCGAGAGGCCCAGCATGGTTCGGGCTGCCTAGTGTGGGATAGGTCGCATCGCAGGAAGGTTCGGACCATGTGGGTCAGGCCGGGTAGACCCAAACTAGGTCAGCCTTGGCCGAGTCGGGGCGGGTTGGACCAGATGTAAGCCAGTTTCGACCCATTTCACACTTTTGGCCATAACATTGGCATTGGGAGTTCGTTTGATGATCTATCTGCAATTCTGGAAACCTTGGAGCGAGATGGTCTGTTTGGTATACATCATTGGATGTTTGGATAAAGTTGGGGAATAGTCATGTTGGACTGAGCATGAATCCAACCAGGCCCTTAGTGCTAAAAATCCAATAACTTACAAACCAGGCTTCCGTTTGATGCACCGTCTATTGCATTGAGACCCCTATGACGTAGTGGTTCTTTGGAATACTTCTCCATGTGATTTCATGGAAATTAGTGTATCGACCAATGGTTTCAGGAGAGGACCTCCTGAAGACAAGACAACTTATTACGGGACCCCTGTAGCTGGTTGTGACATTAGAAAGGGATCCTTCGTGGGTCTGTATTAGAGGATCCCACATGGACCCGCTCTAGGAATCCATGTGGGTTTGTTGTACTATGATCTTGTGTGGTTATAACGATGTACTAAGATCTTTTTTGGGTCTAATAATGTAGTAGGATCCTGTGTGGGTCTGACGATGTACTAGGATCTTGTGTGGGTCTCACGATGTACTAGGATCCTTTGTGGGTCTGATGATGTACTAGGATCCTGTGTGGGTCTATGATTTAGGATCCTGTGTGGGTATGCCTCTTTATAGATTAAGATGATTCAATAGTTACATCTAATTATCTCTACTACTATACCAAAGTCATACCAGGTATGATCTGGGTCCTTACCTTCATGATGATACATTTGTGGTATTCTTCTATGTGGCGTACCTATGTGGTACTTACCATCATGGTATTCCATCCATTGTTGAACAGTTGAGATTTGCGCTTTGAGTTGAACATCGTGTTTCCTCATGTTTGAGATGGGTATACTTGATAACATAGTTATATGTATGGGCATATACCTATGTAGGGTTGTGAGTTGTTTTCATGCTGTGTGGTTTATCCTTTGTGGGTTTTAGAATACCTTGAGGGTCTCGAGATCCCTATTGAGTATCGTTATACTCACCCATGCACAAGCTATGCCTTCATTTTGTTGTGTTTGGTGTAGATGACGGGCGACGCTGAATGAGGAAGAGGGTACCTAGACTAGAGGTATCTCCTAGGCGGACATAGATGAGGTCTACTGTAGAGACGACCATTCGAGAGTTGTACCTACCTTTCAGGTAGGATCCATGGTGTGTGTTCACAAGAGTTGTTCTAGTTTACTAGTACCTTTTCATTTTATTATAATTTCTAGTTGGGCTTGTATTCTGGCCGATTTTACATACTATACTCTCTCTATTTACAATCTTGTTTACTCATGTTCGTATCTTGTTGTGTTCTTGGTTGCATGTGTTTATAGGATATAATGGAAATTCCTTCTCGTTTTTAGGGAATACACCTTTCGAGGCTAGTCGCCAGCCCCTGCCCTATGGGAGGCGGGCATGGGGTAGTCACGACACATGGCTCAGGGGATGGGTCATGAAAATATTTCATCAGAATAAAGAGGGAGTAGAAGGAATGAGTAATATCCCATATGATTCTATTATAGGATCTATCATATATTCCTTATTATGTATGTTCCTTGATGTAACCTATTCTTAGAAAATGTTCATTAGATATAAAGTAGATCTAGATGAAAAACATTAGAGTATTTTTATGGATATACTTAATTATATGAGGTGAAATTAGGATATGTTATTAGTATATATATAATTAGAAGAGATAATCATTAGTGGTTATCAAAATGAAATAATTTAGGTAGATTAGAATGATCTGACATCACGGTTTTGATATATATTTTTTCTCAATTTAGCATTGAGATGAAAGAGTTTAAATAAACAAGTTTTTTCTGATTCTAAAGATAATTATGAGTAAATTATGGATTCTTAAGTAGCCAAGGAAATATTTTATATTTTTAACTTTTTACAAGATATTATTTTGGTGCATAATAGTAAAGAACCTATCAAAGTTTACTATGATAAAACTACAGTGGTGTCTCTCTCCAAGGAGATGAGGTCTCCCAAAAGGATAATGCACCCACATATGACATTTTATCACTTTAAATAAGTTTCTCAAGGAAGTTATGTTGTGTTGAGTATTTTATAATTGAAGTAATAAATGGTAGAACCCTTGAACAATGATTTTCCTCTGTAGGCACATGGGTATCATGTGAGAGTTGGTGGGATGAGAGTTTTTTTTCGTTTTCCCTAGTGAAAGTAATAGTCTTTTGGAGATAGATATCTAGATAAAACATTATTGGAACATGATTACATGTTTTCATTAAAAATGAAGTTTCTTTTAACATCATTATTATTAATTTTCATGAATATTTAATGTGATAATTTTCAAAGAATACACATCGTGCTAAAAATTCATAGAAGTTACCCTCTAATATGAGAACATCGAAGTTCCATATAAATGAACTTAAATATAATATTAATGGTCTTAAATATAATATTAATGGTCGGATTACAGTGTCTAATGGGACATATAAAATATATGATATTAGTGTTAGGAGTCTCATAATACCATTAGAAAACTTCTCTCAGTGTTCAACCTTGGTAATATCTAATATAAGAGGCTATGCGAATAGAACAGTTATTAGGAAATCAATATTTCCACGTGTGATTGGATATTTCAATTCATAGATGTGTTTGTTGATATATTTTCTTTAATATTATCATTAATGGATATCAAGACTCTTGTACATTGACGTATTGATGAAAACCATGATGATATATCTTCATGACAAGGTATGGAGTGTTGGGTATGTCATGAGTGATGTTACATTAATGGATAATGCGAGAAAGGAATTATCCCTTCCACCTCTTGATGGGTGTTGAAATCTTAGTATCTATTATGGGAATGGAAATACCTAGATAAATCAATGTTCATGGTGGAGGAGTTCATTTATAAAAATCCAAAGAAATCGATATTGAGAAAAGTGGTTATCAGAAACACCGTGAAACCTGCTTGATTTGAGATATTGTGATAAAGGGAATATATTTCATGGTAAGCATTCCTTAGAGGTCAGATGTCATTGTGACATTAACTTCTTTTTTTATGGGTCCCCTGGTGTGTTTCTAGAATATAACTTTTAACATTGGGTAGTTATTCCTAATTCCATTTAGAATAAGGAATATAGGGTCACATACTATTTGTATCTACAATATTGATTAAATTTGTTTATTGAATATAAAAAATTAGAATAAATAATATTTTCTCAGGTTGGATTGATCTCCGTAATTTAATAAAAAGTTATTTGAAATTACATGTGAGTTAAATAATAGTAATAAATATTTGTTTCCCATATTTTTCAAATATAATGTTTATTATATTATATTTATATATGAATAATTCAGTGAACTCTATATGTTAAATAAATAGTCATTATTCAAGGATTAGTCAAAGTATATGGGGGATAGCAGAACAAGCATAATGGTATGACTGGGAATGGTATAAAAGATATATATTAATATTATTAAATAGTTTCACATGTAAATTGATTTATAATAATAATAGTAATACTGGAAAGGTGGTTAATTATGAATTGTTAAGCAGGGAAAGGTATTCTATGTATTTTTTCAATACTAAACCTTCAACAATAAATATCTAATTATAAAACTTTCCATAATCATCATTGGAATGAAGAATGTATAGAGAGACTTAACAAAAACCTATAGGTTGATCTAGATATCAATAAACTATTCTCTATTCCTATTATCTCAATAGTTTAATAGAACATCAAGAGTTATTATTCTTTTGAGTAGAATTATGCTACGATGAATCATGAATAATGAAATTGATATAGATCATCTATGCTTGCACCTGATGATTCTGTGACTACATTTAGAGATTATGCTGTATTTTTTTCACCAATTGAGATATTATAAACCTGGATCATATACTAAAGCAATTTGTTGATGATATGTAGTCAACCCAATCCTAAATGAAGAGGCAATTACATGTTCATATAATTCTATATCTGCTCATAAATTAATTATAAATTAACTGAGAATATCCTCCTATTAAAATTATAATATTTTTTATTTAGTCTTGTAATGTAAAATTTTCAATAGATATGAATCTATATTTAATGTGAAAAAAATTATAACTCATAAATTAATAATAAAAGAATTTTTTTCATACAACACGAACTTATTCTATAAGTAGAACCTAGAGATAGCTTACGGTAGGTGTAAAGAAGAAAGGACCTAGCTGAGATGGTTCAATTTTGATAGAGATCAGATATAGTTTTTCCATAAATTTATTGAATGGACCCAACAAAACACAACTAGATATGGGTGGGTTTAGGTCAGGTCCAAACTAAAAATAATCCGTAATCCAACTCATCCTGGGCCATTCTCTTTTTTAGAGAAGGTACAAAAAATCCCAAAACCCAACCCAACCCTACCAATGGACAACCCTATTAGGAATGAATGGTATATAAATTAAATTTTATGCATGATATGCTATTAAATTTGGAAATTATTGTTCTAATAATGTGTTTTGATCATAAATATGGAAACTGAGGTTCTTTCTTCAACCTCAAGGATTAGGTATCATATCTATTAACCTTTGATAATAGAAGATACTGAGCGAGTACTTTTTTGGTATAATTTGATATAGGTTATGAGATGATAATTTTTTAATTTTATTGAACTCATTGTAAGAGGTAATTGGGTTTTATAGTGTTTCATAGCAAGTTTTGGTTTGAATTTATTAGAGTAAATAGGCTTGGGGTGTCTGGGGGATCCATTGTTACTTGTGGGGAACTAGTAATTCAGTCAAGGAAATGGATGGACATAGAGTGAGATCTATTATTAGAGGACAGATGGATAGTTTTTCCTAATATGATTGTATCATCTAAATATTGGAGACATTTTTTGATCTACATAGAATTATAATGAACTTCCCATTATTATGGATTCAATTACATGTTAATGTATCTCATTTTCTCCATATTGACTACTATTACGAATTGGGGTGATATGATTAGGCTTTATCACAATTCAAATATGCTTCATATTAAGAAAAATATATAGGTAAATGGGAAGGTTTCTCTTTTATTTCCGTTATGGATACTATTAATTAGAGTTTAGATATTATAGTTCTTACCCAAATTTCAAATTTAAGTTGTTGTTTATTCAAATGAAAAAAATTACAAGATAGTCGGTTCCCATTTCATGTAGTTTTCCTTCTAAAGGGATCAAATATGTTTTCATTTATCCATTATTTAGATTCTATCCTTATATATGGGATTCAAGACTAAATATATTGTTCAAATTAAAATGTATTTTGTTTTCCTATGGTATAAGATGACTCATTTAATTGGAATTGTCTGAAGCAGGTAAAGTAATGATTCATGAATACCCGATTAATGCATAATTTATTGAACCATGTGATTTTTTTTATAATTTTCATTAATATTTAGTACATTAATACTTATTTCTTATTATATTTACGCTAATTTAATATTTGTGGTGTTATAAGAGGTTCTATACCAACACTATGAATGTGAACCTTAGTGAACATATATATTTCAATGTTAGGGATCCGGGTGAGGGGAAATACGCTGCGTTAGGTGGTCTAGAACAATGATCTTCTTAAGGAGATGGATGAATTATTGAGATATACTATATAATCCTTTTTATACTAGATACTCCTATATTATTCTTTTATTTTAGATTTCCCCATGAATATGAACATCCATATATGGAGATAAATATTTTAATTAATATTGTATGATTATCCTACTTTAATTTTATCATTACATGTGATTTTATTAGTGTGGTGGGCCTATAACTATGATTACATATAATTAATTATATTTTAATATGTTTTGGTTACTAATTTATTGTTTGGAATTTATATTAAGTGTATATTATCTCCCACTATACACATTTTTCCTCATCCCTAGTTAAAAAACTTGGGAATATATGGAGACGTGCTTAAGAATTTATGGAACAAATGGATATAACGGGAAAACCCATGATGGTGCATTAAAAAATAATATAAAATCCCCTTGATTCCAATAATTTAGATTTTTCTTCTTGGGGGATTTTCTACTTGTTAGTCTAAAATTAGGTTAGAAGCTATAAATTCTTCTATCCAACACCTATACAGTGGAAAACCATGTAACTAGGGTAATGGGTTTGATGATATTGGATTTGAGGATTATGGTTTCATGGATATTCATATAGTTACTTTTTATTTTTTATTTTTTACACTTAATCATGTCTATAATCGTAATAGTGATTCAGTAAAAGCATAATATTTGATATACAGATTCTCATGACATGTGATTTCTTATGTAATTTTGTTTAAAAAAAATTGATTTTTAGTGAATAAATTCCAATAAAGAGTTATTTGATACTTTTATCAATAATATTTGGATTCATTTTAATTGATTAAAACTATAAGTGATTTATTTTCAGTGATTACTATTTCGATATAACTGTGATATATATGGTTAATTGTAGTGTGAGGTAAAACCTTAGGCTTATCATCAAGGTGTGCTTCGTAGATGTTTGGGAATGTGGTGTTTTTTAAATTTCTCATAGACTATGGTCTGTTTATTAATGAGGTTGAGAAAGGGGAGAATTATTATTTTTAAAATTTTTTTTCCAACTATTATTAAATATTATCAATTGTAGTTCATAAATTATCTAATCATAGAGGCCAAATCAAAGCCTATTTTTATCATCCACTACCAAATAATAATATTCTACTATAATATGTGGAATCTGACTCATCTATGATTTTCAAGTACCGAACATGTACATGATTAACCCGTTGGACCATTTTTTATACTCTTAGGAGGTAAATTATTTTTATTTCTTTAAAGGCAATGATATGACACCCCAAGATAGAAGGTAATATGATTATTTATAGCCATGAATCAATGTGAAACACTAATTAGTGGTTGAGTATTTTTTTCATACCTTAGTTACCTTCCATTGGTTTTTTAAAAAAATATTCATTTCAATGACTCAATTGTTCTTCATTACTTCATACCCCCATAATTATACCTGGGTGTTGTCCTACCAAAATTATTTCTTCTAAAACACATTTAATTTCGTAATATTATGAAATGGAAATTTCAAAAAATCCCACCTTAACAATGTACCATGATGAACTTGTGGGAAAATACTTAAGATGTTAGAAATACTAACTAATGATAAAAAATACTACATGGTTAGTTAAACCACATCGTGGTTTGTGTTATTGTGATCCATAGCATATTGGGGGTGACTATCTATTTTTATTCTGTAATATTATTGACAAATTATTTTATAATACATGACTCGACCTCCTACACATATTATAAGTAACTATGATTGTTTAGGAATATAATTAAATGATATTAATTGTGGTATTATTATTTAATATTAAATATTTAAGTGTTAAATATTTCATCTTGTATGAGTATATAGTTAAAAATATTTAGAACAGTTAAATTAATTATCAAATATTAATGAAACATATTGAGCCTTAGGAAGTGTACCCAATCCCTATAAAAGGAGGAAAATATCATGTGATGTGTATTAAGCATTATTCCGCCCAAAAAAAATTAATTACCTAATCTCTCATTAGTCCTTTTGCTCTTCACTCTTTAATATGAATTCTCTTGAATGCCATGTATAGAAGATATCCATTCTCAGTAGATAGGATATTTCTACAACCCATATATTTTACAAGAGGAATGGGTCCATTAGATTCTAAAAATCAATCCATATCATGCACACATAAACAATCTTTTATAGAATATATAACTGAGAAAGGGTATACAATTATTAATTTATTATATACAGTCTAAATATATGGAAATATACTATGTAAAAATTAGTTTTGGATGTTTTATTTCACTACATTTGGATATGATTTATACACCCTAAAACCCTGCCGAGAAAACTCCTGACATACCTCTACCCAATAAAGAGGGAGAATAAGAGAGTGTCCATTAACATATTCTATTATTTCAAACCGTTAGGCTTATTTGGGATGGTTTTTTCATCAAATTCTTGTTAGAGGTGGAGGTGTAATTTGGTTTAAGGAAACCATGGTGCTATTTACACAATAATTTTAGATACCACAACCTTCAAACATCCATGAAATTGGAGGATTAAAATATATATATGAATGAATATATATGATCCATGTCATATATGAGTAAGTTGTGACACCTAAGGAAAAGTGAGTGAATCTTGAAAGATTCATGCTTTAGGGTTTTTTCTATCCTATGGCTAGGTGTGAAGGTTTATGCAATGAAGAATGTGGGCTTCACATGAAATGGATTCAGGAAATTATTATTTTCAAAGTTACATCTTAATATTCTAAAGCATGATTAGTCTTAGAAATTTAATGATCTCTTTTAGGGTGAGATATTTGGGATAAATCATGACACTTTATTATCAAAGTTGGTTTTATTTGTGCCATTTATAATTGAAAATGAAACATCTAATTATCTATTATTTTAAATAATCCAATATATAAACCATATATAATATTTTACATTAATTTAGATAATATCCAAATAAGATGTGGTTCATATTTCTCTCTCTACTGAGAAGGTCCTTATAGAGGGAAGTGGAGATGGTATATTTCCTCTTTTAATGGTTTGAGCCTTTCCACTTCTAGGGGTATGAAGAGAAGAGTAGATGAGATACACCTAGGAGGTGAAATATAGGTGATCTATAGATGAGTATCTTCACTTCATCATTGATAAGGAGATCAACTAGTGTGATTGTAGTATAGGAATTCATATCATGCATTGTTTGGTTTTCAAAGTCTTCCATGGGAGTTTTATTCTTGTGGTCATATGTAGAATTTTATTCTCTAATATATTAAGATATTATAGTAGGGTTTAGGATGATTCAAAGTCTATAAATATGTTTTTAATTCCCATCTATGTGAGTTGAAATATATAGATATTTGAGATTCATCAGGGAAGTTTGAGTGAGGAGATTCATAAGGTACTTATATGCAGTATCAATAGGTTCTATATGGGCCAGATCCTCAATGTAGTTTGGGATCTTGAGGGAAGGGTGGTGGATCTAACAAAATCCAAATTTTTTATACTATAGTTTGTTCTATTGTACATGGTTTTGGGACCCTTTATAGTTATAGGTAAATTCTTATTACTTTTATATGATTCATTATTTTATTCTAGGTAAACCCATTGTTTCATTTTGGTGAATATGGTGTTTTTTATGCGGTTATTGTTATATAATTTAATAACGGTATAGACACTGGAAAAACCCTTGGTAAAGATATTTAACCAAGTTTTTTTGTTTCTTTTTTGAACTATATTGGTTGGTAGTTATAATCACATGAGTTATTTATTCATCTTGAACATGTATAAATTTGAAATTATCATTGGTATGATATAGAAAAATCAATTTTTCACTTTTATCTATAAAATCCTAAATATAGTTACCCGAAGATGATTTCCATTTATAAAGTTTCCTACTTTGAGAATAAAAAATTTAAATGTCACAGGTTACAAGAAACATATTTTTTTATTACATTAAATCGGAACAAAAATTACATCACAAAAATATATAAAACAATAACTTTCTTAAATTTATTTCCCATATATTATTGGTAGAATTATTTATAATTTCTTTGAAAATGGGAAAATAAAATTAGGGGTTAGACTATACATTTTTGAAGGGGTAGTATATAGTGGAATCTAATATGAAAGAAGCATGAAATACATAATATGTAGTGGATAAAACATAATTTAATAAATATAATTGACTATAAAACATACCATGTAAATAAAAATGGAAATAAATGGTCACTTGGATAATAATAATGGATCTTATAATGATGGAATGAATAATTCCAAACATTATAACCATACCATCAAGTCATTTTTATAAGAAATCATAAATAATGGGAAATAACATTACCCATTAACCTATCCTAGTTTGTATTATAACTCCCACCACTGAATTATGGGTCTATATAATATCATGTATTATCCATCATTTAAAAAGAAAAATGGTTTAATCACATAAATGTTATGAATATATAAAAAAAATATATAATTTTCCCTAAAGAACATATTACATCAATGTAGATAATAATAATTGATTATTTATTTTGAAATAAAATATATACAGATCATTAATATTTCCCCAATAAAATTAATAGAATATCATTCTTGGTAAACACCCTTTTGTATTATAAAATTTATGGTGTTCAAACTGTATATAGTGAACAATCTATGGTCAAGAAAATATTATAAAAAATGAATTGGTTGGAAATTTATGCAATACATCATCAGTATAAATAATTTGTATTTATCGGAGAAATATAAAGTCAAGATAAAGAGATATAGACTGATAGAGAACATGATCACAAGAAAAGAAAAAATAGCGCGAGAGAGCCCTTATGATGAAGTAATGATTGAGTAATATATCAATAATAGAGTTAACAAGACACTAACAACTCAATGTTTTTGGAAAAATTAGTAAGGTAAATATACAAAAACCATTTTAGGAATGACATAAAATGGGTTATATGTAGTAGAAAACTAATCTAAAATAGTAGGGATATTTTGATATGGAAACCTCACATTGAGTCTTAGATAATTTAAAAAAATCATATAAACATATTAAATATGAACCAATATAAATATTAATTACTTTATTGTGATCGTTTTTCATGTTTATTTCACTATAATAAACCCATTTAAATCACTAATTATCATTTATTATTCATTTAGTGGATTAATTTTTATTCAATTAGTCGTTTTGAGGTTCATAGTTTACAGTTTCAAGATGTAATATTTATGGTTTAATATCACCATCTAATGGTTCAATAAGCATTATAAATTTCATGTTCTAGTGTTTATGTCATTCCACAAGTGAGGGAGTTCATTAATTCGTCAGATAGTTAAAACTCAGAAAATATTCCTCAGTAATTTTGTTTTAGATGGATAAAATGACTATAATTATTTAAATTTGATATAATTAATAACGTGGTTATTTTTAATTTCTAATATCATGAAAATGATATTATTTAATTATTAGATTTATATTAAATCATCAATTCTAATTTTGTGAATATATATGAAATTCACAAGTAAAAATAAAAATAATCATTCACTTAGGTAGTGTAAATCCACCACAGTGAAAGATATTATTTTCAAGGGGCCTTATAGAAGAAAAAATAATAATTAATGTATGAGTTTTATAAAATCATTAGAGTATAATTCATTTTTTATTTTTAATTTCATTTTAATGATTACATATATTATAGAAGGTGTAATAGGGGAATTAAAATAAAAAGATACGAGTTTTGAAACCCATACTTTAAAATAGTAATGACTTATAAAAATTGGCTTGATGAGAGGGAATGATAAATATATATAATGTTCCCGAAGTATAATGTATGTAAATACAAAAGAGTGGGGGTGAGTTATAGTAAAAAAAACATCTTAAAATTTCCATCCACCTCAAGCTGTACAATGATTATAAATTTCATCATGTAATAAAATCAGAAGTTATCATTAAAAAGTAAATACAATAGAAATTTAGTTTGCTGGAAATTCACAATATCCAAGAAATGTAATAACACAAACAAAATTAAAAATAAATCAAAAATTTTAAAATAATGTAATGTTTAAGGTTAGTAATCCGTAAAACTCCAAAAAAATATTTAATTACTAAACAAAAATTTAAACGTAAAGTGTAAAGAAGATCAACATACCTAAATCTAATGTATACTGTATTCATATATGAGGGATAAATCAACTATAAAACCATTTTATGGACTATCATTCTTAATATAACTAAAATACCTTAATAAATTAGGCTCGAAAAATATTTTTCTCCCTATCTTTGAAGTCCCTCATTCTCACAAGATCAGATAAAACTCTATCTTCCTATCCCTAAAAGCCTTCAATCATTTGGTATTATTTAAAAAACGATTCTAAAACTCCATAAATACCATGATCTAAATTATTATAATTATAATTAACAAGATGAAATATTTTAAGAGCTATACAATGAGAAACATCATAATGGTAACTCTTAATAAAACACTCATTTCGAGAAAAATGACCCACTGATCAGAATTCATCTCAGAAAAATACAGTTTTACAACTTCAAGATAAACATAATCTTTCATAATATCAATTTTATATTTAATATTCCTTTAATGTACAGTTATATTTGTATTTTATATTTTATGTAACTTCAATGATTTAATTGCACACTATTTAGGATTATTTCATGTATATCCAAAACTTATTAATCATCTTTTGCTGAAATCAACATAGCTTATAGTCATTCAATGAAGTTAATCGACACCATTATATTTCTCCAGAATATGATTTTTTTAATGTGACGTTAAACATTGGATCTTTTTATTTTCACATTTCAACTTATAATCCTTTAAAAATAATTAAACCAGAATATAATTCCACATAAGAAAAAATGTGAAAACACAAATTCAAGTTAAATCAAGTTATAATTAAGTGTATTAATATTTTCAAAAAAAATTATTCTATAACCTGAAATTATTATTATAAAAACCCATACTTCTCCTTTGTAGATATTAATTATCAATAAGTTAATATTCATTATATAACATAACAATTCAGGCTCGAATCATTTAGGTCTAGTTCATTTAGAAACATAGACATATTAAAAACTGGTCCATAAAATTTATACATAATCTCCTACTTAGTTCAAAATAACTAACACCCTACTTAAAATTATCATACATAATAACATTCCTTATAAGATGGTGAAGGGATATATAATAAAGGGTGAGCTCAAATGCTCAGTAAGGGTAAGCAAGGGAGATATGTAAATAGAAAATGAGAATAAGTGTATAAGAACATGAGTGTGACATTTTAAATCCATACCACTCATATCAAATATCATAATATTGAATCATGGAATAAATATTGGTAGTTCATAAGTTATGAATAATAAGGGAATAAAATATCATGATCTATGTGGTCATAACATTAGCATAAGACATGGAATTGTGGCATATATGAAAGAATATAAAATCATTTCCATAGTTTTCAAGGATCATTACCGAGGCTATTATAGTAGAATGGGTTCTCTCCCCTAACCATAATAGAATTCGAGGTTCACTACAAATATTATCACACTGGATAAAGTCCCTAACTAAACTGTGTTTACTCCTCATTCTAGTCCTATTTTTATCATGACATATCAATATGTAGCCAATTTATTGGAGGGAGATATAGTTACCACACATTAAATAATTAAAATGATAAATATGTGTAACATAATATCATAAAAAATTCATTGTAACTGAATAAATGAAAAAAAATGGTATTTATAACACATTTATCATATCAGAACCGACGAAAGGAAATAGGTTTAGCACAACATTTAATAATAGCATAAATCAGGTAAAATAAAAAGGTTTCATAATCATATTATAATCATAAAAATAAATATTCTATGTAAATAATGAATATATTATCATTAGATAATATACCCTCAATATATTAATTAATAGAAAGATATTTCATCATAGGTGGAAAATGATTTTGAAACAAAAATCACTTGGATAATTTATTGAGGAAAATCACTATTTTAAAATAATAAATTCATAAAATATTGTGGAAATAATATTATTTGAAAAGAAAATTGAAAAATTATAAATCAATATTCACAATTAATAATAATCTTGATGGAAAGATATTATGTTCATGTTTTATATGTTAAAACAAACATTCCTTTCACATTTTTAGAAAAATACAAATGGGCATTGTTTGGAAAATGACATGAAGTTTTATTTTAGTTTTTTTAAATTAAAATAGGCATTAAAATATATTTTATAACAATTTTTATGCATTTTAATAAAATGTTTGAAACATTTTTTGAAAAAATTGATATAGAAGAAAAAGGGGTTTTGACTAACAAGAGAAACAAAGTCTGTTTTCTTTTAAAAAAATCATTTGGAATCTTGTGTTCATAAAGATAGAAAAATAAGGGAATAAATTTTATTATAAATAAATAAATATAGTAAAATAAAATTCATAAATTTATTTATAGGTAGATCATAATATTTTTTCATTAGAATCATAATCATAAAAAATCCTGATAAAGGATGAGATTGTACCGGGAAACCCTAACCACTTCGGTAACATTTGAATCATAAGCCCCATGAAAGTATAAAATTAAATGAAACATAAAATATTATGAAAATAAATGAATTCACGATATTAATTTTCAATGAGTCTTTATATACATCTCATAAAATAAGATCGGTGCATAATGTAACGTATGTCCTAAATAAGACAGATTGGGAAAAAAATCCATTACCTTAAGTCTGAACATCCTTCATACACATTCCAAACTCCAGTATAATAATTATAGATTTTTCTTTAATATATTATAAAACCATAATTATATATATATATATATATAATACCATATTTTATTAAATTATTACCTTTTATTACCCTTTTATTAACAAATCATTGTTAAAATCCCGTTTTGGGTAATAACTACTTCGTTTTTTAATGTATGTTTCTATTTGGTATTTTTAGTCTTTTTAATTTGATTATGGTTACATAATATCTGTAATTTGAACATTATAAATATATATATATATATTATATAATCATTACATATTTATTTAGATTAATCCATTAATGTTAATGATAAAAAATCAATTAGCCCATACATAGAGATAGAAGGTCATATTTATGTATGAATGTTGTTTCTATTTTATCAAAAGATGAAATGAAATAAATGATAATAATATGTAAAATTTAAATAATCATTTTTATTTCATATATATTACATATTTTAATTTAATTTATCATTATTATATTCCATGTATAACTTTAGTGAAAAATGTATTAAATCATTTTGTAAGGCGATATTGAGTGGTATACACGACAACGTTATTGTATCCCCAAAGAATAGAATACAAGAAGGAATTTGTGGTACAATAAAGAGATTGGTGTATGTAATTCCCTCAAAATAGTAGCATATAATTATTTTTAATATTCTAAAGTTATTATATTATAATGGTTTATTAATTTTATAATTTGGTGGGTGAATAAATAAAACAAAATTAAACTTTAATAATGTTACCCATTCTTTGGAGTGCCTCTTTATGTTTATATGTAAAGCCTTATTAATAGTGTTTCATAATAAAAATATGTCTTATAGTAAATGGGTAAAGAAGTAATGAATTGTTTTGGGAGGTATTTTATAAAACAAAGAGGATAGTATAGTGTGGAGAGGATAGGAGAAAATTGGTCCTTTTATAAGTGGGGAAAGATACCCACTATGAAACTACTTGGAAATTACCCAAAACAATTCAGAATGATAAGGTAATTTCCACGAAAAAAGATTCTAAATGGACATTGTCTCTAATATGGGATAGAATAATATTTAAAACTGGATTTACCATATTATTTATATAAGTTTGGATGAAAAAAATACCTTTATCATTTTAATTTAACCATCGATAACTAATATTATCCTTAAATATTTTAATTAATTATTACTATTAATTTTGAAAAAAAATTAACTTTAACTAATTATTAGTTATTCATTATTATCTTTATAATTATATAATATCATTTTACAAATCCCATTCATAGAAGTGAAAAATTTTAATTTAATATATTACTCAGAGATGCAATGAAATAAAGGTTTTCCGATGAGAAAATATCATATGTTATAAATAAATTTAATATAAAAATTAAAAATTAATTTGATTTGGATAACCTAAATTATATTAATTGTTCTATAATTTTACTTATTTTACATTTAAAACCGTATTAAAATAAAATTTAGCTTGTAAATTCTAAGAATAAAAAGTTGGTTTTGTAATAAAAACTACTATTTTTCACAAATCACATTGAAATTGATAATTTTAGAAAAAAAAAATAACTCTGATAAAATATTGACATGTTTATCTAAAAAAATAAATTCAGTTCTTCACATAAAATTTATAGATGTGATAGAAATTAACCATTAATTAAGTATGGAAAATGCCAAAAAAACATTTTTTTTAGAAAAATACAAGTTTTAAACAAAAATTGGATTAATTATTATCTCATTCCTAGAAAACACATAAGATGAATATTAAATTTTTTATTGAATATATAATATAAAACATTAATTAAAATGGTTTAACAAAAGTTATTTATTTAGTTTGTTGAGATAAAACTCTTTTGTGCACACAAAAAATAGTTTTTCAGAGAATTTTTTCCTTTATCAATGTTTTTTTATTTTAATTTCTAATTAATTTGTAATAAAATAATCAATTTTATATACATGTGTAAACCATGTACCTTCATAATTTAGTAAATCTAATTCATACCCTCCATTAAAATGTCTAGGTAATAACTATCTTATTAAATAATAATATTTTAGTAGTATGCCACATTTTATTAAAACTCAGTGTTCTGTGTAATTCAAGTTAAACATAGTATTTTGATGAAAGGAATATATATATATAAAAATATATTTATTTGAAATTTGTTTAACAATAAATTGATATTTTATATTCTACCCACCATATAATGAATTTCTCCCCTAAAATTCAATAACATTGATACAAACAATTGAGGATACATATGTATCATCACATCCCTAGGTTCCCTTGTAGTTTGCTCAAGATGGTGGATTTTTCATAAAACTTTGACCATGTGAGTGGTCTTATTTCATTGTTATTTCTCAAAATGATACAAAATCTCTGTAGGGTTTTCCTCATTAGAAAGATCCTTTCCCTTTGGTTTCCCTCAATATATAGTTGAAGGGTTATTTTTGTACTTCCTCAAAAGAGATACATTGAACACATCTTATACTTTAGAGAGGGTTTTTGGAAGCACCAAATGATATGATACTATATCTATAAATCAATAATTTTAAAGGAACTAATATATATAGTGCTCAACTTTCCTTCATTTCATAATCACAATTTTATCCTTTGGTTTTGTTTTGATCAATTTCAACTTCACCTTTTATTTCAAGAAGTGAATATGAATTTGTGATACTTTAATCAATAAAATTAAATTCTAATAGATCATAATAATGATAAGTCATTTTTAATCTATAGTTAACATCAAATAAAAAATGGACATCACATGTTATCCAGTACAGATAAATATTCCTATGATGATGTAATATATTAATGTGTAAAATGTCAATAACACCCAAGGTCCAGCTTAAAACATTAACAAAATTGTTAACCATAAGGCTCCTCTAAAATATTAAAATTTAAAAATTTAGAAATAAGGTCACTAACTTCAAAATCTAAACTTATCATCAATCCTCTAAAAAATATTGGATAGCTTAATTTTTATATTTCAAATATGTGAATACATTGATCATATAATATCTTAAAACGTGGTAATATCATGAGAAACCATAAAACCTAAATAAAAACATACATGCACCATAATTCGTTAAATAAAACCATATATTATACAATATATTCCATAAATCCAAATATTCTATAAAATTCATCATTTAAAACATAAACCATTTTTTAAGAAATAATTAATTAGTTTCGAGGACATAAATAATATCAAATTTACTTAATCCATATAAATTATCTCTTTATACAAACTAAAAACAATTTTTATAACACCATGATTGTATTTACGGGTTATCTTCCCGTAATCATGTGTTTTCCATAAAATATCACCTTGTCATTTAATCATTTTTTGTTCATCAGTACTATTGAATATATTCTTGAAAATACTTAATAAAAAACATTTAAAAATAATTATATATTTTTTAATTCTTTAATTCCAAAACATAAACACTACAATCATTCCACTTAATTCTTAAACCATAAACTAGGCTTCATCATCTTATTCTTCAATAATTTAGATCTTTCATAAGTCATTTGTAGTTATTCATCGTTACAAGAAAAATATTTACTCATATATCATTACTAATATTATTCTTGATATTTCCCCCTAGGAAATCAACTTTTATAATGAATATAATTTCAATATTTAAAACATTCAACTATTGATAAAGCCTCAGGGAAACCATTATTCTCATCAGTTATATTAAATAAACTTTTCATTTCTCATCGATAGTTACTTAATCTATTTTCTTCTTCATCCACACATAAAACATCATATCACTCAATTAAGACATTCCATTAAGTGATTCTTGAAACATTCCTGACATATATGAAACTGAATTTCCATTACCCCATGGTCTCAATCACCTGAACTCTTGATGAACTATACCCTTATCTTTGTTTGTGAGTCTAAGATTTGATTAATGTGAAACTTATTAATTATATATAATGGTAACTGATTAGGCATAATAAAAATATATTATACTCCAGTTATTATACAATTTTATTTCTCATTGAAACATTTTCTATCGCATTCTACATTTGTGTAGTTACTTATGGTTCCTTCCATTGACTAAATCCAGAAATCCTAGTGTGAAAAATAATATTCATATTTTGAAACAACATAATCATGAAAAAAATTGGATCTCTAAATCATGAAATATTATATTCAATATATAACACCTTAGTATTAATTTTGTTCATTATTGAAGTCCTTTATGATGGTTCATAAAGATTTTGTGAATTCAAAAAGCATATCCCCCAAGAGTGTCAATCCTAGTGTGCAGTAAGGTCTATTGTCATGTACCCAGTATTGATTAGGGAAAGCCTGATGCACATTTTTTTAATTATTACCATCAATTACATCTATGGTAGAACCATTTTCACATGTAGTATGCAGATAGGGATTTATTTTTAGGTAAGCGAGATACTATGTTCATTCCAAAAAATTTAGCATACAATCCTATACATAATTTCATCCTAATGGAAATCCCTAAAGTTTCATCATACTAGTTTATAAAATTTATCTAATCCTTTCAATGATACGAACTATAATGAACCATACATCTCGTACATATATATTACATCTTTACATATGAATATTCATTACATAACATAATGATCCATGTCATAATCATTTTGGTCTAGTTATTTTGAATATTTATACCCAAAAACAACTAGTACATAAGACATATAATTCAATACCCACTTAGTTCCCCATAAAAATATTCCTTAATGGTCTTATCATACATCATAACTTTATTCATAACATTGGAAATGAAACATATGAAAATGTGATCTCAGATGCTCAATAAGGATAAACAAGGGAGATAAGCAGGCATAACATGAGAATAATGGTAAGATAACATGAAAATGTTATTCTAAAACCATACCCTTCATATAAAATATCATAACATTGATTCATATCATAACTATTATTAGTTAATAATGAATTAATCATAATGGAAGGAAATAACATAATCCATGAGAGTATAACATTTTCACATGACTTGGAATTGTGGTATACATATAATCATTGTGAATCACTTCCATAGTTTTCATGTACCATTCTAATGAATATTATAGTGGAAGAATTTAACTCCAAAAACTATCATAGTAGTCAATTTTAACATACAATACTATCATAGAGGAAGAAATACATCACTAAACTAGGTTGAAAACTTATTCCAGTCCTCTTCATCTCATGAGATATCACTATTTACCAAATCTATTTGATAGAGATATAGGTCCCATCGATAACATAATGAAAATCATAAATATTTGTTCCATAATATCCTAAAACATTAATCATATCAAAAACCATTAAAATAAAAGGGTTTCATAACACATTTATCATATTAGAACCCATAAAAATAAATGGGTTACATACAACATTTTTACATATAATAACCCATGAAAAAGAAACGAGTTTCTTAAAAATAAAATCATTTTAAACATAAACCAACCCAATAATTAATAAATATTATATCAATGGATTATATCCCTAGTAAATATTATGTAAAATCAAATTATTTCATCTTATATAGAAAATTATTTTGAAAGTAAAATCACTTGGAACAATTTTGAAGGAAATACATTTATTTGAAAATAAAATTTTTAGAAATTTAAATATATAAAATAGTGTGGAAATATTTTTATTTTAAAATGAGAAAAAATTAATAAATAATTCATGAATGAAAATAATTTTCATGACTATAAGAAATTCTTTTCATGACATACGAATTAAAATAAATATTCCTTTCATGTTTTCAATACAATCCAAAGAGGCGTTATTTGGAAAACAACACGAGGATTCATTTTAAATAATTTTTTAAAATATAAAATAAGGGTAAAATAATTTTAATAATTCTTTTGGATAATTTTAAAAAAAAATAACAACATTTTCCTTTTACATAGACATGGACGGAAAAGGGTTTTTTACTAAAGAGTGGAGCAATGTGGATTTTCATTAAAAATAATATTTTGGAAACATGAGTACATAAAGAGGATAAAAATTAGTGATGAAAATTTCTTATATAGAAATAACCCAATTATAATGATATTTTTGATGTTATTTAGGGGTGGATCATAATATTTCATCATTAGAAGCAAAAACATAAATAATCACAATAATATATGAGATTGTATCTTAAAATAATTTCCACATAGGTAACTTTTGTATCTTATTCATTAGAAAGAATGAAATTAAATTAAAAATTTAATATATTGATAATAAATAAATTCATGATATTATATCTAAATGGGGATGTATATAATCCTAAAAAAGAATATTGGTGTATAACATGACATATGTCCCAAATAATTCAAATTTAAACAAAAATACCTTAACTTAAGTCTTGAATTACATTGTACACATTAACACCTTATATATGTAAAAAATATAGGTTTATTATAAATCTATTATAGAAAAATAATTATATATATCGTAACATATATTATCTAAATATGTTCTTTTATAACCTATTTATTAATAATTCCTTTTTAAAATTCTCGTTTTGGGAAATAACTATTTTTTATATGTTTTGGTT
Source organism: Viscum album (assembly GCA_963277665.1). Classification (NCBI taxonomy): domain Eukaryota; kingdom Viridiplantae; phylum Streptophyta; class Magnoliopsida; order Santalales; family Viscaceae; genus Viscum; species Viscum album. Next base: position 2,004,169,154 of record OY728164.1, on the reverse strand, counting down.
TGCTATTTTTGGTCCTGTTATAATGATAATGGTTCCATAATCTCATTAATTTTAACTATTATATAAATATAATATACAATCATTATATTTTTATTTATATTAATCCATTATATTTATTGATAGTAATTCAATTACACCATTTATTGGGATGATATGCGGCACACATAAAAAATATTTCCATTTTATCCATGGATGAAATAAAAGAAATATGTATAAAATATTAAATTTATAGGATAATTTTTATGTCATATATATCATATAAGGCCCAATCCTTAAACATTACTTAATCTTGAGTTATTAAAAGATTACACATTGAGGATCGTTTCAGGTTATTAGTTTTAGAGAATTAGATCATAAATCATGCATTACATTCCACATTTAATCAAAGTGGATACATAAAATATTGTATTCATTTTTTCCCATCAACTGAAACATATTTAAAACAAAACATGGATTCTTTCATGACACTTACTTGACCCTATCATCACATCATGTACCTTTCCCTTGACCTATGAAAAACATTTCAAAAACATGGGATGAGCATAAAAATCTCCGTAAGGGATATAAAAGTATGAAATGAAAACATTAGTCCATGTATGAAATCATACTTTACACATAAAACATAATCATTTTAACATACCTCATCAAATAATGAATAAATCATAGAAATCATATGACATAAAGGTAACTTGAGGCATTCATAGCATTCTTACCTAGGGTGTAACCCTCATTGTTACGTTTGGAATACCCATAACAGTATATTCTCTAAATCTCTTCGTAGAATCCTTAACGTTTAACCCCTTTTCATTACCCAATGCATTGGAGAGCTATATCGGGCTCACCCGCCCATAGTTTATCATGGAACCACCCGTCTTCATAAATAATTCCCAAGAACCATAACATAATCGTATCACATAAAACATGCATAAAGGAAACATAACATTTCCACATTTCAATCACAAGATATCAATAACACGTTGATGTAATAAAACAATTATCAAAACCATATTGATTACCAAAATAAAAGAAAAGTAAAACATGGTATTTATTTTTCATAAAAAATGTTATGGCTTGTAGAGGAAGCCAAAACTCAAATAATGGTCACAGCGGCAGAGAAGTCATTGTCACCGCATACGTACGAAAAAAAAACATTCCCTTTTTTCATTTAGTAAACGCTTCGTATAAAAATATTCCTATTGAATAAATTTAATAGTCAAAGGGGTTTATACACCGTATAAAAGAAGGTTGTGTATAAAACAAAATATGCCTCAATGAAAGGAGAATGAGATGAAGTCCCATACCTCATATCTGACTTGACTTGATTGTTATTTAATATCCTAAATAATAAAATTGAGTTAATTTAAACTTTCTTAAGAACCCTTATAAAGTTCATTATTCCTTTTATATCACTTATTACCATGTCATTAACACTATGTAATTATTTAAGTTAATAACTGTCGTTTTAACGATCATTGGTACTTGAGTCAAAAATAAACTCTTTATAATTACAAGTTGTTCATGTATCCATTATATCCAAAGTTGGATTCATGATGTAGATATTATATATATCATATATATCCAGTATATACATGCATTTATAATATTACATAACATTTAGAGGTAAGAAATGAAATGCACCCATCATGGAGACGGTAAGCCGTACATACGCATGAACGCTACTTTCATTTCGATTTCATATTTTATGGAATGGAATCATAATGATATAATGGTATATTATAATTCCAGATTAATATCATATATAATATCATTAAATCCATCCTTTATACATCCCACATATGGCATTAACGAATAAAATCACTTTGAGGGGGCAGTAGTCTGCACTTCCTAAAATGAAGATATCGTGTTTACCGATAATTGAAACCATAAAGGTATGCCAAAAATGAAAAATACAGAAGCTTAAAAAACATAAAAATATTATATATCATATATAAATATAGTTTCATCTTAATTTCCACCTTTTAATGTGTCAGAATAATATTGAACAATCATCGTTTCGTGAGGCAGAAATTCTCCATCCACAGAAACATTATGCTCTTTAACCATTAGATGAAGGTGTGTGTAAGTGTATCTCGAATACTTCTTATAAAAACATCCTTGTATATTTAGGATACTTGTGTTGTCACAAAATAAATGAATAAAAAGAGTTTAGGTGGTTGGAGAAGCAAAATAAAACAAAATAACATTAGAGAAGACTTTACCTTTAAATCGGGTAACTCTTCTTGGTTTGAACCAAAATGGATTCTTGAAGAGCTTTCTGCCTAAGCTAAGGCTTCTAGGATGAATAGAGGTATGTTTAGAGATAAAATTAGCAAGGATTGGATGAGACAAAGGCTTGAGAATTGTGGGTAAGGAGGTAGAGGTGGGGGCTTTTATAAGAGGAGAAGAGGGGTACTCTTGGAAAGTAATAAACTATTTCTTTATATTGAAATGTGTTTCGGATTTAAAATGTCCCACATTGATATATATCTAGGATATGGTGATAAAGGTTCGAAATATACTCAACCAATAGGTCTTTGACAAGTGTATGTCTTAGATTTTACATTATATTTTCATTTTATTTAAATAGTTAATTAATGAGGTAATCGCTGCAGCATCATGATGTCATAAATAATTTAAGTTATTTAATGTTTTAAAATTATTAAAAAAATACTATGATGTAGGAAATCATTTTATCATTCCAATTACTATTTATAGTACAATAGATCATTTATGTAGAAAATATTAAAAATATTTTACTCAGGTGATACATTCTTTGTTATATTTAACTTTCTTTAAAAATAAAAAGATAAAGGGTCACATTCACACAAAAGTGATTCGATGGGGTCCCTATGTTTGGCACAAGGCATCCCATGGTCGGCCATAACACAACCAGTATCATTAGGAAACATGTTGGAGTCATTTTTTATTATATTATTTTATTATCCTTAACAACATGATTATTAATTAATCATGATAATTAAAGATAATTACCGTCGTACTATTCATAATGACCAAAAACAAAAGAGTCTTAATTAGATAATGTAAACCTTTAAATTCCAAATATGGAATCCATTTTACCAAATTCCAGACATAGAAATTTCAATAATTAATTTAAAAATAATCCTCGTAGGACACACGTACTGTAGAAGCACTGTAGCGTTACTGTAGCAACTGAGATACTGTTGCAATGGTAGCAGGGGACTGTAGCGGCGGTAGCGGAACTGTAGCAGTGTGGGTACTGTAGCAGTACTATTCACATAATGGGTCTTGAGCCAAAAATTTGGGCCTACGGGCTATGTAATGGGCTAAATTCCCACAAGACCTATGGGATTTGTAATGGGTTTCCCTCTACCCAGTTAAAGAGGTCTTTGCTTTGCTTTAATAATAAAATTGAGGCTTCGGCCCCAATAAAAAAATAGCGGGTTATTTTTTCAAACAATATCTATGAAAATTTTGGCAGTTGTTTATGCCCAATTCCAAATTCAAATTAATTATAATGACCACCATTAAAATAAATGGTAAAAAAATATTATAATTACACTTTAAGACCAATTAAAAAGATAATCTAACCATATAATTATATTAGATGAAAAAGAAGTTTTGATTTAAAATGCAGTATTTTTCACTATTCATTAACAATGAACATTGTTAGAAAAATACCAAAAAATAACCCAAGGTAAATTTCAATGACCAATCATAAAGAATATGTTATTTTGACAAATAGAGCTTATAAAATAGACAGATGTTTGATTTAAAAATGGTTTTCCATCAAAATGCAATAAAATAATCTTTTACAAATATTAGTGTATTACATGCTTAAGATTGGATTTATTCTAATTTTAATCCTCTAAAACACTATCTAATTCATAAATAGAAATAGATAAAAATATCTATTATTCATTACTTAATTAGGATGTTACATCCTTCCCCCCTTTAGAAAATTGTGTCCCCACAATTTATTTACTTAACGAATAAGTGGGGGTATTTATCCCTCATTGTATTTTCAGATTCCCATGTTGCCTCTTCAATCATGTGGTTTTTTCACAAAACCTTTACTTGATGAATCACCTTATTCCGCAACACTTTCTCCCTGTGGTCAATAATCTGGACCGGTTGTTTCTCATAAGATAGATTCTATTCCAGCTGAACTACCTCTGGACTCAAAACATGAGTTTGATCTGGCATGTACTTATTTAACATTGAAACATGAAAAACATTGTGTACCTGAGATAAAATCCGAGGTAAATCCACTAGGTATGCAATTGATCTAACTCCCTCAAGAATTTTATATGGTCCAATGAACCTTGGATTAAGATTTTCTTTCTTACCAAATCGCATCACACTTTTCCATGTTGAATCTTTGTGAAAAACATGATCACCTACCTTTAAAGAGAGATCCTTCCTCATATTGTCCGCATAACTCTTCTGCCTACTCTGAGCTGTTCTCATGTGTTTCTGTATCAGCTAAACTTTTTCTGCCAACTCTTCTACCAATTCTGGTCCCATCAACGTCCTTTCACCCACTTCATCCCAAAAAGCTGGAGTTCGACCCTGCTTCCCATATAATGCCTCAAATGGTGCCATCTGTATACTAGAATGAAAACTGTTATTATAAGAAAACTCAACCAAAGAATGATTTTGGTCCCAAATTCCCAGATAATCCATCGAACAAGAACGTAGCATATCCTCCAATTTCTGAATTTCTCGCTCTGACTGCCCGTCTGATTGAGGATGAAAAGCTTTACTAACATTTAATTCAGTACCCAACAACTTTTGAAGGCTCATCCAAAAGTTAGAAGTGAACCTAGGATCGCGGTAAGATACAATAGAGAGAGGAACTCCATGTAACCTTACTATCTCTTTATGATACAAATGGTAAAGTTGATCTAGGGAAAAAGTATCTCGCCTAGAAATGAAATTAGCAGATTTAGTCAAGTGATCAACAATAACCCAGATTGCATTATTACCTCGAGGTGTCTTCTGAAATCCCACAACAAAATCCATGGATATATTCTCCCATTTCCACTCTGAAACTGGTAAAGGCTTAAGCATCCCATTGAGTAACTGCCACTCTGATTTTACCTGTTGACAAGTCAAACACATCATAGTAAAATCAAGAATATCTCTTTTCTTTCCATCCCACCAGTAATACTCCTAAAGATCTCTATACATTTTAGTACTGCATGGATGAACTAAAAACAGAGCACTATGAGCTTCACATAACAACTCTCTCTTCAACTCTGAATCAAACGACACACACAATCTCTTCCCAAATCTCAAAACAAAATCATTATCAATGTTGAATTCAGGTAACTTACCCTTCTGAACCAGCTCTACCTTTTCCTATAACTCGTTGTCTTTCTTCTGTGCTTGCTTAATTCTATCTGATAGATAAGATTTCACTAATACCTGAAACAAAATAGAAGAACATCCTTCACCAACAACTTGTATTCCAATGTTCATCAAATCCTTAACCAAAGGATCACGTTCCAAATGCATCATTGTTAATGAAGCATTACTTTTTTGACTCAAAGCATCATCCACTTTATTTTCTTTTCCCGGATGGTAATGAATTGTACAATCACAATCCTTGATTAATTCTAGCCATCTACTCTATCTCATGTAAAATTCTTTCTAATTGAATATATACTTTAAGCTTATTTTATCAGTATATATTTCACAATTTACTCCATACAAATGATGCGTCCAAATTTTAAAAAGAAAAAACACCAGAAGCTAATTCCAAATCTTGTGTAGGGTAATTTAACTCATGCGTTTTAAAATGACGTGAAGAATAAGAAATTACCTGATCATTCTGCATTAGGATGAAACCATGTCCTTTCAATGAAGAATCATTGTAGATAACAAACTCACCATTCTTGGAAGGTAGTTCCAAAACTGGAACATTCACCAATCTTCTTTTCATTTCCTGAAAACAATAATCACATTATTTTGTCCAGATAAACTTAACACCTTTCTGAGTTAGCTTAGTCACTGGACTAGATAACCATGAAAAAAATTCTAAAAAACCTTTGGCAATAGCCTGCCAAACCAAGAAAACTACGAATCTCGGTTACATTTTTGGGTCTTGGCCATTCTTCCACAACCTTCGTTTTTGCAGTATCAACAGTTATCCCATATTTAGAAACAATATGACCGAGGAAAGAAATTTGTTGCAACCAAAACTCACACTTGCTGAATTTCTCATACAATTTTTTTTTCTTTTAAGGTTTTCAAAATAACCCTTAAATTACTTTCATGCTCCGATTTAATTTTATAAAACACCAAAATATCATCAATGAAAACAACCACAAACGTATCCAGGAACTCATGAAAAATTCTATTCATAAGGTCCTTGAATACAGTAGGTGCATTGGTCAGCTCAAAAGGCATTACTACAAATTCATAATGGCCATATCTTGTACAAAACACGGTTTTCAAAATATCTGATTCCTTTACCTTTAACTGATGGTACCCCGATCTCAGGTCAATCTTTGAGAAAAACTAAGCTCCCTGGAGTTGATCAAACAAATCATCGATATGAGGAAAAGGATATTTGTTCTTAACATTGATGTTATTCAAGGCTCTATAATCAATTCAAAGTTTCATTGAACCATCTTTCTTTTTAACAAATAAAACCGGAGCACCCCATGGTGATGTGCTAGGTCGAATGAAACATTTCTCTAATAAATCTTTCAATTATTTCTTCAACCCTAAAAGTTCAATTTGATTCATTCGATAAGGGGGTTTTGAAATTGGGTTAGCATCGGGAACTAAGTCAATAGTAAATTCTACTTCCCGGTCAGGTATTATTCCAGGAAAATCATCAGGAAAAACATCAGGATACTCATTTACCACTAGCACATCATTAATCTGAACAGTTCCCTTGTTTTCAACAAAATGTGCAAGGCAACATTCATTTCCATCTTTTACAAGTTTCTCAGCCTTTGGATATTTTATCAACAGTAAGGGTTCATTCTTTAACACAAATTGAAAGTATTCTAAAAAGAAACATGTTTAGTTGTAAATTCAATCTTAGAATGGTAAATAGAGAGCCAATCCATACCCAGGATAACATCAAACTCTACTAGAGGTAAAACAATAAGGTTTTCAAGTAGGTTCTTTCCACCGATAAGGATAGGAAGATTCTTATAAATTATTTTTGCCTCAAAATTTCCCCCAGGTTTTTTTACCACAAGTTCAGGAGTCATTTCTTTAGATGGTATTCCCATTTTACTAGAAAAGTTTTCAGAGATGAAAGAATGTGTAGACCCCGAATCAAACAACACACTGGCATAATCTAAAAAAACAAAAAAAAGTACCTGATACCACTTAATTTGATGGCCCAACATCTGCTGAAGTAGTTCCAAAGGATTTCGCCACCCCATTCTACTTGTATTCTAACTGCATCCCATCACTCGAGCTCTTTTTCAAACAATCATTTTCATAGTGACCCATCTCATTACACATAAAACGTCTCACTAACTGTAAATCAAATTTGGTCTTACCATCACCCTGATATTTTTCAGTGCAATCACGAGCCTTATGTCCCATCTTACCACATCGTTAGCACTTTTAGAATTCATAAGACATTCCCCAGCATTCTTTTTACCACATTTATCACAAACTAGAAACTTAGTTTTAATACCATCAAACCTTTTTGAAGAATTCTTCCCTTTCTAATGCCACCTCGGCCTCTTCTTCTGTTGGTTGTTATAGAACACTTGATCATCAAAAAACTCCATTTCCACCTTCTCAGCACATCAAAAAAGCTTTTCATAACTTTTGAACTCACGAGAATCCAATTTCATTTGATATTTCGGCTTTAATCCTGAGTAAAAACGATTGATTTTACTATCAAAGTCTCGGATAAAATTTTGAGCATACCATGCCAATCGAGTGAACCTCTCTTTAGAATCAGCCACTGAGTCGTCCTCTTGCCTCAATTCCAAGAATTGTTTTCCCATCCTAAGTTGAACAGCCTTAGGAAAATACTTCTCAAGAAACATACCTTTGAATTAATCCAATTCGAGATCATCAATCTCATCAGCTTCCCTGATATTTTTAACCATCGACCACCACTGATCTGCTTCACCCTCCAAATGGTAAATAGAAAGACTAACCTTTTGATTGTCTGAACACCCCATGACATCGAAATTCTTCTCCAGTGAATTAATCCACCCTTCAGCTAGCATAGGGTCAGATGATCCTCTGAATGATGGGGGATGTTGCCTCATGAAATGTTCCACCACAAACATGTTCCTTTGCGGTTGATCTGGCTGATCTCGTGCATGGATACCACCTCCATTTATCTCTTCAGTCAACTGCGCCATTACTGCAAAAAAACTATTCAGTTCCAATTCTAAACATCTTATGATGCTGATTTGGAAGGTCATTTCCTTCTTTATGCCTTCCTAGCACTACTTCCATGTTTCCTCTATGGAAAACCATTATGAACAATCTTCTCTTATATGAAGCAAAATTGTAATCTTCAAATGCTATATCATTTCAATTTGACCATAAAAAAATATTTTTGGATAATCATTTAATAGAATTATAACTCATAAAGTTATCTAAACCGACCTTTGATACCAACTATAAGGCCCCAGCCTTAAACATTACATAATCTTGAGCTACTTTAAGAATACACGTTGAGGATCTTTTCAGGTTTAGAGTTTTAGAAAATTAGATCATAAATCATTCATTACATTCCACATTTAGTCAAAGTGGTTACATAAAATATTGTATTCATTTTTTCCCATCAATGGAAACATATTTCAAACAAAACATGGATTCTATCATGACACTTCCTTAACCCTATCATAACATCATGTACCTTTCCATTGACCTGTGAAAAAAAAATCAAAAACATGGGATGAGCATAAAAATCTCATTAAGGGATATAAAAGTAAAAAATGAAAACTTTAGTCCATGTATGAAATCATACTTTAGTCATAAAACATAATAATTTTAACATACCTCATCAAATCATGAATAAATCATAAAAATGATACGACATAAAGGTAACTTGAGGCATTAATAACATTCTTACGTAAGGAGTAACCCTCATGATTATGTTTGGAATACCTATCATAGTATATTCCCTAAATTTCTTCGGAGAATCCTTAACTTTTAACCCCTTTGCGTAACCCAATACATTGGAGAGCTATATCGGGCTCACCCACCCTTAGTTCATCACGGAACCATCTGTCTTCGTAAACAATTCCCAAGAACTATAACATAATCATATCACATAAAACATGCATAAAGGAAACCTAACATTTTTACATTTCAATCACAAGATATCAATAACACGTTGATATAATAAAAACATTATCAAAACCATTTTCAATAAAAAAAATATTAAATTAAAACATGGTATTTATTTTTCATAAATAAATGTTATGGCATGTAGAGGAAGCCGAAACTCAAATAATGGTCACGGCGGCGGAGAAGTCATTGTCGCCGTATACGTACGACAAAAAAAATTCCATTTTGTCGTTTAGTAAAAACTTTATATAAAAATATTCCTTTTGAATAAATTTAAAAGTCAAAGGGGTTTATACACCATATAAAAGAAATTTGTGTATAAAACAAAATATGCCTCAATGAAAGGAGATTAAGACGAAGTCCCATACCTCGTATCCGACTTGACTCGATCGTTCTTTGATCTCCTGAATAATAAACTTGAGTTAATTTATACTTTCTTAAGAACCTTTTTAAAGTTTATTATTCCTTTTATATCACTTATAACCATGTCATAAACACTATGTAATTATTTAAGTTAATAATGGTCGTTTTAAAGATCATTGGTACTTGAGTAAAAAATAAACTCTTTATAATTAAAATTTGATCATATATCCATTATATCCACAGTTATATTCATGATTTAGATATCATATATATCATATATATCCATTATATACATGCATTAATAATATTACATAACATTTAGAGGTCATAAATGAAATGCACCGTTCATGGAGACGGTAAGCCGTACGTACGTATGAACGCTACTTTCATTTCTATTTCGAATTTTATGGAATGGAATCATAATGATTTAAAGGTATATTATAAGTACAGTATAATATCGTATATATTATCATTAACTCCATCCTTTATACATCCCACATATGGCATTAATGAATCAAATCACTTTGAGGGGCGGTAGTCTGCACTTCCTAAAATGAAGATATCCCGTTTACCCATAATGGAAACCATAAAGGTATACCAAAATGATAAATAAAGAATCTTATGGAAAGAATAAACATATTATATATCATATATAAATATAGTGTCATTTAATTTAAGCCTTTGAAGGTGTTAGAAGAACATTGAAAAATCATCATTTCGTGAGGCCGAAATTCACCATCCACAGAAACAGTATTCTCTTTAACCATTAGATGAAGGTGTGTGTAAGTGTATCTCGAATACTTCTTATAAAAACATCATATTATATTGAAGATACTGGTTTAGTTACAGAATAAATGAATAGAAAAAGTTTAGGGGGTTGGAGAAGAAAAATAAAACAAAAGAACATTAGATAAGACTTTACCTTTAAATCAGGTAACTCTTTTTGGTTTGAACCAAAATGGTTTCTTGAAGAGCTTTCTGCCTAAGTTAAGGATTCTAGGATGAAGATAGAAATGTGGAGAGATAAAATGATCTAGTATTGGCTGAGCTAAAGGCTTGAGACGTGTGGGTAAGGAGATAGTGGTGGGGGCCTTTTATAAGAGGAGAGGAGGGGAACTATTGGAAAGTTATAAAATGTAACTTTATATTGAAATGTGTTTCTGATTTAAAAGGTCCCACATTGATAGATTTCTAGGATAATGTTATAAGGTTCCCAGATATACTCATCCAAAAGGTCTTTGACAAGTCTATGTCTTAGATTTTACATTATCTTTTCATTTTATTTAAATCGTTAATTAATGAGGTAATCGCTGCATCATCATGAAGTCATAGATCATTTGATTTATTTAATGTCTAAAAATTATAAAATAAATACTATGATGTAGAAAATATTTTTAGATTTCCAATGAATATTTATAGTTTAATATATCATTTATTTAAACAAAATAAATATGTTTTACTCAGGTGATACATTCTTTGTTATATTTAACTTTCTTTAAAAATAAAAAGATAAAGTGTCACATTCACCCAAAAGTGATTCCATGGGGTCCCTAAGTTTGGCACAAGGAATCCCATGGTTTTCCATGACAAAACCAGTAGCATTAGGGAACATGTTGGGGTCATTTTATATTATTATGATATTATTTTATTATCCTTAACTACCCGATTACTAATTAATCAAGATAATTAAAGATAATTACCGTCATTACTATTCATAATGTCCAAAAACAAAAGAGTCTTAATTAGATAATTTGGAACTTCTGATTCCAAATATAGAATCCATTTCACCAAATTCAAAACATAGAAATTGAAATAATTAATTTGAAAATAATTCCCGCAGTCAAGACAAATAGCGGGTTTCTTGAAACAATATCTAGGAAAAGTTTGGCACTTGATTATGCCCAATTACAAAGTTAAATTTATTATAATAAACACCATTGGATTAAATGGTAAAAAATATTATAATTAAACTTTAATAACATTTAAAATCATAATATAACCATATAATTATATTAGATGAAAAATAAGTTTTGATGTAAAATGCAGTATTTTTCACTATTCATTTAAAAATGAACATTGTCAGAAAAATACCAAAAATTATCGCAGGATAAATTTAAATGTTCCAATAATAAAGAATATGTTCATTTTGACAAGTTGTTCTTATAAAATTGACAATAGTTTTATTTAAAAATGGTTTTCCATCAAAAGGCAGTAAAACAATCTTTTAAAAATATTAGTGTATTCCATGCTTAAGATTGGATTTATTCTCATTTTAAGGCTCTAAAACACTATATAATTCATAAATAGACTTAGACAAAAATATGTATTATTCATTAATTACTTGGGATGTTACATATCACAAATTTAAATTATATTTTTGGTGAACATTATGTTAAAAATTTATAACATTTCTTCGAGAGGCGGTAGTCTTCCAAACACACGATCGACGTTATCATAACACCACAAAATGGAAATTAAGAAGTGATATGTGATATCATGTTTCTATTAGAATAATTTTATTCCAAATATAATATATATATATATATATATATATCCATAATTAAACCAATCCATGAAAAGTTGTGGTGGAAAACGAATTACATTGGATCATGAGGTGGTAGTCTTTCGTATACATGATCTATAAATTAATTTCCCATTTTAGGTAAGAGAAGATTGGTTTAGGTCATACCCAAAAAAACAATAAAATTTAATTATATTTATGTTACTAATATTATAATATATTAATGTTTTTATAATATTTTTAATAAGTGGTGGAAGAAATAAAAAATTTAATGTTTAAGAATTTCACATCTTCTTCCGAGAGCCTATTTAGGTATATTCTTAAATCCTATTTAGGATGGACTTCTAATCAACAAAAGGAATAATGGAAGTTGGGAGTGAATTAAGAAATGATTTTTTTTCTAAAACAAAAATAACCTTGGAGTTTATAAAGGATATGAGATGAGAGTTCATTTTATAAGTGTTGAAAAGGGTTAACTTGGAATCAACTTAGAAATTTCCAAAAATAATCCAAAATGATAAAGTCGTTCAAGAAAAAAGATTCCAAATGACCACAGATTACAACATGGAATATTATAGGATTTATATATGGATATAAAATAGGTTTGTTAAAATTTTTAATTGAACAGTTACAATAATATTTTTATTTTAACACCCTGTAAACCCGCTTTATCCTTCACCATGATAATTAATTTTTACTATTTTTTAAATAAATTTTGACCAAAAATTAAGTTGAACTGATTTTATAATATTAATAATTTTTATTCCAAACATTAAATAAATAATTTTATATTACATTCACATAAGAGAGAAAATTTAATTTAATATTAAACTTGTAGATGCGATTAAAAAGTAGGTTTCAAAGAGAATTGTTTTATATGTTTTAAAACACTTTTATATCAAAATTAAATATGAATATGATTAAAATAACACAAATTAGATTAATATATGTATAATATATGTATATTTACTTTTAAAACTATATTTAATGTAATTTATCTTGAAAATTATTGGAATTAGAAGTCCATTTTTTTAAAAAGAGCCAGTATTTTTCACTATTACCTGAAAAATTTAACCTTTCAGAAAATTATAAAAAATTCATGACAAGATAAATTTGACATGATAATTTAGAAAATGAATTTACTTTTTTTCAAATAAATTTTCTAAAAGTGTAAAAATTTAATTTAAAAATATGTGAAACTTTCAACAATACAATTTTTTAGAATATTGTAATTTTTAAGCATAAAATTAGATTTGTTATTTTCACTTTCCTAGAAAACACATATGATTAATGATAAAATTTTTATTGGATATATAAAATATTCCTTTCATTATAATCATTCAAAAAATTTAATTTATTTAATTTAATGGGATACAACATGTTTGTATGCATAAAATCAATGTTTTAGAAAAATATTTAATTTATCCACCAATGGTGTATAATTTTCATTTTTAACTAATTGGTAATCAATGAATTAATTTTTTGTACATTTTAAACAATGTATTCCCCTAATTTACATAATCCTAATTTTATCTTCCATTTTAATATCTACATGATAAAAATAATATTAAATAATAACATTTTAGTAGTATATCATGTTTTATTAAAACTCGGTGTTTCATACAACACAAGATAAATAGGCTATTGCATGTAACACAATCTAAAATCATTGTTTCATGTAGTGCATGATATCAGAAAAATTAAATTTATTTCAAAAAAATGATATCCCAAAATATCCGGGGGTTACTCCCCTCATTTTTTGAAAAGAACCAAATACCCCTTAAATACTGAATGTTTGATAAAATTTTAAATAAACAATCCTTATATTTTTAGATAAAATAAATTTATTCCCCTTTTCTAAATAAATTCCTAACAAAATCATTAGTCATATGTAAGATAATTAGAAAAAATATTTCTACCTATTAAATGAAGACAATATTACCAATTTAAAAAATTTCTCCCAGTTTACAGGATATTAGAATAATATATTTTTTTTTCAAATTTATCACCTAATAAAAAAAATTCACTCTATAAAATTTTTAACCTTATTTTTTTTCAAACATTTCTCTCCCTTTTAAATTTTAAAAATGAATAAATGAAATAAGAAGAATAAAAAATGAACTATAGTATTGAAAAATTAAATTCAATAATAATTTTTTCATTAAACATAATACCCATTGAATATGCATATCTACCCCTTTTAATGTTCATTAAATTCATCAGAATATGTTTGGAATAAGTCAAAAATAAAACAATTAGTTCATACTGTTAATGATATTGATCATCTCAAAATTTATGTTTTGATGCCTTTAAACAAACTTCTTTATTTTAATATGGTTATAGAAATAGTTCAAATTGAAACTTCTTATCTTTTGTTGTATTGAATACTAAAATTTGTGATTGAATAAAGAAAATTTCTAATGATATAAATATTCCAAAATATTTACAAAAAAAATTTATATTCTGTTAAATGTAATTCAATTAAAATAAATTTTTTTTATTAAACCTCAAAGAGTAATAGAAACAACTAAAAGAGTTAGTAAATAAAATTAACACTCCTTTTCTCAAAGAGTTTTTCAATGTGAGGAGATGTGTTAAATAATAAGTGAATTGATGTTCATTTTAAATTGATCATTCTCAATTTATATTTAATTTGTTTGAATTTTTTAGAAATTAGAGGTTTACTGAAAATATCTACAAATTGATTATCAGTTTCAATGAAATCAAGGAAAATGTCCCCTTTTTTATCGGTTGTCTATAAGAGATGATATCTTATATCTATGGGAATTTTTCATGAGTGATATTTTCTGTTTCTATAAAAATTAATAACACTAGTTCTATCAACAATAATTGTTTTTTTGAGTAAAAATCCAAACATAACCCATTAGTGTGTACTTTATCCAAAATAAATATGTAGGATAACAAATAACTACCATATATTCAGATTCAGTAAAGGATATTTCAACTATGTGTTGCTTGTTGCATAGACCAAGAAATTAATGACTCTCCTAAGAATTTAAATGTTCAAGAAGTAATTTTTCTATCAAACCTATAATCTAAAAAGTCAACATCTTGGTAACAAATTAGTATAAATTGATTTATAGAAAAATAAAATAGTCCATGTTTCAAAGTAACTGTAATATAATGGGAAATAATATTAACCAATTTTATATATGATTGCTTCAGATTTTCTTGTAATCTCAAACATAAACACAATGAAAACACAATATTTGATTAACTTTATATTATTTTTATTAAAATTATCATCATTGATATATGAAATTTTTGATCAATTTATTTTTCATATTCACCAAGATCTAGTTTGATAGAGATTTTTACTAGAGTAGTCATACTAGATGCATTTTCGAAACAAAAACATTTTAATAAATATCTATCATATTTATATTAAGTTAAAACATTTCCTTCAACTATAAGAGTAATTTGATATTCAAGGAAAAATTTAATTTCACCTATTATGATCACTTCAAACTCACTTTTACTATGTTTAGAAAAATAATAAAAAATTGATTTTCTAGTTGAAAAAAATGATTCCATTGAAATTAATTTTAATAATGATGGAGTCTTTAAGAAAATTCATAATAAAAAGAGTTGATATACCTTCTCCAAAAAACATACATATTCAAATAAAGGTGTTTTAAAAAAAAAGTTTCTCATGATTATATATGTTATAAATATAACTTTTAAAATAAATTTAGAATGAATTAAAATTTAGACGCACTATAAAGGATATAAGGATTCAGATTGGATCATGTCTAGCTACTTGTACGAAAAAGTCTCTCTACTGTCTATTATTTTTTCATTATAATAATAAATAGTAACAAGATTTTTTTATTCCTTAAATGAGTCCCATTTTCATCGCACTTATTTTTAAAACACACATTACTCATATTACATGAATATCAATTAGTCGATCAATTAGGGTCCTTACTTGATTCTATTGAAATTGATTAGGATTTTCTTGCATATGTCTTATCCAACTTTCATCTCTCAAGGAATCAATTGAATTTTTAGGTATAAATTTTTGTTAGGAATGCATGACACTCAAATTGATTTCAAAGGAATATTAATTTTTTATCATGTTGGAGATTATCTCAATTGATATTAGCAGTAGGATGACTACTTAATATTATCTAGTTTCAAGGTAAAATGGCATGTTTATCCGCATCTACTGGTCTTGCATCTTATTTTGAGCATTTTTAAGATAGTGAAAATTTAATGACATAACATTCAGAGAATTTACCAAAAAAATTTATGATTATATTTTTTATAAATGAAGAGAATTAATTTTAAAATCATTATATACATGGTCAACATATGTACATTTTATAGTAACAAATGGATCAGTTTCATCAAATTATACGTGATTTTTTTTCTCAATAACATTATTTAAAGAATTAAAAAATTGATAATACTTAATAGTTCTAAAATTTACAATAAAAATAGATTTATAATCATTGAGAACAAATTTATGATGTTCTACATATTATAAAACATAAACACTTTTGACCCAAAATATTTTATGTATGAATGTATGTGTTCTATTTCCAGTCCATAACTCATAACAATTTTTATTATTAAAAGGGTTTAGTAAAACATTATTTGATGTAAAAAATTCATTAAAATTATAATTTAAGAATTATAGACCATGATCAATCTATATAATTATCAAATTATATTTTTCTATATTTTAAGAGATTTTTGAAAAATATGAAAAGAAAATAAATATTTGGAATTTTTTTAAGAAAACATGTCTAATAAAATATAGTGTACTCATATTGTAGGACACACACATAGTGATTTACCCAAACACTCACAATTTTTATAAGATAATTCAAACCCCTTTTAAATACAATTAAATCTCTAAAAGTAGATACTTATGTAATAGATTTAAAATAAGACTTATTTTTATTTATGAACTAACAAAGATCACAAACTCTATACAAGTTAAACATATGTTACGGTAGACCCATAACATGACCTTTATTAAAAAGTTATCAAAATTCCAAAAGTTATAGAGACCTAAACATGTTTTTAAAATCCAATACAAATGTTATGTTACACATTAACAAGGTATAATATGATTTCTAAATTCTTTTAGATATAGTGTTTAGAAACTACCATGATTATTGATAGAATTAATAAATGTTCCTTCTGAACTCTAAAATGTATATTTATCATTCCTGGAGTTCATAAGATAACCCTCTTAAAATAGATTAATAATTTTAATAATGTCACTCTTAAGTCTTATGGCATAAAAACCTTTTAAATTAAATTATTACCATCAAATAAAACATCACCAATTCTGATGGTTTTGACTATTGAATCATCTCCAAAATTAAATTTTCCACTTTGTTAAATATTTGAGGTTTTGTAATATTGAGTTATATTCTATCATGTGATAATAATAACTACTATATATGTACGAATTTTTATATCTACTGGTGCTCAACCATGTTTCCTGAAATTAATATAACTATGATCTTTGTACCCAACCATGCTTGGGTTTACTTGTGCGAGTAAGTAAAACCTTAAGAACACACATCTATTCAAAAATAATTTATTGAATTGTTACAAGATCTTAAAAATTAAAATTTTTATAAAATATAAAAGGTTGAACTCTATTTAATGAACAATTAAATTATTAGTTACCTAGCCATTTAAATTTTGTGAAAATGGGTTCAATCCTTGGAAGAAAGTAATTTTATCAAACATTTTATTTTTTGTATGTATATCCTATTACAATATATGTCTTGGATGATATCAAAATTTATAATTCCTGTAAAAAATTTTCTTATTGGTAGAAAAATTAAACAGGAGATTCTTCAAATCATTAAATTAAAATTTTAGAATAACTCTTAATTTATAATTAAATGAACTCGAACAAGAAAAATATTTAAACTAAAATTTTCATGAAATTTTTAATTTTTATAATTATGTTTTGAAATTTCAATATTTTTTTCAAAATCTTATCTTTATCATAACATATTTATTTTTTAACATTTTGTTCTCTTTTTCTATAAGATAAAAAAATCAATATATTTCATAAAATGTTAGAATACTTTCCTCAACTTTTAATGAATAATGTTTTTATAATTTCATGAAATTAAATAATCATCATCTAAATTATAAGAAAATTTAAAATTCAAGGTTAAATTTTAGTTAAATTTAGTGGTTACCTTATCCCTAATGAAATTTTCATTGTTAATAATATACATATAGAATCAAAAAATAAGAAAACATCCATCACTTTATTTCAATGATTCATCTTATGTAGTATCTATATTTACAGGGATAAATGGATGAAATATACAAGGGGTTGAGTTGTGGGGGGGGGGGTAAATTTTATTTTCAAAAATTCTTCTTCAATTTTTTCATCTCTCTAGTATAAATTTGATTAGATTTATGAAATTATGATTAATGCATGATCATATATAAAAATAGTGCATTCATTTTAAATAAGAACTAAATGAAATTTAGTTAACATAGTGGAAATAAATGAGCCTTAATATTACTAAAATATTATAGTATTAAAATTAAAAGTTGGAGTATAAAATTTAAATAAGGAATAGTTCAAAAAATGAAAAAAATAAGTTTATAAATAATGTACAAATTATTGGTTAGGAAAAAAAATTATTCTTTAAAGGATGTCTTCAAACAAAAATTTTAAACTAAAGTGTAAGGTAGATATATAGGTTAGATATAAGGTATCCATGATTATAGACCCGTTGTAAGGTATCCCTGATTTTAAAACCAATTAGAAGGTATGTTTTAATATCCCCAAAATCCCTCAACTAAAACTAGTCCATAGGTATAGAGTTCTAGCCCCAAATACTAGGTCTTATTAACCTCATATATTCTTGATCACAAAGGATAAATAAATCCCCACTCATCCTATCCATATAATCCCTCGATCAGACATGATCAGTAGAATAATAATTACAATATTAATACTAATAATTTTAAAATAAACCATCAAACAATGTAACTCTTAGTATTCACTCATAATGAAAAAAAATCATAAATACACTATGTGAAGAGGATGTTGATGATTTTCATAGATTATAATATTTATTGATTTCTCAATAAGTGGTTATATTAATTTAATACTTTAGGATAAAAATATATTTGAATAAAGAATTATAACAAACTTCTATAGTTGGGTTACATAAATATCGTAATTAGTTGTAATAGAATTCATAAGGAATTTATCATGTTTTAATGATATTATATTGATTCTTCATCCACCAATGACTTTATTAGAAAATTTTACAATGCACTTGAATTTTTTAGATATAGCATGGCATGAAATATTAGATTAATATATTTTCACAAGCCTTAATAAGTTATCTGTAATCCCAATTACCAAAACATTATTACACATTAAAAAATAACTAATAAATCTCATGTAACATTTGTTTATAAAAACAGTCTTAAAAATTCTAAAAAAAGAAAATAAGTGAGTCATTGAATCAACAATCTATCCATTTTTTGGAAAAAGTAAATGCAAAGGGAAAATTCAGATGTTCATCTTAAATTTAATGAAAACATCATAAATATTTAAAAGAATATCCAACCTATGCATTTCTCTATAATTTGTTTAAAACACATCACAATAAAATTATTATTCATAAGCATGATATAAAAGATATTATTGGAAATAAAATAACCCCCCCTTTTTTAATTTTCTTGATTTTTATAAATTACTCCCCTTTTTTGATTTTCTAAAAGAAAGAAAGGAATAAAGAAAGAATTAAAAATAATTAGAAATAAAATAAAAATTGTAATGGCCCGGACCTCTCTGGTCCATTACTTTGTGAAATGTTGGTGTTGGAGGTGTTCCGGGAGGTCAAGGGGACTTATCCCCAACACTTTGCCAATTTTCTAGTTCTGTGAACAGTGTTTCCAGTTTTATGAACAGTAACAGATCAGTGAGACAGATCAGTTTCACGGATCGGTGAGACAGATCAGTTTCACAGATCAGTGAGACAGATCAGTTTCACAGATCAGTGAGACAGATCAGTTTCACAGATCGGTGAGACAGATCAGTTTCACAGATCGGTGAGACAGATCAGTTTCACAGATCGGTGAGACAGATCGGTGAGACAGATCGGTAAGACAGATCAGTGAGACAGATCAGTTTCACGGATCGGTGAGACAGATCAGTTTCACAGATCAGTGAGACAGATCAGTTTCACAGATCAGTGAGACAGATCAGTGTCACAGATCGGTGAGACAGATCAGTTTCACAGATCGGTGAGACAGATCAGTTTCACAGATCGGTGAGACAGATCGGTGAGACAGATCGGTGAGACAGATCGGTGAGACAGATCGGTGAGACAGATCGGTGAGACAGATCGGTGAGACAGATCGGTGAGACAGATCGGTGAGACAGATCGGTGAGACAGATCGGTGAGACAGATCGGTGAGACAGATCGGTGTGACAGATCAGTTTCACAGATCAGTTTCACAGATCGGTGTGACAGATCAGTTTCACAGATCAGTTTCACAGATCAGTGTGACAGATCAGTTTCACAGATCAGTTTCATGTACAGTAACGGTGGGTGAACAGTGTTTCCAGACTCCTACAGTTTTGCCCCTTTTGACGTTTCCTTTGACGTAAAATACATTTAAAGCCTTATTTTAAGGGCTCTTAAGGCCGTTTCAAATGCCATAAGTCCTATATTAATTATTCCTAAGTCTTGGAATGTTTTACGTGGTCAAACCGCGTGGGTTAATGCGATCCGTTTTTAATGGAGAATTAACCGGATCTTAAACCATCACCTCGTAAAATCTTAAAAAGGGACGAGATATCATTCTTCCTGGTTCTTTCCCTTTGTTCTCGATTAAGAGGCACTAGAACCTTTCAATCCTTTCCTTAGGAGTTGCACAAACAACCCTTACTCCTAGGATCAATCCCGCTCTGTTGGATGCAACCAAGCCGTGTCGATCATTCTTCCACATAAGTTGTCGCGAGGGGAGGATCGTGACCTGCTGTGTGGATAAAGGACGTCAAGAACTCTTCGAGGTAGGGGATTCATGGCTTCTCTAATTGTATATGTGCAATCGTAGAATTAGCATGATTTATCTCTTTGGATCACAATGAAATTGACCTAATTAAATACTTAAACCGGATTAAAATAATTGGTTGATCGCATGCTGTTGCTTTATACCGTGATGACGGTTTGCCTCATGTTTTCCTAGATATAGTGATATCTATGTTTCTTTGACTTTGTTGTTCGTTCATGATGGAAATTGATAATGAACGTAAAGCCGGAATAAGTTGTTGATTAATTGGCTAAAGATAAAGAGGCATGTAAATTAATCTGGTTGTTGTCGTTGTTGTAGTTGTTCTAATTTGAGGATGATCAAATTAGGGAAGTAAGCATGGTTATTTAATTGTGATAGCTTACTGATTAGGTATCCATGATTGGAACCTACGAATAACAAATCTGCTAATTCAATATGGTTTAGAGAACAGATTATGTTGGAATTTCAAAAAGGGTTCTGAGTTACCCTCTTGTTTGTTAAAGGGCCGAGAGCCCATTTTGTGATGTTTGTTTTCCTGCTGCTTGTGCTGTGATGTGAGCCTGGATGGTTGTTGTGATATGTGGAGGCATGGAGGCCTTATAGTTGTGGCAGCGGATGATGCCTAGTGTGGCGAGATGCATCGGTTTATGCATATGGGTGTCGGGGAGGACACCAAGGGTGATGGTATGAGATGAATGTGATGGTTTGATGTTGGTGGTTGGTTTGATTGTTTATCTTCTTTACTTTTCCCCACTGCTCAAGGCAGCTGGTCTTGCTTACCCTCTTTCCGAAGGAGGCGAAGACACGCGGGGTATGCCACGTGCTTTCCGTGTTTAGCCTCTCGATGGAGGATGGGTCTATGCTCTTTCTATAGGCGGCAAAGACTCGACGGGTAGTATATCTACTCACCGTGTTGAGCCTCCTTTGTGTTTAGAAGCATAGGATGTTTTTCTAGAATGCCTGGGAATGTGGAAAAGTATTTCTGTAATGAATGTTTTATTAAAGGGTGAAAATCCACGGGGATGGAGATGCTGGAATTTAAAGGTGATGTGAATCTTAAAAAGGAGCAGTTGTTTTTGAAAGTGACGCCATTTCAGTTAAATGGGGAATTGTTCAATCTTAATTAATGCTTAAAGAATTAACTAATGTACAGTGGAACTGATAAATGAGAATGGAGTAATCTAATAAAGCTCTTCAATTGGTTGTGTGCTTATAGGATACCTAGTCTTAGAAGTAGCAGCCTGGAGTCTGAGAGATGTTAGCTGCAGTTGTATCTAAGACTAGGTAATGCCCATAGTGTGGATGTGAGTTACTTATATACTCTGTACTTTTTGTGTTTCTATACGCTACTCCACCCTGTCGGTAAGGGCAACTGACACCCCGGGGATTCTGAGCCCTGGGGGGGTGTTTTCCCCAACATTCTGATGGGAGGTTGAATGGCTGACTACCCCCTTTGGCCCCGCTCTCTTCTCTTGGTAGATCTTAGTGCTGGTAGGCACAGTGGTTAGTTTTACCCATATATGTGTGTAGAGGGCTGTAATGGCTTGTGGTTATTTCACACACATATATTCTGGATATAGTATCCTATGGACTACTATAGGTGTAACGTGTATAGGCTGTGATGGCTTGAGGATCCTTACTCGGTGTATGGGCTGTAATGGCTTGAGGTATAATACCCGACGTATGATACACGTTATGCGAGCTGTGGTGGCTCCCGGAAACTACCTGGTTACTTTTGGTTGTGAGGATTGTGTGGATCTTAGCCCAGGTGTCTGCGGGCAAGCCGATGTGGTGCACGTGGTGCAGATTGTGGAGCTTGACCCATGTTGATACGGGCAAGCCTTTGGAGAGAGATGCACAGGACGTATGTCGTTGGGGCAAAGCGGCAAACTAGTGGGGAAGTAGTAGCGGGGTACCCTTGATATTCTTTACTACATGCTATATTCTTGTATGCGTTACTTGGTGAGAGTAGCCTTGGTGAGGTTGGGAACATAGTATACCTGTTTAGGTGACGAGTTAGTTTCACTTGTTGTTCACTGGGCTTTAGCATGCTTTCTTTACTTTTGCACGAGAGTCTTGGGGAGGATCCTACTGAGTATACTGTTATACTCACCCTATGTACATATAAACTGTTTTTCAGGTCACTTGGAGCAGGTTGGAGATCAAGCTGGTTACTACTAGCTTGCGGTTGGAGGAGGAGCTGTTCGGGCTTGTGGTCGCTGTCGTTTTACTTTCTTTTGGGTACTTTTAGTTTCCCCTTTCAGTTGTAGTACTTTTGCATGACATTTCATATATGTACTTGGGTTTCTTTTACATTTCAGTTATGAGTTGGAGTTGGTTGGATTCTATTCTATCTCTCTCTTCTGCATGTGTTCTCTTAGAGGGTAATGCCTCCCATTTGTGTGTGTATTATACCCTCGGTGCTAGTCGCCAACCCGGGGCCTACTGGAGGCGGGACTCGGGGGTCATTATCTCCCTTTTCACATTGCCGGCCCAGGAGGGGTACACTTTGTGGGGAGGGGGTCGTGACAGAGTGGTATCAGAGGTCTGGTCGAGGGATAGGATGGAGTTTGGAGTTAGGCACAGGTGAGGATGCATGGGATGGTAGGGCAACGGTGTCATTCATGTTTAGCAAGTGGGGTAAACACTGGAGACCGGCAGAGACATAGGCGTTCAGGGCCCCCTATGATCTGTTGCACGGACCTTTAAGTTTACGATGGCTACTAAACAAAGTGATACTGGTTGCAGGGTAGAGACCTAGGAAAGGATCATGCATCATTATTCTTTGCGCCTGTGTTTGAATGGGTAGACCTTGGGATAGGTAACCTAAAATTAATAAAACAAAATAATTAATTAATTAATGTTGAGTCTTCCATATTCCAGGCTTAGGAGCTCTAACGATTGTTATTTTACAGGTATGGCTCCAGGTCGGCGTCCCCGTCAGGTTTGCGCAGAAGGTGCCCAGCAGGCTGTTCCAGCAGATCGCCGCCGGTAAGAGGTTGACGACGATGACACTTGGAGGAAGACACTCCGAGAGTTTCAGCGCCAGAGTCTACAGAAGTACGAGGGCTCCGTTTCAGATGCAGTCACAGAAGACTGGTTAGAGGAGGTCGAGATAGGCTTCAGTTCGATTCGTGCTCGGAAGGAACACTGGGTGTCCTTGGTTGTGACGATGTTGCGTGGAGCAGCGAGACAGTGGTGGTTCTTGTTCCTCGGGGATCGTGAGGAGTCAGCGATCTCATGGGAGGAGTTTCGAGACAGGTTTAGAGTCGAGTTTCTTTCTTCGACTGCGAAGGCATCCAGTCGCCAGGAGCTTCTTACCCTTCGACAGGGGAGCTCCAGTGTTCGAGAGTTTGGAATCCGTTTCAGGAACCTTCTACGATATGGTTCAGACCTGTTACCAGATGATGAGGCCAGGGCGAGGCATTTCGAGGAGGCTTTGCGTCCAGAGATCCAGCGCCAGGTCACCCCATTTATGCTGAAGACATATCTTGAGGTGCTGGCGAGGGCAGAGGTTGTTGAGAGGACTTTGGCTAGGACCGGATCGTCACGAGAGGGGAATCGTCATGATTCCTCAAGAAGCAGAGTTGTGGTCCGGGGTTCCCGGTTTTCAGGACAGAAGAGTTTCCGTTCACCTGGGGGTAAGTCCCGGCCCTTCCCATCTCATTTCTCCGGAGGTAGCAACTCTCAGACCTATGCCAAGGGATCAGGTGCTTGTTTTTCTTGTGGTGGGCGTGGTCATCAGCAGCGGGAGTGCCCAACTTTTCAGAGCAGCCATCGTGCACCAGGCGCTCCACTCCAGGTTCCTCCGTTGAGGCAGTTCCAGCCGAGGCAACAGCAGCAGGTTGCACCAGCTTTAGATCACCAGAGGGTAGATGGAGCAGGCAGAGGACAGCCCCATGACGCTCCCCGTCCTCAGAGAGCAGAGCGCGGCTGTGGTGGTGGTCGTCATCAGGGTCAGAGAGGCCGTGGAGGTGGTCGTGGTCAGCTTCATGCTCTAGCGTTGCCAGCTCCAGGCGAGCCAGACGTCGTCCGAGGTACCCTTTGCTTGTTTTCTACCTTGGTGTATGCCTTGTTTGATTCCGGAGCGACACACTCCTTTATATCCCCTACCCTTGTCCACGCTTTGGGACTTGAGGTAGAGAGGCTTCCAGTGCCCTTGGCGTTGACTACGCCAGTTGGAGGTCGAGCTAGCTTGTTTGAAGTATGTAGAGACTGTGAGCTAGTGTTGGGGCAGCACCGCTCTTGGGGAGATTTCCTATGTTTACGAATACAACCATATGATGTCATCCTCGGCATGGATTGGTTGTATTCGGTGCAGGCTATTGTGGATTGCTACAGGAAGAAGGTCGTTTTCTTTGATGAAGATGGAGAGGAAGTAGTGTTTGTTGGTGAGAGAGATCCTCGGATGAGTCATAGACGAGTTTCATCCTTATCATCCATGGTGGCTGGGATGATGCTGAGTTCTTCAGAGGTTCAACAGCTGGCGTTTCCTAGGGTCGTAGAAGAGTACCCTGATGTCTTTCCAGAAGAGGTTGTATCCTTACCCCCTCGACGGAAGATCGAGTTTGGGATCGAGCTACAGCCAGGGGCGTCTCCCATCTCTATGTCTCTATATAGGATGGCCCCTTCTGAGTTACGAGAGCTACGTATTCAGCTCGATGGTCTATTGCAGTGTGGTTTTGTTCGGCCAAGTGTGTCACCGTGGGGTGCACCAGTCTTGTTCGTGAAAAAGGCTGATGGCAGTTTGCGGTTGTGCGTCGATTATCGTCGCTTAAACAAAGTGACAATAAAGAACCGTTATCCTCTCCCGCGGATTGATGACCTATTCGATCAACTGAAGGGTGCAAGTTGGTTTTCAAAGATCGACTTGCTGTCAGGATATCATCAGATGCGTGTAAAGGATGAGGATATCCCGAAGACAGCTTTCCGCTGTCGTCATGGGCATTATGAGTTTGTTGTAATGCCATTCGGCGTGACAAATGCTCCAGCTGTTTTCATGGGGTTGATGAATGCTGTGTTCCGTGAATTCTTGGACAAGTTTTTTGTGGTTTTCATTGACGACATCCTTGTGTACTCCACATCTGAAGAAGATCATGCAGAACATCTACGAGCTGTTTTGGGAGTTCTTCGTCAACATCGGTTGTTTGGGAAGTTGTCCAAGTGTGAGTTCTGGGCTCGAGAAGTTCGTTTCTTGGGACATGTTGTGTCCCAACAGGGAGTAGCTGTGGATCCTTCGAAGATAGAAGCAGTGGTGTCTTGGCCAGCCCCCAAGACCGTGTCAGAGGTGCGAAGTTTCCTTGGTCTCGCAGGCTATTATAGGAGGTTTGTGGCTAATTTCTCCCGAGTTGCGACTCCTCTGACAGCTTTGACCAGGAAGGATCAAGCGTTCATATGGACTGATCAGTGTCAGACAGCTTTCGAGTATCTAAAGGAGAAGTTGGTAAGTGCTCCAGTCCTTTGTCTTCCAACGGAGGGAGTCCAGTTTGATGTTTTCTGTGATGCTTCACATCTGGGGCTAGGCTGTGTTCTCATGCAGCAGAGGTCAGTTGTTTCTTATGGGTCTCGGCAGTTGCGTCCCCATGAACGCAACTATGCCACCCATGATCTTGAGTTGGCAGCCGTGGTGTTTTCGCTGAAGTTGTGGAGACATTACCTCATTGGAGAGCGCTTTGTGGTTTTCACCGATCATAAGAGTTTGAGGTATGTTTTCTCTCAGCGGGATTTGAACTTGCGGCAGCGTCGGTGGATGGAGTTCTTGCAGGAATACGACTTCGAAATATCGTATACACCTGGGAAGGGAAATGTTGTTGCTGATGCACTGAGCCGAAAGTCCCGTAATGATGTTGTGCGTGAATCTGGTGATTCCTGGAGAGGGATGGAAGAGCTAGCAGCTTTGCATCTTGATATAGGAGAAGTTGGAGGAAGAGGTTGTCTTTTCCAGATGACGGTGCAGTCATCCCTGATGCAAAAGGTGGAAGAGTCTCAGTTGGGTGATCTAGAGGTGGAAGTTTTAAGAGACAGAGTTGTTTGTGGGGAGGCCCCTGATGGTTGGTCAGAGGATGAACAACACCGAGTGTTGTATCATGACAGGCTTTTTGTTCCCCTGGCGATGCGCGAGACGGTTCTCCGAGAGTTCCATAGCTCGCCCTTAGCTGTACATCCTGGTGTGACGAAGATGTATCGATCCTTGAGGAGTCAGTTTTGGTGGCCTGGGCTGAAGCGTTCAGTTGCAGAATGTGTGTCTCGATGTTTAGTCTGCCAGAAGGTGAAGGCCGAACACCGTGTACCTGGTGGTCTTCTCCAGCACTTAGAGATTCCTCAGTGGAAGTGGGAGGACATCTCAATGGACTTTGTTACAGGTTTACCTCGAGCTCCGGGAGGACATGATGCTATATGGGTGGTAGTGGATCGTTTAACTAAATCGGCCCACTTCATAGAAATCAAGGAGTCGAGCTCAGTGGGGGTTTTGTCGAGGCAGTATCTGGAGGAGGTGGTGAGGCTTCACGGAGTTCCTAAGACGATCATTTCTGATCGAGACCCTCGTTTTACCTCGCGGGTGTGGAGAGGTCTCCAGCATGCTTTTGGCTCTCAACTATGCCTTAGCACTGCTTTTCATCCTCAAACGGATGGTCAGACAGAGCGAACCATCCAAACTCTTGAAGACATGTTGCGCTCTTGTGTTCTTGATTTTGGAGGTTCATGGGTGAAACACTTACCTTTGGTAGAGTTCGCTTACAATAATAGTTTTCACTCTACCATCGGCATGGCACCGTTTGAAGCCTTGTATGGCCGGCCATGCCGTTCTCCGTTGTGCTGGACTGGGGTCGGAGAGTCAGCAATTCTCGGACCAGAACTAGTGCAGAATACGACGGAGATGGTTCAAGTGATTCGTGAGAGGATGAAGACAGCACAAGATCGTCAGAAATCTTATTCGGATCAAAGAAGGAGACCCTTAGAGTTTAATGTTGGGGATCATGTGTTTCTGAAGGTGACTCCCCGTCGTGGGCAGCGAAGGTTTGGTCGCGGAAGTAAGCTTTCTCCCCGTTTTGTTGGGCCTTTCGAGGTGTTAGCTCGTGTTGGAGCTGTGGCATATCGAGTAGCACTTCCCCCTCGGATGAGTCGGATACATGATGTTTTTCATGTATCGCAGCTCCGTCATTATCTTCATGATGAATCTCATGTTATCGATTGGGGAGAGATCGATATTGATGATGATGCAACCTTCGAGGAGCGACCTGTGGAGATCCAAGACCACAAGGAGAAGGTGTTGCGTGGGCGTTCTATTCCTTTATTTCGTGTCTTGTGGCGGCACGGTGGCATGGAGGAGAGTACCTGGGAGCGTGAGTCACAGATACGTGCTCAGTACCCAGAGTTGTTTAATGTTTAACACCTTTCATGTAATGATGTTTTCTCTGTGGTTGGACCTTTCATGTTTTGTTTATGTACCTTTGATGTGATGTTGTGAATGAATTGTTTGGGTATGGATTGTTTGTTCCTGGATGTCATAGTTTTGTTCCAGCTTTCGAACAACTCATGGTGGTTTTCCCCTGAGAGGTATCTTATGGGGTGGTTGTTCGGACCCCTCTTTTCTTCTGGGTTGGTTTTTAATTCTCGAGGACGAGAATGTTTTGAGAGGTATCTAATGTAATGGCCCGGACCTCTCTGGTCCATTACTTTGTGAAATGTTGGTGTTGGAGGTGTTCCGGGAGGTCAAGGGGACTTATCCCCAACACTTTGCCAATTTTCTAGTTCTGTGAACAGTGTTTCCAGTTTTATGAACAGTAACAGATCAGTGAGACAGATCAGTTTCACGGATCGGTGAGACAGATCATTTTCACAGATCAGTGAGACAGATCAGTTTCACAGATCAGTGAGACAGATCAGTTTCACAGATCGGTGAGACAGATCAGTTTCACAGATCGGTGAGACAGATCAGTTTCACAGATCGGTGAGACAGATCGGTGAGACAGATCGGTGAGACAGATCAGTGAGACAGATCAGTTTCACGGATCGGTGAGACAGATCAGTTTCACAGATCAGTGAGACAGATCAGTTTCACAGATCAGTGAGACAGATCAGTTTCACAGATCGGTGAGACAGATCAGTTTCACAGATCGGTGAGACAGATCAGTTTCACAGATCGGTGAGACAGATCGGTGAGACAGATCGGTGAGACAGATCGGTGAGACAGATCGGTGAGACAGATCGGTGAGACAGATCGGTGAGACAGATCGGTGTGACAGATCAGTTTCACAGATCAGTTTCACAGATCGGTGTGACAGATCAGTTTCACAGATCAGTTTCACAGATCGGTGTGACAGATCAGTTTCACAGATCAGTTTCATGTACAGTAACGGTGGGTGAACAGTGTTTCCAGACTCCTACAGTTTTGCCCCTTTTGACGTTTCCTTTGACGTAAAATACATTTAAAGCCTTATTTTAAGGGCTCTTAAGGCCGTTTCAAATGCCATAAGTCCTATATTAATTATTCCTAAGTCTTGGAATGTTTTACGTGGTCAAACCGCGTGGGTTAATGCGATCCGTTTTTAATGGAGAATTAACCGGATCTTAAACCATCACCTCGTAAAATCTTAAAAAGGGACGAGATATCATTCTTCCTGGTTCTTTCCCTTTGTTCTCGATTAAGAGGCACTAGAACCTTTCAATCCTTTCCTTAGGAGTTGCACAAACAACCCTTACTCCTAGGATCAATCCCGCTCTGTTGGATGCAACCAAGCCGTGTCGATCATTCTTCCACATAAGTTGTCGCGAGGGGAGGATCGTGACCTGCTGTGTGGATAAAGGACGTCAAGAACTCTTCGAGGTAGGGGATTCATGGCTTCTCTAATTGTATATGTGCAATCGTAGAATTAGCATGATTTATCTCTTTGGATCACAATGAAATTGACCTAATTAAATACTTAAACCGGATTAAAATAATTGGTTGATCGCATGCTGTTGCTTTATACCGTGATGACGGTTTGCCTCATGTTTTCCTAGATATAGTGATATCTATGTTTCTTTGACTTTGTTGTTCGTTCATGATGGAAATTGATAATGAACGTAAAGCCGGAATAAGTTGTTGATTAATTGGCTAAAGATAAAGAGGCATGTAAATTAATCTGGTTGTTGTCGTTGTTGTAGTTGTTCTAATTTGAGGATGATCAAATTAGGGAAGTAAGCATGGTTATTTAATTGTGATAGCTTACTGATAGGTATCCATGATTGGAACCTACGAATAACAAATCTGCTAATTCAATATGGTTTAGAGAACAGATTATGTTGGAATTTCAAAAAGGGTTCTGAGTTACCCTCTTGTTTGTTAAAGGGCCGAGAGCCCATTTTGTGATGTTTGTTTTCCTGCTGCTTGTGCTGTGATGTGAGCCTGGATGGTTGTTGTGATATGTGGAGGCATGGAGGCCTTATAGTTGTGGCAGCGGATGATGCCTAGTGTGGCGAGATGCATCGGTTTATGCATATGGGTGTCGGGGAGGACACCAAGGGTGATGGTATGAGATGAATGTGATGGTTTGATGTTGGTGGTTGGTTTGATTGTTTATCTTCTTTACTTTTCCCCACTGCTCAAGGCAGCTGGTCTTGCTTACCCTCTTTCCGAAGGAGGCGAAGACACGCGGGGTATGCCACGTGCTTTCCGTGTTTAGCCTCTCGATGGAGGATGGGTCTATGCTCTTTCTATAGGCGGCAAAGACTCGACGGGTAGTATATCTACTCACCGTGTTGAGCCTCCTTTGTGTTTAGAAGCATAGGATGTTTTTCTAGAATGCCTGGGAATGTGGAAAAGTATTTCTGTAATGAATGTTTTATTAAAGGGTGAAAATCCACGGGGATGGAGATGCTGGAATTTAAAGGTGATGTGAATCTTAAAAAGGAGCAGTTGTTTTTGAAAGTGACGCCATTTCAGTTAAATGGGGAATTGTTCAATCTTAATTAATGCTTAAAGAATTAACTAATGTACAGTGGAACTGATAAATGAGAATGGAGTAATCTAATAAAGCTCTTCAATTGGTTGTGTGCTTATAGGATACCTAGTCTTAGAAGTAGCAGCCTGGAGTCTGAGAGACGTTAGCTGCAGTTGTATCTAAGACTAGGTAATGCCCATAGTGTGGATGTGAGTTACTTATATACTCTGTACTTTTTGTGTTTCTATACGCTACTCCACCCTGTCGGTAAGGGCAACTGACACCCCGGGGATTCTGAGCCCTGGGGGGGTGTTTTCCCCAACATTCTGATGGGAGGTTGAATGGCTGACTACCCCCTTTGGCCCCGCTCTCTTCTCTTGGTAGATCTTAGTGCTGGTAGGCACAGTGGTTAGTTTTACCCATATATGTGTGTAGAGGGCTGTAATGGCTTGTGGTTATTTCACACACATATATTCTGGATATAGTATCCTATGGACTACTATAGGTGTAACGTGTATAGGCTGTGATGGCTTGAGGATCCTTACTCGGTGTATGGGCTGTAATGGCTTGAGGTATAATACCCGATGTATGATACACGTTATGCGAGCTGTGGTGGCTCCCGGAAACTACCTGGTTACTTTTGGTTGTGAGGATTGTGTGGATCTTAGCCCAGGTGTCTGCGGGCAAGCCGATGTGGTGCACGTGGTGCAGATTGTGGAGCTTGACCCATGTTGATACGGGCAAGCCTTTGGAGAGAGATGCACAGGACGTATGTCGTTGGGGCAAAGCGGCAAACTAGTGGGGAAGTAGTAGCGGGGTACCCTTGATATTCTTTACTACATGCTATATTCTTGTATGCGTTACTTGGTGAGAGTAGACTTGGTGAGGTTGGGAACATAGTATACCTGTTTAGGTGACGAGTTAGTTTCACTTGTTGTTCACTGGGCTTTAGCATGCTTTCTTTACTATTGCACGAGAGTCTTGGGGAGCATCCTACTGAGTATACTCTTATACTCACCCTATGTACATATAAACTGTTTTTCAGGTCACTTGGAGCAGGTTGGAGATCAAGCTGGTTACTACTAGCTTGCGGTTGGAGGAGGAGCTGTTCGGGCTTGTGGTCGCTGTCGTTTTACTTTCTTTTGGGTACTTTTAGTTTCCCCTTTCAGTTGTAGTACTTTTGCATGACATTCCATATATGTACTTGGGCTTCTTTTACATTTCAGTTATGAGTTGGAGTTGGTTGGATTCTATTCTATCTCTCTCTTCTGCATGTGTTCTCTTAGAGGGTAATGCCTCCCATTTGTGTGTGTATTATACCCTCGGTGCTAGTCGCCAACCCGGGGCCTACTGGAGGCGGGACTCGGGGGTCATTATCTCCCTTTTCACATTGCCGGCCCAGGAGGGGTACACTTTGTGGGGAGGGGGTCGTGACAAAAATAATAATATGAAATTTGATATTTAGTTCATTTTGAGTTGTATGATCAAATGTTTTTGTTTCTTTGAATACTTCTACAGTTTTTTAGATCTTCAATAAGACCTTTTAAAATGGTTTATGTAATCAAATTTATCAAAAAAAAATATATTTCAACCATGTTTTTTAATATTTGAACATATTATTATGAATATATCATATGTTTAAATTAATATTATCCACAAATATTTTATATATTATAAATAATTTTATCATATTCTATTCAATCTTTCGGTATTATAAAAATATTAACTTCAACATCATGCGTGTTCTTTAGATGGATCTGATGGTTTGACTGTTTTTGTAGAAGGAACATAGAGTGTCACATATGGCTTTTCAGAATCATTCTGATAATCTCTTACAGAGACACTACCATTGGAAACCATTTCACCATAGAATAGTGATGTAAGAAGATAGGATATAAAGTGTGACTAAAATCATTGAGATTATTTTCCTTATTTTGGAATATGAGATGCTAATGTCTAAGTGTTTTTTCAATTATTTTATGAACTGTCTAGAATGATTCATATTGAAATATATGGCCAAAAAAAATATCGTATGTGTACTTTTTATGAATTAAATTTATAATTTTTTCATAAGAAAACATATATGTCCTTATGAAAAATAAATAAAATACCCTTGACAATTCAAGTAAATAAATAGTTAATATATATCAACTTGTATGTTATTTAAACATGTAATAGTTGATAAACAATGATAACATGGTAGGAAAAAATTAATAAAAGATATAGTTTTGAATTTAAAATGTCCCGAAAGTTATCTTCTAATAACAATGTCTGATCTTTCTATTTCAAGGATTATTCATGGAAAAGTTCATCTATGATGGTGTTTCAATCTAATATGTGTAAAATGAGACTAATAGAATATATATATAAATAAAAAATATATAAATTTCATGAAAAATATTGATGAAAACCCAATGAAAGAAAAATTGATGAAATTGAAAATAAAATACTCCCCCTCATTAAAGTTGTTTTTCAATGTAAATTGATTAATTGAATAAGAAGTGAATTTAGAATCACTTTAGATTGATCATTAAAAAATATATTTAATGAATTCAAATCAATTATATTTTTTTTGTTTTTTTTAATTTTAATAAATAATTTTAATTCTAGTATTTATAAAAATTATATATCAATTTTTCATTAAATTATAAATATTATGTTGTCATACATATATGATATTTTATTGTGAGTTATGTTATTGGTTTCCAAAAATATATAACATTAGATTTATCACAAATTATTGTATTTTGAGTGAAACTCAAACACAAATCAATGAGTGTGTGTTTCATGCATCATACTTGAGCATAATAACCTCCAGATGTTACATATTAAATATCAAGAGTTAGATATCTACTGACTATTACATCATTATTGATCACTATGATAATTATTATCCTATGAAATAAATTTTTTATAAGTACTTTTTCTATATAATATATATCCTCAATAGTTACCTAATTAGGTCCCTTGGTTGTTAACTTGGTTTGAGGAAAATTAATTATTGATGAACCCTATTAAAAACAAGTAAATCAATGAATATGGGTTGATCCATAATGAAGGACATACAAGAAGTATGTGTGGAAAAGTATAACATAAAAAATTATTAAGAAAATAAAAACAATTAAAAAGGAGTTGTGGGGATATGGATAGAAATGATGTTGTGGAGGTGAAACAACCAAAAACAAGAATATTAACATGAAATAACATAAAAAGGATAAAAATTACAAATCAATAGAGAAAAATACTTACTTAAAGTAGGGGAATTTTATTGGATGTATTTTATTTTCTTATTAACTTATATTATATTTTTTATCTTCATTTAGTTATAAATATAGCTACATTTGGTGAAAAGAGGCCAACCAATTATCTAGGATGACCAACCAGTGGGTGAATAGATCTTACAGTCACTCAACTACTATTTCCACTAATCCATTAAATGTTGATATCGGTTTTTCATAAGGATCATCTTATTAGTTAATCCTAATTTTCAACCCTTGATGAGAAATACTCTTCTTAGATAGATCCTTAGATATCCAAGTAGTAAAATGATGTAGTTACTAATAGTTCTCACTAGTTATGATGTTTTAAAATTAGTTAATACTTTAAATAATTAAGAGGAAGGAGGTATCTAACAGTATGTTTCATGTGAATGAATTTATATTACAGACCAACATAGTATCATTCCCCTATTTCAGTTTTAGTCAACGATCATTCTTAGATTATCAAAATGATTCAATAAATTCAAAATAGACATTATAATAAATGAAAGTAAATAACATGGAGTTAAAAGATGTTCTTTGTGGAAGAGATTCAAATTCTCACAAGCTCCACTAGCATTATTTCCTACTGATATGGTGGATCACCATTTGAAAATCACTTCTAGTGTATCTACAATGTATTTCACTCTCTATTGATTCCATCATTCTAGTCCATCTCATTTTTTTTATTTTTTTTCTCTAAATATCTGTACACACACTAAAATTACTATATGATAAAATATTCACAACCCTTAATATTATGAGGGGTATCCACATATCACATTCATTATAGAATATTATCAGTTCTTATGACACTAATCGACCTCCCATAACCAATTTCATTTCTCCATGAAATTCCATGCTAGCAGTGACAATGATCTATATTTTATATGATCACAATGTAAAAATTTAAATTGATGGGATTAATCATTAGGGGTGATCTAATCATTTTTTAATTGATTCTGTGCCCATGAGAACCTTTTATTATATATTTTTTTTAATTCTTTAGGCATCAGGAAAATGAATGAGGTTGAACATTGAGTAATCAGATCAACTTGGAATATTATCAATTTTTCCCCATGGACCCTTTATGTCTTTGATAAAATTATTCTATCCTCTTTTTAGTTGGTTTAGGTCCTATATAGCACATGGGGATTAATTTTAATGTTTATTTCTTGAAACTAATATAATTTTTTTCTTTATCTTTAATTGACCCCATATTTAAAATCATTTATATTTTCATATAATATCTATGAAATCTTGAGAAGATTCATAGTCTTAATTAATTTAGAGGAAGCTTGAATTTACTATTACACTCATCTGCAAGCTGAAACCCATATCATGTAAATACTTCTCACTAAGATTAATGAAGAAGATAAAGTGTGATCACTTTCGATTGAGAAGGAACAACATTGGAAGGATAATGGGCGCCCTACATCATTGCAATTACAATTCTTCTTGTAGAGAAGAAATAGAAAAATAGACCCTTAAGAATAATTTAAAATTTCTTATTTGAATCTCCCCCTGGATGAGATTGGTCCTAATTCAAATATTCATGGTTATGATTTTTTCAAACTAACTTCATAATCATTATGATTCAATAATTTATTCTTAGAATCAATAAACCAAATTCATAGATTCATTAGATGTATTGTCATCATAAAAATAATAAATAAATCACATCTTGATCTTAAAATCTAGGATTGAACATATCCATATTGGAATACAATTTATTTTAGGCTCATTTTGTCTTATTTATGTTTGGATAGGGATATGATTACTCCGAAGATCATTTTCAGTCCAATATAGTTCATTGAAGATCAGGTAAATTGGTGTCGATCAGTCTCATGAGGATTTTCTCTTGATACAGTGAGTTATAAATCCACCAATTTAATATTGGAATCTTATTCTGCGCCCTCTAGTTGAGGCTAGGAAATCTAGTTTGATTATGGATATCAAATCATCATCATATAGAAATCAATTATCTTAGTTGGATAAATATAAAGAGATTTGTTGGTTTTACTCAAAAAGACATGGATATTTTAGTTATTTGTGAGAACCTATTTTAATGACTTTGGTGGACATTATGTGTGGTATTCCTAGTTGGTTAGATTCAATATTTGACCTATCAAACTGATCTCCTAATATTCCTTGATAATCAATCTTATATTTCAGTCCAGTTTCCCTGGAATAGTGTTTCATATGGAGGTCAGTTTCGATTGTTTCTTCAATATAACACACAAGTGTGGCTATATCCAAGATACTCAATTGAGATATTCCAACTTTGGTTGATCAATTTAGTGAAGATTTGTCAGTTTTATCATCTCGTTCATGGAAACTAGAAATTACTGGTGTGGTCGATTGTTTTTTTTCATTGGTTGATCGAAATTTTTTTCACTCGCTTTTACACTAAGGTAATTTTTACCATATGGTCAACTATTCTAGAATATGGTCAATTATAGTGTTTAACAAATTCCCCCTATCCCTTGCAATATCTTGTTATCACGATAAATTGGATATTAACAGATAATCACATAAAGAATTTTTCAAATTCTTTTTTGTGTGGCCATTAAATTTTAACATTTAGACTTTCTATCAGATTACCAATTTTCAGTCCTAAAAAAATTTAAATTAAATTTACTTAATTGTGATATTATTATTTTGAAGAAATGGGAATCATTATAAAAACATCAAAAAAGAAACTGCATCACAAAAAATTGCCTTTAGAAATATTTTGAACAATTTTAATCTAAAAAAATCGAATAATTTTCATAGAAGAAAACCAAAAATCATGTATACATAAACATTAAAAGAATAAAAACTAAAAAATTCACAAAAGTTTGTTCTTAAAATTTAAGCATTCAATGTGGGGACCAATTGAGTTGTTTGACACAAAAAAAAACCCTCATTTTAAAAAGTTTTCCAATAAATGAAAAACTACTACATTAGTTAATAAAATAATCACAATTTCTCCATTATGATCACATTTTATTATTTAATATTCCCTTATTTACAATAAAATAAAGGTGAAAATGATATTGAAAACATATGGCATGTTATCCACGTGAGAGTAACTTTTAATAGTAAAACAATTTTTAGAAGAATTAAATTAACCAAGTTTTGATGTTCTTTTAAGGTATTTAAAAATAAGGTTTAACTAATTGAATTGTGATTCAATTTGATTTTTTTAATCTCACACAAAAACGTACTAAAAAATAATTCCCACTTTAATATCAATTATATATAGAAAAATAATGATGATAATTCTATAAATAGTATAATCAACCATTTAACTAAGATAAAAAATTGAAATTTGATAAATTTCACTACTAGTGTACTTATTCTATATGCATTGTAAAAAAATTCATGAATAAATCTTTAATATACTCATGCTGATTTATGACATTTCCTTTTTGTTTTTGAGAAATTTGAAAACCAAAGAAAAAGTTGTGTTCACCCATCCTGATCATTTCAAACTAATTTTCTATAAGTTGATAAATAGTTATTGTAAATATATTTTTTGGTTAAAAAAATAATAGCAATGATAAAAAATTAAACAATATTGGATTTTTTTAAAATTTTATTATAAAAAGGGTTTTCTCAAAACTTGATTTACCAAAATTATTTCAAAGTAAATATCATATAAGTATAACATATTAATTTGTTGGGGCTTGTTTTAGTCTATATAATTCTATTGTATGTTTAAATACAATTTATTAAAATTTATATTCTTTGAAACTATGGTTTGTTCAACATAATCTTCCACTTGAGCATATCCATTAACAAAAAAGAATTTTAACATCCATTTTATATGAATTAAAATTCAGATATGTTGACAAGGATAGTAATATTATTTTGGATTCTAATCTTGCTTCTCATGAATTTGTTTCACTATAATTTACTCATTCTAAAAAATAACCATTGTCTACAACTATTAATTTATTTATAATATTAATTTTTTTCATTATAATTATTTTAAAAAACTATTTTAACTCTTATGATCAATATATATTTATGTTGTTTATCTAATGTACAAATTTGATTCCATTCAAATTGATTAATCTCTTCTTGACTAAACGTTATCCAACCTTCATAATCCAAGGAATCATCACCATTTTAGGTTTAAACAATGATAAAAATGCATGATGATTAAATTTATTTTTAGGGAAATTATATATCTAATTTTCTTAATTACATATCTTATAATATTATTAATAGTATTTCCACATAATATTGACTAGTTTGTTTTAGGTAAAGTTGTATGTTGATCATCAAATATTGGATATATATCTTCTATTGAAGTAATTTTCATATACTAAAAATCAAATAGTCTTACTTCTTAGGGAATTACCATTGGTAATTTTGATTTACCTTTTGGAAAAAAATTTGAGTGTTTTCAAAAATTTAATCATCTTATAGGATGTAATTATTAATATTTATAAAATGAAAAATATTAGATCCATAAAAATTTACATTAACTATTTCTTTAACAAACATTAGTTGTTTTATTTGAAACTATAAAATACTTACTGGTTTTGGAATAACCAATAAAAAACCATTTATCATCAATGGGATCAAATTAATGAATTTGATATATAGTATTAAGGGTGAATAATTTACATCAAAAAACTATAAAGTAAGAAATTATTGGATTTCTTCTTATCCATAACTCATTAAGAGTTTAGTTAAAAAACATTCTGAGAGAAAAATTTATTTATATTAAAATAAGAAGTAATCAAACCCTCACCACAAAATTTTTATAAATAGAATACTCATTTAGAAAAGGTTAAGTAATTTAATAAAAAATACTATTTCATCATCCAAATATACAATTTTTTTGTGGAGTTTTATTTTTGAAAAAATTATGAGTAATACTTTTAGTGAAGAATATTTTTTAAAATCAATGGTCACAAAATCAATACCATGATAACTCGTGATATAAATCAAAGGTTTGTTTTCATATTTTTAATTAAATTAGGAGAACTCTTTAAATGATTAAGATCTTAAAATTTTCATGTTAGAAAATAAATCCAAGTAATTTGAGTATAATGATCAGCTAATACGTACACATAATGTTCTCCTTCAATGCATCAAATTTGGGTATGACTAAATAAATCAGTGTGAATGAAATATAAATCGATATAAGTTTATACCGGACTTTATGATTTAAAACTAGACTTCTGTTTGTTACTAAATCTATAATTGTCTCTATCTATGGTTGAATTAAATTTAATTTTTGATAGATCCCTAACATGTCATATCCTACGATGTTTTGATAAATTTTAAAGTTATAATAAACTAATATTCTATTCCACAACCATGATTAATCATAATTTGTACTTAAACATGTTAAATTATGATGGATTACTCGCACTATGACAATAGTGTATACATTCACATTATTTTTGGTAGATATAATGAATATAACTTATAAATATTAAAAAATACATTTATCAATCCTGGAGTTCACAAGATAAACATCATCACATAGTTAAATAACTTTGATAAGGTTATTCTTGAGACACAAACATATGAAACATTGGAGATAATTTTTTCCTAGAAATAAAACATCACCAATTTTGATGATTTAACCATGTGAATAGTCTTCAAATGTGACTCATATTATATTAAAATTTTTAAAATAATGGAATTTATACTTTTATATAGTCATGTGTTGAGAAAAAAATATCTATGTACTATTTTTTTGTTTCTAGAAATCAATCTGTTTTCCTAAAAAAGATAAGTCTATTTTTTTGGTACCCAAACTTTATTGTGTCCAATTGTATTTGAAAAAAATTATGAACCCATATATGCTCAACTATTATTTATTTAATAGTTTATAGATATTCATAAATAATTTTTTTATAAAAACAATAGGCTAGTTTTTATAAATAGAAATATCCATTCCAGTTACATTACCTTTGGAATTTAGTAAAAAAGGATGTTCTGTTAGGTAAATAATAATTTGATTAAAAATGAGATTTATTATATGTATAACTAAATCCACTATAATTTCTAGAGGGTCTTATTTTTTTATTCATTTTATAAATAACATATATACTAGAATTTATATTAATCGAATGTTTCTTCAAAAAAAAATATTCATTTATGTTGACCAACTAAATTATGTTCATCTGAATTTCATTCTAAATTAAATTTAATAACTAATTCTGAAAAATGTTTTCAAACACCCGAAGTTAATTTTAAAATTATATTTCTATATTTTATAAGATCTGTTTCAATAAAATTAGTTATTTTTCAATTTATATTCTCTTTTTTCAACAATATTAACATATTATCCATTTCATCAAAAGTATGGAAAGATTCTTCATTTTCTTTCAATGGAAAAACATTTTCATATTATAAGGGATTTTAATTTTCATTACTCAATGAATTTTAATAGTTATCCATTGAGGTAAATTTAAATTTAGAATCAAGAGATATTTTTTCATGATTTAACAGTTCCTTTACCCATTAATAATTTTTCATGTTCATTAATTACTTTATAAAATCCAATAATTCTATCTCTTTAATATTCAGTATCTTATGATGAATTATCGATGATGTACCACATTCAATAGCACTCAATGTTTCCACATATTTAAATATTTTGATTCTTTTACTCTTAAAATATATTTTTGACATTATAAATTTCTTCTGCATGTCAGGAAAATATCATATTCATAGTATATATCATTAGAAGACTCTTTCTTATCTTGTTAATATTTTCTATCTTTTTTATGAGGATTCAAATGTTATTAGTACATAAAATCTTATTAATACTCCAAGTGATATGTATATGTTAATTATCACTATCGTCTGTATTGTTTTTATTATAATTAATACATTTAATTTTTAAAAATGAGATTTATAAGCATTAGTACATGGAATTAAATTACCGAAAATAAGTTCACTGGAAATATAAGTAAATGAAACTACATTTTTTTGGTTTCATTCACAAAATATATCTTGAGTCTCATATCATATTGCATAAGAGTACCAATAAATTCATATAAACTTAACTTAGTAAAGTTTTTAGTTTCATCTATTTATTTCTTATTTGATCCGCATTCTTTTGG
Organism: Viscum album; assembly: GCA_963277665.1. Classification (NCBI taxonomy): domain Eukaryota; kingdom Viridiplantae; phylum Streptophyta; class Magnoliopsida; order Santalales; family Viscaceae; genus Viscum; species Viscum album. The sequence continues at coordinate 2,004,127,693 of OY728164.1, read as the reverse complement.
AATTATATAAATAATATTTTAAATAATATGATCTTTAGATAGGTCTTTCTCAGCCAATGATTATAAAATATTTAAAATAGGCACAAGACATTGATGTAATTGTGTTTTTGTTTCACTATGTAGAAAATATAAGTCTTTATAATACCCTTATAACATATCTCTTCGTGTTTCTAAAACCATGGAAGCTCAAAATGAGTAATTTCTAGCTTTTTATAGATCATAGTCACTATTTTACAAGATGATATCTAGATTTAAAAGTCTCTAGTAAAAAAATATAACATGAAATTATGAACTTTATGATTTACTTGACATTAAATCATTTAATCTCAAGAAAAATGTACAATATATTTATCTTGAACTATTTCACTCCCAGCCATCATAATAAAATTACCTAATATAGTGTTAATGATATGGGACTTCATACGATCATTCCAGTAATCACAATATTCTACATCAAAAATAGGTGATATGGTCAAATTTAAACTTTCAAGTGTTTATACTAGAAAACCTACCATCACAAAATAAATCTTTCCCCTACCTATATAGTTATTGAGCTGAAATTTTTAAAATATAATTCTTTTTTTATAACAAATTTTGGTGTCAAAAAATAATACTAAAATATTATTAGTTTTATAATTAGACATATACTAGCTTGGAGAAAAAATATTTTCCTAAGGATAAATGAAATTAATCCTGAAAATTGGTAGGGGTGATTTGTTGTTTACAAAATTAATCTTATAATTCTTAAGTCCTATGGTTTGATGTGGAAGTAATTTATTAAATATATTTATATACTAGATCATTATTAGAATAGTGCATGTAATAAAAATTTGAATGTTGCGAATTATTATCATCATATTGGACAAAATAAATTAAAATTTTAAAAAATAAAATAGTATTAAACTAATTGTTTTTGAAAATATAAACCCATGATAATTAAAAAGTTAATATAAGAGATGTTTAAAAATAAGACATAGAGAATTTGTTAGAAAACCAAAGACTCCTTTAATGGATATAGTCAAACCACACTTTTAAACCAAAGTGTAAGTTGTATCTATATACTAGATCCATGTTATCCATGGATTTAAATACATCCTAAGGTATACTATATTTTTTATCCTATTAGATGTCCCATTTTCTTATCCCCATAATCCCTTAACAAAAACCTATTGGAAGGTACAATGTTCTAGCTCTAATCACTCTATCGTTGTAGCCTTATAATTCTTGGATTGAATAGGTTGGGTAAATCCTCTATTTTTCATTATTGGGAAGACCTCTATCACACATGACTAGTAGAAGAAATATTAGTAGAGAAATTACAAGAGATTATCCATAAATACTCAAAAGTCATAGATATTTTTAAACACTTAGAAAGAATAAAATTATATATGGATGGACTAAACAAGGTATTGAATACATAAAATGATTCTAATCATTCTTGAGTTTTCAAATTTTTTGTCCATTCATCTAATGCTCAAGGATGAGTCTCTATTTATATAAAGTGTTTCAAAAAAATATAAATGTCAGATTCCACAATTCATAGAGTCTGTGTTACTAACATTGAATTTTTTTTTTCATATTTCAATGATCATATGATTTCATTTCATCACAAATGTAATGAGATGAATGTTGTCTATCAAGAAATTTTTGATTACCTAATTTTAATGAACCATAATAAGTTCTTTGATATTTTAATTACTATAATGTTATACTCTATAAAAAACAACTAAAATTAAACTCAAGTGAAATCATGTTTATATAAAGTGTATTGTAATATCAAAAATAAAGAAAACAATTGAGCCATTGACTCAAAAATATCAACTCTACTTTTACTACAAGATTTTGGTAACATCAAAATTTTATTTCCTTGAATTACCGATGTTATATTTTATTTTATTTCATTTCACTTTAATCTAGGTAAATCTAGTCATTTAATACCAAATTTATTACATTCAAAATATGTTACTTCTAATGATTTTTTGTTCTCATGTATTCCCATTTTATCATTTCGATGATCAAAACAAAAGATATTATTTTTGATAATTTGATCCATTATCCTTGGATGTTGAGAAATATTATTCCCACTATCATAATAATCACTCTAAACGGAATTAGGTTTACATTTTTCATAAAAAAAAATTGTAAAATTAAACCAAATGTTAATAGAATTAGAAGTAATATTGTTTAAATTAAATTCCAAGGAAACTAAATTATTTCCCTTCACTTTCTAAAAATCTATTTTCAATATACTATCATATTGTGTTAGAGTTCCAATTTTATTATCAAGAACTAGCTTAATCAAATTCTTAGTATCATTGATCATAGTCTATTTAGATTTAAACTCCTTTATAAGTATATCCATAATTTTTTTAACCAACCGACCATACACTAATTACATCTTAGAATGGGATTGTAAAAAATTCACTATAATCCAAAACCAAACATGCATTTCAAAAATAGATTCTCAAGAAAGAAAATAAAATACATGAAAATTAACATGAAACATAGCTCTCCTGGTTTCAATAATTTTCGATTTTTTGAAGGGAGTAATTATCTATTTCTATAAAATTCCACTTACTATTTTTCAAGAAGATATATAAAAATAAATATTACTCATCACGATGCATAAAAAAGTATTTCTCACTTTATAGTTACCCTGAAAATAAAGATTTTTACCTCTATAAAACGTAGAAATATCCTTCTTTTGAATTTTAAAATTTTGGGTTATCATAAAATGATTCCCGATCCCAGTAATGATATATTTTTTTCCACTCAATCACAATAATAATCATATTCATTTCCATAAAACATCGGATTATGATGTAGATTTTTATTATAAATGGATCTAATATGTATTCCATCCATTTTGAAAATATTTTCCCAAACACCTGATTAGTGTATGAAAACTATGTAATTTATAATAAAAATGAAAAATAAAAATTTAAGTATATATTTATCCTCAAAAATAGAGAAATTCTATGATAATATGTTACAGTTATAGTGAAAAATTATTGAGTCTCAAAACCTAGTTGAGTTGCCCACAGATACCTTGTTTTTTCTAAGAAGGATAAGGACAATAGATCTATTTGGAGGGGAGAGGTTAAAAAGTAATTATGAAAATTAGACTTAAAATTATTATCCACCTTTATTGTAAGTTGATCCAAAATTCAATATTCTATTCAAATCACAATTTATCACTATAAAAATTAAATACTATACAAAAATGGTTCATTTGAAGTTAAAAATATTCAACAAATATAAGACATGATTATAATTAAATATAAAACATAGTTTCAAAAACAATATAGATAGTATGGATTTTAATCCTTAAAACAAAAAAATATATATTATTTCTAAAACCACACCTTTAACACAAAGTGTGTGGGAGATCAGTAAACCTAATTCAATGTATTCTACCTTTCTATACTTAAAATTCCTCAACAACTAACCCCTAAGATGGTGTATCTTTATCCCTATACCTATAATCCCTTCATCAAGAAGTCTAGAATAAGATCTGTCTTCCTATACCTAGAATCCCATAATCTTGCGGGGTCTAATAAACCTATATCTTCCAATCCTCTAAATCTCTTAATCATATTGGATCAGGTAATCCTTTGTCTTATTATCTAAAGAATCCCCAGATCTCTTTTTTTATTTTGTTCCTCTAAGATGTTTTATTTTTTATAGATGATATTATAACTAACTAAAATATTGAAATTACTCACTTGTTGGGATTAGTTACAAAAAAAAATATGAGGCTTCTTCATCATGCTCGAATGAACATAGTAGAGTTATTCATCATTGAATGAATTCAAACAAAATTACTATAATTCTCAAGAATCTGGTGAATGTAATAATACATGAAACCATAGTTCTTTTTTTATATTTAATATTAAAATAATTCGGAAATAAATTTACCAAAAGTGTAAGGAAATTGAATTTTTGATTTCAATATAATATAAAATCACAACTGATCATAGTAAAAAAAATAATAAAAAATTATTTTTTAGATATTCAAAATATTCAGAAAATGTAACAATGAAATGAAAATTTAAAATATAACACAATTTTAAAAATAATACATAGATTAAGGATGATAATACTCAAACCAAAAAAAATATTATTTTTAAACAACATTTTTAAACTGATGTGTAAGGATAATTAGTAAACCTGATTCAAGGTATTCTATATTAATATCCTTGAAGTTATTTAACTATAAACCTATCCAAAGGTGTATCTATATTCCTATCATCAGAATCAATCGATAAATTAGTTTTTAATAAGATATGTCATTTTATCTGTAAAATACAATGATCTTGTGTAACACCCCCAGATTTTATGAAAAATATTCATTATAATTTCATTAATGTCTTGTGTTGTTCGCTACATCAAAAGGAGCTTGCACAACACGCATCCTTGACTTGTCTTGTATTACACGCAATCACGACCTTCCTCGATAGCGTGTGTAGTACGCAATACCGAGTTTCACTAAACAACGATATACTATTAAAATATTATTAAAACTAGCCGTCATGAATAGTAATAACCACCTTTTAAAATTTTAGAAATTTTATCTCTCTAAATGGACTTTGTTTTTGGATTCGGAGTATCGAATTTAGCCTAAGGTGAAATTTTGGTACTTTTCGGATAACTTCCATATTCTGATGAATAGTGAAAATTACTAAATTTTAATTAAAAATAACTTTTTTAATAAAAATAATTAATAGTGATAAATTATTAATTTGAGTGGTTTTAAAGTATATTTAAAATATATTTTAACAATTCAATACAATGTTAGTCATTGGATGTAATTTCACATTTACACCAGACATAAACAAGTGTTAATATTTTGATAGTTATTATCTCTTAAAAACATGCTATTTGTTGTGACAGCAGAAATTAATTATAAAATTAATTAATGCAACTTATATGTTGGGAATTTTGTAAAATAGTAATCATTTTTGAATTCGGAATATCAATTATAGCTTAGGGTGAAATTTTGGTATTTTCTGAAAAACTTTAATTTTTGATGAATAGTGAAACTACTAAGTGGTAGTTAAAAAATTTATTTTTTCATAAATATTAATTTTACCGCTTCTGTGAATGTAATTTCGAAAATCCGAGAGACACGGTTAATATCAAGGACTAAAATCTGGTTCAATGAGATGAAAATAATTTTTGGTGAATAGTAACTTTTTACTTTTTTTTACCACAGTAAAAAGTAAATAGGGTAATTAAGGGTAGAAATGATATTATTATTACCCTAACACATGTCCTAATTCTATTGGACAAGTTTAATTCGACCAAAAACCAACATAGGAATAAAATATGACCATTTAGGCCCACTTTGATTAGATTAGGACATTTATTATTAATTTATTTAAAGAAGGGTTAAAAGAGGTAAAATCAAAGTTTATTTACTAAAACATTTTTACTATGGGGTTATACATAGGATAAATTCTACTATAAATATTCATTAGAAAGATAAAAATATTTCCTACATAATGGTATTTTATTTGTAATTTGTAGACATCAAATAAGTTAATTTATTTATGACACAAAGATGATGCAATAATTATCTTATTAGTGAAATATTGACATAATTGATGTTATAAATACCAAAATAAATATAATTTGAGACTTTTTATGAATTCCACTAATTTTCTAGGTTACTATGATATATTATTGTTGATTTAATCAACTTGTTTAGAACATATAATTCTATTATGACTTTCACAAAAATCATATATCAAATAGTGTGAAAATTGACACAAAATAGTTTTTAAATCAAATATTATATTATTAATTGTTATTTTATTCCTAAAAATCTAAGGTTCGGCCAAATGACTTAGATAAGGATATATATATTAATAATAAACAGCTTGGGGTTCGTTTGGCATGTTATAGTATGTTTATTAACCATATAGTGTAAGAAAACAAAAAGACACGGTAAAACATAAATTATTTAACTTAGGGTTAAATCTAATTGATAAGGTTAAAATAATAACCTAAACTTTTATAAATCCTATTGTTTGATAGGATTTAGACCCATACCCACTTTATCTCCGAAATAAGACCCTTTGGAACCATTATAAACCGATTTTGACTTTAATATAAAATAATATTTTGTGATATTCCCAAGGTGCCCCTCTCCTCCCTTATAAAAAGGCACCTCCTCCCCCTCCTCCTCACACCAATTTGAGCACTCAAGCTCGGACAAACCCTGCCAAAATCCCTTCTCCACTTCCCTAGAATAATCCTAGAGGTCCTGGTCTTCTTCAAAGACCAATCTTAGTTCCCTATGTGGAGGATTCAAAGAGGCGTTTCAAAGAAGAGGTAATATCCATTACTGATCTTTTCAATTTCTTTCTTCTTCAACTTCTTCTTCTTTAGTTGTTTCATGATAAAGTAATAACATCAGTATTACTTTCATTCTGATATGTTATTATAAATATGAAACAACCCTAATTCATCTTCTATCCATCCTACGGAAAAATGAAATCACCGCGCGTGCGTACGTACGGAATACCGTCTCCACGCCGTGGTGTAATCTATTTTCCATCATCACCTTACAAGGTTGGGTATAATGGTGTAATGAGTAACTATATATGATTATTATAAAGTGATATTGATACTTAAATAGTATAAATACACTTAAATACAATTCCACGATCATGGGAACAATATCATCACTCGTGTGTACGTACGGAATACCGTCTCCACGATGTGATGTGACTCGTTCTACATGATCAACATTACATAGTAATTATATAAATGAATTGAATGAATAAATATGATATATGTTACACTAATACCATTCTGGATATAAGGTATCTATAACCTTAAAAGAAGAATAAGAATTTATTCGGCAAAACACGCATAAGAACAAAAGGCAATAAAGACCTGAGTAACAAGTAACAATGAAATATTACTAATAAGAAGCTAAGAATATGACCATATATGATATCATATCAATATGTATGATTCTGGAATAAGTCAATAACATTATTTAAACCACTATATAGGAGATTCGGACACGTACAAAGCAAATCGGACCTAAGGTAAGGGAAATATCACAATCTCATTTTTATCCGGGATTGTTTATACTTTGGTATTTACTGAGGTGTATTTTATCATCCACATACATGTTTCCTCAATATGTAATATTATTTACATCCACCTAAAATTGTTTAAATACAATTTTACCCTTCGGTGAGTTTTTAGTAAAATATGTGAAAGGAATCTTTTTTCATTTTTCATACGAGGTACTTTTTGACTTTTACGACAACAGTAAGAAAAGAATGTTTTAACTTATACGGCATGAATGGATTTTTAAAACATTATTTCCAAGAAGCTTCCTTTACAAGTTTTCAATTATATTTTTAAACAACTTCTTTTAGTTTAAAGTTGTATGACATGTTAAGAAAGGAAAAATGTTTTTGAAGAAGAAAGGATATTTTCCTCAAGAATGGAGTTCAAGTGTTTTATCAAAATTATTTTCCATCTAAGATAATAAAGGGTTCTGTTTTTCTCCCTATTATTACATTGATTTGATTTTGTTGTGATGGAATTATTTTTAATAATTCCTTTATCTTATATGAAATGTTTTATGATGTCATGATGTTTAAGATTCCCATTTGTATTACATGGGTTATGAAATGATGTATGATTTATGATTCTGTGGCACACATAAGAATGGTATCATTATGAGATGGGTGGGACCTATATCTCCCTCCAATTCATTGGGTAAAGATTTTATATCTCATGAGATAGATATGGCTGGAATGGTAGGTTATACCGGTTCAGTGAAACAGGATTGAAATGAGGGTTACTCGATTCAGAAAGGGACTTTGTCCACTAAGATAGTCTTGGCAATGAGTCTTGACTAACAAGAAATGATTCTCTATGATTATATGTGAATTCCAAAAAGTTTCATGTTTTAAGTTATGATTATTGTGATTACATTTCACTGCCATGATTTATCCCATGTTATGAAATTATGCTCTCTTTTGCAGGTTAATATTTCCAAAATGTTATGTTCTTATGAATATGATGTGATTGATATTTCTTTTGGTTACCCTTACTAGGCATTTGAGCTCACCCTTATTTTATGTTTTCTTTTCCCCAGGATATAATGAAAAGTTTTAGGTAAAAAAAAGGGAAGATATTTATGGGAGATGTTGAAGATCATTCACCACGATTAGAAGATTATATTCTGAGTTTCCAAAGACACTAAACTATTACGGTCCTTGTGTGTGTGTTTTTTGTAATGTACTAAGTATTCTGCAAAAGTAATGTAATGTCCATGTATGTCAACCTTCGGGTCTCTATAGTTGGTATCAGAGAAAAGGTTTAGTCAACCTTTGGAAACTAGGATGCGAAAGCGTTAGTGAGATCCCTAGAGATATTTCTAAGGTTTGTCTAGGGATGTCCCAAAGGATAATTATACGTATAAGATACAGTCCTAGAACTACGGTAACGATCATAGAATTTAACCTAAGAAGTTAGATATTGAGGATACTCCCCCTTTATAATGTTGTTTTCCCTTGCATGATTTTTGCCTCTTACACTATTCTTTTTGGGTTTTAGACGATGGATGGAACCCGAAGGAACCGTGTTGATCAATGCAATGGACAATGCAATGATTGCACTCTTGAACAAACAAATGTTATGGGAGATGGAGTGAAAAATCTTATTGCTATACTTACACAAGCTATGAATCATTCTGGACTTCCAAATGAATAGAGAAAGGAAAAATATTCTATTGAGTCCTTCATGAGGCAACGTCGACCTTCTTTCAATGGGTCTTCCGATCCACTTGTTGCTGAACAATGGATCAGTACCACTGAGAAGATATTTTCAGTTCTTCAATGTTTTGAACATGATAAAGTCATCTTATCAGTATATCGTTTGGAAGGTGAAGCTGATCAATGGTGGAATCTTATAAAGAATACGAGGCCAAGAGATGAAATTGAGTCCATGTAATGGGACGAGTTCAAGAACTTGTTTTTCAGTAAGTACTTCCCTCGTATTCTTCGAACAAAGATGGAAAAGGAGTTTATTGAGCTGAAGCAGAAGGATGATGAATCTATTGGTATATATGAAGCGAATTTTACAAGACTTGCAAGGTATGCATCTGGCATTATCATCCAACCTGAAAGTAAAGTTGATCAATTTTTCAGTGGCTTAAAACCAAGTCTTCGAAGGGCATTAGCTATAAGAGACTTCAGTAGCTATGAAGAAATTGTGCGTTGTGCTATCAAGGTAGAAATGGAAGTTGGTGTTACATATCCATCTCATGGTTTTGAAAAGAAACGAAAGATGGAGTTCAAGGAGAAATCTCAGAATAATGGTGAAAAGAAGATGAATGTTTCCTTATGCACAAAGTGTGGAAAGAAGCATGGTGGAGATTGTCTTAAAGGGACTAGAAAATTTTTTAAGTGTGGAAAAGAAGGTCATCGAGCAGCTGAGTGTCGAAGTAATGGGAAAAGGGTTTCTAATGATGTGAATAAAGAAAATACTGCAGAGAACGCACCACCAACACTTCAATGTTTCAAGTGCAAGAAGATGGGACATTATGCCAATAAATTCCCTAATCCAAGGGTTAGTGATGATCAACATGAGAAACCAGTTAAGGTAAAGGACAAAGGGAAGTCACATGCGATCACTATTGGCGATGTTGAATATGAAAACGATGTGGTGGAATGATTAAGTGTTTATGTAATGGGATTCCAAAATAATGTTGTATATAGTATTGTGGAATATTGGAATATTTATGTTTTGGTCTATTGTGGTTTTCAATAATTTTATGGTACCGGTAACCATGAAAAGTGATTGAGACATTTTTTTAGAAAACAGATGATATGAGCATAATGAAGGGATAAGAAGATAATGAGTTGTTTGATTGTATTCATGAGCTCATGATTGATATAAGGACTAAGTGATATCATGGTTTGAGTATATAGAATTTTGAGGATTTTTGTATGTGGAAGGTGTTAACTTTTAAATGCATTCATGTTTTCACTAAGGTTCAATGGGTATTCAAGAGAATACATGATTAAGGCCTTTAAATGTTTGGAATGTGACCAACAAGACATATTTTATGATGTATGAGGATCAACGATGGTATTAAATCTCTGGTAATCGTTTTCACTATGTTATGAGGGTGGACTGCAGTATTATGGATAAGCCTAAAGATTGGAATGGATTATGTTGGACATAAGTTAGTATTGTTTAAGGATAGAATTTTTTTTCGATATTATTGATGGGATATTATAGTAGTATAGTTTTAGAAAAAGGACAACCTGCCGGACGGGCGACAGCCCATCGCGTCGGACAAGGATGTGGGAATCGAACCCACAAACAAAGTGCGACTGGCCTTTATCGCCTACCACTGGCCTACAAGAAGTCCCTTGTTAGTAGAAACTAGTTTTATTATATTAAGCAGTATGATATATGAAGTATAAGTCCATTTTAGGAACCATATATGATTAATCTCACTATAGAATGACTTATGTATTTTTAATAACTTTTGCTAACCTTTTGTTTTTGACAGATGGAATGACTCGTCATTCTATCACATGATCTGCTAACACATCACGAATAACAAATTCAACTTCATTTATTTAAGGTTTGTAGTGGAAATTGTTCAATTCATGAACAATAGTGATATTGTACCAAAATTAAGTATGTACTTATTCTAATTCAAATTCTTCAACTTTAGGGAAACGATCTTGAAAACCAAAAATGTTGTCCTAGTGCTCTTATATCTGATTAATCAGATGGTACCTTAGATCGTCACAAATTTATGGATTTGTGATTGTTGGATTTTCCATAGCCATGTTCTCTACCACTCTCCATCATAACATGATGGTTAGATTTTTTTTCCATATCCATATTTTCACTTATGTGGAAACCCAGTGATTAGTTTATTTGGGTAACCGTTACGTTTCATACTTTTGTTTTTATAGATTGGTTTTGGTATTCCTTTTTACGATGTGGGTTTATATTAAAGAAACTTTCGAGTAGTAAACTTTTATAAACCCGACGAATTTCGAGGGCGAAATTCATTTTAAGGGGGGTAGAATGTAACACCCCCAGATTTTATGAAAAATATTCTTTTTAATTTCATTAATGTCTTGTGTTGTTCGCTACATCAAAAGGATCTGACACAACACGCATCCTTGACTTGTCTTGTATTACATGCAATCACGCCCTTCCTCGATAGCATGTGTAGTACGCAATACCGAGTTTCACTAAACAAAGATATACTATTAAAATATTATTAAAACTAGCCATCATGAATAGTAATAACCACCTTTAAAAATTTTATAAATTTTATCTCTCTAAATGGACTTCGTTTTTGGATTCGTAGTATCGAATTTAGCCTAAGGTAAAAATTTGGTACTTTTCGAATAACTTCCATATTCTGATGAATAGTGAAAATTACTAAATTTTAATTAAAAACAACTTTTTTAATCGAAATAATTAATAGTGATAAATTATTAATTTGAGTGGTTTTAAAGTATATTTAGAATATATTTTTACAATTCAATACAATGTTGGTCATTGGATGTAATTTCACATTTACACCAGACATAAACAAGTGTTAATCTTTTGATAGTTATTATCTCTTAAAAACACGCTATTTGTTGTGACAGTAGAAATTAATTATAAAATTAATTAATGAAACTTATATGTTGGGAATTTTGTAAAATAGAAATCATTTTTTAATTCGGAATATCAATTATAGATTAGGGTGAAATTTTGGCATTTTTCTGAAAAACATTAATTTTTGATGAATAGTGAAACTACTAAGTGGTAGTTAAAAAAATTATTTCTTCATAAATCTTAATTTTACCACTTCTGTGAATGGAATTTCGAAAATCCGAGAGACACGGTTAATATCAAGGACTAAAATGTGGTTCAATGAGATGAAAATTATTTTTGGTGAATAGTAACTTTTTACTTTTTCTACCACGGTAAAAAGTAAATAGGGTAATTAAGGGTAGAAATGATAATATTATTACGCTAACACATGTCCTAATTCTATTGGACAAGTGTAATTAGACCAAAAACAAACATAGGAATAAAATATGACCATTTAGGCCCACTTTGATTAGATTAGGACATTTATTATTAATTTATTTAAAGAAGGGTTAAAAGAGGTAAAATCAAAGTTTATTTACTAAAACATTTTTACTATGGGGTTATAAATAGGATAAATTCAATTATAAATATTCATTAGAAATATAGAAAGATTTCCTACATAATGGTATTTTATTTGTAATTTTTAGACATCAAATAAGTTAATTTATTTATGACACAAAGATGATGCAGTAATTATCTTATTAATGAAATATTGACATAATTGATGTTATAAATACCAAAATAAATATAATTTGAGACATTTTATGAATTACACTAATTTTTTAAGTTACTATGATATATTAGTGTTGATTTAATCAACTTGGTTCTAACATATAATTCTATTGTGACTTTCACAAAAATCATATATCAAATAGTGTCAAAATTGACACAAAATAGTTTTTAAATCAAATATTATATTATTAATTGTTATTTTATTCCTAAAAATATAAGGTTCAGCCAAATGACTTAGATAAGGATATATATATTAATAATAAACAACTTGGGGTTCTTTTGGCATGTTATAGTAAGTGTATTAACCATATAGTGTAAGAAAACAAAAAGACACGGTAAAAGTTAAATTATTTAACTTAAGGTTAAATCTAATTGATAAGGTTAAAATAATAACCTAAACTTGTCTAAATCCTATTGGTTGATAGGATTTCGACCCATACCCAGTTTAGCTCCGAAATAAGACCCTTTGGAACCATTATAAACCGATTTTGACTTTAATATAAAATAATATTTTGAGATATTCCTAAGGTGCCCCTCTCCTCCCTTATAAAAGGGCACCTCCTCCCCCTCATCCTCACACCAATTTGAGCACTCAAGCTCGACCAACCCCTGCCAAAATCCCTTCTACACTTCCCTAGAATAATCTTGGAGGTCCTGGTCTTCTTCAAAGACCAATCTTAGTACCCTAAGTGGATGATTCAAATAGGCGTTTCAAAGAAGAGGTAATATTCATTACTGATCTTTTCAATTTCTTTCTTCTTCAACTTCTTCTTCATTAGTTGTTTCATGATAAAGTAATAACATAAGTATTACTTACATACTGATATGTTATTATAAATATGAAACAACCCTAATTCATCTTCTATCCATCCTACGGAAAAATGAAATCACTGTGTGTGCGTACGTACGGAATACCGTCTCCACGCCGTGGTGTAACCTATTTTCCGCCATCACCTTACAAGGATGGGTATAATGGTGTAATGAGTAACTATATATGATTATTATAAAGTGATATTGATACTTAAATAGTATAAATACACTTAAATACAATTCCACGATCATGGGAACAATATCATCACTCGTGCGTACGTACGGAATACCGTCTCCACGATGTGATGCGACTCGTTCTACATGATCATCATTACATATTAATTATATAAATGAATTGAATGAATAAATATGATATATGTTACACTAATACCATTCTGGATATAAGGTATCTATAACCTTAAAAGAAGAATAAGAATTTATTCGGCAAAACACGCATAAGAACAAAAGGCAATAAAGACCTGAGTAACAAGTAATAATGAAATATTACTAATAAGAAGCTAAGAATATGACCATATATGATATCATATCAATATGTATGATTCTGGAATAAGTCAATAACATTATTTAAACCATTATACAGGAGCTTCGGACACGAACAAAGCAAATCGGACCTAAGGTAAGGGAAATATCACAATCTCATTTTTATCCGGGATTGTTTATACTTTGGTATTTACTGGGGTGTATTTTATCATCCACATACATGTTTCCTCAATATGTAATATTATTTACATCCACCTACAATTGTTTAAATCCAATTTTACCCTTCGGTGAGTTTTTAGTAAAAGATATGAAAGGAATCTTTTTTCGTTTTTCATACGAGGTACATTTTGACTTTTATGACAACAGTACGAAAAGAATGTTTTAACTTATACGGCATGAATGGATTTTTAAGAAATTATTTCCAAGAAGCTTCCATTACAAGTTTTCAAGTTTATTTTTAATCAACTTCTTTTAGTTTAATGTTGAATGACATGTTAAGAAAGGAAAAATGTTTTTGAAAAAGAAAGGATATTTTCCTCAAGAATGGAGTTCAAGTGTTTTATCAAAATTATTTTCCATCTAAGATAATAAAGGGTTCTGTTTTTCTCCCTATTATTACATTGATTTGATTTTGTTCTGATGGAATTATTTTTAAGAATTACTTTATCTTATATTAATTGTTTTATGATGTCATGATGTTTAAGATTCCCATTTGTATTACATGGGTTATGAAATGATGTATGATTTATGATTCTATGGCACACATAAGAATGGTATCATTATGAGATGGGTGGGACCTATATCTCCCTCCAATTCATTGGGTAAAGATTTTATATCTCATGAGATAGATATGGCTGGAATTGTAGGTTATACCGGTTCAGTGAAACAAGATTGAAACGAGGGTTACTCGATTCAGAAAGGGACTTTGTCCACTAAGATAGTCTTGGCAATGAGTCTTGACTAACAAGAAATGATTCTCTATGATTATGTGTGAATGCCACAAAGTTTCATGTTTTATGTTATGATTATTGTGATTACATTTCACTGCCATGATTTATCCCATGTTATTAAATCATGCTCTCTTTTGCAGGTTAAGATTTCCAAAATGTTATGTTCTTATGAATATGATGTGATTGATATTTCTTTTGTTTACCATTACTGAGCATTTGAGATCACCCTTCTTTTATGTTTTCTTTTCCCCAGGATATAAATAATGGTTTTAGGTTTAAAAAAAGGGAAGATCTTTATGGGAGATGTTGATGATCTTTCACCACGATTATAAGATTATATTCCGAGTTTCCAAAGACACTAAACTATTACGGTCCTTGTGTGTGTGTTTTTGTAATGTACTAAGTATTCCGCAAAAGAAAAGTAATGTCCATGTATGTCAAGCTTCGGGTCTCTACATCTTGCATGCTAAAAAATCCTATGAAATCCAATCCCTATAATTTCTCAATAATATAGGATCAGATAAATATTTTTTATTATACTCAAAAATGATATATCTATACATTTAGAATCGTTACTAATATAATGGAAATTTATAAGATATTTTTAATGATAAATATCACAAAAATATCTATCAAAAAAATTATAATGATAATAAATGATAATATAATCTAAAGCACACTTAGTAAAAGGAATTTTCATATATTTCTTACATCCATAAGATATAATGGCATCGTTTTTTCAAAAAAAATTCCTCAATGATATATTCTTATTTATAGATGATATTATAAAAAAACTCCAATAATAATATTCTTCAATATTTCAGACTAGTGACAACAATATTAGTATCTTGTTCATCATTCTCTAATGAACTAAATAGAGCTCCTCATATTTTTATAAAATCAAGAAGCTCCACTATAATTCTCAACAATCCAATAAAGGTAATATCACATTAAACCTTAGTTATTTATATTTTCACAATTGAAATTAAAATCTTTTAGAAATAAATTTACAAAAAAATTATTTTTCACCAAAAAAATATTCAGAAAACAATTTCAATTTTCTTGAAATGACCTCATGATCCATGGACCTAGTCAACTAACACCATAGTTCTATTATAATAGATAAGTTTTCTTCACAGAACAGAACATGTTATTACCCACCATGGTATGTAATTAGACAAATGGATATCCCCATAAGACAACACATGTTATTCTAGTGTAATTTTCCCCACACTCACACACCATAAAAAATTCTTGAAGAGGTCACCCATCCCGAACACTACTCTTGGCTATGAAATCACAACTATGGAGGTATAGTCATCTAGGCTATTAAAAATATAGGTTCACATTGTTTTAATGGGTAGTAAAATTTATCTTTTTTAAGTATCACTTTTAAAATGGTGTCACAATAATCATTTTAAATCATAAATCCCTTATTGTGGACCCATACCTCAAACATAGGTAGTGAATCTACACTTTTGGATGTGCATAGGATCTGATACAATGTCTCATGACCTGACCTCCACATGCCCTGAAACTAGTCAATTGACCTCATTGATCTCTTGCAATTCCTTTTTTTAAATGATAGAAAACCACATGATATTACCCACCGGGATCACTAATCTGACTTATAATTTTCCCCATATGCCACCTAAGGTCCTTTTAGTGTTATTTTTCCTTACTCGCACACACCCTTGGAATCATACATGGAGTTCATCCAAAGTAACCAGTACTCCAAGATAAGAATGTTCGATTTTGGAGTTCTAATCATGTAGGCTCTTAAAAATAAATGTTCACATTATTTACATTGGTATTAACATTTAGCATTATTTATCATCACTTATTTAGGGGTGTTATGACAATTCAAATCCATTTATTTTTAATTTTATTTTGATTTTTAAAACCAGGGTAGAAAATTAGTTATTGACTAAACACAATCATTTATAAAGGGTTAAGTTAAAGTTAATACAATGTATATATAATCATATTTTTTTTTAAAAAAAGTCGAGTTCTAACAGGATTTTAATATGAATGAATATCAAATTAAAAAGGAAAGAGATACCTGGAAAACCATCCCTTTCTCACTGGGCCTCCTCCTTTGAATTGATTCAATAGAATATAGTGGAGGGACTTTTTTCTAGAATAGAGACTTGAAAATATTTATAGATAATTTTAGTTATTGTTTGGTGTAGTTTTTTATAAAATTAATTGTTTTAGAAGTTAGTATAAATATTTTTAGGAGAGATGTTCATATATCCTTGAGGAAGAGTTATTTTATAATAAAGTAGAGATTATTTTATTTTTTAAGTTAAAGAATATAAATATTATTTATTATTGTTAATTTTATCAATGTAGTATTAATAAATGGAGGTTTATTTAATATGTTGACATAACAAAAATTAAAAGGAATCATATAAATATTTTATACAAGGTAAAGAATCCAATATAGTTTTTATAACAAAATATAACTTAGATTTTTAAAAATTGATTTATATTTTTAGAAATTATGTATATTATTTTTAAATACATTATTTTAATCATTAAATAACCTTTTATTCATTAAAATTTTAATACATTTTTGTGTAATATAAATATTGTGATAATGTAATCATAATTTTAGTTTACGTAAAAACTGATTTTTTCACTATTAAAAACACTTCTTAAAGAAAATTAAAAGATATCACCCTAAGATAATTTAAAATAACTAATTTAAATTATTGACTAATCAAATAAAATTTTTATAGGAAGTAATTTTAACATTTAAATTTTGTTATAAAAATTATTTTTAAAAAAAATATAAAAAATACTATATTAAATGTCCTGACCCGAACCCCGGGGCTCGTGCCGTGACTACCCCAAGCCCACATTCCGTAGGCCAGGGGATGGAGACTAGAACCAAAGGAGATTTCCTAAAAACTGGGAAGTCATTTGCTTTATAACATATAAGCACACATAACCAAGCACACCGTAAGATAGGAACACAAGTTAATTGAACTGTAAACAGAGTTAGTGTAGTAAGTAAAAGGGGCCACAATACAAGACCAACTAGAAAGTACAAGTACAAATGTGATACAATACTAATGATGAAAAAGGAAAGTCAGTTGTTGGGTCATCCTCCGAGATTCCGACATGAAGGGTAGGTACAGATCGCCTCCTCAGCACTCCACATCTGTTCGTCTACTCTGCGTATTGACACATTGTATGGTCCAACTCTAGGAAACATCCTGTCTAGGTACTCATGTACTCAATCTGTTTTTTCTATCGTCTTCACCAAACACAATGAAGTGTGAGCATATCCCTTGTAGGGGTGAGTATAATGATACTCTTTAGGGGCCCCGAGACTCAAAATCTCTCACAAAATCCACCAAAGGTAGACCACAATGTTTGAAATCAAAAAATAACCCTAACTAGGTATATTCCCATACATATACCTATGTTATCAAGTAATCCATTTCAATCATGAGGAAAACATAGAGGTATTGACTCTTCTCACACCAGGATTTATTCTAAGGGTAGTAGGAAGTAACATTCCAAGTCACATCGTCAAACACTTTAACTGCTAGAGAACCCAACCTCTATAGGGAATAGTGGGTCTGCCGCAACACTAAGAGGTGCTTCCCACTAATGTTGGACTGCTGAGGTACTCATCCTGTCGAGTACTATGGGTATGCCATGTCAAACGGAGGCACTCCCCAGCATAGGTCTACCGCATCACACTGAGGCACTCCCCCTCATGACTTACTGAGGTACTCTACCTGTCGAGTACCATGGGACTGCCGCATAACACAGATGTGCTCTACCTCGTAGCCTACTGAGGTACTCTTCATGTCGAGTACCATGGGTATGCCCCATCACATAGAGGTGCTCCCCATCGTGGGTCTATCGCGTCACACAGAGGCGCTCCCCACTGGGCCAGTCAAGTCACTCCAAGTCGAAATGGTCAGCAATCGTCAAGTATCATCCATCTACTGGTTCCCGCACATTGCTCAATCGTCTCCAGGAGGATCCGCTCCAAAAGATTCCAGTCGATACTCTAACTGCCATGAGGTCCCACAAATAAGAATCTCAATGTATTTCCATGTCATAGGGGTCTCAACACAATAGACGACGTGTCAATTGGATTCCCGGTCTGAGAGATATTTTCCTTTTAGTCCCGAGGGACCAGTTAGTTTTGTGCTCGATCCAACCTAACTGTTCCGCATATTAATCCAAAACCCGAGTGGGGTATACTCAAAGAGACCGTCCCGCTCCAAGATTCCTATGTCCACTGACAGTTCGACAAATGGACATCCAGTGGAAAATTTATGGCCAAAAGGAAGTAAACGGGTCGATTTGGGACCGTGTCCGGTCCGACCCGGTCGGACCGACCAGGCTCTGCCCGACCTAGGCCGACCTAGAATGGGTCGACCTGTCCCCACACGCACTGGGAAGTCTTTCCTGCGAGGGAATGAAGGCCACGAGGGCTTCGCGGATGGACCCTGTAGGCTGCGATGGCGCGACTAGCCGCATGGAAGCTCGACGAGGCCATAGAAGCAGTTGGGTTGGGGCGACTCGGCGAGAAGCTTAGTCGGACGACGGTAGTTTGGAGGACAGAGGTAGCAACTCGGCGGATGGGGGCGATGGATCGGCGGATGGCAGCAGTGGTGCGGCCCGTTCGGTGGCAGCGGCTTGGCCTGGACAGCTGCGGTCATGGGTGGCGCAGTGGGGCCACGAATGGCAGAGCTGCAGGGCACGGTGGTCTTGGGTGTGGTGGAGAAGCTTGGCCATGGGGGTACAACGATGTCACAGAGGTTGCGAGGCGGTGGTGGCCGTGGGGCGGTGTCGTTGCATCATCGCCTTCGTCGCGTTCAACACCACAAATCATCATAAGATTTGTGAAGGCGTTAAGCCATGTTTGTTTTCCCATACCCTTCGCATTAGGGTGGTAGCATATGGCACAAAAAGAACATGAATAATAACGTCAAGGTTTACAACCACCCACAATTATTTTTTCCCAATCCCAAAAAATAATTCATGGGAAGAACATTGGAAAACTATTCATACATAAATAAACCTCTACCATGGATTTTTTATTGACATCGACGTGGAGGGAAGAAGGATAAGTTTTTGATTCTCGTCTCATCTTCCACACACATCTAATCCCAGGCTCATGTGTCAGTTCATCATAGTAGAAGATGTACCTTCTTGGAGGGTGTCCCAAGGAAGTAGTCAAAGTCGGTGTTGTCAATGGAGTGTTCTTCATTGTGGATTATAATCCAACAAATTTCCTCTTATCCCAATTGCGCCAAAATGAGATGGTAGCACAAAATAATAGATTATGTGATCTATAATTTTTTTTGACATACATTCAAATTGGGTTAATTAATTACTTAGGTTGGAAAAATTATGTGGGGTAGGGTTGACACAATTTAGTGGGGAGCTCAAGAGGTATCTCCCCACATAATAAAGAGTTCAAGAGGTTTCAAGCCTCGGGTGGTTCCCACCAACATACCCTCTCATGGGAGGTTAGATATGATGGTCCCCACCATCATAACCTCTCATAAGAGGTTTAGGTGTGGTGGTCCCCACTTCTCAACATTCACATGGAATAAAAATAAAAATAAAAGCTACACAATTTTATTTTTATTTCATTCTTTCAAAAATATGTGAAAAGATAACCTCCACCCTCAACCTACTGCGATCAAGGTGAAGGTATCCTTCAGATAATACCTACACTGCGTGTTCAACGGTTCCCTCATATTTCAATTCCATGTACCAGTTCAAACGTTAAAAAACCCTCTGGTATGTTTACTGAACGTACCCGATGAAAAGTTAATGAATTTATTCTGGGCACTCTGGGCCTCAGAATCATGCGCCGTAAAATTTTGGGGACTCATAAAATTAAAATTTATTTTAAAAAAAATTACATTGAATTTCCAGGTCTTTACATTCTCCTCTCCTCAGGGATTTATGTCATTATAAGCCTCAACTCATAACTAGGTAAACAAGTGGGGGTAATGAGCATGCATCTCAGCATCCTGCTCCCATCTTCTCCCCTGGAGGATTCCCTACCACCAGAAAATGTGAACCAGAGGTATCGACCATCCACGAAGGACCATCTCCTATCAATCCTCAATCTCTATTGGAATCTCTGTAAAAGTCACCCCATCGTCGATGTCTAACTCACTATCGTCAATGATGTGAGAAGGGTTGTTCACGTATCTCCTCAGCTGAGATACATGGAAGGCGTCTTGAATCTAGTGCAACTGAGGTAGAAGAGCTAAGTTGTCTTCCACCTCGCCAACTCTGAAGAGGACCTGAAAGGGTCTGATGAATCTCAAAGATAACTTGCCGCCTCCTCCAAATCTCTACATACCTCATCGAGGTGAGACCCATAAAAAGATGTGGTTGCCATCCTCAAACTCCAGAGGTCTCCATCTCCTATATGCATATGACTTCTGCCTACTTTGTACAGTCTTCATCCGCTCTAGGATGACTTGAACCTTCTCTGTGGTATCCTGAACCATCTCTGGTCTCACTAGTGCTGATACCCCAAGGAAAGTCCAACACAAAGGTGATCTGGAAGGTTACCCAAATAACGCCTTAAAAGGATCCATACCAATCGTGGAGTGATCCCTATTGGTGTATGAAAAATAAACCAAATCTAAGTGATCCTCCCAGCTGCATCCAAAGTTGTAGATGCAAGAACGCATCATGTCCTCGAGGGTCTGTATGATCTGCTTAGTCTGGCCATCTGTCTTAGGATGGAAGGCGATGCCTAAATGAAGCTGCATCCCAAAAGCCTCCTATAACACCTTCCATATCCAGGTGGTAAATCATGAATCATGATCGGAGGCAATTGTCAATGGTACTCCATGTATTCGTAAAATCTATGTCACATATAGGCGTCCCAAGATCTCTACTAAACCCTGCTCTCTAATAGGTAGGATGTGGGCCGACTTGGTGAGTCGGTCGATGATCACCCATGTCGAGTCATGTCCCCTAGATGTAAGTGGAATTCCTGTCACAAAGTACATGGATATCCCCTCCCACATCTTCTCTGGGACCACTAAAGGCTGAACCAAGCATGCTGGTACCTGATGCACCACCTTCACATGGTGACAAGTTAGGCACCAAGAGACAAACTATGCTATTGATTAATTCATTCTTGGCCACCAGTGCTGTTGTAAGAGGTCTTGGTACATCTTCACCAGTCCTAGATGTACCTCTAGAGGGGGTTTGTGGAACTCCCTCAATAATTCCTATTGATGTGATACTGGTACCATGGTACATCCTCTGAAGAGTATGACATGCTCCCCACCTTCAGAAAATCCCTCAGATGCCTGCCCCATGGATATTTGAGCACATCGAGCCTCGTAGTCAGCATCTCCACGCTGCACCTCCCTGAATCACTGATGAATTTGGGGAGTGACTGTAAGAGACTAAAGAAAAGCTTTTCTATCTCTATCCACAAATGATATCTATAAATTAGTGATCCGCTCCATCACCTCACCTAGCAGCTGTATTCCAGACCTCCTGCTTAGTGCATCTGCAATAACATTCCCCATACATGGAGTGTATACTATATCTAAGTCATAGTCCAGGAAGATCTCAAGACATCATCATTGGAACAGGTTTATGTCCTTCTAATAGATGTTATACCTGAGACTCATGTGATCAAATTACACTGTAAAACGTTCGCCCATCAGGTAGTGCCGCCACATCTTCAAGGAGAAGACCACTACTGCTAACTCCAGGTCATGGGTAGCGTAGTTCTGCTCATGTTATCTCAGCTGTTGAGAACTATTAGTGATAAAATCATGGAACTACATTAGGACACATTCTATTTTGGTACCTGATGTGTCACAGTAGACTACGTACCCTAATCCCTCCTCTAGAAGTGTCATGATGGGGGCATTAGTCAGCCTCTTCCTCAGCTCCTGAAAACTCTACTAGCATCTCTCCGACCACATGAAGGGTTTCCCCTTCTTCATCAATGTGGATAGCGGTGCTGCAACTCTTGAGAAATATGGCACAAACCTTCAATAGTATCTAGCCAAACCCAAGAAACATCGTACCTCTATCACACTCCTAGGTGGAACCCAAGAAAGTACTACCTAAATCATCAATAGATCCACTAAAACTCCAGCCTATGATATGACATGTCCATGAAATTGAACCTCTCGGATATAGAACTGGCACTTCGAGAGATTACCATAAATCTGGTGCTCTCAGAGTGTGTCCAGTACTACCTACAAATGATCGGAATTCTCCTCTTCAATAGTCATGTAGATCATAATGTAGTCGATGAAGAAAAATAACAAGCGATCAAGGTATGGCTGAAAGATCCTGTTCATGAGTCCCATGAACACTGCTGGATAATTGTTTATGTTGAATGGCATAAAAAAGACCTCTTAATGGTCGTACCGACACTTGAAGGTCATCTTTTTTCACATCCTAGTTTGGTACTCTGAGCTGTTGATAGCTTGATCTAAGTTATCTCTTTGAGAACCATCGTGCTCCCTTCAGTTGATCAACGAGGTAGTCAATCATCGAGAGTGGGTACATGTTCTTCACAGTCACCTGGTTCAAGCACCGATAGTAAAAACAAAGTTGCAAGCTCCCATCCACCTTCTTGGCGAACAAACCCATGGCTGAACAAGGTGAAACACTGAGCCAGATAAATCTCTTCCCATGTAAGTCTTCCAGATATACATGCATTTCATGAAGCTCTGTGGGAGCTATCCAATACACTGGTGTAGATATCTGTGTTTTCCCAGGGTACAAGTCAATGTAAAAGTCCACCTCTCTGCATGGAGGTAGACCCGGAACATCATCAGGGGAGCCATCCATGTACTAGTCCACCACTACTGGATAGCTCGGACCCTTCACATCAAGAGCTCCGAGGGTAAGACTTGCCAAATGATGAGTTATCGGCTGAACTCTCTTACATGTATGTATATCTTGCACTGCAAAGGCTCCCTACTCTCTAGTGAAGGTAAAACTGGTCCCCTCAGTGTGGAAAAATAGTACCTTGTGCAAAATACAGTCTATTTGAGCATGGAAGGTAGAAAACCAGTCCATACCCAAGTTGACGTCATAAGGCTTTGAAACTACTACTAGGAGATCCCAGATGATGCTCTCACCTCCTAGAGTAATATCACACTACTGGAACCATTGCGTAATCGTCGAATATACTCTTGTGGGAGTGTTTACCTGCAAGGATTGAGTCAACGGCTCCATCAGAATCTCTGAGCTCCGAACAAGGGCAGTGTTAATAAAAAAATACCGGCACCTGTGTCTATACGTACTGCAGATAAGGTGGAGAAGACACACATCATACCTCGTATCATCCCCGGAGCGCCATGATTGTAAGCCTCGGCTGCCTGGATCTGAGATCTCCCCAGTCCACCTACTCCCTGCGGTCGTGGTGGATCTCTTGGTGGTGGGTGTAGTAACATCTCGAATCATCACCGAACACTTGCTGCACGTCCTGCTCCACCGCCACGCCCGCCTACTCCTTGTGGAAATCCTTGGTCGAACTTCTGCCTTTTCCTAAGTGGTCCTTCGACTATCAACCAATCATTAGTATGATGGGTCGGACAGTCACAAGCCATGTGACCCTACCCACCAAAATAGTAACAATACATGATCCTTCGATGACTGGTTCCGCCTCAGGTGCCCCGCACAACCGATCATGAGTCACGCAGTTGTACACCTATAGGTGTTTTCCTCTTGGTCCTCTATGACATCTGTATGCTTCCAGCAACAGAAGAATCTGCTATGTGACGACTGGTGGTGGGTCTCACTACTGGTGACTACTCAGCAATACAACTCTCCACCAAGAGGGATCTCTCAAACACTCTCGCCAGCTTCAGGATGGTGAGTGAGATCATGGAAGCCCTGATCTCCCACCTGAGCCCCTGCTCGAAGGTCCGAGCCCTGAATAATGGGTCCCACACCATACATGTGGAGTAGCATGAGATGTCAGTAAACCTCGCTGAGTAATGAGCAACAGTCAGGATGCCCTGGTACTAATGACGAAGTTCATGTATGTGCACTGCATGAAGAGTCATTGTTAGAAGATCTTCCTGAAACAGTCTCTCGAAGTCTGCCTAGAGAAGCATCACCTTGTCATGAACTGGGAGCATCACGCTCCGCCGTCTGACTATTACTACCTATAGTAGGTTGGCTACAAGGATCACCATGAGATCGGTTGGTGTCCCTACGAGTAGGAAGACTCTCACCACAACAGCTAGCCAATCCTCAGCCGCCTGTGAGTCTATCTCTCCCCTGAACATGGGTGAACTCTGGCACTGGAACTCATGCAACGCGCTGAAGTGGATTGAAACATATGCTATTGGGGCTGGTGGCATCGGTGGCACAACGACGAATGGTACTACTGGTGCCTCCACTGGAAAAGGGCCCTGCACCGAGGCCACATCGCTCGATGGCTTATCAGTGCGTAAAAGGTTCGGAATCCTAGCTGGCTGTCTACTTGCAGGCATAATGAAAAGAAATAGGTTCACCATAGTAAAAAAGGTATACCTTTTGATCTTACTCAAATGATCAAAAACAAATCTTTTGAAAACACACATACAATCAGTGTTTTTGTGTACCGAGTCTGAAATCAGATGACAGGGTCCTGGTGTATGGATATGTTAGCTGCCGCAGCAACACTGGATTCACTAAACTGATAACCACACTCACTTCACATAACACTATTTCCATTAAAAAGAAAGATCATAGTCCTATGTTCTACGGTAGAACTAACCTCTATGATACCAATTTTTCAGGACCCGTCCCCCAAGGCCCATGCCATGACTACCCCATTCCCACCTTCTATAGGCCATGGGTTGGCGACTAAACCAAAGGAACATTCCCTAAAACTAGGAAGGAATTGCCTTTATAACCTGTAATGACACGTAACCAAGAACATAGAAAGATATAAACAAAAGTAAACTGAACTATAAATAGAGTGAGTGCAGTATGTAAAAGGGGTCCAGAATACAAGCCCAACTGGAAAGTAGAACTATAACTATGATAAAATACAACTGAAGAAAAGGGAAAGTCATTTGTTGGGTCATCCTCTGAGAATCCTACCTGAAGCGTAAATACATATCGCCTCCTCAACACTCCACATCCATTCGTCTCCTCTGCGTATCAATAGGTCATATGGTCCACCTCCGGGCATCATCCTGTCTTGGTACTCACATCCTCAGTTAGCGGTGTCTGTTTTCTTCACCAAACACAATGAAGTGTGGACATATCCCATGTATGGGTGAGTATAACGATACTCATTAGGGACCCCGAGAGCCTCAAGGTCTCACAAAATCTACAAAGGATAAACCAAAAAGTTTTAAATCAACAGTTAACCATAAATATGTATATTCCCATACATATACCTAAGTTATCAAGTTATCCATATCAATAATGAGGAAAACATAGAGGTACTGACTCATCTCACACCAGTATTTATTCTAAGTGTATTACCAGGTAACATTTCATATCACATCATCAAACATTTAGGATTCTAGAGAACCCCAACTATATCAAGTAAAGTGGGTCTACAACGTCACATAGAGGCACTTCCCACTAACCTTGGACTACAGTGGTACACATCCTGTTGATTACTATTGGTTTGTCGCTTCACACAGAGGTTCTCCCCAATATGGGTCTACCGTGTCACATAGAGGTACTCCCCCTCGTGACTTGCTGAGGTACACCGCCTGTTGAGTAACGTTGGTCTTCCATGTCACACAAAGGTGCTCCCCCATGTAGCCTACCGAGATACTCCTCCTGTCAAGTACCATGGGTATACCGCATCACACAGAGGAAGTCCCCAACATGGGTCTTCCCCATCACACATAGGTTCTCCCCAATAGGCATGTCAAGTTACTTAGAGGTCAGCATTCGTCATGTCTCTGCCATCTTCTAGGTTCTCGCACTATACTCGCTCGTCTCTAGGAGGATCCAATCCAGAAGCTACCTGCTGATACTCCAATTTCCATTAAGTTCTATGATGAAGCATCTCAATGGTCCTAAACATCATAGGGGTCTTAACACAATAGACGACACGTCAATCAGATACCCGATCTGTGAGTTATTAGCCATTTAGTCTCGGGGGGGCAGTTGGATTCGGGCTCGATCCAACCTGACCGTCCCCCATCATAATCCAACACTCTTGTGGGGAATACTCAAAGGGACTGTCTCACTCCAAGACTTCTAGTGCCACTGACGGTTCATCAAACGGATTCCCAGTGTCAAAGTTGTAGCCAAAAGGAAGTAAATGGGTCGTAGAGGGACCGGGTCTGGTCTGACCCAGTCGAACTGACCCGATCCAACACAGCATGGGCCGACCCAGTTCGGGTCGACCTGGCTCAACCCGCTGGGTCCGGCCCAGCCCACCCTGGCTGGTCCGCCCCGGCGGTCCGACCCGAGAGTGCAGCGAGGGGGTACCGGGGTCGCGAAGGCCGTGAGGGCTCTGTGAAGGGCCACGGTGGCACGAACGACTGCGGGGTGGCCGGAAGTTTCCTTAGTAGTGGTGTGGCCGAGGCGGCGGAACAAGGGCTTGGGCATAATGGCGGCGGCTCAGCTGATGGCAGCAACGGCACAGCTCAGTCAGTAGCGGCGGATCGGCTTGGATGGCGGGGGCCGTTGGAAGAGCAGCGGGGTCACAGGTGGCGGAGTCGCGGGGCGTGGTGGCCATGGTTTCCATGGAATAGCTCGGCCGCGAGGGTGCTGCGAGGGTGCGGAGGTCCTGAGGAAGTAGTGGTCGTAGGGCGGCGTCATTGCGCTATCGCCTTCATTGCATTAAACACCACAAATCATCACAAGATTTGCGGAGGTGTCGGGCCATGTTTGTTTGGAAAGTACCCTCCGCATTAGGGATATTGCATATGGCTCAAAAAGAACTTGAATAAGAACGTCATGATTTAAAATCTCATGCAATGATTTATTCACAATCACAAAAAAAATTCAAGAGAAGAACAGGGGAAAAGTATTCATACACAAATAAACCCCTACCTTGGATTGTTCATTGATTTCGATGAGGAGGGAATAAAGGGAAGTTTTGACATTCATCTCATCCGCCTCACACAGCCAATCCCAGGTTCATGAATTTTTTCTTCATAGTTAATGATGTTTTTCATTGGAGGGTTCCCCGAGGAAGTAGTTGAATTCAGCGTTCTTCTTCGGTGGAGCATTCTTCATTGGAGAGAAAAGTCCTCCAAAGTTCCTCCTCACCCAAATCCTCCAAAATGAGATGATAGCCCAAAATAATATATTATGTGATCAATTATTTTTATTGTCATAAATTTAAATTAGATTAATTAATTACATATGTTGGGAAAATTATGTGGGGGAGGTTTGGCACAATTAAGTGGGGATATCAAGAGGTTTCTCCCTAATTAATAAAGAGTTCAAGAGGATTCAAGCGTCGAGTGGTCCCCACCACCATAACCTCTCATGGGAGGTTAATTCAGGTGATCCCCACCATCATAACCTCAAATGGGAGGTTTTGTTCTGGTGGTCCGCACTTCTCAACGTCCACATGGAATACAAATAAAAATAAAATCTACACAATTTTATTTTTATTTAATTATTTAATGAATATGTGAAAAGATAACATTCACCCTCGACCTACTACGGTAAAGGTAATGGTATCCTTAAGAGAATATCAGTGATTTGAGTTGAATAGATTGCTAATAATTAAATTATAAGCACTAGTTCAAATGATAGAAAATCGCGGTCACATGTTTACTGAACATACCCGAAAAAAAGTTCAGAAATTCATTCTAGGGACTCCAAACCTTGGAATCAGGTACCGTAAAATTTCGAAGACTCATAAAATTCACATTTATGTAAAAATAATTACATTGAATATCCTGGTCTTTACATTAAAAATTTACACGTATACATAATTTGAGTTATATAATATTATATATAATTTTATGATATTAAAATAATTTTATTTTATTATTTTATTCATAGTATATAGTAATTTATCATGTATTTTAGTATTCTCAATGACCCACTATTGTTCCAATGGTTATATAATAATTATACTTCTTATAAAAAACTATCATTTCATACACATTTCATTCATTTTTCATTATATAAATTTGTTATATAGAGAATAGAAATCATATTTCTAATGTTTTTTATAGTGTTGTTTATGGGTGTAATAATTCTTGGAGTCCACAGAATATTAGAATCTCAAAATCATGTTCTGATATTCATTTTTATGGTCACATTGTTCCATTTTCAATTTTATGGAGTGTATTCATACTTCATATGTATTGATCTGCATTACTTGTCATATTAATTCTAGTGAATGTAACTCTATGGTATTTTTTACTACTATAATGAAATTAAAGGACATGTGTTTTAATGAAATTTTTATATTATAACCTCTAGTCTTACACACCTAACACATTTTTTATCCTTGAAATTTGGCTATTAATCAATCAATTTGTAAATATGGGTAATTTTTTCTCTTTTCATCCTTAGGCTCCTATTTCACCTCATTAATCATGTGATTCCACTAAATTATATTTAAATTAATCTGTGTTTTGATTTTATAAAATTTTATTTCATGTATCAATAATAAGAATAGGATCTTCCAAATAGAAGAACATAGGACAGAGCATGATTTTTTAGCTGTGAGTAATTTTATTTGGTCTAGAAATTACATTTTTAATAATGACACATGGAATACATCATGTACTTTAAATGCATTGGGTAATATAACCGAATGGTAATATATAAATACAATTATCTATAAAACTTTTAAATGACCCAATGTTATATAGACTTATCTTTCCCTTCTTACCAAACCTTATAACTCCCTTTAATTGTGAAACCTTTATAAAGATATAGCTTCCTTCCTGGAATTAAAATTTAATTATATGATTATTTGGATAGATTTTATGTGTGTATTTAGTTGTCTGAATATGTTTCTGGATAGATTACACTTTTTTAGCCCTCTCCTCAACCAGTTTTGGATTAATTGGATCTCCTTCCATGAATTAATTATAGTAATTTGAGTATAGAATCCTCTCCAATACATAGATTTATATGATTCATTTGAATATTGGAGTTAAATTTATTATTCTATGTGAATTAGATCATAATTATATACTAGTACCAAGTAACCTAAAAGTCATGTGAGAATGAAATCAACATGTATTATAATATATGTACAGTCCTATTAGAACACCAATCCATATTAGGTTCATAGGTGGATCTCATATGTATCTCATTGTTATGATCCTTTTAATTAAATCTCCATGCTTTTTTTAAAATAAGGGTTGCGATCTGATATAGTTGATATAAGTGAACTTTGAGCTTATCTGCATAATATAAATCCAGGGATGTTTTTCAAGTTGTAAATCCTTACATATTAATATAAAATGTATAGAATTTTTATAATAATACATGGTAACACAATTTGTACCATTCCTTTTTATTGTATAATAAATCTAGTGAAAATGGTCATTGTGATATTGTACCACTTCAAAATTTTTATATGGTGTGGTTTCATGAAATATTTTGAAAAATGTATCTCAGAATTTACTTGATGAAATATCAAACATGTTGAAAAATAGTTTGATATTTTCTACATCATTTTATCCCATAGAATGTGTTCTCATAAATTCAAATATATATATATATTTATTTGTTTATGATACCATGGTGTATAGTGAAATTTGATCTATTTTATTCATCTAGAAATTATTTCTTCAGTATAGGGGTAGATGGTGTCATGCCCACCCTATTTTACTCTACAGTAACCCGATTAGTGTCCTAAATGACTTCAGGGATGCCTCTTTATATGAAAAAGGTTTCTAATAAGAAATGGGGGCCTAAATCAAAAATTGAGGAGACTATACCTTTGATATCATAATCATGAGTAGAAAATAAATATCTACCCATAAGAAATAATCATTTTACACATGTCAATAATATAAAGATGATTTAGAAAAATTTAAGGTTGTCATACAAGAATACATCTTCTCTAATCACCCACTAGGCTGATCACATATAAAAAAATTAGTAATATATATAAATACACACATAGGATGTACTACCATCCCCATGAATCACCTTCATTCCTATTTTATAATCCCCATCATTTTATCCTATCCTAATTCATTGCACAATATATTCTCAGACCTGTAAAAAAGACATGAGGTATGTGGACAGAATAGGAAGACCATGTAGGGTCTAATTAATATATCATATTATAGTCTTACAATGTTTCCCCAATATACACGATTATAAAAATCTGCACTCATAAGTAGAATAAATTCTAACAAAAATAACTACATATTAGAATTGACCTCAGGTCTCAACGTGCTAACCAGGACACTATGGAACTAGATGATACCTACTTCAAACTATTTCAGAACATATCTCACCTCATTCTATAAGTCACAACCCATACATAAATAATCTAGGTAGGGTTTCAGGATAATCCCATACCATTCATTAATATATAGTGTATATGGTTTTACTAAGTCTCAATCCATACCCAAATATGTATGGTATGTTACATTTACATGTCCTAAGCACTACCCACTGACTCATAGAGGGGACCATATTAAGTCCCCACACTAGACCCTCTCACTCGATTTCACACATGATATACCTAGAATAACCGTTCTCACTCATTCGAGGTCACACATCATGTTCCCAAAACAACCCATCTTATATAGGGGAGGTCGAACATCAAATACTTAAATCTGCCCATCCCAAGGGAGGTCACACATCTAGTCTCCGAAAAACCCTTTCCTCTCAAATGAGGATGAAAATAATGTTCCCAAAAAAACCTTCTCACTCATGATAGGCCACACATGAAATCGTTAACCATAAATTCTCTCTCAAGTGAGGTGACACATCACATCACATTGAAAATTTAACCCTCACCCAGGGTGGCTCTAATATTCCAAATCTGATCACTACTGTCTCACATAATGTTAGTTTATATAAACACCTTATCACTCAAGGGGAGGCCATACAATATTGTAATTAAATATATTATAAACTTCTCACACTTAAATACAAACAAAAATCTCATCATATCCTATTCCAAAAGCTCCACAACTCATCATCGAGTTGATGGTCACTAGAGAACTAGCCACGTGTCTTGAATCATTCCTCATCAGCCACCCATTGTCACATACTAATATTCTCAAGTCCATTTTTTTCCACATAATTACTTCATTTCGAACACATATGTATTTTTATATGTCCTATAAGGAAATCCTATTGATTCCTTGAGCCCAATTCGGGCTCTATCCATTGATAGTAATCCAAAATCATCAACCAATGGTGATCCCACAACCCAAATACCATACATGGCACATGACTCAATTGGATGGTCCATATCTTCTTATAATTCCTATATCACAATCTAGTACCACTAACTAGGATAATCCAAAGATAACTTCCATTATTTTCTTTATAAATCTAATACTAAGTCATCCAAATAATTCACTCAACCCACTCTTGGGGGACCATATTATTTCTCCCTAGGGAGATATCATTGACCATAACCTGAAGTAAACCCTTTGTTTCATAGCTGAACTATCCCTGTATGAATTTTCTTTCTCATAGATCATACTAAGTCTCCACAACACCCTCATGAGGGTGTTCTACATCATGATTGAGACATACAACCATATCACTCATCAGTGTTATGACTAAGCCTCCCATACATCCCCAACTAGCCTCATGAAACTAACTTAGACTATTTATTCCTCATACATACCCCCAATATCTATCTTGGGGCCACTTGTAACCCGAATGAACTTCTTCTCCCAATTTTTCAGAGTCAATGTAGAATTAAAAAATGCTAAAAGTTTAAATAATCTCTTTCACCAACTCTTAGAGGCTCAATGACATCCCATATCCATATCTTGGTCTATCTTGGTCCTTATTTCATCATCTAAATAAGTATATTCCTATATTTATACATAATAATGCCTAAATAAGAACATTTCAGAGTAATATAGGGACTATCTACCTCTATTACAGTGTTACAAACCACTATGAGCTCTGAATAACATCATACAAGCCCATACTTGCCTCATCCAAGATTATACCATCACATAATCCACGATATCAATCAAAAATATCAAAATAATTAATTTTATATTTTAATCAAAAATGTAATAAATGACTAAAACCTCAATAGGAAACACCCCATCATAAAAAACAAAAATAACCCTCT
This sequence comes from Viscum album, assembly GCA_963277665.1. NCBI lineage: Eukaryota > Viridiplantae > Streptophyta > Magnoliopsida > Santalales > Viscaceae > Viscum > Viscum album. The sequence continues at coordinate 2,004,094,837 of OY728164.1, read as the reverse complement.
TTTTTCACCCTGCCAAGTTCTCTTATGGATATGTAGAGGAAAATCTCTAGCATCTCATTTTTATTCTACCATGAACTGATATATTCATCATCACACTCTTGATCCAATCAACATGAATAAGAGGAGAACATAGGGGAAAAATAATAAGATAAATAAATGTGAATGACTAAACCTAAACTATCATAGAAATTTACCCAAGAATCACACCTCACCAAGGGAGATCAATGAGAGGAAGGGTGAGATTCAGATGAAATGACCCTTACCCAATACCCTTCCCCTCTTAATACAAAAGGAGGAATAATTGAAAATGATAGGTCTTTCTATACATTAAAAAACTAGAAAAGGGAACCATAATTTCATGAACTATTGGGCTCACTAGGAGATTCCTTCAACTTGGGACTAGTCATAGTGTGGATCCTGGGGTCATGGAATCACACATATAACGTGGTCATAAGAAAAGACCCTATGACCCACCCCTCATGGTATGACCCCCGATAATAGTGTAGAATATCTCCCATGTATAGAACCAAAATCCTATAGACCTAGCATTTCTGGTGTGGCCTCCACCCTTCACAATGTGGTATTATCCCTACATGGTACAAACTTTTCATTTACACCATGACCCTTACTCCTATCCATGATTAAAATAATGTCTTGTGGTTCATAACTTGATTGAAATTCTTTGGGAAAAAACCTAGAGGAAACTGTAAGGGTCCTTAGGTGATAATTAAAAGTATTTATCATGGATTTATTTCCTTTACTAAGGAATTTCCATACTTAATGGTATTTTAATTAGATAAAAAACTTCACAAATTTCATCATGTTGTGATACTCACTTTTCATGTTGTGATACACCACCTCTATATCATGGTGTATCCCCGTTTGTGGTGTGATCCCTTGAACAACCCGTTATCATGGAATAGTCTTTGTATACATTGGTGTGACAAGAAAACACAACAAAAATTCACTTATAAGGTCACCCCGATCATGATTTGACATTCACTCAAGAACCCAAACACCTCCCATGATCCTTTTTACATAAAAATATTTATTTTTTCTGATTTAAAGCTCAAAATCATATTTCGAGTAACAATGATCAAAATTTCCTCCTACATTAGCGCCAAACATATAATTTTCATAAAAAATGGTAAATATATTTAATAGTCATTATGAACTTCACACCATAACACTTATCATCCTTGAGAAGCAACATAAAATATCTCTCGACTTCCAATCCATCATTTGGAAGAAGATACCTCCCCTAAATTATGAATCAAAAATAAACCATAATCTTTTCTACCATCCATATAATAAGACAATATAAACAAAATTTTACTAAAGTTACCCTTGTTTGATCAGAAAAACACTCCCAATATATTTTATACGACATTCACATTATGATTGTCCACTCATTAGATCAAATTACATGCAACCACACTGATCATTCCTCATATGAACAAGTTTCCCTAAAAATAGTTGTCCTCACCCCCTGAATCATCATCACATTTCATGATCATGATTCCTTAATACATGGAGGCATCACAAAATCATATAATTCCAACATTAATGTCCAATCCTAACATGTTGTGTAACTCAATGGTTGGATCCCCAGCCAACCAAATACACCATCACACTCCACCCATGAGTACATTCACATCTATGATTCAATACACTCCGGGATTCCACTATGATTCCAATATGAAACTAAATACACCAAAATGTATTTTTCATAAATTTGAATCCTAAAAATTATATTATCAATGAAACTAAATTAAATTTGACGCACTTTCTCATCAGAAACCTGGTGATATATCATCCATCCTTCAACTAGTTTTATTCGTTTCATGACCCTTCTAGCATGAAATTTATACGATCATTACCGATAAATCTATCTCTAATATATATTTATCCTTATCATCTCAACACATAACAAAAAAACCGATATTAACATCCTACAACCTATAAATTACATAACTTAATGAATTGACATGACTATCCCACTCATACCCAAGTGTCAATGTGAAACACCAATCCCCACCCACGCTTTGATAATAAGGAACGTCCACCTCAATGTTTATTAAAAATTTACCATAATTATGGTCACAACATGAGACATCAAATGATGTTATCTCCATTACATGGAATCTCTTATTGCACTAATCAAGATCAATGCATGATAGCATACATCATTACATGAATTTCATTCTTCCCCAGAAACTCTCATCCACTTACAAAAGATCCTTATCAAGGCCCATGACATGACCAATCATATAATGGTACTCCAATCCATCTGTTTTGTTACCTTTTAAAACATAGGTATCACTTATCATTCTTGTCAAACCCCTATGTCTCTATAACCACAATCATTTTAACGAATCCATCAGTAATCGACCTTCACATATATCCTCACCCATCTGTAATCTAAATGGTCATAAAACATAAACAACCTGAAAACTACCTCATGCATAGAGAATTATCCTAGAAATTCCACTCTAACCATGTAACACCCAAAGCTTCCATGATAGGATTCTTTTTAAATAATTCAATAGCTTGCATTGTACGCAAGTTTGAGATTCAAACACACCGCGACCAATCAAAATAGCTGTTATGAATAGTAATGCCCACTTTTTTGAAATTATATAAATTTTATATTTCAAAATGGACTTCATTTTTGTATTCGGAATATCTAAATCATCTTAAGTTGATTTTTTTGTAATTTTATGAGAACATCCTATTTTCTATGAATAGAAAAATTACTTAAAAACAACTTTTTTAATAAATATAATTTATAGTGATAAATTATACTATTGAGTGGTTTTAAAGTATAATTGGAATATATTTTTACTATTTTATCAAATGGTGGTCATTAAAATTAATTTCACTTTGAAATTGGACATAAAAAATTGTCAATCTTTTGATATATATTGTTTCTTAAAAACACGTTATTTGTTGTGACAACAGAATTAATTATTAAATTAATTAATTCAACTTATATGTTATGAATTTTCTAAAATAGGCATCATTTTTGAAATCGGAATATCAAATATAGCTTAGGGTTAAATTTTGGTATTTTTCTGAAAAACATCAATTTTTGATGAATAGTGAAACCACTAAGTGGTAGTTAAAAAACTAATTATTCATTTAAATGAAGCTTTACAACTTCTGTGAATTGAAGTTCATAAATCTGACATACATGGTTGTCATTAGTAAGTAAAATCGGGTTCAATGGGATAAAAATAATTTTTGTTGAATAGTGAATTTTATGTTTTATTAATCACGATTAGAGGTAATTAGTGTTATTTATGGGAAATATAATGTTATAATAATATGAAATTACCTTTAAAATTTTCCTATCCTTATTGGATGATTAATGTCCGACCAAGAAAATCCATGGGTGAACATGGGGACCCCATGGAGCCACTTGGGTACGAAAATGACATTAATAACTTCTTATTTAAAGTAAAAATAAAATTGTCACAAACAAGTGTTGTTTTACTAAAACAATTATTACATGAAGTTATATAAGTTAAAATTTTGACTATAAATATTCATTGATAATAAAAAAATATTTACTACATCATGGTAATTTTTTTATAATTTTTAGACATTAAATATATAAATTTATTTATCACACCATGATGATGTAGCGATTACCTCATTAATTAACAATTTAAATAAAATGAAATGATAATGTAACATATAAGCCTTAAACTTGTCAAAAACCTATTAGATGAGTATATTTAGAACCTTTATCACCTTATCTTCGAAATATATAACTATCGGTCCTTTTAAATCTGAAAAGCATTTCATAATAATGTTACATTTCATGACATTCCAAGAGTGCCCCTCCTCTCCTCTTATAAAAGGCCCCCAACTCTACCACCTTATTCACACAATCAAATCCATTTGGCTCGGCCAAACTCTACCCAAATACTCTCTCAAATTCCCTCTCTTACTCCTAGACTCCTCACATTGGGAAGAAGTCTTCCCAAGGAAGCCTTTGGCTCAAATCAAAAAGAGTTATCAGATTTTAAGGTAACGTCTTCTCTTGTGTTATTTTGTTTTATTTTGCTTCTCCAAACCCCTACAATATTTTTATTCCATTATTTTGTAACAAAACCAGTATATTAAATATACTAGGACGTTTTTATGAGATGAATTTTATTTACACTTACACACACCTTCGTCTAAAGGTTACTGAACATACAGTTTCTGTGGGTGACGAATTACTATCTCACGAAACGATGATTGTTCAATCTTCTTTTAACACCTATCATGGTGGCCATGAAGATTTCACGATATTTATAAATGATATATATTATGTTTATGTTTTCCTTATGTTTCTTTATCTTTTATTTATGGCATAGCTTTATGATTTCCATTATGGGTAAACGCGATAATTTCATTTCAGGATGTGCGGACTACCGCAACCACAAAGTGATTTGAATCGTTAATGCCATATGTGGGAGGTATAAAGGATGGATTAAATGATATTATATATGATATTATAATGGAAGTATAATATACCTTTATATCATTATGATTTCATCCCATTAAATATTAAATAGAAATGAAAGTAGCGTTCATGCGTACGTACGGCTTACCGTCTCCATGAACAGTGCATTTCATTTATTACCTCTAAATGTTACATAATATTACAAATGAATGTATATACTGGATATATATGATATATATGATATCTACATCATGAATATAATTTCGGATATAATGGATATTTTACCACATGAACAACTTGTAATTATAAGACGTTAATTTTTGACTAAAGTACCAAAGATCGACAAAACGACCGTTATTAACATAAATAATTAGATAATGTTCATAACATGGTAATAAGTGATATAAAAGGAATAATAAACTTGAAAAATGTTCTTAATAAATTATATATTAACACCAATTTATTATTCAGGAGGTTAAAGAATGGTCGAGTCAAGTCAGACACGAGGTAAGGGAACTTCTTAACCCAATTTCCGTTCTTTGGGTTAATCTCCTAATTTCAAATTATATCATGATATTATTATGTCCTATATTGTATTTTTACTTTATTTATGTGCACATATAGTGAATACACATAATAGATCTATTTTATTTAAAAAAATGATCTTTGTAAGGGACTTCCTCTCAATCTCCTTTCATTGAGGCTTATTTTATTTTATACACAACATTATTTTATACGGTGTATAAACCCCTATGACTTTTATGTTCATTCAAAAGGAATATTTTTTATACGAAGCGTTTTACTAAATGGAAAAAGGGAATGTTTTATTTGTCATATGTATGCGGAGAAAATGACTTCTCTGCCGCCGTGACCATTATTTGAGTTTCAGCTTCCTCTACAAGCCATAACTTTTTTTAAATGAAAAATAAATACCAAGTTTTAATTTTCTTTTATTTTGGTATTGAAAATGGTTTTGATAATTTTTTATTATATCCATGTGTTGTATCGATATCTTGTGATTGAAATGTGGAAATGTTATGTTTCCTTTATGCATGTTTTATGTGATACGATTATGTTATGGTTTATGATATGTTTAAACGTGTTCATATGTGGAATGCATTAGACTTATTAAGAGAAGGGTGGATCCCGATATAGCTCCTCGATGCATCGGTAGGTCTCATGAGACAAACTAGTGTCTTGTCACAAGGCCTTGACAAAATCTTATTTGTAGTCTTGGCATGAGGCCTTGGCTACGTGGTTATGATAGTCTGGAATTATGCTTTCCATCATTATGAAAGTGGTTATAGATATTTCATGATATTATTTGATCAATAGAATGTCCATGTGAAAAAGTAAATGGAATTACTTCATTTTAATTTTTCCATATTATGCTGAAGTTCAAGTTTAAAAAGCGTTTGTTTTAGTTATACATTGGCTTAAATGTTTATGTTTATTTATGAAACTTTCCGCTGTATTGTTATCCTTACTGAGCATCTGAGCTAACCCCTTCCAATGTTTTAATTTTTCCAAGATTTGAAAAAGTATATTATGAATGACCTGAAGGGATAGTATGAGGGGATATGAAGACAAGATGTTGTTGTAGTTTTTTTTACTTTATGATGTAATGTAAGACTTATGAATGTATCTAGTGTTTCCAAGGCTACTAAACTTATCGGTCTTTCAGGACTTGATCTTTTGTGATCATGCCAATGTTTCGCAATAATGCATCGACTCTGGGTAACTGGGGTCGGGGCGTTACAGTTGGTATCAGAGGATGTTTAGTACTATCCTTGGAAAATAGATTTATAAAATCTCTGATTATAGCACATAGCCATAAGATATACTTTGAGGAATAATATAGAATAACTTCCTAGAATTTTGTTGTTGTAGAGATTTTGTGAGTTTTATGAGCAATAAATCCCTGTCTGGATACGAGCAGGTAGAGGCGGCTCTGGAATAGATGTACCTAGAGGTAAAACCCAAAAAAACCACTTTAATGTAGACTTGAATGGGAAATAGTGCATGATAACGGGTCTTGCTTAACTATTGGTTATGACACTTCTGGAGTATATGCTTAGGATAATTATCATTTTCATTACAAACCATTATGAATGGTTAATGAGTATATACTTCCTCCAAGAAAACATTTTTATGATTATAGTTCAATTTATTTTCAGTGTTTTACAAGTATAGAATTATGTATTTTGATTCATAAACTATTCTAGTTTATGCCATTGTCTAGAAATGGCGCCTAGTGGGAGAAATGGAAACAGTATCAATGCATACACTCCATGTAGGGATTGACCTCCTTCTCAAGATAATTATAGTGGATCTAGAGATAAAACATTTTCTGATCAACTTATCACCATATTGGGACAACTCAATCAGGTTATGAATAATAACGTTACTCATATGGAGCACCCAGATCCTCAATGCGGAGGATCAATGTTATACCGCTTCATGAGGAAAAAACCTCCAACATTTAATGGGGGAAAAATCCATTATTAGTTGAGAAATGGATAAACTCTTTAGAGAAAATATTCCACACCTTCAGGAGTAGCAAAAGGGAGAAGGTTGTCATGGCAGTTTACCGCCTCACTGGTGAAGCCGATCAATGGTGTTTGTAGATTCATAACACAAAGGAAGATGAAGAAGTATCACGTATAGAAGGGAGGGAGTTCAAAGAGCTTTTCATAGAAAAATACTTCCCTCGTAACCATCGACGAGATATGGAAAGGAAATTTCTGATTCTGAGACAAAAGGCGGATGAGAATGTCGCAACGTATAAGGCTAACTTTACAAGGTTAGAAAGGAATGCAGAATATTATATACATAACCCAAGAAGTAATATTGATCATTTATTTGATGGGTTTAAAATCGTTTCTCCGTCGATCCTTAGTCTTACAATATTTCTTGTCCTCGGAAGATATTGTCTTATGTGCTATCAATACAGAAAAGGAATTCTCTAAATCTGATTACAATAAAGTAAAGAAAGAGAAGAAGAGAATGGTGGAACAAGAGACAGATAAAGGGAAAAATGGAAAGAAGGATTTTCCATTAAGAGATAATTGTAGGAAGAATCACCCCGGTATATGCCTAAAAGGAATGGGAGGTTGTTATAAATGTGGATAAAAAGGTCATCAGTCTCGTGATTGCAAGGGGAAGAAAGAGGCTATCAAAGTTTAATGCTACAATTGTAGGGAAATGGGGAATTATGAAAATGAATTTCCTAAGAATCAGGGAAACTTATCTCAGAAAAGGCCAAGGGATCAAAGACAATATTATGATGTTACTATAGTTAATGTGGAATAATTTATGTATTGGTGCTTTTTGACTAAAGGATTATATTCTGGTTATAAGAATAATGTGATATATATAAGGATTTTACAGCAGTACTTGTTGTTTTCATTATGTTTTTAATATGATGAAGGTAATCATATTTTCTTATGTGACAATAATAGAAACTTTACTTTGTTTGAGGAAATATGATGATACAATTGATTTTTGAATTTAGAGGCCTTTTAGTGAACGTCTGGACAGAGGAATTTTGGATAACTATAAAGGTTAGAATGGATTAAGTTTGACTTTGGATAGTATTTTTTAAGGTTAAAACATTTATGAAGATTATTTCTGGAATATTATAATATTATTTTTTAGGATAAGGACAACCTGCAGGGTGGGGGATAACCCGTCGCGTCGGACAAAGCTGTAGGAATCAAACCCACCACCATAGTACTACAAACCTTTATTACTGACCACTAGACTACAGAAAGATCCTGGTTATTAAAAAATAGTTTTCCTAATCTAAATAATATTTGTTAATATTTGGAACCTTTTATGATTAGGATAAATATAATATTCTTGAGTTCTATTATCTTTTTGAGTGAAATATGTGTTTGTGGTGGAAATTTTTTGAAGGTTGAAACTCTACTTGTCAAGTATATATATATATATAACTCTATCTTATTCTATGAATAAATAAATTATTAAAAATTAGGAAAGGGATATTAAAAAAATGTTTTATCCTAATACCTTATGTTTTGGTGAACTGATGATATTTTAAATCACCGTAGATTGAAGGCTTTAAGTCCCTAAATTTTACACTTGTTTGTTATTGATGACCTCAATCACTCCCTAAAAATATTTATGTTTTTCATCCACTTATTTGTCTCTAATTTTCACCCATTTTCTCTTAATCGAGATCATAATTTGGTTGTCACTTTTTCATTTCCCTTTCCCTCTTATTATGGCTAAATTTTATTAACCTTATTTCCGATATGGGTTTTCCACAAAGGTATTTTATACATTGAACCTTTTATTTTAGAAGAACAATTTCAAATTGCAAGGATGCAATTTATTTAAGGATGGGAGAATGTAACACCCCAAACATCCACGATACGCTTCTCTTTCAATAATGGAATAGCTTGCATTTTACGCAAGTTTGAATTTCTAACACATCGAGACCAATCAAAATAGCCGTAATGAATAGTAATACCCACTTTTTTGAAATTATAAAAACTTTATATTTTAAAATTGACTTCATTTTTGTATTCGGAATATCGAAATTATCTTAAGTTGAATTTTTTGTAATTTTCTGAGAACTTCCATTTTTCTATGAATAGAAAAAATACATAAAAACAAATTTTTTAATCAAAATAATTTATAGTGATAAATTATACTGTTGAGTGGTTTTAAAGTATAATTATAATATATTTTCACCATTTTATTCAATGGTGGTCATTATAATTAATTTCACTTTGAAATTGGACATAAACAATTGACAATCTTTTGATATATATTGTTTCCTAAAAACACGCTATTTGTTGTGAGAGATGGAATTAATTATTAAATTAATTAATTCAACTTATATGTTTTTAATTTTTTAAAATAGACATCATTTTTTAATTCGGAATATCAAATATAGATTAGGGTTAATTTTTGATATTTTTTTGAAAAACTTCAATTTTTGATGAATAGTGAAACCACTGAGTGGTAGTTAAAAAACTAATTTTTCGTTTAAATGAATCTTTACCACTTTTTTAATTGAATTTCAAAAACCCGACATACATGGATGTCATTATTAAGTAAAATTTGGTTCAATTGGATGAAAATAATTTTTGGTGAATAGTAACTTTTAAGTTTTTTTAATCGCCATTAAAGGTAATTAGTGTAATTTCAAGTAAATATAATGTTATAATAATATGAAATTACCATTAAACTTGTGCTACCATTATTGGATAATTCATTTCCGACCCAAAAAATGCATGGGTCAACATTGGGACCCCATGGATCCACTTGGGTAAGAAAATGACATTATTAACTTTTTATTTAAAGTAAAAATAAAATTTTGACAAACATGTGTTGTTTTACTTAAATAAATATTACATGGGGTTATATAAGTTAACATTTCGACTATAAATATTCATTGGAAAGATAACACGATTTACTAAATTATGGTAACTTTTTTTTAATTTTTAGACATTATATAAATAAACTTAATTATCACACCATGATGATGCAACGATTATCTCATTAGTTAATGCTTTAAATAAAATGAAAAGATAATGTATATTCTAAGACATAAACTTGTTAGAAACCTATTGGATGAGTATATTTCGAACCCTTATCACCATATCTTTGAAATATATAATTTTTGGACCTTTGAAATCCTAAAATCATTTCAAAATAATGTAACAGTTCCTGACATTCCAAGAGTGCCCCACCTCTCCTCTTATAAAAGGCCCCCAACTTTACCACATTATTCAAAACATCAAAGCCATTTGGCTCAGCCAAAATCAGACCAAATACTCTCTAAACCTCCTTATATTACTCCTAGAAGACTCACCTTGGAAATAAGTCTTCCCATGGAATACTTTGGATCAAATCAAAATGAGTTACCCGATTTTAAGGTAATGTCTTCTCTTGTGTTATTTTGTTTTATTTTACTTCTCCACCCCGCTAAAATATTTTTATTCCATTCTTTTGTAACAAAAACAGTATCATAAATATTATAGGATGTTGTTATGAAAAGTATTTTATTTAAACTTACACACACCTTCGTCTAATGGTTAATGAACATACTGTTTCTGTGGGTGACGAATTGCTGCCTCATGAAACAATGATTGTTCAATCTTTTTTAACACCTCTCTGGGTGGCCATTAAGATGTCACTATATTTATATATGATATATATTATGTTATTGTTTTCCTTATTCTTATGTATTTTTCATTCATTTCAAACCTTTATGATTTACATTATAGGTAAACGCGATAATTTCATTTTAGGAAGTGCGGACTACCGCCCCCTCAATGTGATTTGAATCGTTAATGCCATATGTGGGATGTATAAAGGATGGATTAAATGATATTATATATGATATTATACTGGAATTATAATATAACTTTATATCATTATGATTTAATTCCATTAAATATGAAATAGAAATGAAAGTAGTGTTCATGCGTACGTACGGCTTACCGTCCCCATGAACGGTGCATTCCATTTCTTACCTCTAAATGTTACATAATAATATGAATGAATGTATATACTGAATATATATGATATATATGATATCTAAATAATGAATATAATTCTGGATATAATGGATATTTTACCACATGAATAAGTTGTAATTATAAGAATTTTATTTTTGACTCAAGTACCAAAGATCGGCAAAACGATTGTTATTAACATAAATAATTACATAATGTTCATAACATGGTAATAAGTGATATAAAAGGAATAATAAAATTTAAATAGGTTCTTATGCAATTATAAATTAACTCTATTTTATTATTCGGAAGGTTAAAGAAAGGTTGAGTCAAGTTGGACACGAGGTAAGGGAACTTCTTAACCCAATTTCCGTTCTTTGGGTTAATCACTTACATTCAAATTATGTCAGGATATTATTATGTCCTATCTTGTATTTGTACATTATTTATGTGTAAATATAGTGAATACACATAATAGATCTATTTTATTTAAAAAAATTATTTTTGTAAGGGACTTCGTCTCAATTTTCTTTCATTGAGGCATATTTTATTTTATACACAACTTTCTTTTATACGGTGTATAAACCCCTTTGACTTTTAAGTTTATTCAAAAGGAATCTTTTTTATACGAAGCATTTTACTAAAAGGAAAAACAGAATGTTTTATTTGTCGGACATATATGGAGACAACGACTTCTCTACCGCCGTGACCATTATTTGAGTTTTGGCTTCCTCTACAATCCATAAATTTGTTTAAATGAAAAATAAATACCATGTTTTAATTTTCTTTTATTTTGGTATTGAAAATGGTTTTGATAATGTTTTTATTATATCAATGTGTTGTATTGATTTCTTTTGATTGAAATGTGGAAATGTTATGTTTCTTTTATGCATGATTTATGTGATACAATTATGTTATGGTTTATGATATATTTAAACCTGTTCATATGAGGAATGCATTGGACTTAATAAGTGACAGGTGGAGCCCGCTATAGCTCCTCGATGTATCGGTAGGTCTCATTAGACAAACTAGTGTCTTGGCATGAGACGTTGACAAAATCATATTTTTAGTCTTTGCATGAGGCCTTAGCTACGTGATTATGATAGTCTGTCATTATATATTCCATCAGTATGAAAGTGGTTATTGATATTTCATGTGATTATTCGACCATTAGAATATCCATGTGAATAAGTAAATATAATTATTTCAATTTACTTTTTCCATATTATGTTGAAGTTAAAATTTATAAGGCTTTTGTTTCAGTTATACATTGCCTTAAATTTTTATTTTTATTTATGAAATCTTGCACTGTATTGTTATCCTAACTAAGCATCTGAGCTCACCCCTTCCAATGTTTTAATTTTTCTTGGATGTGAAGAAGTATATTATTAATGACCTGTGGGGGTATTATGAGGGGATATGAATACAAGATGTTGTAGTAGTTTTGTTTTAATTTATGATGTAATGTAAGACTTATGAATGTATCTAGTGTTTCCAAGGCTGCTAAACTAATCAGTCTTTTGAGACTTGATCTTTTGTGATCATGCCAATGTTACGCAATAATGCACCGACTCTGGGTAACTAGGGTCGGGGCATTACAAACCATCACACTTATCATCTAAGGAAGAGTAAACCTCTAAGAACCCTCTCATGGGTACTTAACAACATGCATCATGATTTCATCAAGACCTATGTGGGAACAGATTCCAATATCACTTGATTACACTTCTGGAATCATGATACCATGAGTATCATTCCTTCAGATGTAGTCTCACATGAAAAAAACATACCATACTTATATATAATTATAGTCCCATCTAGCCATATGCATATAATGTTATTCATTATTAACAATTCTGAAGGAAACTCATGCATTCCAAGGATATCCTCATGATCACCCATCACTCATGTTTCAATATATAAACAAAATCTTTTACAAATGATCTATCCATTATATATTAAATCATATAGGATCAAAATACAATTTCTTTTCAAAACCAAACCCAAAATAAAAATATTTAGGTATCCAACAGATCATTCCCTCTAAATCCAATATGAATACAGAAATCAAATGGATTAATCTACATATCAATAGCCTATAGAATTTCACATGTCTTTACTAAACCTACAATGTTTATCCACATCCTTATGTAATCTCATGACCATTATAGACTATATCTAAAGCACATCTCTCTTGAATTAAACCATTACTATGGGATCTAATTCATGATCTAATATGTCCACGGTTATAATAAATCTCTGACACAAAGGGACTACATTTACATTCTTATAGAATATCCCACAATTAGATCCACATGAATTTCTATAAAAAATATACAATGGTTTAGTAGACTAAATTTCCACCAAAAATCAAATAATAAATCCTCATATATGTTTTTGTTTACAAATTAAACAACAAGAACATCTATCTTTATTTAAATTAATCACATAAAATTATATGAATTCCATGTTAATCCCGTATTCCAAATATGAAGCATAAACATTGGCCCTTATCCAATATAATATGAGATACAAAAAAAGAATATAAATCTCAAATACAGACATAAAACATGTATTAAATTATTAAATATAAGAAAAAAACAATCTCATAACCTTTGGTAACATGTAATTCCCACCAAAAAGTGTCCCCAACACAACAATTTGAGATCCATAACAAGATCCCACATGCCCCTATTCCCTATCTATCAGATAATAGATAGTAATTAAAAAATAAATGGTTCTTTGATACTAATTTTAAATTAACAAACATGGATCACACTATAGTAGCTAATGTAGTGCACTACATTGCCTCATGTGTGTCTCCCGATATTCTATAGGCCACCGACCAGAGGAGATTTACTAAATAAAACATTGGGGAGAATATTTTGTTAATATCATAATCATCAATAATAAAAAAATAACTGAAAATTATCCATAATTAATAATAATTGTTCACATATCAATAATATAATAATTATATAACAAAAAATGTGATGTAGTCATACAAAAATTTATTAAATTGATCTCCCATTAGGATAATAATTTAAAAAATAAAACAAAATAAATACACATTGAGTTCCTCACCTTCATACAACTCTCTAAATATCTATCAATTTTATCTAACTTGATCCTATATTCAACATATGCTCATACATATACAATAAATAGAAAGATTGCACATGCATTAGGGTGACTGTGCCAACAATGAGAAATGCATTTTAGTAGGGTCTCTTCCAGACACTCAAATATATTCCATCATATACATTTGTATGAATGAAGAAAATAAAGGATAGAAAATAACTGCACAAAATCATAAACATTATGTCTTCATGTTCTAAAAAATCCACTATAACACTCGACCAAACATTATTTGGATTATTTTGAAAAATAATTTTCATCATGACATAAGACTCTACTCATACCAATAAACTCTATGTAGTTTTCTATAAAAGATCAAACCATGCCCAATGATATAGGGTTGGGTGTCATGACATGTTCGAATCACTATGCTCTTACTCAAGGTAGGGTGCATCCCAAGTACCTAATCTATGCCCTCTTAGGATAGATCACATATCATGTATCCAAACTAACCCTTCTCACTCAAGGGAGGATTGACATAAAGCTCCCAAACCATATCTTCTAAATTAGAGGTGTCTGAACATAAAATACTCATACCACTTCCTCTCAAGTTATTTAAATCATAATATCCCTAAAAACACATTATCACTTAAGGGAGTCCATACATCATGTACCCAAACTAGTACTACACACATAAGGGTGCTATCACATATATTTAAGAACCATACCTTATCAATCTATAGAAATAGCACATCATGTCCCACTGAACCCTCCCTTCTTAATTAGGTTGGGTCTCACATAAAAAACATAAAAAATACCTTTTACGTAAGGATGGTCCCTTAAAACACCTATTCAGTCGAGGAGAGGCCATATAGTCTCATTTTTCAACATATACAGAGATGGATACATGTATATAATAAAAAAATAAGTAATCAATACCCATCCCATAAGCTATATAGATTATCACCAGGTTGCTAACAAGTTGGAATATATCCCGACATATTTAATCATACCTTATCATACACCTAGATAATGGGATAATCTTTTCAAGATAGTCATAGTCACACAATTAAAAAATAACAATTGAATCTATTTTTAAATCTATATTATAAGGTTATCTCCTTGGTTCTATGAACCAAACCAATTCTATATGTATTGATACCAAACCCCAATCATAACCCCTTAGTTATCCAACCACCCATAATATCTACCCAAACTTTGACTCAATAGGCCAGTCTATATCTTCTACCAATTCTCACTTCTGTACCTAATTACACTAATCAATCTTTATCCCAATATAACACTCACTACAACCCTTAGAATCAAAATGATATGTAATCCAAACAATTAAATTGACCCAAACATGGGTCCCATATTAGATATCCATTATAAAATATATCAATTTAATCATACAAATTAAACCCTTCATGTCCAACCACATATAGCCACATAAGGCTTATCTCAATCCTAGAACCAACCTAGTATATTCTTCATCCTAAATATGGTGTTCCCCATTAGGTGTGAGACATGAAATTATCACACCCATCACTGCTTGACCTAATACTCTCATGCCTAACTATGTCTCATTATAAAACCATCCTAGGAAATTCATGTCTCATATTATTCCTTTAAACCTATCTAGGGAGTCTTTTAACAATAGTCATCATCTTCACTACTTTTGAGACGTAGTTCTTCAATGATTCAAAAATACCCAATGTGAAAATAAGCACATACATTAATTATTTAAGGATTAATTCCATCTTATCTCTTTATATTGAGTGACCTTGATCCCTATACCTACATCTAAATGCACATATTAATGCATAAATTCATAAAAAATCATAAAAATGTATATGGATTGGTATTATATGTACCACTAACCACCACCACAATGTTACCATCCTTTTTAGGCTTCTCACTTCCTCATCTAATCCCTATCATGCCTCATCTACGATCATACTAACACCGATGTCACATACATAAATCCATCACATCGAAATAATTAATCAAAATAATGTATAATTTATTATTAAATTTAATCCAAATAGATATAATCCCAACTAATCATTGGGAAAATACATATATCAAAAATTCATGTGGCTTAGTGTGTTTATCCTAATAGTACATTTTTTCCATGTAGATAAAAATACCCATCATCTTAATGTAATTCCACCATACTTAAGTAAAATATTTATTAAACCCTATCATGAGTCATCATGAATTTGGGGGGAAATGGATATGACTAATAATGGAAATTAGAGTAAGATACGTAACATAAACCATTGTAGAAACCACACAAGAATCCTCGCTTACCTTGGGGGATAAGTTAGTGGAAGGAAAAGGTGAGATATCGATAATATATCCCTCTCCCAAAACTCTTCACCATTAATATATTGAAAGGGGTCGGCCTAGAAATGATATCCCACCTTTATAAATAATCAAAAAAGGTAATAATAATAGTGTAGCCGATAAGGATCTTAGTGTGATTCCATTATCCAGTTACTAATCACAACATGAAAAATCAGTTCAGGGTGTAACAAAAATCTATATTATATAAGAAAATACCCCACAATCCAACCCTCATAAAAATACCCCTATTATCATGTCACAACATAACCCCCTCATGAAGAACTAAAATACCACAACTCAAGCCTTTATGGAGTATCCTCAACCTTTCATGTTTAAACTTTCTCCATTCATGGAGTCAACATATACTTCACACTATAACATTTCCCAATATCTAGCCTTCATATCGTAGCCTAAGGGCTAGGACCTGACTAGCCTTTTCTAAGAAAAATTAAAAAATAAAATTTAATGATCGTTAGAAAATACATAAGGGTCTTTATCATCACATCATTCCAATCACAGTGATATTGAAAATACATAAGGTATTTTACATAGAAATTTATTTCACCAAGATGATCCATTCATTGTTGTTTTTTACAAGACATATGTAATGAATTATCTCCTTTAGAAATAATAAATTCTAACTGGTAGATTGTAATATCGTTCCCTTTTGTATAAAATTTTTATAATATACTTTGAGATCCGATTCACCCCTATATTTATATCAAATTAATCCTTTGGTACAAAAATACGGTTTCACCTTGATTAATTCCATTCATTCTAATAAGAAGAATATAATATATTATATTTAGAATAATATTTACATTCATTGTTTTAGGTGAAAACATATTATTCAATGCATCAAGGTATATTTCCTTGTTCATATAAATTATAAAGGATATAAAATAGTTTATAGATGTAGAATAAAATAATTTATTAGCTGAATTTTAGTTTATGATCCAAATACTTACTATAACATCATTTTAGAATTTTAATTTTAATGTAATAGTTGCATAAGAATTAACATTATCCCTCAGATTCATCATATATTCCATTGAATTATATGGTTCTAATAATAATAATGTCCCAAATAATAGTAATTTAATCAGTTGAAATTATTAATTTAACTCTATATTTTTACCCATAAGCAAGATGGACTTACTATCCACCCCTAATACAAACACCCAAGACCTTCAAATAAGACCTGGGGTGTTTCTTCCTTTAATTATTACATGTCAAAAATTATACACTTACATAATTTATATTTAAATATAAAACATAATCTACTTTATATTCTAATTAGTTAATGTGATAATATAAGAATTGGTTTACTATTTATTAGTATTGATAGAACATGTCACTATATCCTAATAAGATCAAACGTTTTAAGAAACTAATTCCATGAGAATACATGCAACAGTACCTCAAGAAAGGTACTTGTTTTTGGATTGTGTAAATAATCAATACCATGTATCCCTAGTCTGGTAATGTTATCCTTGTACTCTACAAAACATTCATCAAATATGTTTCATAAACTCAGAAATTTAATTTCCTTGTTAGATTACTACTCTGGAGGAAAATATTATTTATGTAATAATGCCTTAAATCATTCCATTCCATTCTTTCTATCTCTTCCTATTTCTTAGTATTTCAGATTAATGATTAGGACTGATCAATATCTCCATTTATATGATATACAATCATAATATCCTTCACCTTTTCATTAAATCCTAACGTGATGATTTTTTTCTATAATGATTTAATACATTTCTCTACTTATAATCAGGGGTTTTATTGAAATATTGGATTTTATGTCTCATAAAATGGTCTAATTTTGTTGCACATTTATAAGGGAAAATGGGACAATTATTATAATAATTTTATCTGTCATAACCTATGTCAACAACCCATATATGGTTATAATTTTCTCATCTCTAATAACATCTCCATCAGTTTGGTTAGTTTGGAAATCCTATAATAAATATTGGTGTTGACACTATTTATAATATGACTATTAGGATACATCTCTAAAAATTGACGTACATTAATTATCATAGGAATAAAATTATAAATTATGAATCACAATATATAATTCAAATAAATTTAATAGAAATTCATATCAAATATTCTATCCAATATTATTTTTTTTAGAATTTCCAAAGGGTATATAAAAATGTGTTATCTAAATATTGTTAGCTACATCATGTTCTATTGATATATACCAGACATTATTTGTTAAAAATTGAAAAAACCAGTACTCCAAATACATATAGCCTACATTAATTTGTAATATTAGAAGCCCAAAATCAAAATGTTCACATTTTCATGAAACTAGATACAAATTTGATCATTAAATTACATTGGAAAATAAATTAAATCATAAAACCATATAAAACATTATTTTTCTTGAATTCTATTTCTATAAATCATACATTCCATTATTTATTATTTTATGGGGTAGTTGGGAAAGAGAATGAGTGGTGTGCTTAAACTCTTAGTAAAAGGTATTATACAAAAAAAGTTAATATAACCTAAAAATGAGATACATAAAATGGAATGAATAAATAAATAAACTAACAAATTTAATATAACTAAATAGAAAACATATTGTATATATTTCAATAGAAATATATGATCACATAGACAAAAATAATGGATCTAGTAATAATATAATACATAATTATTTATATCATAACAATACCATCAATACCTTGTGTAAATATTTCATAAATAAAGGGTATGTATAATCCCATTAACATATGCATGTTTGTATATTGAGACCTATCGATACATCGATGATCTATATAATTATGTTTCCCACCCATCACTTAATAAGTCCATTGCATTCATCATATCATGGGAATTAATAAATAAAATAATTCATAATGTTACCCAAATAACCTATTATCTAAAAATGCATAATTAATGAATAGTTATCTATATAGTAATTAAATTCATACATATCATTATTATTTTCCAATTTAAATAAATAAAATAACGTAATTGGTAAACATCCTTCAATCTGAATTATGAAATATAGGGTGTTCACACATTATACAGTGATGATTATATGTCCTTGTTAATATTATAAAAAAGAACATAAATAGTGTAAATTTTATAGAATATATACATGAGTTAAATAAAAAATACATATTTGATAATAATAAAGTCAATACTGAGATATAGGGAGTGATGGAAGACACAATCTCAAGAAAGAAAGTAGTTGGGAAACCCCTTGTAATGATGTATGTTATGATCTATAATTCAATAAGATAGGAAACAATAAATAATAAATAAAATTTAAATGGATAATAAATAATTTACATATATGAAATTATTTTTATAAATTACATTTAATGGGAGATAGATTTTAGATAAATAATTTCTAAAAATTATTGATATTTAGAAGTGGAAGCCTTTACAAGAGTCTCGAATCATTTCAAAAACTATCCTAAACTCATGAATTATAAATTAATATTTATTAAAATATTTATTATGAACACTTATATATTTATTTAGTTATAATTATTCATTTTAATTCATTTATATGCATGTATTATTCATTTAATGGATTACTTTTTCATTCGTCGATTACTTTGAGGTTATCTAATTTGTAGTTCCAAAACTGCTTTGATGTGATCGTATTGGCCAATGGAAAATGTATAATTTTTCCATAATCCCTATAAGAATAAAAATATATTTTTTAATTTAATTATTTAAATAAGTTAGTTATGAAGTTTAATATAGTAATAATTTAGCGAATCGTCCTCATTAAACTTTTTTGTCGGTTAAAATGAAAATAATTTTTACTTTTAATATCGTTAATATAATTGTTATTTTATCATAAAAACCCATATAATGATATTACTTTATTATTAATGTTTTAATCAGTCGTTAATTAAAATATTAAGAATATATATAAATGGTATAAGTGAAAATAAAACTCCATCTTTCAGTTAGGTAGCATAAAACCTCCACATTGAATAGTGTATTTTTAAGTATTTTTAATGAAAGGAAAAAATAATAAATATTTAAGTCTTATAAAAAATTAGAATATAGTTAATATAATATTTTAAGGTTAATTTTAATTATTACTTATATTATTGATCAGGTAAGAGGGAAATTGAAATGAAGAGATATGGGGTTTGAAGCCTATATTTTGACATAGTAACAACTTAAAAAAAGTGTTTGATGATAGAAAATGGTTAATCTATCATCAATAAAGGGTTAAATAGAATTTATGAAAGTGGAAATATAATCATGAAATAAATATGAGGGTATATTTAAATGGTGTTTAAGACAAATTAATCTCAAATAAGAAGGGAAAAAGTGGTTTGGGATCCCTTACCATTATCTTCTCGTTGTATCTTTTAAATTGTGTCTATGTCCTTCAAAAGAAAGAATGTTTTATAGAGAAGATCCTTAAAAATTGTATAGGGGAATTTAGAGAGTTATTTAGGTAAATATTTTGAAATGGAGTTTGTTTTGGAAGTGAGGAGAAAGGGTAAATTTATTGGTATTTATATATCTATGGGGGAAGGGTATTTTAGAATGATGCATGGATACTTTTTTTATTTAGGCTCAAGAGAAGGAATAATATTGATTAATACGACTTTTTTTATTGTATGATTAAAAAATGGAGGTTTATTTGATACTTTAATAGGTCAAAATTTTAATTTAATATTGGAAAAATTTTAAACTAGGTTATAATCAAATATAGTTTTCTATTCAAATGAAATATATCATAGATTATGAAAATAGATTTATGGGATTGAAAATTAGGTTTATTATTTAAAAATTTAATTTTTTACTCATTGAAAATTATTATTTATTTTAAATTGTTTTATAAATTTTCCTAGTAATATTTATATCATGATTATCTTACGGTATAAGAAAAAACTACATTAGTCACTATTCAAAAAAAAAATAAACTTTTTCTAAAAATAGAAAATTTTTACTCTATGATAATTTCAACACGATTATTTAAAAAAATCAATTTTATTCTATCAAACAAAATTTAAATTATAGAACTTTATTATTTTAATTCTAACATAATATTTAATTTTTTTACTAAATATATAAACAAATACATTATTTAAAATATTCACTTATTCATATGTGGAATTTTATTATTCTAGAAATCATGTTATCATATTTTAATACCTCTATTTCATTATTGTATTCATGATAAATATTTCTTACAAGATATTTTACTATTTCCAATCGATAGTTACTTTTCGAATAGCAAGTTACTATTCAAATGGTGCTATATTATTAAAACGATCATATAATACTTATACATCCAAGAAATACTTATTATTTTATAAAACTTTCATTGACATATATTTTTATTAAGTGTCTATGTACAACATTCATTTAATATTTAACGTTTTTTTATTTTGACTGTTTTTTTGTGTGTGATAACCCATAGAGACTATGAGACACCATAATTTCAAATTATAGTTCTATTATTCACTTATTTTTATTATTCCATTATATTATTTAGATTTTATTGTGTGTATTTATACATTTTTTGTGATTTTATACATTTTTACTCATAACAATTCCAACAAATACAACTATATAGTAATGTTGTACTATAATAGTGAAATAAAAGGTCACCTGTTTTAATGAAATATTTATAGCATAATATTAAACCTTAAACAATCAATTGCTGCTAAAGATATGTTTCTTTCACAACTATTAAAGGAACAGAGCATAAATTCTCAAGATAATGAGATTTTAGGTTAGTTAAGATAGACATGACTTTAGGTAGTTTGGTTCCACGAAAACCCATATAGCCATGATATTATTGGATTTTTTTACATTATGGTTTTACATACATTTCCTTCAGCATTGGACCATTTTTTGGATATTTTTCCTAATGGTTTATAATAATTTGATGTTGAGTAATAGATTGAGTTTACCATTCATATCATATTTGGTACTGATCCCATATCAATAATTTCATATCATATAATCTATATCAATTTGAGATATATATAGATCTAAATTGACGATTTTATTTGGAATGGTTTTATATGTCCGAGTAACTCTCCTAGGGGTGATCCAGTATTTTTCATTAAGAAAAGTGATAAAATGATAATACTGTTCATGGATTATAGAAAGATAAATTAGATTACTAGGAATAATTGCTATATATTGACATAGATAAATGACTTATTTCATCAGTTAAGAATATTCTGATGGGTTTTTAAGATATATATATAATCAGGTTATCATAAACTACGAGTCATGGAGGAGGATATACCAATAACAACATTATGCATCATGTGCATGCTATATGAGTTGATAATGATTCTATTTTTCCTAAATAATTCACTCATGGGGTTTATAAATATAATAATCCATGTACTTTATCCCTAGTTAGAATCTATACATTTAGTGTTTGTTTATAATATTTTGGTATATTCTTATATCAAGGAGTTTATTGAGAATAATTTAGAGATAATATTAAGAATTATTTGATTACATTGTTTATAATCAATTCTATTGAAGTAAAATTTATATATCTAGTATGTAAATTTTCATGTCCATAACAATTATTAGGATGGGATTTTAGTTTATTAAATGAATTTTAAGGCAATAAAATCTTTGGTTGTCCCAAAAATGTCCTTTAAATTATACGTTAATTCAATTTGGTTGGTTATAATCGATAATAAATGCCAGATTTCTCACTTGGCAGCACCTAGGTCTAACCTAACTAAGAAAGGGGTGAAATTTGTGTGGACTAATTAGTGTGAAGATGTGTTTCATATGTTATAAGGGAGGCTAATATATATTCAAATTCATATTTTCCATACATATTTAAGGGCTACACCAACTAATAAAATGGTTGAGGGGTTGTATTATTAATTTTGTTTTTTTAAGAATTTATGGTATTCACTTATGGATCTTGTTAGTTGAGTCCCAATGACTGAAACAACCCAACCCCTAATTTAGAGATAGATATTTTGGTCCATTTTCTTAATTGAACATTCGAATACAAATTCTGAGAGATATTTATAGTCGACATTTTCGAAAATATAATTAGATATTACTATTTTTAATATGACTCGAATATATGGTAGGGTTATTGGGTTAATTACCACCATATTTTTATTTTTTAGATAGAATATACCTCAATGAAGGTGAATGTCATGGTGGGATACCTTAATAGGAAATAAAAAATAAGGACGGAATATTGATAGGAATGATGTTTGATGAGAATTTTTTTTGGAATGGAACCTACGTATGTCTGAAGATCATGGGATGGTTACTTATTGATCATATCTTTTTTATTTATTTATTATTAGATTGAGTATAAATTATATTATAGTAATATTTAGATTGAATTTTGATTCTTTATAAGATCCTAAATATAGTTGTTATTCATGGTTGAACTGAAGATGAGAGGGTGGTGGTCTATATATATTTTAGGGTTGTTGTCCCAACATTTATACTGGAATAGTTGATGAGGTACTCACCCACATCTTTATAGAAAGTGAATATGGGATAGATAGAGATGTACCACAATATATTGAATCACTTTTTCTATCCTAGAATCAGGAGGGATATTTCAAGATATATGTTATGGTTCATCACCAATTAGATTGTTAATGAAGAACAACAAAAGAAAACAAGCTTACTTAAGACACTTATTGTTCAAATTTCAATATCGAATGAGGTGATAATAGAATTTTTCATCCTTATTTTGAGATTACTAATGAATCATGATATGATATGTGTAGTACTGGAAAATTTAATTTATGTATCCGGATTATTTCCCATCTAAAATAACCAATTAGTAGATAAAATATGAAATAAATATATGTGTGTGATAATTTATCTCCATGACAAGTATATTTATTTTATATTAAATTGAGACACTTGATTAATATCCCAATTTAGGAATGGGTTGTGGAAGGACATAAGGACTTAGCTGAGCCTATGTACAACTTATCACCCATTTAAAAACATAAAGTCAGAGAGGTTGATCAATATATTGGAAGATATTACCCTGGATTATGTAGGTTCCAGGTGCAGCAGAATCGCGGTTAGGCCAACACCAAAATTTTATTTTTACCATAATCAATGATTATTCTGAGACCAATATGACGATGAACACCTATCCCCATAGAAGAGAATCAAAGATTTAGATAAATAATTAATATTCCTGAAACCATTATAGAGAATATTTCACATCATGTTTATAATTAATTTAATTAATTACATTAAAAAAATAACTGGATATTTGGTATTTTCTTCATTGATGATGTTGACTATCCAGAGTGAACCTTCTATATTATCATGTTTCACTAGAAAAGATCCAAACTAGAATCCCTCTAGCAGCGATAAACATGTGCTCTGATGGCCTCCGATCGACACCGCTCGTTCTCCGGGTGCTAATACGGTGAAGCCAGTGTCTTGTGTCTGTTGTTCTTGATCACTTGTTCATCATCCATGAAGAGAATCCCTCGTTATTTTGAGGGGAAACAAGAAGAATAGAGAGAGAAATTGTTTATCTCAACAATTCTCAATTCATAGGATGTTCATTTTGATAAAAGGGAATAATAGAGGAAAATGTCTATTTATTGACACGAGGCTTTAGTTACAAAATTTAATTATGTAACAACAATTACGTACATTAATAACCATATAGAAAACCCATTATATTAATAATAATACCAGGAAATTATTTATGATTCACCAACTTTCACAAAAAAGAATTATAAATAAAATTATGCTTCACAAAATTATAACATCGTTATTTTAAATTGTTCCTACTAGTTAAATAACTATTTATTTCTTTACAGATAAATATTTTTGTATCAGACCGGACATGGTATTCTCGAAATCCACTTCCAATTGGTGAACACTTGAATAAATAAATAAATAATTTATTCTCTTAAATAAATATTTTATTTACAAACTATTAAATAAATATTTATTAAATGTTCTATAAAATAAATAATTATATTTTACCCCCAATTTGGTGAATAAATATTTATTTTATTTCTTCAATCATTTTCATTTGAATAAAATTATTCCACTGTCTTGATAAAAACATTTATTAATTAAAATCAAATAGAATTTAACCGCTACCACCAAATACACTTAGTGTGTTACCCTCTAAGATTATTTCTCCTTGGCATTAGGCAGGCTTTCCAAAAGTCCAAGAGTACAATCTAGAAAGGGGTTGAGGCACCCATGAGAATGAATATAAATTCACAACAATGACATCCCCATACGAATGCTCACTGTGTAATATAATCTATTTGTCGCAATATCTCATCAAAAAGGTTTTATGATAGTGTCATCAACTTTTATTATCTATATGTAAGTCTTTGAATACATAAAATAAACTCTTCATAAGACTATGGCCCTTGAATTTCATGCGACAGTTCTTTTTAAATCAAAGGGCCGAGATATAAACTTCCATAAATGGAAGGGAAAAATTCTTCCATGACTTATCAATTTATAACATGGAATTTTTGATGCACCCAACATACCTTACTTACCACCAACTGTATGCATGATGGTTTTCGTTAGTAAATCAAAGTGCGTGAGTCGTGGCACATATAAAGGATAATATTAAACTCTAAGGATCATTTCACACACACATGGATAGAATTATCCAATGAAACCAGAAAATGCATAATTCTTATTGGAGTGTATGTTCTCATAATCTCCTGTCTTGGAGATTACCAAGTGCGAACTTCATGAGAGGAAGTCTCTTCTACTTACGAGTAGACGCACCTGACGATATACGTGCAATGTGTCCCATCATAGTAGTTCATCCAACTATAGAACAATATTTAAGTATATTGTTATAGTATTTCAAGGTTCTCATCATAGCGGGGAACTTCTATGACATTATCAATGCAACATATACTCTATGAGATTATTACATCATAGTCATGAAGAACAATGAACAATATGAAACAATATGATTAATATTTAAAAACATTAAATATCCAGGTAATCCATATACAACCAGTTGGTTCTAGGATTCCAAATCTTACTGATTATGTGACAACCAAAGATTTTAAAAGAAAAAAATTTTCTTAGATAGAGTATGTGACATGCAACGCTAATCTTAAACCACCAACAAAATAGTTTTTCTTAAATTTAATCTCTTTTATAGCATTTGGAACATGAAACCACGAGCCTAAATGAGCCATAATATATTATACCATTATAACATAACCATTAAAAGTTTAGATATGTAAAATAATAACAAAAAATGAAAATTATTTAATATATTTATTATTAAAAAATAACATTCATTAAAAATAGAAATTATTTTTTTCTTCTGAAAAAATATATATTTCTTCATTAAGAGAGTTATATTCAAAATAGTGTTCCGGTCAAAGACCAAACACAAAAATTATTATATAAAAAATGGGGTTATACAAGTCTAAAGGAATGTATTTTTTTGAGAGTCGGATTTCTCTAGACATTTTTGAATATGAGAGATTAGAGAACTAAAAAACAACCAGTTGAATTCAAAGATGTCAAAAATATAATTCCAAATAGCAGTAGTCATATCAAAAGAAAGGAAAATATGGTTAAGATCTTCACGATGTTGGTTACACATACCACATTTAGAGCAAAGGATGATTCCAAATGTTTGAAAATAGGTGTTAGTTGGAATTATACTATGAGCAATACTCCCAACAACTGTAAATATTGATGTTTAATCCAGGCTTTATTGATGTTGTTAATCAAGCTAAAGTTGTACATATCATTGGTGTATAAATGCATGTAAAAGTTCTCCGAGTCAAGAATCCCATAATGGGAAGGTTCCCAGATCTAGAATTCCTCATTAACAGAGAAGTGGTAATTCTCGACAATAGTTTTAATCTCTTCAGAAAGGGGAGTGTGTTTCATATAGATGATGTCTTTAATGGTGTCATTAGTTTGCATAGGGAGATGTGAGGGAGAAATTAAGGAAATCAAGGGCTTGTCGGGCCAGTTATATAAAAAAAAATTAAAATTCGAGTCTCTACTAGCCATCCATGTAGAGTTGGAATAATGGAGTAAAAAGTACATTTTATGGATGGCCATATGGAAGATGTGAGATAAGTATGTGTGTTGCTTTGGAGTTTTCCAAGGAAACGAGCCCGGAGGATGTCTGTGGAAGTTGCTTTATTACAAATGAGATTCTACCTAAGCTTTGCATGGAGGGCCTGGTTAAATTTTTTGAGGTTTTTTATTCCAATACCACCCTTTTCAATAGGTTTACATCATGTGTACCAAGGTATGGTAACTAATTTCCTTTCTAGAGTGTTTCTCGTCCAGAAAATTGTTTTTAATGGCGACGTTGATGTGCTTTAAGAGACTTTCCATCAATTTATATATCATCATTTAGTAGACCAATTTAAAAACAATTTTGGATTTAACGAGGCAGATTCTCCCTTCCATTGGGAGATTTATTCCTTTCCAAGAGGAGTGGCATCGAAGAGTTTGATCAACAATGGTAGAGAAATGAATCGCTTTGGGTATACCCCAAAAAATAGGAACCCTAAAATAGTTGAATGGTAGAAATCCCTCCTTAATACCAAGCATATTTTTAATGATACTTTTCCGACCATGGGGATAGGATTTTCCAAAGAAAATAAATGATTTCATCCAGTTGATATGTTGAACAGAGACTTCTTCATAGTGAGATATGATGGTTTTACGGTTGTTTAGATTTCTTTTCTCTTTTTTTAGGAAAAGGATTATGTCATCATCATATAAAAAATGGGAGGGGGAATTCACGCTTCTTGAAGTAGGAATAGGGTTAATATTTCCATTTCCAATAGCTTGGGAGATGAGGCTACTAAGGTAGTCTTCAGCGATAGAGAAAAGGATAGTCGATCGGGGGTCTCCTTGCCTAACCCCTTTAGAATAGTTGTAGTAACATCTAGGCATACCATTTAGCAGAACAAAGATACGAGCGGAATTAAAAAGTGTGTTAATTCTATTGATAATGGTTTCAATGAAACGGAAATTTCTAAGCACTTTAAATATAAAGTTCCAGTCAATGGTATCAAAGGCTTTCATAATATCCTGTTTGATGGCCACATTCCCACCGCTGGTTTTCCTGTTTAATGGGTTAGTGGATTCAAAGGCTAAGAAAATACAATCTTGTATAGTTCTCCCTTTAATGAAACCAAATTTATTCTATGAAATAATTCTATTATTGATGTCGGCGATACGGTTGGCAATAAATTTGGTGATAATTTTAAATAGCAAGTTAATATGGGCGATGGGTCTGAAATGATTGATTTCGTCAGCATTTTCAGATTAAGGAATGAGGATAAGGAATTGAGAGTTTAGACCATGTGGAAGAATGACTTAAGAAAAGAATGTTTTAACCATTAGGCAGACATCATCCTGAATGATGTTCCAATGATGCTGGTAGAACTCATTATTAAAGCCATCTAGACCTAGGGCACAATCTGTGTTAAGACTAAATACAGCGTCTTTGATCTCATGATCAAGTGGGACATTATTATGTGGTATTTTATCCTCATATGTGACCAATTGAGAAATAACATTAGGCGGAATATCTTTATCAATATTAGGGCCATTGAAGATATTTTGAAAGTGAGTGATGACATGATTGGCAATGCTTTTGTAAAGACCCAAAAATTTCAAGGCAAATTTTTTTTCTTAATTTTATTTGGGATTTTACGAGTACGAAGTTCCAGACGACACCTGATTCCGAGGCCTGGTGTGCCCGGAATCATTTTTCAAAGTTTTGCTCAGGTATGTTCAGTGACCGAATGATCGGGTTTTTCTATAATTTGAACCGGTGCATGGAATCGAAATCCGAGGGAACCGATGAAACCGCAGCGCCGATATTTTCTTAAAAACACCTTTTCGAGAGTTGCGTTTTCATGGGAACTGTTGTTTAATTTTTTATGGATTAAAACTACGGAGAAATAAAATTTGTGCGACTAATTTTATTTTTTTAAAAGTGGTTAAATCCTAAGGATGGAGGTTGGGTGGAACTAACCACCCATGTGAGGTTAATAGTGAGGTGGGGCCCACACGATCCCAATCCCCTAAAATTCTCTAACATCTCTAAAATCCCCCACTTTAATTATGTGACACACCCTCTCATTAATGATGCCAACTTTACTTCGTTTACTTATGAAAAGATCAATATTAATTAAGTGAAGTTAATTCAACTTTTGAATATTGGAAATGCATGGGTTGGGTAATAAAATAAGAAGAGTCTTACTTTTTTTGGGGTGGGTTGGTTGTGTGGGGAATTGGAGGAGATAGAACCTGTCTTCTTTATTGGAGAACGTGAAGAACGTCAAGACCTTGACGAAGACCGTCGTCACCGCAAGGAGTGCTTGATGTGCCGTTCTTCTCCTCTCCACAGCCGTTGTGAGACACCATCCACCTTGGACGTACACCGACCCCGTCAAATGAGACACTGACCTCCGTCACTGTTGTTGAGATAGGGGTTTGAATTTGTTCGTGAATTTTCCTTGCCATTCATCATCAATTTCTTTGGGCCTCCTAATATCGTTATAATGGGAGGAGGTCAGACCACACGAACACGACCGACCCTCCTCCCCCCTTGTTGTTGAACTTGTTGCGACTTGAACAATGGCGGCACGGTGCATCGACACCATTCAAAAATAAGGAGAAATGCGGTGAAGAAGCGTGGTGCCGTCGCGCAGCGCCGTTGAGGCCGAACGAAGCCACGACCGATGTTGGGCCGCGGTGAAGGGGCGTGGGGCCGTCGCGCCATGCCAGAGAACCATGAAGAGGCCGTGGCAGGAGCAGGGCTGTGGTGGAGGGGTGTGGCGCCATCACGCAATGCCTGTCGGACAAGGCCGAGGCCTAAGGCCGCAGTGGTGCAGGGAGCGGTGGCCGAAACCACCGGCCGCCGGCGCAAGGAGGGCGGGACCCGCGAGGGGGGTCACGCAGTGGCACACCGGCCGGACAAACCAGCCGGCCGGTTTCTGAGAAATCCGGGGGTCGTAACACCTGATTGGAAAAGGGAGGGCCCCCCCTGTGGGGGGGGGGGGTGTTTATCAATCAAGGGGAGGGGCGGCGCCCCCCCCCCCCCCTCCTCCGTATCCCACTCGGCCAGTTGGCTAAGCTGACTGGACGTGCGGGACGCGCCCGCGCAAGGCCAACCGGCCGCGCCCAGGATGCACAGGCCGCACCGGGCCATGCCACGCCCAAATGGGCTGGACCCATACCCGGGTTGGGTCAACCCAGTTCGGGCCGACCCAGGGGGTCATGGGCCGGGTTGGTCTGGGCCCAAAACCCCCTCAAACCGGACAGGTTCATTTAAATTCCCTTAACATGGGCTACAATCCTTTGATCAACTCACCGTTAGTTGCGATGCAATCCTTGGATCGAGTCGGTCTTTTTCGTATATAATAGTCAAGGGTTCGGAGAACTTTGGGTACGGCTGGGTTGGTTCGGACACGAGACCAACTAGGCCCTCTGAGCAGAAACAACTATAAATTGAGCTCCGGATGTCCGATTGACGTGCCGTCAAATTTTTTGGATTTATCTTAGTGAGATGGACCATTTGGGTTACTCCTCTTGAGGTTTGGTCGCACTTGGAGTATGGTCTGTTGGATTGTACTCGAAATTCAACCAGGCCCCAAGAATGGAAAAGCTGTTAACTTTTAGTTCGGATGTCTGCTTGACGAACCATCAATGGTGTTGGTGATCACATTGAGAAATGGTACCTATGAGTATACCCTATGTGAGTTCGGGGTACAGTTGAGATACGGTCGGTTTGGTTCATACATGAAACCAACCGGGCCCCTGGGACGAAAAGGCTAATAACTCTCAGACTGGGTGTTCGATTGACGCGCTGTCTGTCGTGTTGTGTTCTTATCGATGAGACAGAACCTTGGGATACATCAACTCTGGTCTACGTTATAATTGATGTATCGACCTCTTGGCTTGTGGAGCGGACCCTCCCAGAACGAGAGTTGATGTATCGACCTCTTGGCTTGTGGAGCGGACCCTCCCAGAACGAGCGTGCTGTCTGCATAAACGCTAGAGCTGGCTGGGACATAACGACTACTGATCGATCGAATCGAAGTGTTTCGGATAGCCAAGTGGGGAGCGCTTGGTTGTAGCCGCAGACCCACGGTGGAGGAGCGCGTGGTTGTAGCGGCAGACCTGCGGTACTCAATAGAAGGAGTACCTCTATAGGCATTGAGGAGGAGCGCTTGGTTGTAGCGGCAGACCCATGGTGGGAAGCGCTTGGTTGTAGCAGTAGGCCCACAGTACTCGACTGGTGGAGTACTACAGCAGTCCATGGTTATTGGGAAGTGCTTGGTTGTAGCGGAAGGCCCACAATTCTCGATAGAAGAGGAGTTCCCCAGCATCTATGGGTTCGACAGTGAAGACTTTTGTACCGGAATCCTCCGTGGGTTCAACGAGGACGATAACCGTACTGGAATCATCCATGGGTTCAGCGGTGATGAATACAGTACTTGTATCCAACGTGGGTCCCAGCTAGATGAATCAGTAACTACATATGATCATCTCCTTTTTCTTTAAAAAAGATGTCAACCTGTGTGAGATGAGTCTTGACTTTCAATCATAATCTTAGATATGATTGACTTGATTTCCTATGTGGATTGGGTTGTGCTTTCCTTTCTGGATTGGATTGTACTATCATGTGTGGACGTGATCGAACTTGGGCTCGGGTGTTGGAGTCGAACTGGAATTGATGACTTAGGTATATGTATGGGTATATACCTAAGTAGTTTGGAATGTTACTTTGTGATTGTATATTTTTTTTGTGGATTATCCTTTGTGGATTCTAGGAGACCATCGTGGTCTCGGGATCCCTACTGAGTATCGTATACTCACCCCTGAACGGGCTTCGCCCACACTACGTTGTGTTGGTTGCAGACGATGGACATAAATGATTGAAGTTGAGGCTTGTAGAGCTGGACGGTACCCGGAGGAGGATCTCACGACGACTCGGTGCCCGGAGGTGGATATCACATCGAGACGGTGCCTGGAGGAAGACTTCACGATGAGTCAGTACCCAGAGGAGACAGACGGACGTGGAGTGATGAGGAGGATATCTGTACCTACCCTTCAGGAAGGAAGCTGGAGGACGATCTAGGAGTGTCTTGTCACCTTTCAGCTGTTGTTGTTTGAGTTGTACTTTACATTCAGTTGTATCTGTACTTTTCAGTTGGGTTTGTATTCTGGCCCATTTACATTTCAGCACTTTCTTTTGTACCCAGTTTTACATAGTGTTTTCTTCTGCTTGCTTACTCTATGGTGTTTGATACTTTATAAAGGAAATTCCTTTCCCTCTTGTCGGGATTTACGTCTTGGTGCTAGTCGCTAGCCCCTGGCCTATGGGAGTCGGGCTTGGGGTAGTCACGACACGGGTCCCAAAGATGGTTCGTGAAAAATTGGTATCAGAGGAGTTCGGTTCTACCGGAGAACTCCAGACTCTAATCTTTCTTCTATGTGAATCAATAGTGTTAAGGGCATCGATTGTGGTTATCAGTCAAGGGATCCCAGTGTTTGTGCGGTGTCCGACACATCTGTACACCAGGACCCTGACTTCTGATTTCCAACTCAGTGCACGAAAACACTGATTACATGTGTGTTTCAAAATATTTCTTTATGATTACTTTGTGTCAGCTCACCAGGTATACTGTTTTGACCGTGGCACACATGTCTTTTTCCCGGATGGCCCCACGATGGCAGCAAGCTAGGGTTCAGAGCTTTGTGCGAGACGAAAACCCACCGAGCGATGAGGCCGCGGTGCAGGGCCTCATTACAGCGGAGGCACCGGTAGTACCTCTACCCGCCGAGCCACCGATTCCACCAGCCCCAGTCACTGAGAGTGAACGTGGCCTTAGTGAACTGCATGATTTTTAGCATCAGAGACCGCCCAGGTTCTGCGGGGAGGTGGACCCTCAGGCAGCCGAGGATTGGCTGGAGGATGTTGTTTGAGTTTTCAGGTCAGTGGGGACACCAGCTGACCTCATGGTGATCATTGCAGCGAGCCTCCTGCACACGGCAGTAGGTAGATGGTGGACCTTGATGCTCCAGGTGCATGACTAGGCATCCCTTATGTGGGAAGACTTTGAGAGCCTATTCCTGACAGAGTTTTTACCAGCCACCCTTCGAGCGGTGCGGATAAAGGAGCTACTTCATCTTCAGCAGGGTTGCATGACGGTGGTGCAGTATTCAGTGAGGTTCACCGATTTCTAGCGTTACTCCAAATGTATGGTATGAGACCCATTCTTCAAGGCCCGAACATTCAATCATGGGAACAAGAGATAGATTAGATCTTAAGATGTTTCTCACAGCATTCTGACGCAGACAGCGGTGTTGGAGCGAGCCCTCTTAGTGGAGAGTTTCCTTGCTGAGTAGTCTCTAGCAGAAGGACCAACCACTAGCTGGCATGTGGCAGAGTCTTATGTAGTAGGAAGTAGACAGATGACATAGAGGTCTGAGAGGACCAGACCTACAGGTGATCGACCGCATGACACAGGATCATGTGTGCGAGGCAACCGGGGTGGAGAACGACTTACCAGGAGCGGACAGTGTTACTCCTGCGGTGGGGTTGGTCACATGGAACGTGACTGTCTGACCCTCCATACAGATGACTAGCGGATAAACGAAGGTCCACCCAGGCAGAGTTAGAGGTTCGATTGGGGCAAATCTCTAGGAGCAGGAGACCAAGGCAGGGGAGCTAGCCGTGAAGCTAGAGGTGGACGACACTTTGAGGTTTTCCACCACCACCACCAGGAGGTCCACCCCGACCACAGGGAACGGGTGGACAGGGTAGAGCTCATCTTCAGGCAGCTGAGGCCTACGATCATGGAGCTCTAGGTGCAGATGGAAAGGAGCGGGACTAGCTCCATACATGAAGACATTTGTTCATGTTTCTTCTAGATTTGTTGATTCTTGTTTGTGGATGCTTTGTGTTTTTGTAATTTGAGATGCAGTAATAAAAGACAACTTTCATTGTTGCTTTAAATTTCATGTCCTCTCTTTATGTTGTTACTAAGAGGTTCCGGTTTAAAAACCGTTGACATGACCCTCACTTTTGAGATACCTACTGGAGGAGACCCAGTGACCACACACTAATGTCGACAGTGTGACTCAACCCTTGGAGGAGAGAGTAACGATTGAATCTCTTGGTAGTAGCGTCGAGGCCTTACGATGTCATCCTTGGTATGGATTAGTATCATCCATGTCGGGATTGACTGTATTAGGCGAAGAACATGGTTCATCCTGGGGATGAGACCGGATTTCTCTTTTCGGCAAAGATGAAATCTTAGAATCTCTTGTAAGACCAGAGAAGGTCCAGGTCATCCAAGAGCGGATGAGGACAGCTCAGAGCCGACAAAAGTCTTGTGCTGATAGAAGGAGAAGACCACTTGAGTTCGAGGATGGCGACCACGTTTTCCTATGGGTATCACCTCGACGTGGATTACGGAGTTTTAGCCACGGCGTCAAGTTATCTCTACGCTTCATCGGACCCTTATAGGTCCCCAACAGGGTAGGCGAGGTGGTTTACTGCTTGACCCATCCACCTCATTTACACCAGGTTCACGACGTTTTCCACGTATCTTAGTTGAGGAGATACATGCACGACCTGACACATATCATTGAAGATGGGGAGACTTTTGCGGAGGTCCCGATGGAGATTGAGGATCGAAAAGAGCGGGTCCTACGTGGGCGGTCGATTCCTCTAGTGCGCATCGGATGGCAGCACGGGGACCTCCAAGAGAGCACTTGGGAGCGGGAGGCTCAGATGTGTGCTCAGTACCTTCTTTTGTTTCCCTAGTTTGGGGTGTATCTTTACGGTGATGTAAATATCTGAGGTGAGAGTAATTTAAAGACCCGTAAATTTCAAGGGAAATTTTTTTCCCTTAATTTTATTTGGGATTTTAAAAATACGTAGTTTCTGACGGGACCTAATTCTGAGGCCCGGTGTGCCTGGAATCATTTTCTGAAGTTTTTTGCTCACGTACATTCAATGAACGAACGAGTGGGTTTTTCTATCATTTGAACCGGTGCTGGGAATCAAAATATGAGGGCACCGATTAAACCGCAATGCTGGTATTTTCTTAAAAAGTCCTTTTCCAGAGTTGCGTTTGCTCGGGGAGAGTTGTTTAATTTTTTGTGGATTAAGACTACAGAGAAATAAAATTTTTGCTACTAATTTTATTTCATTAAATTAAATCCTAAAGATGGAGGTTGGGTGGAACTAACCACCCATGTGAAGTTAATAGTGATGTGGGGCCCACATGAGCCTCATCCCTTCAAATTCCCTAACATCTCTAAAAACCCCCCACTTTAATTATGTGACCCACCCTCTCATTAATGATGCCAACTTTACTTCAATTAATTTTGACAAGCTCAAGATTAATTAAGATAAGTTAATTCAACTTTTGAATTTTGGAAATGCATGGGTTGGGTAATAAAATAAGAAGAGTCTTATTTTATTTGGGGTGGGATGGTTGTGTGGGGAATTGGATGAGATAGAACCTGTCTTCATCGTTGGAGAATGCGAAGAACGTCAAGACCTCGACGAAGAACGCCGTCACAGCAAGGAGTGCTTGAAACGCCGTTCTTCTCCTCTCCACAGCAGATTTGAGACACCATCCACCTTGGATGTACGCCGATTCCATCAACCACGATGCCGACCTCCATCACCATTGTTGAGGTAGTGGTTTGAATTTGTTCGTGAATTTTCCTTGCCATTCATCGTCAATTTCTTTGGACTGCCTGATATCTTTATAACAGGAGGAGGTTGGACCACACGAACACGGCCGACCCTCCTCGCCCCTTGTTATTGAATTTGTTGCGGCTCGAACATCGGTGGCGCGGTGCATCGGCACTGCGTGGAAAAAAGGAGAAATGCGGAGAAGAGGTGTGGCGCCGTCACGCCGCTCCGTTGAGGCTGAACGAAGCCGCGGCTAGAGTTGGTCCGTGGCGAAGGGGCGTGGCGCCGTCGCGCCGTGCCAGAGAACAACGAAGAGGATACTGCTAGAGAGGGGCCACGGTGGAGGGGCGTGGCACCATCACGCCACGCCGATCGGACAAGGCCGCGGTGGGGCGGAGAGTGGCAGCTGGAACCGCCGGCGGCCAACACAAGGAAGACGGGACCCGCGAGGGGGGGTCCTGCAGTGGCACACCGGCCGGACCAACCGGCCATCCGGTTTCCATGAAATCCGAGTGTCGTAACCCCAAGCTGGAAAAGGGCAGGCCCCCCATGCAGGGGGGTTTGTCAATCAAGGGGAGGGGCTACGCCCCCTCCCCTTCGTATCCCACTCGTCCAATTGGCCAAGCTGACTGGACGCATGGGCCGCACCCACGCCTGGCCACGCCGGCTGGGCCGGGCCGCGCCCTAATGGGCTAGACCCGGACCCGGGTCAGTTCGATTCAGTTCGGGCCGACCGAGGGTGTCTTTGGGCTGGTCGGTCTGGGCCCAAAACCAGCTAAAACCGGACATGTTCGTTTAAATGCACGTAACATGGGCTACAAATGTACGATCGATGCACCGTCAGTTTTGATGTGATACTTTTGTCAATACAGTCATTTTGGTATATTACACTCAATGTTTCGAAAAACATTGGGTACGGCCGGGTTGGTTCGGACACGAGACCAACCGGTCCCTCGGAGCGGAAATGCCTATAACTTGAGCTCTAGATGTCTGATTTTCATGCCGTCAAATTTGTTGGATTCCCCTTAGTGAGATGGAACTTTTGGATTACTCCACTTGAGGTTTGGACATAGTTGGAGTATGGCCTGTTGGATTTTAACCAAAATTCAACCGGGCCCCTAGAACAGAAAAGCCGTTAACTTTCAGACCGGATGTCCGCATGACGAACCGTCAGCATCATTGGTGATCACATTGAGAAACGGTACCTATGAGTATACCCTATGTGAGTTCGGGGTACAATTGAGATATGGTCGATTAGGTTCGTACACAAAACCAATCAGGCCCCTGGGACGAAATGTCTAATAACTCTCAGACTGAGCGTTCGATTGGCGCGCCGTCTGTAGCATTTTGTTCCTATCGACGAGAAAGAACCTTGGGATACATCAACTCTGGTCTATGTGAAATTTTATGTATCGACCTCTTGTCTCGTGGAGCGGATCCTCCCGGAAAGATCATGCTGTGTGCGGAAACCCTACAGCTGGCTGAGACATGACGACTGCTGATCGATCGACTCTGAGTGTTTCAGATAGCCTAGTGGGGAGCGCTTGGTTGTAGTGACAGTCCCACAGCGGAGAAGAGCCTGGTTGTAGCGGCAGACCCGCGGTACTCAACCGAAGGAGTACCTCTGTAGGCTATGAGTGGAATCGCTTGGTTGTAGCGGCAGACCCATGGTGGGAAGCACTTGGTTGTAGAATCAGGCCCACAGTACTCGACAGGTGGAGTACTACAGCAGTCCAAGGTTAGTGGGAAGCGCTTGGTTGTAGCAGCAGGCCCACTGTACTCGATAAAGGAGGAGTTCCCCAAGAGCTATGGGTTTGATGGTGAAGACATTCGTACTGGAATCCTTCATGGCTTCGACGATGACGACAACCGTACAAGAATCCTCCGTGGGTTCGGTGGTGACGACTACAGTACTTGTATCCGACGTGGGTCCCGGCTAGATGAATCAGTAACTACATCTGATCATCTCCTTTTTCTTTCCAAAAGATGTAAACCAGTGTGAGCTGAGTCTTGACTTTCTATCATTATCATCGATATGATTGACTTGATTTCCTAGGTGGATTGGGTTGTTCTTTCCTATGTGGATTGGGTTGTACTATCCTGTGTGGATGTGATCGAACTTGGTCTCGTGTGTTGGATCCAAACTGGAATTGATGAATTAGGTATATACATGGTCATATACCTAAGTATTATTGGATGTTAATTTGTGATTGTATCTTTCCTTTGTGGATTATCATTTTTGGATTATGGGAGACCTTCGAGGTCTTGGGGTCCCTACTGAGTATCGTATACTCACCCCTGCACGGGCTTCGCCCACACTACGTTGTGTTGGTTGCAGACGATGGACATCACTGATTGAGGTTGAGGCTTGTAGATCTGGACAGTACCTAGAGGAGGATCTCACGACGAGTCGGTGCCCGGAGGTGGATATCATGTCGAGACGGTTCTCGGAGGAGGACTTCACGACGAGTCAGTACCCGGAGGAGACGAACGAATGTGGAGTGCTGAGGAGGAGATGTGTACTTACCCTTCAGGTAGGAAGCCGGAGGATGACCCAGGAGGGGCTTGTCACCTTTCAGCTATTGTTATTTTAGTTGTACATTACATTCGGTTGTAGTTGTACTTTTCAGTTCGGTTTCTATTCTGGCCCATTTACCTTTCAGCACTTTCTTTTGTACCCAGTTTTACTTAGTGTTTTCTTCTGCTTGCTTAATCTGTGGTTTTTGTTACTTTATAAAGGAAATGCCTTCCCCTTTTTTGGGATTTACACCTTGGTGCTAGTCACCAGCCCTTGGCCTATGGGAGGCGGGCTTGGGGTAGTCACGACACGTGTCCTAAGGACGGGTCATGACAGCTTTCATCAGTGTCAAATTTTTTCCCTATTCCTAATATATTAGAGAGGTTTAGAAGTTTTTTAACTATTATAAGAGCATTGTAGAACTGTGTGTTTCTATCCCCATCATTTAACCATCTAATTTTAATGATTTTATTCTTAATGTTGTCTTTAATGTTAAGGAGAGTAATCAGTTTGGATGAAATATTCATTTCGTGTTGGGGGTTTTGGGCAAAATTGGATGAGGTGTTTTGATTTTGAAGTTGATTAAGATCTTTTTCAAGGGTGAAAATGTTGTTATCTATTTCCTATAATTTTGATTTACACCGGTTTTTAGGATTTTTTTACCATTTTCAGTTTCATTGGACATGCATAAGAATCATTAATAGTATTCATGTTAGTCCAAGACTTTTTAATAATATTCGCATAGTTTATGTCAGAAGACCATGCAATGTTATATGTAAAAGGATATCTAGGTTTTATGCGGTCAAAGGAGAAACTAACCAGAATTGGGTGGGGATCAGAAGCCACCTTGTTATGTGTGATACTAGAAATGTTGTCCCATTTATCCAGAGCAAGATAATTAGTGAAGGCTCTGTCAAGTTTGTTGGACACAGTTTTTTTATAATGATGTCTGTACCAAGTAAACATAGAACCAATTAGATTAATCTCAATAAGGTTACTATGTTCAATGAAATATTTGAAATCTCTATTAGATATTGAAGCATGCGACGGGCCTAGTTTTTCGATAGCATCTAGAATGGCATTGAAGTCCCTGACAATAAACCAGGGTTTTTGAATCAAGATACTAAGCTGGGTGATTTCAGTGCAAAGAGACCTTCTTTATTGATATTTATTATAATCATAGACAAAAGTAGTGAAAACATGTGTTTATTCAAACTTGTAATCACAATTAAAATCTTGATTAGATGTTCTAAAAATATTGACATTTTGAAGGGAGGAGTGACCAATAATCCATAATGATTCAATTGGGGTGTTATTAGTGCAAGATCCTACTAATGAATAACCAGGGGGACAAACATGATTAAATCTAGAAGCTAAATTAATTTTGGGCTCAGAGATAGCAAATAGATTAGGAGTGTGAATATAATTAATTCTTTTCAAAACATTGGTTGTGTCAGTGATTCCTATCCCATGACAGTTCCAGATAAGAACATTCATTTATACCTTTTTTTTATGGGGATGTACCCTTTCTTTTTAGATGTCGAGACCTTTTCTCTGGTTGCAACTCCCGTGTTTTTGTTCTTGTGCTTATTACCATGTTCTATCTGTGTTGTCAGGGGAGGAGCCAAAGAAGTGTTAGCAGAAACCGAAACAATTTTTTTCCTAGTCTCACCTTGTTTTTTTTTTCATCTAATACAAGCAGACTACCTGTCTCTATAGCCGATGCAGATGTTACAGACTCAGCCTCTTGTGGTGTGGCTTTCTCATCAAAAGGTGGGGATATGTCTAGTCCAGTTTTTTCATCTTTTTCATGAGACTTGACGTGGGAGGACAACAATGCCATTTTGAAGCCCTGCATCACCATGTTAGACATGCAGTCTTGAATAATTGGTGTTGATATACTACTTTCAGTAGTGTTTTGTGAGTCTAGTGTGATAGAGTGCATTAGGTTCAACAGGGGGTTTGTTCAGTGATGTTCAGGTCTGTTTCTGTTAGGGGTGCTCCTAAAATAAGGGCAGTGTCCTCTGAAGGGTATTAAGAATTTCTAGGGGTTTCTTAGGGATGTGAAACAATTTCAAATATATTATCCCCAAGTTAATTGTGAATGTTCTGTTCATGATTTTCAGACTCCTGTTCATCCAACATATTATCCAAGGATTCCTTTTTTTTAGGAATCAGATGCTCAAATGGGTTTCTTTTGAAAACCCATTTCTTCTTTTTCATTTTGGGAGATTGAGTTTTTTTGGAACATTTTAATTTCCCCTATTATTTCAACTAACCTCTGTCAGTTCATTTGGGTTATGTGGAGGGGGAGGTTTTTTCACCAACCTACAATTATAAACAGTATTACCAACTAGTTTTCAGAATTCACATTATGGTGGAGTCCTCTCAAACACTACCTTAACATAAATTTTATAATCAATTTCATTGAAAGTGATTGAGGAGGGAAGTTTGTTCTCAAGATTTACCTCTATGAGCACTCTGGCATATAGGCCAAGGTCTCCATTTAGTGTTCTTTGCACCACTTTCAGTGGGGCACCAATATAGGATGCTAGGTCATTGAGAATTTGTGGGTACACCTTTTTCTTTTCAAAAGCTACAAGTGTTCCAATAACCTCACCTATAAAAAAAATCTCATATCCTATATTCATTACACATTAAAACCCCTATTGATTTGAATATGCCTTCCAAAAAACCTTCCCAAATTCCATTATACCATCCTATCCACCTTTTTAGGGGGATAATGTTAACCTAAGAACTATTTTGGTGAAACCCCAAGGAGGATACTAGAAGAATATGCGACATTATTTAACGGGTGTTTTAATTATTCTTCTATATCATTAAATTTTTAGAAAATTGACATGATATTATAACCTCAGTATCATCAATAAACTATGATTTTGTTATGTTATGTTCATTACCTACTCAAATCCCAACTTTTATCAAATGAGTTATGAAATCATCATTCATCTGTACGAAAGACTACATGTAACATCCTCGACATGGGAGACACTAAACTGGTTCCCCGAGTAGGGTAGTTACATGAAATCGAGTTCACCTCCCTGTACACTAGATGTTTTTGAACAACAATGAGGACATAATAGGTCACATTGGGAGACTATACCCTCATTACCAGAGTGATCTGGATCAAATAATAACAAAATTAATGGAAACAAAAGAGAACATCCAATAACATGCATAATTCAACAATTTCCAAAACTGGGTACAATGATATAAAACAATAAATATGTCATTACATGCTATAGTTCCATGTGAACAAAACCCAAAAAGAAAGAAAACATAAGGATCTTCAAAATGGTCTGGACTCAAAGTTTAGAACCTCACCCAACATGCCCCATGTCCATCTCAAATCCCTATCATAGGGACCTTTCCCTTTTCCTGACCTACAAGCATGAAATCTACTCTGTTACCCAACCATGGTCCGTGAAGGGTAGGTGTATAACTCAATAGGCCACCATGAATGGTGTCTACAAAATATCCAGCGAAGGAAGATAGTGAATTCAAGTGATAAATGATGACAAGTAATGATAAACATCTGATTAGTCCATTCAAGATTTTGTTCATTTAATTTATACTATAATTGAATCCGGGTCCACTAATTAGGCACTTCATGATTTGGTCTACTCTTTTCATGTGTTCATGGATTAGGAACATCCAATATTCTCAACCATATGGGAATATAATCAAGTATTGTCTCACTACAAATCACATTATACCAAATCTAGAATCCTCACCTTGAAGCCTTAGTCTAGGTGGAATGAAACTATTTAGGGAATCGAACTTTGTACCCTTACCTAACCTGTGTAGTTAGGGGTGGAGTTAAAACCTCATCCCAACACAACCTGTTGGCGTAGAACATCATGTCGATACCCCACTCAACCAAACCATGTGCACATGCATATTTATACTTCACAAAAATTAACCATATCGCCAAAAACATAGCCAATATCATTCACTACATAAAAAAATATCACTAAATGGGATATTAATGTTATTTATTCAATATATTAACACATTCATCATTTATATTACTTAACCCCTTT
This sequence comes from Viscum album, assembly GCA_963277665.1. Lineage (NCBI taxonomy): Eukaryota > Viridiplantae > Streptophyta > Magnoliopsida > Santalales > Viscaceae > Viscum > Viscum album. The sequence continues at coordinate 2,004,052,188 of OY728164.1, read as the reverse complement.
ATCACCATTCCATTTCCCAGGCCTATCTCACTAAGTGCACTCATGTATAATGATAATTCCCTAGAAATTTACCATTAACCCATTTCATCAATTTTTAAAGACAACCAAACACCCACTTAGATCATTACCCAACCTAGGTGTATTACTATACAACCATGTACCATATTTCAAGCATATCATCATTTTTATCATGGGAACTATGTTCTCGCAGAATGACAATACACTTACTTAGCTAAACTCTATGCTAGAGGAATATTGGCACACCCAACGGGTGGACCTAATTTGGATGATTCGTCATCCTTTCATCCAATGGGGATCAAGAGTGGTTAAATTAACCATTTAAACACCAACTACATCACATCATGTCAATTTCACCAAGAAATCATCAAAAGAGGGAATGAATAAAAATCCTATTTGCACAAATCTACACAAAAGAAGGTATATAACTTGTATATCACATACCATGCATCCGTTGGTGAACGCAATCCCAACCGAGGCCACATATCTCTATTTGACCAAATCTTGATGTTTTACCCTAAATATCACCAAAAAAGTAGGGTTTGAGAGCTACAGATGGAGATGGGAAGGAAATAAAAACCCTAAACTAAAAAGAGAAACCAGAGTAAGATTTGCCTTACCCGAATCATCAATTTGCAACTAAAGTCACTCGAAACGTCCCTAAGATGAGGGAGATTGGTCCTTAGAAGAACTTGAAGATTTTGGGACACCACTAGGGAAGGAGGAGGATGAATGAAGGAAAATCCCAAGTGCCCATTGTTTCACCTGTAATAGCATTTGTTAATATTATTATAAGATCCCAGGTCGTATGGTTTACCCACACATTTTTTCAAACCGTGCACAAACAGTATAGAGGCTACTACCCACACACCCCCTCTATCACACGGTTCTCTAAACCATGTAAAAATCATGTAGATTTCCACTTCCCACACAACCTCCCCTCACACGGTTTTCCAAACCATGCGCAAACCACACATACTGCCCAGAAATCCCCTTTTCCCCTTTTCTCATGCCCCAAACCCTTGGAACCCCCTGAAACCATCACAAGGACTGAAGGAAACTATTTATTAAACACAAAAGGATACTATAAATGAATCATAACAAGAACATACATTAGGGAGAAATATGGGTTCTTATAACCTCCTCAACTTGTAATGTCTTGTTCCCATGCCACTCCTCCCGAGCATCACTTAATTTACAAGGAAAGTATATCGGGCCACTTAGACCACATATCTTATTCTCTCTGAAAAGTTTCATCATGAATGTTTCTATGCTGCCATAGAAAATGAACCAAGGGAACAAAAATTCATTGTAAAACATTCTCACTATGATCACCAATATGAACTGGGTGCTTCTCAAAGGACGCATCAGCCTCAATCTCAACATCCTCAACATTTAGCACATAATATAGATCTGGGTGATACTATCAGAGTTGTGGAAATTGAAAACATCATGCATCCTACTATACCACTATGGAAGAGCCAATCGATATGCCCCGTGTCCAACTGTCTCAACGTTCCCAAATGACCCCACATATCGGGGCACCAACATGCATTGATTCGAAATTAAATGGTGATCTAGCAATAATGACGCCCAAAGAAACACACTATCACCCACCAAAAACTCAAGAGGTCTACAACGCTGATTCAAAAATGAATTTTTCCTACAATGAGAAAATATAAAAAAAATTTGAATAAAATGAACCATATATGGCATCTCCTGCACAAGACTTAGTTGTAATAGCTCAGACTCCAAAACCTCTCACCAACACAACAAAGATCTATATGGTCTCCCATAAATTTATTCAAAAGGTGTTGTCTAAACAGTAGCTTGGAAGCAGTTGTTATCAGAAAAATCAACAAGCGACAAGTGATTTTCACACAAACCACCAAAATCATGGACACAGGCTCTCAACATGTCTTATAATACGTGAATTGTATGACGTTATTTCCCATAGATCTGTTCCTAGTAGGACGTACTCAAAAACAACAGTGTACCAAGTGCCTTCTATAGTCCCTTCCAGAAGAACGAGGTGAAATGTGGATCATGATTTGAAATTGTGTTTCTCAGCATGCCATGAACTATAATATTTCTCAAACATAAAATGCCCCCAACTAGTCGACTGTATAGGTCTCCTAAATCTGCAAGAAATGATCCACTTTGGTCATCTGATCTACCACCACCCAAATTGGATCATTCTTTCGAGGCATCCTCAGAAGTCCCACAATGAAGTCATTCATGAAGTCATTCCAGTTCCAGTCTAGAAGAAGAAATTACTACAATAACCCACTTGGATTCTAATGTTCTTTCTTTAGCTATTGACAGATAAGGCACTGTGCTGGAAAACTGACATCTTATTTCTTCATTCTTAGCCACAAAAACATCATATCAATATCTTGGTATATCTTAGACAAGCCCAGATGTACTTACCCCTTTGACACATGAAACTCACTCATCAACTACTTCCAAACATCTGTCAGCACCACAACAAGGCCATGGACATAGGAAACTCCATCAGGATAAATATTCTAACCAAAACATGACTCCAAGTATTAATAATTTCCTTCATGGCCAAACATTTCGGATCCACCAATTAAATCTCTATAACTTGGGTCATAATTTCATATTCAACTACTATAGATGCAAGGTCCATCTACCCATTCCTATAATGTACTTCCAAATACATCTCAGTGATCAAGGCCATCATGACCCACTCTGAACTGGATTCCTGAACTACTTGATTTTGAGTCTTTTGGCTCATAGCATTAGTGACATTATTCCCTTTCCATGGTGTGTACACCAACTCAAAATCAAATTACTATAGGTACTCAACCCACCATCACTATCTGAGATTCATGTCCCACTGAGATAAGATATATTTGATACTTTTATGGTCCGTGAAAATTGTGAAAGGTTATCCCAAAAAGTAGTGCCTCCAATAATTCAAGGAATGATCCATAGTACTTGGCTCAAGGTCATGAGTAGGATAATTTCATTCATGTAGCTTCAACTATATCAACCCATAAGAAAAAACCCGATCATTATATATCAATTCTTCCCCAAGTCCAACACTATACGCATCGCAAAACAAGGTATAACTCTTACCTTTTTTGGGTAAGAACAAAATTGGTGTGATAGTAAACTGATTCTTGAGCTCAAAAAAATATTCTCACAAGACTCTAAAAAATAATACTCAACAACCTTCTTGGTTAGGCCTTTGATTGGTACTACCAAATGAGAGAAATCTCTAATAAGCCTTCAGTAATTACCATCCAAACCCGGATATCTCATAATTTCAGAGATTTTTTGGGATTCACCCAAGACACCAAAGACTATAGATTTTTTTGATCCATCGACACAACTGAATTAGAAATGATGTGTCCTAGAGAGTGCACATCATCCGTCATAAACTGACATTTTGATAGCTTGGAGTAAATATTGTGATCTCTTAATGTACTCAAAAAACAATGTCAAGTTGTTTGGAATGATCGTTGTGAGTAATGGAGTACACCAAGATCTCATCAATGAAGAAAACTACAAACTGATCCAGATATGGGTGAATTATCTTGTTCATCAAGTCTATGAACACAACTAGTGCATTAGTCAATCCAAAAAACGTTACCAGAAATTCCTACAACCCGTATCTGCTTCAGAAAGTTGTCCAGGGTATGTCATAATGTCTCACCCTCAACTAATGGTATCACGGTCTCAAATCGATCTTAGAAAACACTGAGGAACCTATGACTAATCAAACATGATATCAAGTCTTGGAAGAGGGTATTGGTTCATAAATGATATCTGATTCTCCTTTTTATAATTGCACATAGTCTCAGTGATCCTTTATCCTTATTATCAAACATAATTGGAGATCCCCAAGGTGGCGTACTAGGACATAAAACCCCTGACTCTACAATTCCTCGTATTGATCCTTCAGTTCTTGGAGCTCTGCTGAAGATATCCTATAAGGAGGAATAGAAACCGGCTCCGCTAAAAGGAACAATTCGATCATGAACTAAACATCTCTCTCCAATTGTAACCCCACTATGTTTCTAGGAAATACATCCTGGTACTAGTCAAAAACAAAACGATAAACTGATTGTTGATTCTCCCCAATATCTAACATAATGCATGCTACATGGGATATGAGTTCCCCCAACCACTGGTGTAGTGTCCCTGTGCGGCCCACTTGAGTATACCTCAAACAAAAAGGACATAATTTCTTCAATAGAGTGATTTGAATGTTACCTGATGTCGGTAACAGTCGGTAACATCGAGAGGTGTCAACGTTACCAACTCATATAGTCCATCATCGACATTGTTCCCTGATTCAACATTAAGAAATTCGTAGCATTCTCCTACCTCATGGTTTTTAGGTAGAAGTGCTTACGAAAAATCTTTTAACAATACTTCCACATCAGTCCCAAATTTTCTCTGTCAGAACCATAATGTCCCACCAATATTTTACTTTCCCACTCAGCATATAGGCCGCTAACTTGAGTCACTTCCCGAGAGAAGTCTTTTGATGATCAAGAAAATTTTGGATGTACTCTATCCAAAAATATGTTTTTTCTTCCCACACTCTACAGTGAAGGTTGGAGGGTTCTCTAATTGAAACTCCTTGGTCAGCTCAAACATGCTCAGCGCAACCCACCCTAGGTCTCATTCCATAATATGTATAAAACGTGTGATGTTGTCATGAAATTGATATTCCCTATCTCCATAGATCAAAATATTCTCTTTCTCCACTATTGGAGTAGTGTTCTCAACAATGTCGTCATGTCGTCCAACTGGAAAATGTATTTGAGGTGGAATTTCTCAACAATGCCAAATATGAGCTTTATAATGCAATCATAAACCTTTTATGAGAAGGAAGATATATAGATAGGCTCATCACTTTCCACAATTGAACCAATTCTCATACACTACCCAAACAAGCCCACTCACAACCAGATCACTATATTTGGTCATCTCTCCTAAGTCCAAGCCTAAAACGAGTATCTAATCCACATGGCCACAAGACTTATCCTTTACCCGATTCAGAATAGTTTTTCAATTCGAATTTAGTCTTACCACAAATTAATCTACTTTTCTTATTTATTAAGAAACATTTTCTAATTACTACATACCCCCTTTGACTTTCTTTTTTACCAATTCATACCATTTCGTTAGCCACAATTTCATTACATTTAAGAAACATATTCATCATAACCATTTTATCTTACACACCTATCCTATGATTGTGTGTCTATCATGATGGATGTCACTATCCTACATAGATTCCTAGAATGATTCATGAATACACAACCTCTTACCTTTCTATCCATGAGAGAAATATATCTAAACCTCCAAATCACACAAAACGTGCATCACCCAATGGTGAAATATCATCATATATAACAACACAAAACAAGAACAACAATCCCCACCAAGGGTGACTTGGGTTTTCCCCCTTACATGGGTTAACTACTCCCATGAAAGAGCTCATTATAAATCCCTGATACATTCCAAACCTCCTATATACCATCCAAAAATAGTAAAAAATAGAAAAGAACTCCTCTGATACTACATTGTAACGTCCCCGACCCGAGTAACACTAAATCAGTTCCCCGAGTAGTTACATGACCTCAAGCGTGCCTCCCTGTACGCAATAGGATGCCGACATGAAAATATGGTGAAATATGTCACGTTGGGAGACTATAACCTCATTACTAGAGTAATCTGCATCAGATAATTACATAATTAACAGAAACCAAGGAGAACAATCAATTACATGCATAATTAACCATTTTCCAAAATAGGGACCAACCATATATATGTTATTCCATACTATAGTTTCGATGAGAAAACCCCCAAAAGAATGAATACAGCAGGATCCCCAAAATGGTATGAACTCAATTTCTAGATCCTTTGTCAACATGTCCTAGGTCCAACTCCACTCCCTAGCATAGGTCCCTTTCCCTTCTCCTGAACTTCAAGTATAGAATATTCTCGGGTACCCACCGACGACCCGAGAATGGTGCGAGTCAAACTCAATTGGCCACCACTAACAAAGTATACAAAATATCCAGCAAAGGAAGATAGTTCATTAAAGTGATAAATTATGACAAGTAAGGATAAATAGTTCATTGGTCCATTCTAGACTATGTTCATAGAATTTATACTTCCTTTGAATATGGGTTCACTATACAGGCACATTATTATAAAGTCTACTATTTTCATGTGTTAACAATGGATTAGGCACATTCAATATTCTCATGAATATAGGAATAAAATCATAGACTATCTCCCTATGAATCAAATTATAAAATAACTATAAATCTCACCTTGAAGCCTCATTCTAGGTGGAATGAAACTGTTAGGGGAATAAAACTCTATCCCCTTCCCTAACCTATGCATTTAGGGGGAAAACTAGATCCTTAGTCCAACTCAACATGTAGGTGTAAAACCTCAATTCTATATTCCACTCAAAAAATAAAGGTGAAAATAATTATTTAATAATCACCACAGTTAACCCTATCACCACTAACATATCCAATATCATTCACAACATCACAATAATATCATTAAATGGGAAAGTAACATTATTTACTCAGTCCATTAACATAATCATCATTAATATTAATTATCCCCTTTATCCCTATTCCATTTCCCATGCCTATCTCACTAAGAATAATCAAGTATAATGCTAATTCCCTTGCATATTCCCATTAACCAAACTAATAACTTATTAAATCCATCCAAACACTTAGGTCATTTCCCAACCTAGTTGTATAACTAAAATCCCATTTCACATCCTTTAAGAATATCAACATTTTCATCATGGTAACGATGTTCTCTCCAAATGACCTTAAATTTACTTAGCTAAACTCTAAGTATGTGGAATATTAGCACACCCCATGGGAAACCCTAATTTGGTTTATTAATCCTCCTTGTATCCCATGGGGATCAAGAGGGGTTCAATTAACCATATATATTCCCACTACGTTACATCATGTAAAAGACACTAAAGAACTCATCAAAAGTGGGAAATAATGAAAACCCTTCATGCACAAATATAGAAAAAAAGTAAGGGATATAAATTGTATACCACCTAAAATGAATCCATTGGAAAACACATTCCCAACTGAGGCCTCAGATCTTGATTCAACAAACCATTGAACATTTACAATAAATCTCATCAAAAATTTAGGTTTTGTGAGCATTAGACGGGGATGGGAATTAAATACAAACACTAAACCAAAATGAGAAATAATGGTGAAATTAGCCTTAACCAGATCTTAAAAATGCAACTAACGACCCTGCAAATGGCCCTAAGATGAAGGATATTGGACTTTGGAAGCTCTTGGAGCTTTTGAGGCATCAATAGGGATGGAGGAGGACGAAGGGAGGAAAATCCCAAGTGCCCCTTATTTCGCCCATAATTTCATTTTAGTAAATTCATAGATGTTCATATGCCTCAATGTTACCCCGTACGATTTTCCAAACTGTGAGCGAACCATACAGAGTCTACTACCCGCATGCCCTCTCTCTCGTACAGTTTTCCAAACCATGCACAAACCATGTGAACTACCAAGAAAGCCCCTTTTCCCACATTGCTGTCCCAAACCCCTGGAAACCCCCTTAAACACAAAAGGCCTTGGAGAAACACTTTTTAAACCACTAAAAGGGGACTATAAGTGAAACTTAATAAAAACATACCTTAAAGATAAATCTAGATTCATACACTACTACCTCACAAATTGATGTCATT